>JAHHUM010002594.1:1447462-2047462 GCA_036173005.1 Crenichthys baileyi | reverse complement strand
TTTAGTTTATCACCTACACTAATCAGAGAAGTAGATAAGAGTCCCATGTTAACATTGGAGGGGCTGCAGAGAACCATGGCTCAGGTGGGAAGATTTTTTATTGCAGTACAACTATTGTTTGACCTTTGCAAATCAGGTCTTTATGGAAGAGTGGCCAGTAGAAAATTATAGTTGTAGAAAAACACATAAAAAGTCCCATCTGCAGTTTCCGCAATTTATATGGAAGACACAGCAAACATCTGGAAAAAAGCGCTCTGCTCAGAAGAAATAAAAATTAGACCCTTTGGCCTACAAGCAAACCACTATTTGGGGAGAGAACCTAACACTGCACCACAGTGAATATAAATGGAGTTAAATTCAGGACCATTCCAGCAGAAAATATGTTAAAGGCTGAAAGAGTTTGAGACTGGAGTGGAGGCTTGCCACCCAGTAGGACAGTATCCCAAACAGCCAGAGGTACAATGTAATGGTTTAGATCAAAGCAAATGGATGTGTGGCCAAGTCAAAGTCTAGACCTAAATTGAATAGAGAATCGTTGGACTTGAAGACTTGAAATTGATGCTCTCTCTATTCAAGCTGACTTAGCTTGAGCTATTTTATAAAGAACAATGGCTGTAAATCTCAGCGTCTATATTTACAGAGTTGGCAGACATACCCCCAAAGACTATCATCTGTAACTGCAGTGAAAAGTGGTTCTATAAGGTATTGACCTGAACACAAATACACGCTGGACTTTTCAGGTTTTCATTTTTAAACATTTAAAAAAACATGTATAATTTTTCTTCAACTTCACACTTATGCACACCTTATACAAATAAAATACACTGAGGTCTGTTGATGCAACATGAAAATGTTGAAGTTCAAGGGGTGTAAAAATTGGTCATATCTAAAGTTTAATATAAAAGCCAAATGGCAAACCCCACTGTTGCTTATTTCTACAACATAATCAAAGAATGCCACTGCTGATGATGCTGATAGATAAAGCTCATAGATTTTGCAGATTTCCAATTGTGTAAAACAGGAAAATTACAAGGAACAATTGTTAAAATGCAGTAGATATCAGGGATATACTGTAGTTTTAAATAAAAATACATTTATTAATCAAATGAATACCTTTTACTTGCACAGAATATAAACAATGAGGATCACATGCATCCTGGTCTCATATGGCAGCAGGAGTGATAGTGAGCCGGTACGGTTCGGTACTGCGTACCACTAAAACATTCTGCGCCGGTACGCAGTACCGGGAAGAGGGAAGAACGGCTGTCTGCTATGAAGCCGTCATCCAGAACCAGTTACGGCTGCAAAAATTCACGAGCACACAAAGACGATCAGATCTGTTACCAATAGGCAGTCTAAAACACGACTTAATCTGTTTATAAATATAGCTATTTTCCGCTCATTCCAAATTGTTTCTGAACTGTTCTGCTATGCTGGAGCCTCAAAGCTCTTGCTTTGCTTCTCTCCCCCTCGGAGCTTGAGGCTTTTGTGAACGGCCAGCCTTTAAAAAGAGCACCGCTGCGTTTAATGTCTGTCTAGTCGCTGCTAAATACCCCAGTTAAAAGCAAAGAGAGTGACTATTTTTGGGCGGTGGTTATTTTTTGCTGAATTACACAACACAGTAAAGCTCGAAACACACGCTTTTGACCAGAGATTTCACATACCCTACACGAGAGCGCATGCCGCGCTTCCCTCCAAACAGAACAGTTGCCAGAGATCGGTGCGTTCGATTTATGGACTGGGAGATTTTACACAGGTGGTGCGCAGACATAAAAACCGCGCTTGCATTAGGACAGGACCGAAAATAAATGCCCTTACCATCTACAGACCTTTTAAATAAAAACACTACAAACACCAAACTGTTCAATTATAAATTAAAAGAAATCAAAACTTGACCACAATGCAGAACAATAACTTCCTTTTGTTCAAAGAAAAGATGAAACTTGAGATGAAAGTTATGCATCAGAAAATGGTTTTACATTTGTTTCATACATGGCAGCTTCTTTAACAATTGCAAATATACATATATACATCTATATATATATATATTATATATAGTAGATAGAATATTATATATATATATATATATAGTAATATTATCTATCTATATACAAGATATGATATTGTACACTGTCAGTGATTCTAATTTCTGGCCTTATACAGACAGCCTACAGTAAAGTAAAATATTGATACATTTTATTAGTTTGAGTTTGGACTTTACTGAGAGAGAGAGATCGTGAGGGGGGCACAGATGAGAGTAAAAATTAACACACACACACACACGCACACTATATATAATATATATAATATATATATATATATATATGCTACATACACATATATGCCACCAGTGCCTCCCCAACCTCTAGCTCCGCCCCTAAGTACCGTCAAGAATTTAAAACTACTTTCACCTCTGTATGGCAGTAAGTGAATTTGTGAAGCACCACAAAGAAACGCTGTTTCTCTTGAAGTTGGCCTGAACAATAAATGTTTTAGGTCAACTTGGCACATATATATGTATATATATACAGTCATATTCAACTAATTAGAATATTATTGAAAGGTTCATTTAATTCAGTAACTCAACTCACTAAGTAAAACACATTATCTAGAGTATTCACACACAGACTGATGTTTTAAAGCCTGTATGTCTGTCAATTATGATGATCTTTTGCTTACAGCTAATAAAAATGAGACATTTAAAAGTAGAATATTACATCAGACCACTAAAAAAACATTTTTAATGTAGAAATGTCTGCTTAATGAAAAGTATGTTTAATACCTGCTTAAAGGTTGTTTTAGAATTGTACTTTTCATCTGACAAATGTGCATTATTGGAACGCATATTCAAACCTATTGAAAAGGGCTGTAAATATATATATATATTCAATTCAATTCAATTCAGTTTATCTATATAGCGCCTATTCACAACACATGTCGTCTCAAGGCACTTCACAAAACTCAGGTACATACATTCCAATTAATCCTAATCATTGAACAGTGCAGTCGGATTCAGTTATTGTATATATATATATATATATATATATATTTATATAAACAGTCTACTACTACTGCTGGCAGGGAAGCTGACCATGTGAAGACAGACATTCCCATCTGTGTCTGTACAAAAAGTGATACCCTGGAGTGTGTAAACTAGCACTTTAATTACTATTTGTGACAAGAAGGATGGATGAGAATTTAAGAATAAGCTCATATAAGCAGATATTTATGGTTCATGTTTACAACCAATGTAAGCTTTTTATGCACTGACTCAGCAGGGATAAACATTCAAAATGCGGTACTGTTATGCTTAGTGGGAACCTGTCTGAATGCTTGCAACAAATCACGAAGGTGTGTCAGTGTCCTATGGTATTACATTACCTGTTGGGTGTCCCCCTCTGTGTAAGGCAGCTTTGTGGACACATGGAACATGACCTCTTTGTTGCGGTAGTTGCAGTAGACAGATTCTGTGCCAGTCTGCCCATGAGTCACATCTAACCCTCCACGGAAACTGCAAATAAAGAGAAGCATGTCTAACAGGATATACCACCATCACTGCAGAAGCATGACCATTATTCGTGTAGTGTGCATGATGGGATGTAAATAGGAGTAGGTGTAGTGTCTTTGGAACATATGATGGAGTTCCTTTAGTGCATTGACAACTATTGTTTGAGTCTTACCCTTTAAAATTATGTAATTCAATCTTTTCTCCCAGAAACTCCAGGAACTCTATAAAGGCAGGACTTTCTTCACTGTTGCCAAACAGTTCCTCTTCTGTTGTCTAAAGCCAGGAAAGCAAATAAAAAAAATAAAAGTTTATACTGTAGTGCCTTGCAAATGTATTCACATCCCTTAAACATTTTCACATCTAATGACATTACAACCACACATATTTATGTATTTTATTAGGATGGTATGTAATAGACTAAAACAGTGTTGCAAAATTGTGAATAGGTCTGGACTTTGACTGGGCTATCCGAACATGTAAATATGCTCTGAACTAAACTGTTTCATTGTAGCTCTGGCTGGATGTTTGGGTTGTTTGTCCAGTTGGAAGGTAAACCTCTACCTCAGTCTCAACTCTCTAGCAGCCTCTAAAAGACTTTCTTCCAACAGTGTTTTGTAATGAGCTACACCAGTCTTCCTATCAAGTCTGACCAGCCTCCCTGTACCTGCTTAAGAAAAACATTGCCACAGCATGATGCTGTTTCTACTATGTTTCACAGAAAGAATAGTTTGTTCAGGATTCACACATAGGGTTGTGCACGTAGTCCAAAAGTTGGACTAATTTGATCATAATACATTCTTCCATGTGGTTGCTGTTTTTCCAACATGGACTGGGGCAAACCCAAGCTGAGACTTTTTAAGACCATCTTTCAACAATGGCCATGCTAAAATTAGGTAAAATTAGTAGTCAACAGAACTTTCCACATGAACAATGTCTGTGACATAAAATTCCAAGAAATGTTTGTGGTTGTAATGTGTCACAATGTGAAAAAGTAAATACATTGTAGAAAAGCACATCATGTCAAAATTCCAAGAATGCTTTGAAAGTCTAGTTTAATAACATTAACGACAATGACAATGCAGCAGAAAACATTTTTCTGGCAGAGCAGCAGTCATGGCAAAAGCACAAAAAAATAAAGATGCACATCTTGTTCTGTGATAACTTTAATATTGAAATCAAATTAGACAGAGCCTTTAGAGATGGGGAAGATTGTGGTTGTTACAATCATCCGATTATCAAATGTCAGTGAGAGGAGTGGGTATGTGACCAAAAACGCTGCCTTAAAACAAACAGGATGGAAGCATACTTGGGAAGAAGAATTTATAATCTTTTTCCATGTTCCTGGATGCCTACTTAACCTGCAAGTCTTTCTCAGAAAAAGCCTTCATTTGAGTTTTCCTCAGTGTATTTCATGGGGCCATATTACTTTTAAGATCTTATCAATAGTACATGTGTCAGAACCTGCAGGTTTTCCTGGAATAGTATTGAGTTGCTGATCTGCCCTTACAGTACACAAAGGCAATGATTGGCTCAGAAAATGAGAGGGTGAGTTGAAGGCAACAACGTCTGGTTTTGACAGAAAGCCATAATTAGTACAAGAAGGACTGAGCATCATCGGCTTCCGTGAGCAAATTAGAAATTACATTGAACATGCATGCTCATTGATCATAGGAGGAACACAGCAGATTACCACCAGCATACATGCTTTGTACAACTCACCTGTCCGAACCTTTGGTAGATTACCCCAAATTTGAAATTATTGCTGATCACATGTTCGTCAAATGTGACAATGAGTCTTGAAGCCTGTAGAGAAACACACAAAGCATATTTTTGTTAACCATTTTCTTTCTGGACTTGATGAAGGCTGACTGATTCTAACCAACTGAGCTCAATTAGATATAATTTCCTCACTCTACAGGCAGGAGAACACCAAAAATCAGTCCAGGCTTATTTTCCCTCAGTGACATACAAATTTCATTGATAGGCAGAATCTTTATGCAGTCCATTTAGAAACGACTATCAGTGGTTTGGGTTTAAAATATTGGGGTAAAAAATGACAAATGAGTGTTTACGTGATAAGGATGCATAGTTTTAACTATTTTATAAACAAAAATCTGTACAGAGTGGTATGCATTTTTATTCTGCTCCCCAAAGTCAATAGTTTGGGGAACCCTCTTTTGCTGCAATTACAGCTTTAAGCCTTTTGGGGTATGTCTCTATAAGCTTTGCACATCTAAAGAATCTTTTAAGAAAATGTTTAGCAAAGTAGCCTAAGCTCTAGGGTGTCTGTGGACAGTTTTCAGATCTTGCCACAAATTCTCAATTAGATTCAGGTCTGGACTATGAGGGAGTAATCCTAACACATGAATATTCTTTGATTTAAACCATTCCTTTGCAGTTCTGGCCGTGTATTTAGTATAATTATCCTGATAAAAGTTAAACCTCCACCCCAGTCTCAAGTGTATTGCAGCCACTAATTGATTTTCTTCCAGTTTTGTCCTTTATTTTGCTCCTTCCTCTTCCTATCAACTCTAACCAGCATCACTGCTCCTGCTGAAGAATAGCATCCCCACAGCATGATGCTGCTACTACCATGTTTCACTGTGAAAATGTGTTCAGGATGATATGCAATGTTTTTTCTGCCCTAGGTAGAACTTTGCATGTGGGCCAAAATATTCAAATCTGGTCTCGTCTGTACAGAGAAACTGCTAATGAGACTTTGTATGACTTTCTTTCAGCTATGGCTTCTTCTTCTTCTTGGTCTATTGTATAACACACTGAGGGGTATGGCTGAAACATGACAAAATGTAGAAATGCTGAATGTGTATAAATAATTTTCCATGGTGCTGTAACTATTACCATGCCCACCAATTTCTCTTGTAAAACAAAACAGCTCAATTTTAATTTAAAATTGTTGAAAGAGACAAATACAAAACTGGTGGTGCCAACTTACTTTTGGATAGAGGATAGGATAAAAGCGGTCCACGTTGATCTCCTCACAGACGAGCTTGGGTAAAAATGTGAAAAATACAGAAAATGTTAGAATGAGACTATAATGGCTGGTTAGTTATTGTTCACAGAAAAACATCTCTTCTCACCTTGGCCATTTGAACTATGTTGGGAAACTCTGTTAGACAGGATATGGGGATCACATCATGATAGGTTTTCAGCTTGGTTCTGTTGAAGTAATAAAACAATAATTCTTTCATCAGAAGGGGTAGAACAAATACAATCATCAAATCCCTCTCTTTGCCTTCTGTCCCTCCTTCTATCACACCCTCTTGCTGCCCTAAATAGTCCATCTGTTACTCTGCTGTGGAAATGAGAGTTCTGTTGACAATCTCTTTAGCTTTATGACTCTGCTGCAACAACACCTGGAGAGGATGTGTGCATCCAGTCACACATTATCACCTCACCTGGCATTTCAGGGGAAAAGATTATTATGCTGCATTTGCTGAAGCTCTTTCAGCTATTGAAAGCGATGTATTTTCGCTCTAAGCCTGTAGAATAATTATTTAAAAAGCTGAGCATCACACAAACTGTAACACTGGGTTGCATATATGGGGTTGCGTATACATAGTGAGTTTTACCTGAGCATTAAGCGGAGATGTTCCTGGTCACCAATCTCATCATATTTTATGGAGAACAGCAGTTGTCCGAGGGAGCTGTCCAGTGAATAGTAATTAAAGTGCTCCTGAGGGCACAAAGTTAGCAGAACACCATTAGTATTCATCATAAATAAACACACATATCCAAAGCAAACCTGAATAACCAATGCATATGTTTTTTTGCTGCAGGACGTCTACCAGATAAAAAGGCACAGACAGATTTGTTGGCACCCCTGGTAAAGATGTACAAAATCATCTTAAAATAAACCCATCTTTAATTGCTCTAGTAGAATCTTCCAATCCAACTCAGATTTATGTCAGATAATATCTATTGCAAGCATGGAAAAAAAAACACATTAACACAAAAAAAATTGCTTTTAACAAGGTTCCCAGGTTCTTTGGTTCTTATCAGTGGGCATGGAGTATTTTTCCATACATTCATCTTTTGCTTCACATCAAGCCCACCCTGAGGGTTTGTTGCCATAAAGCTCATTTCTAGTCTCCTCTGACTAAAGCACATGGTTCCACTTAAAATGACCGGTAGAGTTGGGTGCGGCGTGTGGCGTAGCGGCAGCTTGCGCAAACCATGTATGAAGGCCTCAGTCCTTGACACAACTATCCCAGGTTTGAGTCCCAACCCTGGAGACCAATGCTGCATGTCTTCCCCTTCTCTCCACCCCACTTCCTGTCTTTCTACTTTGGAAACAAATAACACAAATAAAGACCAATAGCACTGCAAAAAACACTAGTAGACTTTAACAAACACCACATGTTTATGTTTGTAATGGTAGAACTGCCATGCCTCCCAAACCACCGCTTTCCATGTAGATAGCATCTAATGGTTGTATCGCAGACTTGACTCCAAGATGCAACTCTTTCCTGCTGTCAGTCCTGCAGTGTGTATGAGCGTAATATGGATCAGTGGCCAGAGCATGAAAGAAGTGGGCCTCTGTGTCATGTCATAGTTATACACCAGGGAAACACAAAGTCGTTGATTACGTTTTAGTAGTTGAATCGATCAACTTAAAAATATATATATTAATAATAATAAAAAACGCTTTATTTATCTTGAAGGGATTGTTAGGGGTACCAATAACTGGGCTAATGGTTATTTTATTAAATATAATTGTTTCTTTTTATACATTAGGACGTCTCCCCACTGAATGTATGTGATATGATTTGTCCAACATTTTAGATTATGCTACAGATTATGCTAAATTATTTTAAGGGATTGTAGCATCTTTACCAGAAATTAATTTAGTTTTAACATACTGATCATCAGCAACACTGCATGTGATATAAAAGTGCTAGGTAGGTCTATGATAGTGTGAATTCCTTCTGTCCTGATTTATTTAATCTCTTACAGACAAATCAGAATGATGGAGAGGAAAATAAAAACCATGTAAAATATAGTCTTTTTTAGAGCTTCCTGTTAAAGCATAGATATAGAACATATTCATTTTAAAAAGAGATGCACCAAATATTTAATCACAATCATTTTTGCAATTTTACATTTGCAAAGAACTGGTTGGATGCAACATTAGGTAGGTTGTTTTATTTCAAGTGTTATGCATTATGCTCAACAGGAAAATGCAATATTTGCAATATTTGACTTTAGCTGCCCTGGATGCCTCTCCCCAATAAAGGGTTTTGTCATTGAGATGCTGAATTTCACTGAATTTCAGAGTTGTGTGGACAATGTGATGATGAAAAAGAAAGAGAAGAGTAAGGACGATGGTTTAACAGATAACATTATAGCAGTATTCAACAATAATATTGTAATTGTAAGTTTTTGTAAGATGACTGGTAATTTTACAGACATCAGATGCACAGAAATAAAATCAAACAAAACATGTCCTTATCGGAAATACTATATGTCTGTAAAGGCTTTTTCAGTTTATTTAGTCAAACATGTTTAGAGTTTAATTGAGAGTTGGTATTAACATATTTATATTTTTAAATGACTTGGATCGGTATCAGGGAAAAAATTTCACAAATGGGATGGGCCTAACATTTTAATGTCTTACCTTTTATGTCTTAGCTTGATTAGCTGGATGTTAATCCCCATTATAACACCAGATCAAACAAATGCAATTTGTGTGTTATGAAGCTAACCGCTAACCTTGCCCAGGAAGTGTTTCCTGTAGAGTGTAGATATTGTGTTACATTCCAGTTTAGTGCGGCTGTTGGGTGACAGAGGTCTATGGTGCTCCGGGTCCCCAGCTGCACTCAGCTCATGGTTGGTGCCCTCAATCCAGTAACCACCAAACTGTGGCAGAAGAATGAGAGGAAAGGGGCTTTTTTTCCCCAACACCTGTTTAAAAGATGGGTAAACAATCAAAGCTACAAAAACTTAATAACATTATTGACATGGTTGTACACTTAACAGTGGATGAAATAATACCTTTCCGTGCTGATTTTGTAAGTTTGTTCACATTAAAAGAAAATAACAATTTTTTGATAGTTTCTTTTAAAAAAGGTTAAAAATGCATTAAATACTGAGTAAAATGAGAACTTCATCTCCTAAGACCCAGCCATAATTCTGGCTTTTAATGTGCTCAGAAATCCTCTGGAGTTAATCACTTACAGATTCACTGGATGACTATTTGTTACGGTATAATGCACACCGGTCCACAAAATCAATGTATTTCTTTTCAACCTCTCCATCCCCTTGGTAATTCTAGCCAGGACATTTCATACTTAACAAAAACACAAGTTTCCAACTGCTGGAAGTTAAGTGTACCCACAAAAAATTTCTGACCAGTCTCACAGTTTTGGACGTATATGACACAAGAAAACGGTTATGCCCAGAATATTTGACAAGAACAAGCTGCAAGAACTCACAAAGCTGGGCAGCAACAACAGAATGATGTCATTTGGGAGAGAGGGTTAGTTTGTATTGGTCTTTGGAGTGCCAAGTATGGTCCAAAGAGCCACCATTAATAAATCACAGGACAGCTTCACCCCTTTGAGGGACCAATAGATGGGGCCATGTACCATAAAATCTTGGAGTAGAACCTTTTTTCTTCAACTATAACACTGAAAATGGGTCAGGGCTAAGTCTTCCAGAATGACAATAAAGGCTAAGGAACAAAGGAGTAGCTAAAGAAGAAGGACAATGAGGTCATCGAGTGGCCTAACTGGCCTCTAGACCTCAGTCACACAGAAAATCTGAGGAGAGACCTGAAGCTTCAAGTTATTGAGCAGCAGGCAAGAAACCTAAAGGATTTACAGCGGTCACTTCCCCCCTTTGCAATTTTGTACTTTTGAAATATGGTTATGAAAACGAAGCATCTAGAACAAAAGCTTCAAACCAATTGGTACATGCTGTTGAGATGCTTCATACCTGCTTTGACATTCACTGGTTTGAAATAATTTTCTTTAATCTACTCATTGTCTTCTAAAGAAATTAGGGTATTTGCTTCTGATAAATATTTTCAATGAGGAGCAGTTCACAATTGCTTTGATCAGGGGTCTTAATCTGCCATGTTTTAAAAGTTTCAGCTGGTCTCTACAGGGACCAGAACCAAAATCAGATAGTATATCAGCTGTGTAATATCAACTCTTCTGAAAATATTGTAGAATTAAACAAATACATGAAGTTTGAGCACTTTTATTTTGATTTATTGCATCATCAAAATATTTAAACACCATGAAAAACAATTTTATATGCAATGGTTTAGTACAAGCTGTTTGTTTAAAGGTATGAATTAAAGTAGGTTCAGGCAAATAGACATAGGTAGGAAATGAGTGTACAAATTGGTGAATCCTGAGATATGTGCAAACGTGATGACCGAATACAAGAAATATCTTACTGATGTCGTTGCTAACAATGGCTTCTCCACCAAGTTCTAAATAGTGTTCTACTTGGGGATCAAACCCACATTTCTCTCTTTAACATGAAAACCAACTTTTTACTTTTCTGTAATGTATTTTTACTGGATTTTCAGTGGCTGATCTGTTTCTTCAATGAAAAACAATTAACATAAAAAATAGAAACCGTTAATTTCTTTGTACGTGAAAAAACATTAAAAAATAAAATTTTTCCCCTACTGTACATAAAAAGTGATGAAAGTGTTTTCCCACCTCATGGACACTTGGGTATGGAATGTAATCTTCTTCAGTCTGCAAAAAAATAAAAAAATATACATGATCAAATGAAAAATCTCAAAATATGCACTGACAGGGTACTTATTTAGGTGTTATATAATCCTTTTATTTTCTGTTACATTATCAATACCTTGATCAAAGCAATCATTTTTTGTTTTGCTCAATGCATTCATTAAGAAATTAAGTAATACTACTTTGTTACATGCATAATTTAATCTTGGCCATATTGTTAGAAACGTTTGTAGATGTAGTCATACCTTTAGAGGTGGAGGAACGTTGCATCTTTGCTCATCCATTCTGCTACCCTGGCACATGTAGGAGGTTAAATAAGACAACAACGAAGGAAGAAAATCACAATAAAGAAGCTTCAGAGTGCAAACACAAAAACAATATTTTCACAGAGCAGTGTAATAATCATAGTCTAAAAATAAAACACAACAAACTGGGAGAAGAAGATCAAACTCGTTATATAACAGCAGAGTTCTCGCTGGATCTATGCACAAGGCAGCAAAAAAGCATCAAAAAGGGACAGATGGAAAAAAAACAGTAACAGATACATTTCATGGGAAGGGAAGGGATACTGAAAGACTGGAAGACAGTGGAGGATGGGGAGTGGAAGCCAAGTGTTGTAAACAAACTGCAGAAATGTGGGAATTACACCCTGGAGGGTAAAAAAATGCAAAGTTGGGTGGAAATACTTCACAGGTGTGTGTGAACAGGGAGGGTCAATACATAAAATGAGCTGCAGTCATGACAATGATGGACTAATGAGAAAAATCTATCCTATACAGCTCTGTTTTCATCTACTAAACTGCAATGATTTTGATATTTTTGAAAATGATGACTATGTGTACACCATCACTGTAGCATGAACTGCAAACACACAGAAAGGCTGTGCCTTTTGAAAAGCTCCATCAGAAAACTCTTAGCCGCTTATGTGTGGAATTTCATGACTTAATATAACATCTTTCCAAAGCCTTCAGAAAACCAGGAGATAGTGTTTGAAGTTAGATAATAAGCTTACAGTGCTGTCAGCCAATGTCAACCGTTTATAGAGATGCTGAGGAAAAACATACAGCTCGTCTGAAACCACCAACACTCAATATCCTTTCAGTAACAAAAAAAAGGAAAAGATAAGGAGTGTCACTGCCAGCAATAGACGCAACAGAATTAGAAAGAAATGACGGGCTGGTTAGTGTTTTTAGCTTAGTGAGATGAAAGAAAAATACAGAGATCTGTGCATCATCTTACCTGCATCTTTTCAATCATTTCAAATAAATCTGTGGTCTGGGAAGAGGAGATGACATGTTTGAGTTCATCTAACAGATGTTAAAGTTTATTGTAACGGAGTTATTGAACTATTAGTAAATTAGAACTATATAAAATTTTGTGACTTGAAATTAGATTTAATTTTAAAGCGTTGCCTATATTTGCTAATCGCGTGAGGGTCAGGCATCACTTCTGCAGTATTTTTGCTAATATGATGCTTTTAGGCAATGTTTTCCTTTTCTGCAACAGATTTTAAAACATTACATGAAAATTACAATGATACAAATAACTGGTCAGACAGTGCCTTGTAAGAGTATTAATACAACTTAACCGCCACACAACTCAACTCATCAGGATTTTAAGTGAAAAATCAACAGAGAGCAGAACGTAATTGTAAATAGGAAATAAAATGTTGGTTTTTAAAGATTTTAGGTGTAGGTGACACAGCAAACATGTGGAAGAAGGTGCTCTTGTCAGATAAGAGTGTACATAATGCTGTGGGGCTGCTTTTCTACAGCCGGGACAGGGAAGCTGGTTAGAGATGATGGAAGGATGGATGGAGCTTAAGACAGGAGAATCCTGGAACAAAATCTATCAGAGACTTCCAAAGACCTGAGACTGGGGCAGAGGTTTACCTTTCAGTACTACAATAACCCTAAATATACAGCCAGATCTACATAGGAATAGTTTAAATTAAAGCATATTTGTGTTAGAATGGTCTAGTCAAAGTGAAATGCCATTCCCAGATGGTCTCCAGTCAGCAATGTTCAATAGAAGAATGGGCAAACGTTTCAGTCTCTGGATGTGCAAAGCTCATAGAGACAAAGTTCAAATTACGTAAAGCTGTAAGTTCAGTAAAATATGGTTGTCAAAAGCATTTATTCAGGTGGGCTGAACAAACAAATTCACTACACACCAATTTTTATTTGTAAATGAATTTGAAAACCATGTATAATTTTTTTTCTTCTTCACCAACAATGCAATAATTTGTGTTGGTCTATCACATAAAATGTCATTAAAATACAGTGAAGTTTGTGTTTGTAATGTGATTAAATATAAAATTGTTATCTATATCAATGCTTTGAAAAGTCCTTATATACAATTTATGGGTACATATGCAACCCTAATTAAGTCCTCACATCATATATAAAACATTAAAGTAAACTGTAATAGTGTGGTAAATCTTAGTCAAACAGAGGTTTTCGGGAAGGTAGTTCTGCACAGTGCCAATTACAGATAGAATGCATGAAGCCGGTTTAACCACACTTGTTATTATCTTTATTCAGTACTAATATGCAGAAAATCACATTATTATTGTTTACTCTGTTTAAGCCTTTTTACATCTATCCTGACATTTTATCTTTCTTCTCTGCTGAATTACCTCATCCTATAAATGCTCCACGCAAATCATCTGGACAACTCTCACTCGCAGCGCCTTGTAGTATAGTGCTTTAAATAAACACATGCAAAGCTTTCCTGAGACAGCTGAGAATGAGCAGCACCAATCCGTGGATGTATCGGCCTGGTATTGTTAAGAAATGGCTGAAAGGTTCAACCTGTAAAGCCTGACACAAATACTCTGTGTACAGAGCAATCATGTCTTAGCTTTGTGTGAGTTTGAGTAAAGTCCTCCACCATGTGCAAACAATAGACTGCCACAAACCCTGAAAGTAAACACATCTAGTTGTAACCAGAGATTAGGAGCAGAAAAGCTGTGGCTCAGTGCTTTTAAATGGCCTTAAACTAAAAAGCCTACAAACCTTAAATTTTCTAGTCTTAAGTTTTTCTTCACACAGGAAATGAACATTCCTTCTGTTCAACAAGTTAAATTTCATTTAATTTCTGTTGTAGATTTCCAGCGTTTTCCATCCACTATTTTCTCAAAAGAAAGTTACTTACACTGCTGGGTTTCCTCCAGTGTGTCTTTGTCACCATTGGATAATGGTGGCCACTTCGGAGATTTTCTGCCATAGCTTTCTGTTTGCCTCACTTTAAACTAAAGTCCTGCAGCTTCAAAACACTTCACTGTCACTGACTTTAAAACATTGAACTTTAATTTGATAGAACTGCTGAGCTTCTCAGAAAACTCAGATGAGGAACTGCAACCTGACTATGACACCTGAACTAAAGTTACATCCCTGGTGACTACAACCCGGAGGCAAGATCCGCAGGCAGATATGTGCTGTGTTATCAGCCCGGTTGCAGTGAAAAGCCAGCTGCTGTTGGCAGAAATCTAGATAAGTGATTCTGTCTGAAGATAGAGCTGCCTCTTCTAGTCTCTAGCATTACAGTATGACATCAGTATCACATGTCATCCACCTCTCTTTAAACACTATGTGCATCCTGACTGACAGCTGGAGGTGGAGTCCAACTTCTCTGTTATCATTAACTGCTGTAAATTCAGACTGTTTGCAACCAGTAAAATTGTAGCAAGATGCTACAAAGAAAAAAAAACATGGCAACAAATGACTGAAATGATGAGAATCTACAAAAGTACAGATACCCTATGTGCCACCAGTGGCATGTAATTGTAAAGTGGAAGGAAAATAATGAATGGTTTTCATAATATTTTCCAAATTCCTTTGTAGCTCTGACTGTATGCTGGGTTAGGGTCATCCTGCAAGAAAGTGAACCTCCACCCCAGTCTCAGATCGTTTGAGCCTCTAACAGGTGTTCTTAAAATATTCCCTGTATTTACTACTATCTATCACAGCTTCTCTGTGTTTATTAAAGAGCATTCCCACAGCATGATAGTGCCACCACCATATTTTGGGTGGATGTTGTTTTTATGCACCATGTAATTTTTTTTTTTATACCACACATAACATTTTGCATATAGGCAAAAAAGGTTATTTTTGTCAGCTGACCAGATTACCTTTCTTCACATTTACTGCCTCCCCATATTGCTAAAGAAAATTGCAAATGAAACTCTTCTTGACACATTTCCAACCAGACCAGATTACATGACGAATAGTTGTCCTACATTCTCCAAATTGAGCATTGGATCTCTGCAGCTCCTCCAGAGTTACTATAGACCTCTTGGCTCCTTCATTTTCCATTTTCACATGATGAATTAAACAGTTTTCTGTGAGATGTTTGTGATAATATTCTATAACCTAACCGTGCTTTACACATCTCACTTTTATCTCTGACACTATGCTGATTGTTCACTAATGTTCTTTAACAGATCTTCAAAGGCTTCACAGAACAGCTGAGTTTACAGTACACTGGGATTAAAAGAAAAACTCCTACTTATACAATACCACTCTTTATATTAACTTAGTGACTTCAGAAGGCAGTTGGTTACACTGAATTTTATTTAGGGGTATCAAAGTAAAAGTGGCAATATAAATTGGCATGCCACACTTTTTTCATAACATTATATTAAAAATTGTAATAACCACTATGTTTTACTTTGTGTTGGTCTACCACATAAAATTCTGCTAAACTACTTTGTTGTTTGTGGATATAATATGACAAAATGTGGAAAAATACTTTCACAAGGCACTGTATGTATAAATATCATGTATAGCAAGGAGACAGTATACAGCAGCATCATTTTGCAGTGATAGACACGGTGGAGGAAGTAGGGAAGGATCCCTGGGGAGTAGGGCTAGAGAACAGGTGTGAGAGCCAAGACCTTTCATTATGAGAGCTAATAGGATCGTTATTATGACAACACACAAATTAAATGCACAACACCTCCTCTTCCTTCCAGACAATGCAGTTGCAACTCTCTGTATCCTAACATAGCTCATTAGGACTGTGAGCTGCTTCCAGAAGTGGATCCAGCCTGATATTTTTATTTGAGGTAAAATATATTAGGTAGAGCTAGTGCAGTTTGTTTATATAATATCTCATAGAGATGGATGACTATAATAAATCTTGCACAATCCATGTTTAAGAGGCTTGAGTCATGTTTTAATTAAAACTTCCCCTAAATGTTAGGATGCTTCATAATACAAAAGCAACAACTGAGGTTTGTGTAAAAAACTGCCTCAAGTTTGCAACAAATCATCTTCACGACATTAAAAGCTTTTGACACATCAAACTCTAATAAAACGCTGATAGTTTTGTTTGTCTTCGTGCAAATGTTCAAGCTTGTGAACATGACAGTCTGGAGGTCTAGTTTAACTACGCAGTGAATGAAATACCCGGTTTTTGAAGGGCTCTGATTAAACTGATACGATTCTCTGAGTCTTGCCCTGTTAAGCTGATATTGTACTTCATTACACCACATTCCCATGCTTTCCTTTCATTTTCCTAGGTTTAGTCTAGCAGAACTGAAGCAATGTATAAATTTTAAAAAAATCTAATTTGAACCTTATTCTTATCTGTTTTGGTGTCTCGAGAGCACAAAAAAAAGAAAAACTGCTATCAGTCTGCAAAAGTATGAGGTTTCAAATATCCTTCCCACTTGCCTAACATACTAGCAGGTGTGAGCTACCTTCAGAGTGCTGCAGGGATCAAGAGTGACTGTTTAACAACCCAGTTTCACATTTCTCCCATTCCTAATTCCTTTCTCCTCCAACTCCGCCTGCTCTGCACAGATTAAGTCAGGTTGTGAGAAATGTTGGATAGTGTGAGAATCCTTTAGAAAACCAATCCAACATAACTGAGATGTTATCTGCTTATAATTCCCACATGGCGTGGATCTATTTAATATTTACAGTATTTTCCCAAAATACCCCTGGCAGGTTTTTCTTTCCACTTCTCATTTATTCAATGTGCAAAAGGTAAGGCTGAAGATTTCAGCAGCTTGATGAATTTGCTTGGAGCTGTGAGGGTGAAAATGAATACATTCATTCTTTATTAAAAAATATAATTCCTCTTCAGTCATAGCAGTTTCCAAGTTCCTTGTGTTTGACTTGTAACAGATAATGACCGATCTGGCTTTTACAGTAAATCTCAAAAATCAAACACAACAAAAAATTTGGTTGGATAAATACAGTTCAGAACAGAGGGAAATGTACTGGGAAATGTACTCATATTTTTTTCAACTGTGGACACACGTACGTTTATTACGACCACTGGGTAAAGCCACTTGGTAAAACAAATCCCTAATTTAATATTATTGTATCCTAATTTTTGCCTCGGCATAACCTGACACTGACAATTTGTGAAAAATCAAATCTTTGAGTTTTTCATTTAGTGAGAAAAAAAAAACATGCAAGGAAAAAAAAAATCCCTTACAAAATTACCAGTGGGACAATTATTGCTATTACTGCTGTAAATGTTGTGTAGAACTTTATTTTGCATGTAATTTCAGAAGGTTAGGCCTTATGGAGAGAGGAATCTTTGAGCTTTCCTTTGCATAATCTGAAGCCTCCAGAAACTCTGTTGTTTCTGGAGGATGCAGGTATGTGGACTGACATGGTCATGGAAAAAGGTTGATTTAGTGTCGAGGTTAATTTCTGTTTTGATTTTGCCATATGTTAGGTTAAGGTTAAGGTTGGTGTTAAAAGTCATATATGATAAAAGACCTAGTAATGACTGCACTCTTAACAACATACTTTAATTAATGGTTGGATATTTATAAAATTTTCAGAGTAAGAATCTTCTGTTGCAATGAAAGCAGAAACCATTTTAAGGCTATTTACAAGTGGTGCCAATAAATGTATCAAGCCCCGTAAAATATTTTTAAGACTGACACTCTAAACTGAACCTGCGTCAGTGGTAATATATTTTTAGTCACACATAACTGATGATGTTATGGGTGACAAAGGGTGTCTTTTGAAATAAAAAAGACAATTCCACTTTCTGGGCTTTGATTTGTGAGCTTTGATGGAATCATGCTCGGAGTGAAGATTTGTCAGCGTGAGGCTGACTATTTTCTGCTAAAAATAGGCCTTTATTAATTGAGTCAGTCAAACATAATAATTGCAGCCACAAAGATTTGTTTGCTTTAATTACACAAGTTATACAAAACAAGGCGAGAATAAAAAGCATGTCAACAAAAGAAGGCTTGAAAGACTTTGTCTTATGAATACAAAAACCTGAGCAAGTGTGTCTAGTCAAAAGAACACGAGACAGAATGTGAAGAGACTCCTATCAAAAGATCACAGAAAGAAGGGGTCACACAGAAGTGTATCAGATAAGGTTAGAGGGTCACAGTGCACACTTAATGCCCCTGGTTCTCCCCCTCCCTACCTTGTGGAGAGGTGAGGTGCTGTATGTCAGTTCAGGCTGCAACAGCTGGTGCTCTAGTGGTGCAGAAATTCGGGGGTCAGCCCCATCTTGTTTCCTACAATCAAACAGATGCAAGAGAAAGATTTGGTCAGAAAAGGTCACTTAGTCTGAGATCAAACAACAAAAGGTATTGTCATGGGGAAGGTTACAGAAACAGGCATTTGTGTTTGAAACACTGCTGTGGCTGGAAGCTTTCTCCTTTAATTTAGACACACTGAAACTTGGAATTAAATGTATAATAGAAGCCAGAAACTATAAACTTCACATCAGTGTAGATTGCTAATCATTCATTTTAGCACAATGGCTATCTAAAACATTCAACTCAATCTTTTTATTCTTATTGGAAGTGCATTATATGTTCATTTTGAACATTTTTATCAGTTTTAACTTAAAAGTCTGTTTTTTTTGTTTCTGATCAACGAAAGCAATGCACTAAGAACTTCCAGGTTGCTGTGGACACTGTTACTCAGTGAAGGAAACTCAAAATTGGCTATTTTCAGTATAGCACAAGGATGTAAAAAGCTATTTAAAAGAAAACTGCATTAAATACAACATGCTTAGATGTGTGCAGTTCATTCAGCCTGTAAAAGAATGAGACTTTCAGCAAATTACATGAAGGCTGAAAGGGGTACAGCAACATTGCTTTGTTTTATCCTTTTTGGCTTTAAACTCTTTTATTGAACATCTTAAATTCGGAAATGTTGGCAGTATTGCAAATCTTGAATTAAGGTTAAGGTACTGTTTTGCTTTTTCCGATATTGTATGTTGGCATATGAAGATAAGTTTACCTGGGTCAAAATGCGAAGAAATAAAGTAGATTTTGGGAAACATTTTTTTATGTCATTGAAGAATGTGTGTTGTTTCTGATGTACTACTCAGTTGAATAATGTTTCTGTGTTGGGATCAAGGCCCTTGAATTCACATTGTTCAATTGTGTCAGAACGTGGTTCAATACTTTTACTGTGATGTAGCTGTCTGGTTGTATTCCATCGTATTAAAGGATCAACTGACTGCCAGGAAATGAAATTTCAATGCTTTATGGAGTGCCAACAAGTAATGATTTGCTTATTTGTTAAAAAATAGGTCATGCCATCCATTTCACTTTCAGTTTTAAGCATTCCAAGGTGAGTCAATTTTTGTCACAAGTGTTTGCACAGTGTTGCATAAGATTACACTAATATTGGGTAATTGCTGCAATATTTGAGTAGCGGTTGTGTATATGTTGTGCTGTGGTATGGTTGAGAGCAGCTGAAGTAATGATGCAGAATGTTTCAGAGCTTTAGGAAAATTAAAGAACAGAAATCCGACCAATGAACATAGAATTTTAACTTTAGTATGATACCTTTATAACTACATAATAACATGCCTTTATGTGCAAAAAAGACTTAAAGGATTTTTTTGGTAGAGTTTCCCCCCTTTTCATTTAATTTAAAGAGTTGTCATTTAAAAACACTTCAGGTCCCTGGGGACACAATATAAAAGGCTTCACATTTATTGAAATGTTTTCTCTCTTCAGTCAAGTTGCAAATCACTGATGGCTAAGCCGTTGTCACGTATCCTTCGTTCTAAACTTAACCAAGCTGGCTTTTTCTTCACAACACCTTTGATAAATGTGTGGCACTCTTTGAACTAACAGCGTTTCTGCAGACGTTTGTCTAAGGAATTAAGTCAGTTTAAAAAACACAAAGTTATAAGCATGAAAGCAGACCTGAAATAATCCTGATGCATTAATAATAATAACTGAATCTGCACATTGTTATCTTGGATGATGAAAGAAAGCTGAAGAACAGGCACTGAAAAATATATCATAATTCTACATGTACAAGGTGTGGTGCACTCCAGCAAAACCAATACTCAGAGCATTCAGTAAGCCCCTGAGAAATGATAAATTTTGAGTCAAAAGTGATTCATTCTTCAAGAAGATAATGAAGGAATCACAGCGGACAGAAGGTTTGGAGCTGTTGCTGAGGCTGAGAAAAAGACAAACAGTGATTTAAATCTGTGCTTGCATTTGTTGAGTGCACTTAAATTCAAATGTTGGTGAAGAAAACAGAGCATGAATCATTAACATCCAGCGCTGCCTCAAAGCTATTACACAATGAGAAAATATGCAATCCAGAAAACATCCAGATGAAATAGGAACAAATCGGAATATGAGCTGGTTCTCAAGATAACAAGAAACCAAATCTTCCCGCAGCAGCTCTCCCCATGGGAGGTCAGTACAACTGGGCATCAGCTGCCTCGAGCTCCTGATTCTGATGCACAGTAGATGGATAGAGAACACAGACACGCAGATGTGTACATGCACAGAGATTCACGATAAGCAGTTAAATTACAGAATATCTTATACAGAATATTGTTGCAAAAAACTTGCTAATCAGAGTACTGAGACAAACTACAGGCACAATTGCTAAAAAGGTTAGGAACATTATTCATTTAACAGGATCAAAACAATGGTTAAAGTGACAGAAAAATCTTAACTTCAAACTCCCTCTTCTTATGCGTGAGCTGCAGCACAAAAGCCCAAATCAGTTCGCTACACAAACACCACTTCAAATTATATAACACACCCCAGCTGGTTAACAGGAGCTGCACAAAAATCGACCGAGTGAAGACAATGCAGAGAATCATTGGGACAGTCTGATGTCCAGCATGGAGCAGAGCTGCAAACTTACTCACACAGAGTGGCTACTGAATGCCAGGTGCTCCCAGTGATGTCCGAACAGCGACCTGCACTCTGGACCGATGACTCACTGTCTAAGCACCCCCTCCTCCTCCCTGAGCTCAGTTTTCTGCTCTGTCTCTGCTACTCCTCTCAGCTCGCTTACTTGCTCTTCATCTGTCATTTACCTGCTGGCCTCTCTCTCAGCTATTCAGTCTACAATATACTCCCAGCCAGCATCTTCTCTTACTCTCCTCCTTTCCTCTTAACCCTCCCACTGACACCCCTCTCCACCAGTCTCTTCCTCTCTCTCTCTCCCTGTCTCTCTTTCTCTCTCTCTCTCTCACACACTCACTCATAAAAAATCCACATCTGCACTCCTTAGTTTTCCTTTCCTACTTAACATGTACATCCTTTGTTTATGTCTGAAAGCTGTAGCTCCACACAACACTCCCACTGAGCCTCTAACACTTGCTACTATCCTAATACCTTTCAAAGTAGCAACCCTCCCCCCATTCAGCTGCTCTGTAAGAGAAAGTAGGGATTATTGAGTGAAAAGGGGCCTGCCTTCAATCCCATGTTGTCTCATGAGCTTGGTAGGGCTGTTGCTAGGGCAACCAACATCAGTTACATGATAAAAAAAAACCCACATACATGATCATTTTAATCATTAATCATTTATTTGCACTGCTGGTATTTGTAAAAATTAAATTAATAATTTATTGCAGGAAAATCTCATACTGAAATTTGTAAAAAAATCTTTACTTTGTGTAAATTTATTCAGGGGGGAGAAAATCAATTAGGTTAAAAAAAGCTTTTATTAAAGATAACAGGAACATAACTATTGCGACTCCTGCTCATAATATGTGAACCTCTTTTTGCTAGCATAAGCAGCACTTAGCTTTCTCTTATAACAGTTCATAATTTTGATGATACAGGGAGCCATTGTTGATTATTTCGCACAGGCTCTCTTGTTTTATGTCTGAAACCATGTCTGAGCTGTTCTGGCCATATGTTTGGATCATTACCCTGAAGAAAAACCCAGTGACCCACATAACAGTGGGTATGAGGTGCTTTCCACATATTCATTCACATTGGGCCCATCTGGAGTGTTAAAGTTAAATCTTAGTCTCATCTGACCAAAGCACACAGTTCCAAATAAAGTCAAAGTTAGGTTTACCAAACTCTACATGTGTACCCTTGTGACAGTTCGACAAAAAACTGCTCCCAAACAGTCATGTGATATGTAGGTCCCTTATGGATGCAATGGAGACTTGGCGACCCAATATGCCTCTCATTGTTGAAATTCTCTAACAGTGAGCCTTTGAAATTAATCTTACCCCCCTCAAGAGCTGCAAAATCCATACAATTTCAACCTTCATTGCAATTTAATTGTGTTGAATGTTGCAATGGCAGAGTATTACTAAGCTTGCTTGGATGCAATATATAGTAGGATATAATATTTCAGCATTCATGCTCTGCT
Organism: Crenichthys baileyi; assembly: GCA_036173005.1. Classification (NCBI taxonomy): domain Eukaryota; kingdom Metazoa; phylum Chordata; class Actinopteri; order Cyprinodontiformes; family Goodeidae; genus Crenichthys; species Crenichthys baileyi. The sequence continues at coordinate 2,024,633 of JAHHUM010002594.1, read as the reverse complement.
TCCAAGTAAAATATTTGGCCATGTAGATGCCCACATCTAACGTAGTGGCTGAGATGCAACAGTTCAGTGGTTAAAATAAAATGGACTCTGTGATATCATAGTTAATGCTGGTGCAATAAAAGATACATATATTTCAAGGCCTTTTTAAACATGTCTTTCCAGCAGCGGCAGCACATTTTTCCCACATTTTTACACGAAAAGTCATGTTCATAATAATGTGATCAAAACAGGGTGGTTATGTTTAACATTACTCCCAAAGGTTGAACAATCACTGCAACTTCCATAAAGCACATCGTGCAGGATGACAAAGCCTGAGTGGAGAGGTTTTTAATTACTGTAATGAGTCTGATGAAATCCCCTGTGAGCATGTCTGTTTCCTGCGGTAATCTGACATCCACAATTCCCAGGAGACCCCCGACTACTGTCAAAAGCAGTGCCTTTTCAAGCCTTTTCTCCGCATTCTGCTCCTCAGGCGGCCTCTCAGAGTCGGTACCTGAACCAAGGATCATTGTGTGTGCAGTGTGTGTGCAGTGTGTCAGACATGAGCAGATAATAAGGGATTACAGCACAGCCCTCATGCCGTGCTCTATTCGGAGCTGTGTACGATAACAAACAAATACTGCTGGTGTCATCCAAAGCTTCATGGATTACAAAAACAAGCTGTAAAATTGAAACAAGCTTTAAAAAATGTTTGAATTGCAGCAATTGTTTTAGATGTTATGTAAGTATCTATTAAAAACCTTTAGTAAAAAGGTTTAAAAAAATCTGATTAAATTTAGATGGAATTTTACCAAGGATCAGTGCAGCAGGCTCATACCAATTCAAAACGGCATGAACTGTATGTGAACTGCAGTGTTCTTCTGTATGTTCTGTATGTGGGTCAGATCTATTACGAAAACAATGACATGAACACTGACATTCAGGGACAGGTTACTCACATAGTTAAAATAAAATAGAAAAATAATTTCAAAATACACATAAAAAGACTATCTTGCAGGGCTTTATGTTTATCTCATGTGGACAATGATAGTTAGCTTTTAACTGACAACCTCCCTGTATCTGTGTCCTCTGCAGAGACCCAGAGGTAATCCCTTCCGCCTGACCTTGCTATCAGGGATTCCCATCCCATTAGCCCAGTGAAATGGCCTGTGGTCGATCCCCTCTGCTTAGGTCCTTGGAGAATTGCTGCCATCCAAAAGTTTTCCCATCATGCACCTTCTGTATCCTCACCTCCCCTCTCAATTTCAGCTTGTGGGTAGCTTTTCTCAATCAAAAGAGCGTTAGATAACATCCTTTAAGACAAAAGCTCAAATGATGCTACAGCTTGTTGGATCCCATAATTCCAAAGGGATTACGGCCAAACAAGAGAATCAGCGATGTGTGCTCAATGTGAATCAAGTTTCTATGTTTTGAATTTATATTTATATTTAAATTTATATAAGCAAAAATTAAAGTTTTATTTATTAACGACTGCATGTCTACTGGTGGGCCGGAGTGGAGCAGAGTTCGGGGACTGGGGTACAACAAACATTTAATGAGTCTCAAGAGGCATGCCGCAAAACAGCATTGAGCATATCTTCAGTAAGGTTTTCCTATTTCCTCTTTTTATGCACATAAAGGGCTTTGCAAAAAAAAACTCATCCCTCTTAAACTTCTTTCACATTTGTCACATTACAACTATAAATTTCATGTAGCTTATTAGGATTTTATGCAATAGTCCACAAAGTATGTGTGACATTGAAGGAAAACTGAAGGAAAGTTGTTTTGTTGTCTCAACCAGCCTTACAAATCTAGAGACAGAAATATTTGATCACTGTTCTTTGCAAAATAGCTTCAGACCAGACAGATCGGAGAATATCTGTGAACAGCAAATTTTATGCCACAGAAATATTTGGACTTTAACATGGCCGTTCTAACACATTAATTTGCTTTGATCCAAATCATTTTGCACCCTGTAGCTCTGGCGGCATCTTTACAATGTCCTGCTGGAATGTGAACTTCTGCCTCAAGTCTTTTACAGCCTATAACAGGGTTTTCTCCAGGATTGTAACGTATCTAGCTCCATCAATTTTCCCATCAACTCTGGCTAGATTCCCTCTCCAGGATGGAAAAAAACCCTCCCCACTGCACAATGTTGCCATCTCCATGTTTTTTTAGTGGAGATTGTGTTTAGGATGATGTATAAAGTTACTATGCTTTAAAATTCTTCTTCATCAGTAACCTGTCAGCTGTGTTCCTCAATCTCCATGATGCTGTTTCTTAACTAATGTTCTCCCTGAAGCCTTCATAGAACAGCTGTATTTATACTGAGAACAATGTACACACATGTGGACTCAATTTACCAATTAAGAGACTTGTGTAGACAGCTGGATGGCGTAGATTCACTCCATCTATCATTTTCCTTTCCCTACTGTGTGTTGGTCTGTCAGTTAAAATCTCAATAAAATGCCTTATTGAAAAATGGTGGAAAACATTAAGAGATATTAATACTTTTACACACCACGGAAACTCCAAACTCCACGAACAATTAGAGTTACATAACTTTTTTGCATAAAATAAGAAAATCTTATTATAAGTTTTCCAGCAGCATGACGTTAAAGTTTTTTCCTGCTGGTTTTAAATGCGGTTAAGCCTGTCTCCCTTCACTCTTAAACAAATTATCTGGGTTTAATCATAAAATTTGCAAGGCAAAACAGGAGTGCCAGTCACATCCAAACTTAAGTGAGCTCTATATCTCCAATGGGATTTCTCTGCAGTACATCTGAGCCCTGCTGTGATTGTTTTCGATAGACGTGCTGCATTTGAGCTGCATAATAAAATTGTGTGAGACTGATGTACTGTACAGGGGTTCAAAACAGACAGTAAGACTCAGTAAGAATCATGTTTCTGGTAAAAAAAAAAAAAAAGTTTGTTAAAATTTTGGCCACTGGCATTATTAGGTTGTATTGGAGGTATTCATTTAGCCAAGCACCAAACTCCATGAAAGATTTCTTGTTTAGATAATTGTTCTTCATTCCTCTTGAGGAATACACAGTTTTATGGGACTCTTGAACCATTTATCATCCCCTCCTGAACTGACGTTGAGATTTTGATAACAGCAGCCACCTAATCCCTTGAGAGATGTCCCATAAAGCAAAAGCTGCCCCATTGTTTTGATCTGGAGGAGCTACAGAGAGCCACAGCTCAGGTGGAATGATCTATTGGTTGGATAACATTCAGTTGTGCACTCCACAAATGTGGCCTTCTGTGGGAGAAGCAAGAAGATAGCATTGTTGGAGGAAAGTCATACGAAATCCTGTCTCTCTACAAATGGCAAACTGCAACAGGCCATGTAGGGAACACAGCAAGGTGTTCTGGTCAGATGAGACAAAAATTTAACTTGCTGACTTCCATGCAAAGTGCTATTAGTTGCAGAAAACATTAAACAGACTCTCTGCATGGCGAAGCATGGTGATGGCAGCATCATGCTGTGGCAAAGCTTTTTTTTGACAGGGACAGGGAAGAATGTCAGAGTAGATCAGGAAGAAAGACTGAGCTAAATAGAGTGCAATCTCTATGACTGAGGGGGGCCAAATGAATATCCAGCATATACTGTTGAGATTTTATTTAAAATATATTTTTAAATACTTAATCATCATCCCTCCAGGTCACAATGCACAGCTTTGTGTTGGTAAATCACAACCCAATGAAATACACTGAAGTTTGTGGTTGCAATGTGATCGAAAGTGAACAAGCTCAAGGTTCATGAATATCTTTGCAAATCACTGTATAGGTCTGAGCTTTCTTCTAATGAATGTGTCATAAAAGTCATATTTTTGCATGTCTGATTGCAAAGAAAAAAAAGGGTGGAATAATTACTAAATTATCCTAAAAATGGTACAGAGTCAAGTGGATTTAGATTTGCCTTCTTAGCAATTCTGCAAGCAGCTCCATCATTAAGTTTTCACAATCTCCCAGAGCATAACTCTCCCATTTCTTAATAGGATTAGGACCTGTAGAGACCGGTTCCTTGCAACACTTTGCAGTCTTCCTTTGGGTGTCTCCCACTTTGCTGGCATCAATTACTTTAATTTTCAGAGTGCTTGGCAGCTCCTTAGTGGAGCCCATTGGTTTTGATTGCTAAGGCAGATTTAAGAAATCAAATTATCTTTAAAGGCCTGGCCTTACCTCAAGTGCAAGGGAATATAAACAGCGTTGTGATTTTGTTTTCTCCGCAGCTTCTACCACAGCAGGCCATGTTCCATGTGCATTAACACAGATGAACAAAATGTTATTTAATAAAGACTGCTGATTCAAGCACTTGGTCCCAGTTTAAAATCTGTTTGGTCTCAATCACAATGTCGCAGCATAGATTTCTTTGGAACTCCAACCCCTGGGGCATTGCAATTAAACAGATGTTCCCTATCAGACACTTCTGGTTGCTTGATATTAGAGCTCATATTGAAATTTATCATCCGGTATTCACTGTATATTCATTCCCTTTAATAAAGATAAATGGGGCAAATCTTTTTGCTTTCCCTCTGTTGCTGTGGAAAAGATTAAACGTCCTTCAGCAGTCCATCTTACCACACCAGTCACTTCATATTTAATGGCAATAATGGCTCCAGAAGGGATATTATGGTCCTCATTTACATATTCTTAAGGATAGACCCATCAATAAACAGACAGCCACTCTCACTTAAATACCTATGGATGTCTCAACTCAAAAATGACTCTGCAGCTCAAACAAAGTTTTTGAGGTGTAGGGGTAAACATTCAAACTGAAAAGCTGCAAACCTCCGATAACATATATTTCAAATGTCCATTCCCAGTTGTCTGGCTCTTATCTTTGCCTTTAGTAGCCTGCGGTCACTTGAGCTTTATATTTTTTTAAAGACATCTCTTACTGGTGGCAGATGATGGATGACAGCCCAGCATTTGAATTACTGAGACGGGCAGAACCAGGGTTGAGCTTGTCACTCCCATGCTATATTTGGTTGGACAGCAGGAGACTTGCAAGGAGAAAGTATCTTCTAGTGTGCTCTCCCACAATGTTTGCCCTTTCAGACAGCTCGGTTTGACGTGCACTGATCAGTGTGAACAAGGGAACTGACACCTGGCACAACTTCACAATTGGGCCAAGGAGGCAGGAAGAGGATTATTTAGAGGGGGAGGCAGTGAACATAAACAGAGAAGTGTTTACAGTAACACCTGCTTAGTATATATTAGCACAATCAAGGCTGTGAGGAATTTAATTTGAAAAATGCATTTAAAACAATTAGGAATCCTTTAAAAATAGAAGATGGATATTCTTTGCTTTATTAATAAAAACAAGATGCAGTATTCCAACATGTTTTATATGCCACAACGTCAGACTTTTCCAGACCAAAAAAATCCAGTATCCTTTTCTGGCCAACCTTAGAGAGTAAATACCAAAGTTTTCTATGACTTTATGGCAGATAATTCTACAAGTCTGGCCAAGTTTTCAATGTAGTACTTTCAAAAATAGACTGTAAGGGATCCCTTAAAGTCTATCTTCTGTTTTGTCTTTTTTTTGTCACACTAAAATGTTTCACAACTTTAAATAAATGTTAATATCAGACAAGGACAACTTAAGTAAATATAACACCTTTTCCAAATGATGATCTCATTTTATACGGTAAAAAAGCTATCCAAAACAACCTGATTCCCACCAAAACTATGATTAGAATGGACGGATCCATGGAGTGAATGGATGGAAAGATGGATGGAAGGATGGATGGATGGATGGATGGATGGATGGATGGATGGATGGATGGATGGAACACCTCATGGTAGTTTAAAAGTTAAGCCCTGTCCTGCAGGAAAGACAGGTGTGCTGAAGCATATATATGGCAGCAGCAGCATAAGCAAAGCTCTTCCAAACACAAGGCAGGGCCTGCACCAGTAATCCATCCATTATGCTTCGGGGACAAGGGGACAGAGTGCACTTTGTGTCTGGATGTATGTTCATATGCGCAGAGAGAGAGAAGGAGAGAGGCCCTCATAGAATGTCTCAGTATAGCCATTATCCACACTAACCCTCCTCTCCCATTTCCTCCCATTGAGGGAGCTTAGTAAGACCGGATTACAACCAATTACAGACCTCTCTGGAGAGCATGAAAACAGGGCTGGAGGATCATCTATTTATTGTGCATGACCCTCCAGATGGAAGATGGTCATTTAACATTTAATCAGCTATAAGAACCAGAGGATCAAAACTGAACAACTCCTGACACTGAATACATGTAACAGATTAGGAGCAATTACCCACTGTGAGCACATACAGCATGTTGAGCTTTAGATTTTAGATTAAATCAATTTGACAATGAAACGTTATCCCTCCACTTTTTCTACTAGCCTAATCCTTAAAGGGTTGCAGGGCTGCTGGTGCTGATCATCAGTACTTAATGAGAAAGAGACAGGGTACATCCTTAAAAGGTCATCAGTCCAACACGGTGCATAAAACTCACACCTTGACGGAAATTTAGGGTGGCCAACTACAAGAACATCTATGTTTTTGGACTGGGAAAAGCAACACAACTGTGTTTATATGCAGCCAGAAACACCATTAAAAATCTTAAATAGCCAAAATTCTCTCTTTTTTATCTGGTTCAGGCACAGATTAAAGCAGATTAATACAAATCTGAACTAAAATGCCAGCCATTATATGTGTTGGTAGAGTACTAAACAGAAGGAACAAATAAGTGTGAGGTAAACATAATTCAAACCAACTCATCACCAAAGAAGCAGAAATCAAGTTTAAACATGCCAAAGCAACCCAGGAAGATGTGTTAAAGGGAAAACAGGAGGTAAATTGAACACATTGCAAAAGAGAAAGCAGACCAAAATCAAGCCAGGAACACAAGTTAAAACAGAAACAAAACCAATGCATGAGAAACCTAAAGCAAAGAACAAAACCACAAAATAACACAAGGTCCTTCAGTTTACAAGTCTTGACCTTTAGAAACATGATTTATAATTTTGTTGGGTTGCTCCCTTACAGCTGTCATTGTTGGACACAGAGGGTTGTTACAGCAAGAATATATCAAGAAGATACACATCAGTTAATGAATGTGAGGAATGTAGTTAATAAAGAGGCTTCATGAACATATAAAAAAAAACATTTTTCATGTCATATTGGCCATGGCCCCACATTTTTATGTGCTACGGACAGTTGATATTTATAAATGAATTAAACCTATTAAATCTGAAAAAAAAAAACATAAAACATATGTGTCACGCATTTACAATTGAAACCAGATGTTTACATAGACTGTATAAAAAAGTCAATTTTTATTCACTTAAGGATAATAAATAATACTTTTTTTTCTGTTTTAGGTCACCAGGTCACCATACTTTTTAATATTATACAGGGATAATTGCATCAACATTTTTAGATAGTTTACCACGTTCTAAAAATTCAGAGGGTTACACAATTCTTTAGTATTTAGTAAAATTGCCTTTTATAGTCAATGACTTTGGTCAAACGTTTTGTGTTTCTTTCCACAAGCTTCTCACAACAGTTGCCAGTTTTGTCCCATTCCTCTTAACAGAACCGATGTACCTGAGACCCGTTTGGTTCATAGGCTGTCCTGCTCAAACAAACCTTCTCAGCTCCATCTAGAAATCTGTCTTTGGGACTGAAATCAGGGCCTCTAAAACACTGGCTTTGTTGTCCTTAGACTTGTTTCACAATAGAAGATACAACTATTTTACAAGCTTCATCCAGCATCTGCACACATTATTTATTCCTTTTGTTGTGAAAATCCCATTTGCCCGGTTTTGCTTCCCCAAAAATAGTTCATCTCTGGGGACAGAGAAAATGTCTCCCTTTAACAAGTTTAAAATGGGTGGCCTTTTTTTAAAGCTGTTCATTCTTGTTGTTTTTTTTAGATAAATATGGCACCTTTAGGCATGCAGAAATTGTACACAAGGATAAACCAGACTTGTGGGGGTCCACAATTCTCTTCCTGTTATCTTGGCACAGTAATTTAGCTTTTTCCATGATGTCACACAAGGAAGCAGTATGTTTATGTCTTGTGTTAAAAAAGATCCACAGGTGTGCCTTTAATAAACTCAAATGTTGTGAATTAACTTATCTATTATGACATCTTGATTAAAGGCATACTAATCTAAATGCGTGTGAAAATCTGGATCTGAATAAAGTAATAAACATTCTCTAAAAACCTCTCTCTGTAGAACAAATTTTGCTCATTGTTACTGACTTATACTGATCTAAATTTATATCGTCCTCAGGTTGCATTATTAAAGACTTCTAAACTTATGTCTCCCCTCACCCCTGCACGATTACATTATCCATCAGGACATTCCCAACAAAACAATTTTACCTAAACAGTTTTTACTGACAACCAACATATCCTGCACTTGAGAACAAATTGCACCACAGGGCTCTCATGCCATTGCCACCATACTGTTGTGCCCTTATGGACTGGTAAATGTGGGTCAGTTTTGCAAAAGAAAAACATTGCATTTCCCCTCTCAAATTAATTTAGAGTTGATTTAAATTATGTCTTCCTAAATTTAATTCATATTTTGTAATACTACAACAACAAAGTTCAATGTAATTTATTGGGATTTTACAGTAAGTGATAAGCCAACAAAACGTCAAGCATGATTGGTGAAGTTTAAGGAAAGGATTAATTGTTTTTAACATTTCCACAGCTTAGTTAGAAGAACATCCTGACAAGATATGTATTAGAGGTGAACACCAAAAATCAAAATTTTAAGGAAAAGAGGCAAAGTTAAACCCAATGTTGTAAGAGAGCAATAAGAATAACTGTTTTCCAAAAGCCATGTTGGTAACAAAGAGGAAATGTGAAAGAAGGCGCTGTGGTCACATAATGAACATAATTTAGCTTTATGACCTGCATGCAAAATGGTATTTGTGGTGTAAAACTATAACTGTTCTGAAACACACAACTATACAATGTAATAGTTTAGATCAAAGCATATCCATGTGTTAGAATGGCCTATTTAAAGTCCAGACTTTGTGATAAAGTTGCTGCACAGAGAAACTTTCATCCAATCTGACCGAGCATGAGCTATTTTAGAAAGACGAATGTTCCACGATTTCAGTCTCTAGATGCACAAAGCTGGTATAAACAACACTTGCAGCTGTAACTGCAGTAAATGGTGGTTCTACAATGTTTTGATTCAACAGGGCTGAAAACAGCAAACAGCTGCAAACTTGATTTGTTTTGTAAAAAAATAAAAAATATGCATCATTTTACTTCTTTGTTTATATCTGTAGTATTTTCATAGTTTTTTCTTGTATTATTGAACTGGTCACAGTTACTATGTTGTCCCTAAACATGAGCATATTTATGAATAACAAAACGATCCGGTGTTTATGGATTGTCCGTCACTAACAGGTTTTGCAGTCACTCCTCTTCATGTGAATCTGTTCATATTATGGTTTAAGGTTACAGCGACACAGTGGACAGGGTCCAACAAATGTATCCTGGAGCGTTCACAGAATTTTAAAGAGATCAGCAAACAGACTCTTATTATCCTACTTTTCTTCTTTGATGTAAAGCAGACATGACCATCTCTCTTCATCACGTCATCTCTTTCAGTTGGTTCTTTTATCCACCCCCCACCATTCATTCTTTTATCTCTTGGGGTGTTTTGTATTCAGTTTTCGATCTTCCTCTTCATCTTTATCGCCTTCTTTAGAAACGTTTCAGCCATTTAGTTTGAGGCAGCCGTAGCTGACGGACAGGCTGTAGCCTATGCAAACTGGGCCAGTCACTGAGTAATTCAGGCCTGGCTGTCAAGAGTGATTTCCCTGTATCTGTATTCCAGTGGAAAGGTGTGATGATTTTGATGGTACTGCTCAGTTTGCTGTAGTCAGGCAGAGGAGACAGCACCCTAGCAGTGTTCTTGCAGTGGCAGGATGTGTGCATGTTCTCATCCCTGTCGGCCTGTATGTGTCATAGACAGCTCATTCTAACCTTGGCAGCTCTGCACAAACAGCAGCATGGACTGATCTGCTCTATCTTTCACAGGCTCATTCATCTTACTTACACTGTAGCTGGTGGATGAATCCACACATTTGTACATCACAAGGTCAGTCTGAGTCATTGACTGAGTCATTGAACTTCACTCCAGAGAGACACGACCTTTATAAACTGGGTTGTCTTTTTTATGATGTTTCTTTCTTTACTTTGTTCATAGTGCTGTCACAAAGTATTTACATTGAAAAAGAGGAAATACTCACCAAATGCTTCTTGCCTTGGAGAAGGTCTTGTCTACTCTAAAAAAAAGCATACAGAATAAAGGCATTACACTCAGTTTACAGCTTTTATTATCTCTCTGTTTCAGATAATGAAAGAAAATAGATAAAATAAATTTCTTTTAAGTAAGTGAATTTTAAAGGCTGCATTGAATTAACTGTTAAATCAAGACGTTTTATTGACAACCAAAAGTACATCAGCATCACCTGCTGGCACATAAATGAATTCAACGGTCAGAAAGAGTTTCACTCTTTTGTCTGTCTGCATGGAGCTCAGATGAGAATTGAATGAGATTTTCTCAGATAGAATGATGCCTGGTTTCCAAAATTATTGAAAGTAAAAATAAAAATCTGCAAAGTGGCATGAATTTACGGCATTACATTCCTCAGCAGGGACAAGAAAGCGAGACTCCGACAGGTCCTGAGAGAAAACCTATTCGAGCAGAAAAAGACTTGACAAACACTTTTGCTAAGTACTCTATTTGACCAGCCTCTACCTAAAAAGCCTGCTGAAATGATAGAGTGCCTACACAGCAAGCTGGATTGCACTGAACTACCCCCTGCCATCTGTTAAAGTAGCATTTCCAAGAATGAGATGATTACTACTCTTTCTTAGACAAAGTGAATCTTATCCTGGTTTGAAACCTTGCTGTAAGGCACATTACTCACTGTCAAGCCAAGAAAAAATCCTGTCATCTGGTCCTAAATCAGACCCTAAATCTCATTATACTGATTGGTTTTCTGGCCCTTCATGGCCTCTGTCTCATCCTTATTTCTTCTCTGAACCGTATGTGGTGGTAAATACTTTAACATTTTCAGGCAGAGGTCTTTCTGTTGCTGGGCTGGGCAGAACACTTGATGTCAAGACCCAGAGGATCTGGAAAGATCTGCCTGAAGAAATCAGGTCAGATGAATCAGTGCCATCCTTTAAATTCCAACTTTAAACATATTTTCATCTAAGAGCCATGAAGTTTTTTGTTGCTTACTTTTTTTACTTTTCTGGTGCTATCAATCGAACCTTTATACTGTGTGTTTTGATTAGTTTTAGTGGATTTGCCATCATAGTGGAATTCTTGCAACAATTGGTTCACATTAATCTTCTGTCCCCTGCTTATTTTTTTGACTCTAAAAGTGTTTTTAATGTATTGGTGATTTTTGGTATGTAAATGCATCAACAACCAAAAAACATCTGCTTTGATGTATAAATGGGAACGATCTTGTAATACCTTAATTGTCTGTTTCAAAATGACTGCCTCAAACAGAGAATGTGCAGCAAATTATTTTTCTTTTATAGTAAATGTTTGTGACATTTAATTGTCAAAATTAAAACAAAGTTCATTGAGTTTGTTTTTGTTGAGCAAAAACAGCATTTATGGTAAAACTAGGAGCTGTTGTGGATAAATAGTTTTTTTGTGCTGCCCTTGTGAAACATGTTGTGGTTCTGATTTTGATAAATGACCTATAAATAAGGGTTAGTATACCCTGACCACAAAGATCATGTTACTATGGTGTGGTACACTACCAAGACTAAAATGTAAAACCACTTTCTGCCAATAGATGGCACTGCATGTGCAGAGGAAAAACAGACACAACCCTTTATTTCAGAAGGTGTTAATTGGCAAAGTGTGTTGAAAGCCTTTTCGAGCTTTTTATGAACAGAAATCTATCACAGAAATAAACACACAGGGCAAGCGTTGTTTAGATGCAGCTCTTAACAGTCTCTATATGATAAAGGTGATTCATGGCCGCAGCTTGGGCCTTTGTACACAACACAGAGACAAGTAAAATTCACTGGATTAATGTGACACAAACTGCCGCCACCATTTTGAAAACAATTCATATATATGGAAGCAAAACTGGAAATTGAACTTTGGATAAATTGGGAACTTTTGATTTTCTATGACAGAATTCCAACTTTAGTTTTAACTTCAGCTGATTTTTCCAACTCCAAACATAGAGTTATGGATGCATGTCAAACAAACCCCAAAGATGCAACAGTTTTGGCTACAAATGACAGCTGGGTGACCAGAGCTGACTCGAGAAGATCAAATAGTAGTCATAATTATGACTTGAAAAGTAGTCAGATGTTGCAGGGTTAAACCTATTTGCATTTCTAACAGTTTGTATTACATTGTAATACATTAAACCACTGGCACAGTAAGTACTGCACGATGCCTATTTGCGAACAGTGCTTGAATGCATAAGGTAGATAGGTAGGTAGGGATAGATAGATAGATAGATAGATAGATAGATAGATAGATAGATAGATAGATAGATAGACAGACAGACAGACAGACAGACAGACAGACAGACAGACAGACAGACAGACAGACAGACAGACAGACAGACAGACAGACAGACAGACAGACAGATAGATAGATAGATAGATAGATAGATAGATAGATAGATAGATAGATAGATAGATAGATAGATAGATAGATAGATAGATAGATAGATAGATAGATAGATAGATAGATAGATAGATAGATAGATAGATAGATAGATAGATAGCTTTATGTGTTTCCATAGTTTCCATATAATTGGTTTGCAGCATTGTAAGCAGGGATTTAGATAAAGGACATACATACTCGATCATGACAGAAGTCAAGAGGACTCAAATACAAGACCCAACACAGTGGCATAAAATCAGCAATCCTATAATACAGTCCAAGGTCAGTAAACAAAAATCAAATAAAGGCAGAGGTTTACAAAACAGAGTCAGGTCCAAAACACAAGACAGGTCAAAATCACTAGAAGACGTGATTAAGGCTAGAAAGCTTGACACGAGAATGAAGACAAACTGGCAGGGGGAAGCTGCACAGGCTAAGGTATATATAGACAAACAAACAACGAGACACCGGTGGACAACATTAGGGTGTGGTAGAGGCTGATTACAGGTGGGAATCTCAGGAGGTGCAGCTGTGTGAAAGAAGACAGGAAATAAGTCCACAAAATAAAGTTTAAAAAAGTAAACAAAATCAGATACTCAACTGTAACATACTTAAGCATTAGAGCTGAACACAGTCACCTTCCACTTCCACTCCTTATTCTTGTACAGATATACGGAATACGTTTTCTACTTGTTTATACAGACGCTCACATGATTAACAAAACTGAAGAGGTAAAATGGGGACAAGTGTATGTGTAAAATACACTTAACTAGGGCTAAGACCTTCAAATTAACAGGCAATCTCTCCACATGTTGAGCCACAGGCCCCTGTCACGATCAGTAAATGTTTGCATTTATTCTGATACAGGGGTAATAATTAGACCTCCATCAAATATTACAAATCATATTTGGGGTTAGCCAAAAACTGCTGAGTTGCATTGCTAAAAGTAAAAAACATATTTCTATTGAGCATGAGGAAGTGACAGGGGATCTTCAGGGCAACTTTCTTCAAAGGAAAATGAAAGTGAGAATGTAATAAATAAACTGTGGTAAAGATTTCTACTCATTTGCTAGAAGGAATGGAATGGCAGTCGTCCAAAGAACAATGCCAGTAGTAAGATCAAAAACCAGCTCACAACACGGGGCCAGAAGGACATCCTGTTTTACTCATACAACAATAATAAACAAAACTCCAATAGATCACAAGAAACACCCAAAGAGGCAACACTGGAACCAGAAGTAAAAATGTTCTCTTTTCTGGAGAGAAATTTTCTAAAAGATAAATGAAAGCTTAAAACTTCCTCCTTCTGAGAAAACAGTCACTGAGAGGAAACAGAACCTGAGGGGTCTTTTCATTGTGCAGAATCCATGTATAGACTTGTGTTGTTATGGTAAGTTGTCTCCTGATCCTCCTCTGCCAAAAATACCAACAGTGAAGATTTCACAGAGTTCAGCGTGCTCATCTGTGCAGATAAATCAGCTCTCCACCTAAAGTGGAATGCACACCGGTACCTGGGAGAGCCATCGGCTCTGCTGTGCATGAGGAGAGAACTGTTTTCATGTGAATCACTAAGAAAACATTTTCTGGACCTCATTCTGTGCCACTCATCTCTTCTCAGGTTTCACGGGATTCCCATAAAATGAAATCAGCCAGGGTGTGCCGGCATAACTGAGTGGAGGCTCCAAACTGAAATATCAAAACTTATAGAGGAAATGTAAAATAAAGCATTGCCAGTGTGTTTAAAGTATTAGATATTAGATATTGTAAATGAGAAGTTTAAATCCATTGCAAAAGTATTTATACCCCTTTATTATTTTGACATTTTATCATGTTTACAGCTACAACCTTGGGATTTTAGGTGACAGAACAACACAAAGTATTGCATAATTATGAAGTGAAAGGAAAATGATACATGGTTTCCCTTCTTTTTTACAAATTAAAATCTGAAAAGTGTGGTGTGCCCTTTAATTTGCCTTTCAGGTAAGCTAAAATAGCTGTAGCTCAGTCAGATTCGATAGAGAGCATCTGTGAACATCTTCAAATCATGCCACAGATTCTCAGTTGGATTTAGGTCTGGACTTCTAACATACGAACATCCTTTAATCTAAACCCTTCCTTTGTAGCTCTGGTTGTGTGTTTAGTTTTATTGGTGTGCTGTAAGGTGAACCTCCGACCCCAGTCTCAAGCCTTTTGCAGCCATTAACATCTTTTCTTCCAGTATTGGCCTGTATTTAGCTTCATGGATTTTCTTGTCAACTTTGATCAGCTTCCTGGTTTTCTGCTACAGAAAAGCATCCCCTCAGAATGATGCTGTCAGCACCATGTTTGACAGTGGGGATGGTGTGCTCATGGTGATGTGTGGTGTGAGTGTTCCTACACACAGCATTTTGCATTTAGGGGAAAGAATTTAATTTTATTTTCATCTCACCAGAGACCTTCCTCAAACGTGTTTGATTTGTGCTTTTTATCACTATTATTAGGGCGGTTGGCTGCAGCGGATTTCATTTTGGGTCAGAGTGAATGGGGTTGAATGTGAATGCACGCTACACTTTTCTGATTTTTATTTGTAAAACAATTTAAGAACCATGTATCATTTTTCTTACACTCCTTCCACAATCCCATTAAAATATATAATGTATTTTGTAGTTGTAATGTGACAAATTGTAAAAAAAGAAAAAGTAAGTTATATGAATAAGGCATTGTAATTTAAACCACTGTATGTTTTATGGAAGGTCAAAGTCTATCAAATTAGTTTTGAGTAAAGTCTTTACATTTAATCCCATCAGGAAATGTATTAAAAGGAGATCTTACCCCAAAAACTGGTAAAATCATGTTTCGTGTTTCCTCTTTGCTCTCAGCAAGGTATCAATGTACCAAGTGGTAGTCATGGAAACAAACATCCGTGAGGGATAAAAAAGCTCAAGAAGAGTCTCAGAAACCCACCAGTGTGTCAGCAGCTGTGACACTTTACAAGAAGGCAATGCTACTTAATCAGCTTGAGATTTCCTCCTTTTCTATGCAAACTTTTTAACATTTTCCTCACTTTAAAAATTAGCCGAGGCCATTATTGCACATTAAGTCAGGAACACTGCTCACAGCAAGTAGGTCAGCAAACTGAAATGAGGGGTGAGTCCCAATGAAATCCAGCTTAAAAAAACGCAATTCATGACTTAGCCACAAATCTGGTGCTGAGACATGTTCTTTCAGGATTTTTTTAATCTAAAATATAAGAAACACTTTAAACACCATCCATTTCTGCTGCCTGTGCGACCCCTTCTCTTTTCCAATGGTTATAATCAGTCTGACAGAGAGAGGTACCCCCAATCCTTCTGGTTTTTAGTATAACAATGGCCACCAGTGGGCTCTAGATGGACAAACTTTATCAGTTTATTATTTTACTTAGTACCCCTACACATATTCTAAAATGTCCAAACTCTAACACTGAGTAATTCATTCTAACCTCCCCAACAACCCCGCACCATTCCAAACCCTTTGTTAAGTGCCTTAATACGACAGGTGTTGTGAACTGGCGCTATATAAATAAAACTGAAACTGAAACAGAACATATTCCAACTAAGTAAAGACTTTGGACTTCTTCACCACCCAATCAGTTACTAACAAAAACACTTCTAATGTTTGCTGTACTTTTAAACACCAACTTCCAAAGAGGTACAGTCCTGTTATAGTGTTTCTTATAATTAGTTAAGAATGAGAACTATTTGTAGTAACTGAAGCTGCTAAACTGATAAAACTGGTGAATCCAGCATGCACAGAAATCTTTCTTTTCCCTCATGGTTTTAATTAGTCTGGTGGAGGAGTCAAGGCCAGTGTTGCACCCACCTGAGAATGTCTAAAGTCAGTTTGGACTCAACAGTTTGCAAGCAAAGCGGAGGTAAAAAGGTCACAAACCTCGCCTGGCATCAACAATTACAGCTATACCTTAAAGACAACAAAAACAGTTCCTTTCCTATAACTGAGTACATTGGCTTCTTCGACAGTAAACAGTGAAACCGAGGACATTTTTTACACACTTCCTTTATGTTTTATGCTGCTTTATAATTCTCCTACACAAATCCTAACAAAATATTCTATATTCCACAGGGTATGAATTAATAAGAATAAAAAACTGATTTATTTGATGGTGTTTCTTTTTCTACTTTTTGTGTTGTCACAGAAACATTTCAGCTGCTAACAGATTCACTACATTATAATGTTCAAATGATCCGATTCTTATTCATAAATTAATAAAAATCAAATTTGCGCATCTGTATTCCTCTGTTTTCTTGCTTTTGTCATTTTAATTTCTCCATCAAGCAGGAGGAGAAAGTATCTGTGCAAGCAGCGTGAGTGCGGACTCAAAGATTTGAGAGAGAACAGAATAAATTTGAAAGCAAGCAGAAGTTTTGAGTAAAGGCATCACAAATTTTCAGCACAAAAATATGAATTCCTGCGCTTAACTTAAAAATGTAAGCTCTTGGTTTTGGGCATTTTATTTCCCCCATAGACTGTTACTAAAGTTGTTTAGTAAGCATCTGAAACTACCAAACCTCTGAAACAACACAAATGAAGAAAAGCTCGTATTAATGTGTTTTTAAAACCAGATCTGACCTGCCTGTCTCTGCTCTACCTCTAATAAACACTAGTTGTGTTTATTGAAATATTAGGTGTAGGCATGACTCTTAAAGGATACTTTACATTTTTTGAATTGGGGTTTTGTCAAGAGGAACCAGTCAATGTCTTACCAGTAGCAGAAAACTTCTTATTGGCTTAATTGTAATGAAATAGAGATTTACTTACAGGCAAACACTTAGACATACCAAGAACAAGGGGGATTTCTGTAAAGGTAAAAAACCCTTTTATAAACTATAAAAGTTTCTAAAGGTTATTTAGACAGAGCGTGGATAGATGGATGGATGGATGGATGGATGGATGGATGGATGGACCTCACTAATCTCTGTTCTATTATAATGAAGACTCTAAGAGAATTTTCAACTTCAGATAAGATATTGACCACTCATAACTTCTGAACATAATTAATTAAAATTAAAAACATCTGACATACTTCTTTAAGAAAATAACATTTTACTGATGCTTCCATTCCAATTTCATGCAACAGAAGACAAATATTGTTTTTTTTTGCGCATGTCAGAGAGCATAACACGGTGGTGTTTGTTGAACGGGCCAATTCAGACAGCAAGGCAGAAAGAAGGAGACAACCCAATTCTTCAGGCACCACTTCCCCCTCTGGATAAAAATATGTGTTGACAGTCTAAACTTCCTTTAGCAAAATGACAGAAAGTGCAATACAACAGTGGGGAATGGAAGGTTTGATAGGAGAATGGGGGAATGCTAATCCTAACAGAGAAATGACCAATCTCATTCCACTTCACACAAATAGCAGGCTCCTATAGTCACATTTCTTGCATCATATTAATACAGACCATGTCTTTCTGTGCTATCTGTGGCAATGAATGACATGCAGGTGGGTTGACGAATACATTTATGTAATTCTTTAGCAATCTATGGCGAATATTGTACATCTCACTGAAAAATAATTTAACACCAACATATGTGAGTCTATTCTACTCTTACTCACATTAACTCCTACATTAGTACCTCATTTCACTATTTTTCAAGGCAATATTATAATAACAGAACATGCTGAGTTACTCTAACGCCCCTTAGCTCTGAAACATTTTCTTCATAAATAACACCCAGAGTAACAGGGACATTTTCCAAACAATAGTAAACGTGACCAGCTCTACACAGCCCTGTGTGGGCTGAATGAGCAGTTGTCTATGGGCTCATTCAGCCCACAGAAATGAGCACAAAGAGGCTGAATGTGCTAATTTGGTTACACAGTACAGTAGGATACACTGTAACAAATACAAATCAGTTCCACAGCTATGATGGGTGCAATATTTAGTGCAAGAATCCATCAAAAAGTAACAATGTTTGTGTATTTTGTGCATGTACGATAATCATTTCTTGATTCTGTGACTCTAGATAAATGAATATTATATATAAATTCACATTGTTTTTTGTGTTTTTGTGGATCCTAGGAAAGGAATGTTGAAAATGTTGCCAATCTCAATAAGAAGGTGTGATTGTTAATCCAGCAACATCCTCAGATGGTAACAATATTTTAATATTATACATTTATATTTTAATTTAAATATAAATTACTAATTTAATATAGTAATAATAAACATTATAAGATCTTGCCAGTAAGAATGGATGAAGAATCTACAGTACAGACCAAAAGTTTGGACACACCTTCTCATTCAAAGAGTTGTCCTTATTTTCATGACTATGAATATTGTAGCTTCACACTGAAGGCATCAAAACTATGAATTAACACATGTGGAATTATATACTGAACAAAAAAGTGTGAAACAACTGAAAATATGTCTTATATTCTAGGTTCTTCAAAGTAGCCACCTTTTGCTTTGATTACTGCTACGCACACTCTTGGCATTCTGTTGATGAGCTTCAAGAGGTAGTCACCTGAAATGGTTTTCACTTCACAGGTGTGCCCTGTCAGGTTTAATAAGTGGGATTTTAAGCCTTATAAATGGGGTTGGGACCATCAGTTGTGTTGTGCAGGAGGTGGATACAGTACACAGCTGATAGTCCTACTGAATAGACTGTTAGAATTTGTATTATGGCAAGAAAAAAGCAGCTAAGTAAAGGAAAACGAGTGGCCATCATTACTTCTAGAAATTAGGGTCAGTCAGTCCGAACAATTGGGAAAACTTTGAAAGTGTCCCCAAGTGCAGTCGCAAAAACCGTCAAGTGCTACAAAGAAACTGGCTCACATGAGGACCGCCCCAGGAAAGGAAGACCAAGAGTGGATCTCTGTAACTCCTCCATCATCACAATGAGCCTTTTTAATGCTTCTCTGCTTAAATTTCCCTTCTTGCCCAGCCTATCAGTATAGATAGACCGCCATGTTTTGGTCGGTTAGTAGTTGTGCAATACTATTCCCTTTTTAGATGATGGATTGAACAGTTTTAATGTGATTTTAATTTTACATTTATAATATCTTGTCATTAACTATGGCACCTTAAGGGAATACTACATATATATGTACATGTTTTTATTCTCATAGTTAGAGAAAAAATCAATTAGACATTAGTCACATCATCAGTATTAGATAGATGATTAAAGCTCACAATGCTTTTCCTTCCCATTGTCATTTCCAGATTGCCTGCGGTTGTAGATATGAAAGTGAATGTGACTGTTAAAGTAAATATGCACGGTGGACCTACTCCACGGTCTCTGAAGGGCCCTCTGGTTGCTCTGCAACTGCTGTTTGTTTGGCTACTGGCCTTAGAAGAGTGCTTGAATGTGCTCCCTGTTCTCCAGTAGGTCTGCTTTGCTGCACAATCATCTTTAATCATGCCAGCATTGACCTTTGTCAAACAAAATCAGATGCTTTGTTGTCTTCTTTTTGTCCAAGTCTCAGTCTCAACACAGTAAGGTTTAGACACCAGGTTGTGAAAAATAAAAGGGTATTTTTCTATTCAAAAAAACAAAATAGTGAGAATATAAAGAACTTTTTTCATTTAAAGTAATGTGCAAGGCAGAACCTGCAGAGAAACTATGTATTTAGATTAAATCAAATTATTTTTATTTTTATGTCCTCCTTCTGTGCTCTTGTTTACTTGCAGGAATGGCATTTTTTTAATGAGATGACCTCACCAATAACAGAGAACACATCAGATTTCAAAACAATGCCTATCTTTCCATTCAGCTGTTTCTGAACAGGACTGACAAGCATTCTTCCAGTTTTTTTCCATGGAACATTGCAACATAGAGCATCATTGTTCAGGTGGCTGAAAGGTCGGTTCAGTGAGGGTGCTGGGAGAGCATTCAGCTCATTTGACAGCTCATGGCTCTGTGTGTCATAATTATGAGTTTATCAGGAGAGCCACCAGACAAAGGCACATATCTACAGTATGTGTCAGACATGTAAGGTTCTACAAGAAGACAAAAAAAATATGGTCCAACTTGGTTGCAAACACTTGCAAAAAATAACTATTCTCAGTGAGGTCATAATCTACCCAATATAAGACAAATAACAGCTGCATCAATGTTTGATTGGGAGCACAGTGTTTCAGAGACAAACCAATCTTGAGACCCTTGACGACTGTGTTCCTTTCATTGAATGCCAATAAAATGAAACAGGCAGGGTGTATTACACATCCCCTGCTGATCTATCAGGCTGACATAACAAAATGTCAAGTGTAATGTCTTTGCAGGCCCCTGCCACAAAAAAAATAAATGTTTGCTTGAAATGGAAAGCACATTCACTCCCTCCACTGTCTTCAATCAGTTGTTCCACTACATGCAGCCAGCGAAATAAACAACAAATAGTTAGGCCAAATAAAGCAGACCATCAGTTTCTCACAGCAAACAGTTACTTTAAACTAGCCCATCCATCCATGCTCATCCGGGGGAGGGAATGCTGCAAGTCACTGACTGGATGCAATCTGCTGGGTTTCCTTAGACAGAAAAACTTTTTATCCAATTTGAATAAATAACTAACTCTGACTGCACTGTTCAGTGGTTAGGACTAATTGGAATGTATGTACCTGACTTTTGTGAAGTGCCTTGAGACAACATGTGTTGTGAATTGGCGCTATATAAATAAAACTGAATTGAAATTGAATTGAATTGAATTGAATTGAATTGAATTGAACTGAATTGAATTGAATTCAATTGAATTCAATTGAATTGAATCCATCCATCCATCCATCCATCCATCCATCCATCCGCTGGCTGGCGGATCCCAAGTTGTTCCTAATTCACAACAGTGATTTGTTTCCACCAGCATGCTCTGGGTCTACCCCTGAGTCTTTGGGATGTGCAGTAAACTTCCTTAAACTAGGGATCCAGGAAGCTTCCTGATGAGATGTCTGAACCACATCCATTGATTGACTCCTATTGATGGTGATGAGCAGTGGCTCTCCTTCAAACCTCCCCCTGGACATCTAAGGTACTTATTATATCTTTAAGGCAGACTCAAATGAGAATATTTATTATATTAATTTATTTATTTCATCCATTTGTTCTTTGGTTTTATCATTTCAATCAATATAAACATCACATAACCATAGGTGAGAGTTTTGCCTTTCAGTTCAGCTCGTTTTTTGACGAGGATAGACCGGAGTAGCGCTTGAGTTACAATGCAAAAAGCCCCAATCTCTCCGTCCAGTTCATGCTCCACTTCACTATTGTGCTCAGGTAAGTAATCTATTTGATTAGACACACATAAATTAAAATAATCTAGTTCTGTTGTTATATAACTTTACTAAACTTGATCTATTTTGTTGGATCTTTAAATAGCAGAGATGGAAAAGTAAAAAAAAAGTAAATCTTTCTCATGAAAGTCTTGTCTATTCAAGTTTTGAATAGTGCTGTTATAATACACCTACACTATAATTACACTAGAATGTCACCTTTACGCCTTTACATATTACAAAGATGATGGCATGGTGCAATAAATAGTATCACAGTTGTTGTTCACTTCAACAGTCAATACAGTTACTCTCAGTATCTTTTGCTTTCAGTTTTCAACACACATATTTCCCTTCTTGAGTAACATTTCTGTGTAAAATATAGTCATACTGACTCAACACAAACTTAAAGTTAGTGCCAAACAACTGAAACTAAATGTTCTCAAAGAACGGTCAATAGGATATTGAGATATTTACTGTAAGTGTGACATCTATGTAGAAATCAGCATTTAAAACCTCCTTCTAGCTCTACAGTTAGTGCTATTCATTATTTTTTCTTGCCTGAAACTTTCCTTTTTCAAAGTTTTTGAAATTTGGACTACAAGCCACCTGTTATGAAAACACAAATTGGCTGCAATTACAACTATTATGGTAGAGTCTCATTCTTCATTCTGGATATTCTGCAAACAAAAAACTTTTTGCATTACTGTCGATTATTTCCAGTTGCCTGAATGAAACTCATAGAGGAAGCAGCTGCATGTTGTTTGCTTGAAAAGCTCATATTTGAACAGAGGAACACCTGACATAATTTTCCAGCTATTCTTCTGTGTTCTGGTGTGAAAACAGATCGCGATGAGCTAGTAGTGGGAATGAGCTGGCACCATGATAGTCCAGTGTTCTCATTTCATCCTAAAAGTATGTGAAAACAATATAGTGAAAAAAGTGTCAATCTAAGTAATGTTATCTTTTTATATGAATGACAATGACAGAAACTGGACTCTTATCTAGTCCAATCAGATTTTTAACAACAGGTAACCAAATGCAATCCAGTTTCTTTTAAAACTTTAGGATAGAAGTTTGGCTTATGGTCTTAAGGCCAAACTATATTTATCAAAACTTTAGCATGTCTACATTTTCCTTTGCTTGACTGGACCATCTTGCACTATCTATGGGGCAGCACAATACAGTTTATATAGTACATAAAACAACTGATTGCCTTCCCAATGCATGATTCTGCAGAACATCTGTGATGCTCTGCAGTTACATAAAATACTGGCAAGTGAACTTTTCTTACATGCTAAGAAGAAAAGGTTTTATGTAACATTCACTGCCATGAAACTTTAAAGGGTATTGTAGCCGTTTTAGATTAGCGAAATTAGCCCTTCCTTTGCCCCTACTCTGAGAAGTTTGAAGCTTGGATAATCAAGGGAAATTCCTCTCTGGTTCTCCAAACTGGGATTGGGCCAAATGCCATATGCTGTAGGTGAGATATCAACTACTCAAATGTTATTATGACATTATAGTTAACTAAATATTATGAAAACATTCCTCACTTGTATAATTAACAGACACTGGGATCCTAAAAAAGCAGTTAATCGGGAAAATGCATTCATTGAATCAGAAGCAAGTGAAGTTTATTTAG
Source organism: Crenichthys baileyi (assembly GCA_036173005.1). NCBI lineage: Eukaryota > Metazoa > Chordata > Actinopteri > Cyprinodontiformes > Goodeidae > Crenichthys > Crenichthys baileyi. The sequence goes on along the minus strand of JAHHUM010002594.1, from coordinate 2,001,104 downwards.
AAAACTTTTCGTAAGTAAAAGTCACAAAGTGAAGAATAAAGCAGCAAAATAAATAAAACATTTTTAAGGGGGCTAAAACAACCATATGTAACACAAAACACAGAATAAAGCAATCATAAGCCATCAAATCAAGCCCTTACTAACTGAAAGGCTGTTAAAATAAAAGTCTTTATCTGTGTTTTAAATGATTCAACAGAATAAAGGAAACGTAAAGATGGAGGAAACCCATTTCACAACCGGGGGGGCCTTGAAATTAAAAGGTCTGTCTCCCCTGGTCTTTTTCGTGGGACCAACAACCTCTGCCAGGTGATCTCAGATTACAAGAGGAGATATGAAGCTCTGAGAGATCAGAAATGTAAGCTGGGGTAGAACTATGTGAGTTCAGGGACAATAATAAAAATGTAAATCCTGAATTTAACTGTAGCTCACTGTTACACACACACTGTTTGATGCTGGTTAGGCATTTCAACAAACATGACAGTTTATGGCATTCAGAGAACCAAAATGACAAGAAAATTAAACATCATCAGCATTAGGATGTTAAAAAAACATCAGAGTATGTGCCCCCTAAGCAAATACAACAGGTTCTAGAGATAAACCCTGTTGATGAAAACAATAAAAAAAAAATATATAAAAAAAACCAATATATCAGAAAAAATTCAAAATTGCAGAATTTAGATCAAGAGAGGTGCCATCTTAAAGGAAACAGTTTTTGTGTCAACATCAGTACTACATGTACTTAAACATGTTTGCAACGTTGACAATTGGAAAACTAAATATGCTGGCAGGCATAAAAAAGTGCAAAGTTGTCTTCATGCTCAGCATGCACTTTCCTCTGACTTTCCTCTGGAGAATTACAAGCCTTCTTCACCCATGGGATCATTTTTCAGAGCTACAGATTTAAGCAGGGAAATTTTTGACATTTTTGTAACCCTACAAGTTTTTAAACAGGTACACTGGTACGGCGAAAATATCGCTTTATGTTGGGAGGTTAGCTCGGCTGTAACTATCTGCACAACCTGTTAAATAATGGTAGCATATTTTTCAAATATTTCTTCAGACCACTTTCAAACACAGACACTCACACACAATCCATCTCTGCTGGGCAGCAGCTGTACTGGGACACGTATTTACTTTTTGACCATTATAAATATTTGCTGACAAATGCTCTATATCCTGCAAAAATCTAAGTCTGTCAAAAAATAAAGCAAATGCCTGAGCTGAAGGCTACATACCTCTTCCATTGCAAAGAAAGAATAACAGGGTGAATCTGAAGCATACACAGATAGAATTTCTCATACAAACATAACTGCATATTATACACAAACTGGAACACAGTTCCATGAAAAATCACAAATCTTTAGTTGTTTTTTTCTCTAGATTATCGCAGCAAATTCATTTCTTTGTCATACTGTTGAAATTGTCTCATCTTGTTCAAAATTCAGAAACAGAATCAAACTACTTGATGACTAAACGTTAGGGCAATTAGTAAAAGATAAAAATATATAAATAAATACATAAAGAAGTAAAAGTGAGGTGATAAAAATGATGTATCATTCCCCTTCACGAACGGCAAAATAGAAAATATTCTGCAGAGTCATCGAAGCAGCAGCCAATAGACACTCATGCACACTGTCACACATTAAGTAAATAACTAGTACTCATTCTCATTCATTCTTACCCTCCATAGGCTCCAAAAGTGAAACTCCTCTTTCTCTGCGGCATACCGACAGACAGCAGCAAGCCAGTCAACTCACAGCTGAGTGCAGCCAGCGCTTGTTTCACTTACGCTGACTGAGCGTGTGTGTGAGCGTCTCAGCATGTGTGTTTGTATGCACTGTTTGCCGCTTAGGCTCCACTCCCCAAGCCTGACATGCCCTGCCTCCTCCTCCTCCTTTTGCTCACACGCCTCTTCCACCAACAAAGAATAAATTGCAAGAGGATGAAGGATGACACTAAGGAGGAGAAGGGGGGTGGGGTATAAAGCAAAGGCTGCTGACCATGCGAGTCACCCGGGGAACCAGGAGAGGCAGTGACAAGCTTTACACATAAACAAGCTTTGCCCTCCCTCTGAGGCATCAAGATCACAGAGAAAACATTTTAAGTTCAAATAGTTTTTTTTTTGCTTTCAATTAAAATTACTTAAATAGTAAAAAACATGATTCAGCTTTTTGTTATTTAATAAAATATTTTAAAATCTCCAAAAGTGAACATATCAGAGGGAGTTTGCTTTCTGTAAAAGTCTAGTAAGACTGGTTCTCCCTCTTCTTGCACTCCAGGATAGCTGGTCTAACAAGCTCTGAACATCAGACGGATACTCCTTAGAGACATCCCAGTCACAGCCCTGGTTCCCATTAAACAGCTCCACTCCTATTTACTGTACTGCAGGTCACGACCTCTGAACGAGTTACTTATCTGTTCATCTGCCTCTGACTTCTTTTGGAAACCTCTGGCATGCACACAAAAAAAAATGTTAACGTTACTCAGAGTTATCCATGCAGTCCTTTTACTGCAGCTGCACTAATTAAATGGAGTCTCTCGACTCTACTGTTGAGTCTAGTAAACTATCAGCAGTAACAACGATACATTAATTCTACTCTGGATTATTGAATAAAAAGGACTGCGAGATCAAACATCAGCCACCTATCTAAGAGAGATAGCTATCCATGAGGCACAAACTATCAAAGTGTTCATACTGTTTTTATGGAAGGTCAGCATTATAAGGAACCGAGACAGGTACATTAGATATGAAATATGACTGTTTATAGCTTGATGACACTTAATCTGCTCTTTAATCATGAATTCATTAAAAAAACGCTCCAATCTAGGACGTAAATATCTCTATAGACCAATGACGATGCCTGCATCACATTAACTGCAAAGCACTCCTAGTTACTAAGTACTTAATCAATGGGCTTATGAAATGGGCACAATCAGGCTGAGAGACAATTACATCATCTCTCCATAATTACATCACAGCTTCACTCTTAAGCAGTAGCCAAAAAGAACAAAGTCCTTGGCTGACTTTGTTGGTAATGTGCTTCACTTTGTTTCTTCGCCATGTGGTAATATTTCTGGACAGCTGCATGGCTTATGATTATCTAGGTTATTGACTGATAGCAACAATTGATTTGATTGGCGGTTGTAGTTTATAGTCATATGATGGGTTTGGCTTTAGATTAGATTTTAAATGCTAATCAATTACTCTGGTAATCTACTTTTGAGCCAACATTTAGGTTTACATTTGCTTTCTGTTCGGTGTTAGACAGTTAACAGATGCTGGCAAACAACACTAAGATATAAACTGTATTCTGCCAAATATCAAGATGTCTGCAGCTTTGCCTTGTGTTTGTTAGAGAGCTGACATGAGCATTTATTTCTTGTTCTGATGTATGGTTTCACAAACTAAGATCGGTCCATATACAGTCTCACTAACAGAAGTTATCACTAACTTCTAAAAAATATTTGAACTTGATAGGTGAACCTATGCATGCTGGGCTTTTACAGCGTTCAAGACATACCAGTGTTTGTCTCAAGGGTAGCAGATACTACTCTAACAGTGAGAAATATGTCCTTACTAGGGATGCCCTGGTCCAATCCAAAGGAGGGGATCAGTGTCCTGATTAAGGCATGTTTTAAATGGTCAGTAATGTTGTCCCTGATGTCGGTGAAGTGTCAATTTTTTGTCAGTGACACCCACAGCAAGCAATGCAGAGCAATTGTTTTGCATCCACTTTTTAAAAATCACTATCTATTTTTGTGTGCACGAACTTGTAAAGATATATTCTAGATGTTTGTACAAGTATTCATCTTTTTATTATGATCTTCCCAGTAAAAGAGAGATTGTATTGGCAACAGCAGCTTCCTGACTAACTGTTATGTGACCTGAGCACATCTGAAACACTACTAATTATAATTTTACGTTTTTCAGTTTTTTCAGTACACAGTTACATGGAACTGCACTGTAATCTGTTACGAGCAGAATTATCAAGGAGCCATATTAAAACACAGAGGAAATATGTTAACGATTCTGGAAGCTGCTCCCAATTAAAACATAATTAGCAGGAGCAACGTGACTTTATTTAAGACTGTAGCTGTATGTTTTATCAGATGTATCTGAAGGAACAAATGAGAAAGCTGTGTTTACAGCGACACATTGTCAGAATATTATAGTAGCTTTCTTAACTGAGCTAATCTCACGTTGGAGCAGCATGTTCAGACTTTCCTGCAGAAACTCTGATCTGGACAAAATATCTGTAGCTATCTGGAAAAGCAGGAATATGAGAGATTGCTGCATCCAGAACTTCATTGCTGAGTTTGTAATACTGATTAAATATGAAAATGTTGTGTTTTTACTGTGTTGTAAAGTTTTCAAGCATAAACATGAGATTAATTTGATTATTTTCTGTTAAATATCGGCCAACGCATATTCTTCAATTGCTCAGCTCGAAGTATCGAAGACATAAAAAACCTCCTCAGGACATCCATGGTCCTTACCCTAAATTTCTAATCTTCAAACTAAATAAAATTTTCATGTGATGCTTTGTGCAGTATTATGTTGGGCGGAAACACCAGCAACGGACATAACCTGCACTACTGAAGATGACAAATATCTGGTTAGGCTTTAGTAAGTTAAATTTTGGAGCAATTGCATTTGATGTTTCCTCAGGATAGACTGTGCAGACTGTAAAATATGCACTCAGACCCATTTAAGAGATTAGGTCAGTGTGAAGATGTGATATCTAAAGGCACTTTGGTCTTATCCACACTGTTTTGCTTTTTAGGATAGCTTAAACACAGCCTGTGTTATTTAGGTGCCTCATGGTTGATCTTACATGGCAGCTTTGTTTGTAGCTTCAGTCATCTCTCCCCATAATTCAATTACCTAAAGTAGCTGTGATGTTTTTAAGACATTTAAATGGGTGCAGCCCAGACAGAAGCCTTTAATCACATCACCTCGGGAACAAGGCCCAGAACTGCAAGCAGTTCTGGCTTCGCTTTTGTCCTGAAGAGCAAGTGGATGGTCAGAAAAACTCCCAAGGGCAAAAAAATAAATGAAATAAAATCAGAGATCCCTGATGAATAACTGTGTCTTATTCAAAATAAACATAAAATAATTAAGGAACAACAAGAAACTCACATTTTAAAATAACTTCCACTTTAGTAGAGCTGATAAACAAGATATTAAGGCTCATAAACCAGCACTGATTGATTTTGTAATACTACAGGTATACCAAATACATTTTCTCCCGCTCGTAGTCTGACTGACTAAAATACAGCCTCATAAACTCAATAATTTATTTCCAGTCTGTGCCGATGAAAGGGAAGCAGCAAGGATAGACGCTAAAGCATAGTTGCTGCTTAGAATATAAAAGATGAGAGGGAGTGGACAGATCTGAGGTAAAAGCCAATTATTCATCCTCAGTCCTGCTTTCATAACGCAAGAAATTTGCTGAAACATACCTGTCTTTAGGGAGGTGGATGTTGATTAACAACAACATAGCAAAGATTTCTCCTCAGTCTGTGGATCTGGCTAGAAGTCATTTCAAAAGAAACTAAATTTTCTCTGTATAATCTGACTTTCAAGGCATTTGAATTGTATGGCCCAACTAATTTAAAATGAAAAACTGGCCAGTTTAACTACTTGCTTTATGTTTCTTTTATTGTTTTAATCCTGTAGCCTCACAACATATTCAAGTGTTATTGTGATAGTTTAGAATAAGGAATGACAGTATTATGCAGCATCTATGTAGAATTTGAAAAAAATAATCATATGGGTGTCAGTCTTTGGGTGTGAATTCCTTCTTAATTACCTTAAAATACTAACAACTAGAAATAAGGAGTGTGTAGAAGTACATGAGTTTTTCTTAATGGAGAGAAAACTAAAACTGAACTCAGTGGTTCAATATTTTACAAAATATTGAACCCCTTAGAGATTTCTTCTGTTAGGGGCCAAATCATTTTGCTATTTTACCAGAAGGAACCATTAAACAGTTTTTTGGGGGTATGTGTGAGACACTCTTTTGTATTCTTGTTGATTACCAGTGGTGGTTGCCTTGGAACTTTTGCCCAGTCTCTTTGTTACTATTAAACTATGAACACTAACCTCACCTGAGACAAATAAGGCCTGCGGTTGTTGTTTTGGTTACTTTTGGGATCTCCTAGATTAGTCATCGATCCACTTGTGGAGTAACTTTGGTAAGCCACTCCTGGGAAGGTTCAACACTGTTCCATATTTACTTTATTTGTGGACAATGGCTCTCACTGTGGTTTGCTTGAGTCCTACAGCCTCAGAAATGTCTTTGTAACTCTTTTGAGACTGATAGATATCAGTGACGTTTATCATCTATTGTATTTCTTTGGATCAGGACATGATGTGTTGGTTTTTCAGATCTTTTATCTTGCTTTGTGTTCTTCATGTCAGACAGGTTCTGTTTAGGTGATTTGCAGTAATTAGATCTGGGTGTGGCTAGTGAAGCTGAACCAAAAAGTGTGGTTAATCACAGTTAATTCATAATTTAACAGAGGAGGGCATTGTGTTTCACAAAGGGCTAAGTGGGTTTGGATAGCTTATGTCCCAGTAATAAATAAAATAATAATAATACTTTTTAAACATTTAAGTGTTGCAAAAATGCAAAAAACAAAAAAAAAAAAAAAAGAGAAGAAATCTGTTTCACAGCACTGTATGCGTTTAATTTGAGCAAAACTGAGTTTAATCTCAAGGCAAGGTACCGAAAATCTAGGTAACTGTCATGATTATTATCAGTTAGAGTTTATTTTCTGATTAAAAATATCTTGGATCAGGGGACCAACTTAAGGCTGTTTTTGCTTGCACTCGACTAAAAAGCTACAGATTTCACGAAATAAAAAGGCTCTTAAAAAGAGTTCAATCAATCCATTATATTGACTCTGTGCTGTTATGAACAAGCTGCTTATAGCCACTGTACTGTATATTTTGTAAATATTTTCTTTAATTCAGAATTAACAAGGAACACACACACAGTGCACTGGGATGTTTGAAGAGGGTGAGTTCATGGAGGAAGGGGTGCCATGCAAATATTTAACGGAGTGAACATTCAAAGACCATTTGTGCTCTGATGCATGAGGAAATAATCCAAGCTTTAGCTCAGTTAAGATCTAATTTTCAATGCACTTCTCCAGCTCCAGTAGCTCACTGAGTGTAAGCAGGCATGGCTGGCACCAAGGCATATTATTTAAAGCCATTTGTTATTTTTGGATGGTTCAAATTACCTGATAGGAAAGACTGGGGAGGTGGCAGAGGACATTTTTAATGCCACACTGTCACAGTGAGAGATTTGAGGGGGAATTAGGTGTCATATTTGGTTTGTAATTCAGCACTTCTCCTCACGTCTACACTTCAAGCAACACATACAGTATATTAGTTTCACTTCCTCTGCTGGACTTTAAACACACTTTGAACACACCACTCTAGGAGACAGCTGAAAATAACACAAGATGTTACAGTATGGATTGCTGTCTGTCTGACGGGGAGGAACTGAGCACGCTCACTGAAACATCCTCCCGCTGGGGTCACGTGTCCCACAGACCCCTGGGAGAAACCACAAAAAGCTTCATCTCACACACTGTGGCCTTTAATAGCCTTCACGACTGAGGGTCACGATAATATAATGGGCAGGGAAGGAGAAATCAAATGGGCGCTGTCCTGTTTTCATGTGATTAGTTTGTTCTCATTTCAATAGGCTAGGCTATTGTTCTGTTTTCATCAGTCCATCTTATGATTCAAATAATAATTTTCATTCTCTGATTTCTAAGTAGAAACTAATAAGTTAATTATCACATCAATAATCAATTTATTGTGGGAGTCAATCTTCCTCACACATATATGGTTGGACAGAAAACAAAGGAATAGCCACAAGGACATGTTGCATATTGATCTGTATTGCAGAGAAAGATCTATTTCTCTTCTAATAGATTTTCAGAGCTATACTATCAGCTATACTATACTGGCAGCTTCACGATTCATGGAGACTGGTCCTCTTGCCAGGTAATCAATAGATCACTCTCCACAGCACCGACAGACCAAGCCCCAAAAGCACTCCACTTTAAATCCCTTGGCTGGAGTTAGAAATGACAAACAGCCAAAGGGTAACTTATAGTTCCTTTGCTTTCAGCTCACGCTGGGAAAACCTAATTTAAAGGATTTATTTTCCTCAAAAACGTTACTGCAGGATGGGCCAATTCATTGTCTGTGGGCTGCAATGATGTTGGCACTAAAAAGTTCAATAAAGAGCTGAGCATCTCTGTTTTGTAACTCTAAGGGTTGTAATAAATACATGAGCATAAATTTATTCGTAAAGTGTGTGGGATGCTTCTCAGGAGACAGAGTCAATGCGCCCTCTGCTGGACACAGTGAAAAAATATTGAAATTTTCCATATCTGCTCAATCCTTTGAAGGGTAACCATAGGGGTGAGATGTGCCTCCACCGAGTGAGTAGCAGGGTACCCCATAAACAGGCCACAGATCCATCACAATCCAGACCAACCAAACTGACCTAACCTGCATGTTTCTGTACAGGGGGGCGAAGTCAAAGAGAACACCCAAACATGCACAGGAAGAACATTAAAAGCACCACTCAGAAAGGCACCAGCAAGGCCTCAACTACTGAACATCCATGCACAAACCTCAGTGTGTTTTATCAGGATTGCATGGGATTGACCAACACAACGCAGTGCATAAATGAGAAGTGAAAGAAGTCTTCAAAATTATTTTCAAACTGATGCGGCAGACAAGGACAATATTTTTCAAAGAAGCAGCTGTGGTAACCCTGGAGAAGCTACACAGATCCACAGCTCAGACAGGAAAACTATTAGTCTTGCACCCCACATATCATGCCTTAATGGAAGAGGGACAAGAGGAAACTGTTCAATGAAAGTTGTAAGTTCTATATAAAGTTCACCAAATGATGCTCTGATCACATGAGACCAAAATTAAACTTTTGCAAAAGGCACACAAATAACACTGTACATTGCCTTGAGCACACCATCTCCACTCAGCCATGATGGTGGCAGCATGATCAAATTGGGATGATTTTCTTCAGCATTGACAGGGAAGGGTTGATGAGAAGATTGATGGTGTTAAATAAAGGGCAATGCTGGAACAAAACTCTGTTGGATATTACAAAGCGTTGAAACTGGGGCAGCTAGAGCTATGATGGAAAGTTTTAGATCAAATCATAGTTATGTGTTAGAAAAGCCCTGTCAATGTCAAGATACTAATCCATCTGAGAATTTGTGGCGACACATTAAAATTGCTTTTCACAGATGCTCTCCATCCAATCTGACTGAGATTGAGCTGTTTGCAAAGACAAATAGGTAAAATGTTCAATCTCAAGTGAAAGTTCAGTGGAAAGGAATAGTATTGCAAAAAATATAAGCAACATTTGCTAAATTAACTTCTGTAAAACAAATTCTTAAAATTTTGTTTTGCACAGTAAATATAAAATGAACTCTGTTAAAAAAAAACTTAATTTCTAGCTTTTTGTAGGATTTACTTCTTGTCATGCTGTGTTTTATACAGTGTTTGTTCCTGAATTTATTTGGATCTCAGCTTGATGTCTAGATTTTAATTTTGGTCTACTTCACTTTGTTAGGCAGGTCTTATTTAAGAAATATCATGATTGAGAACATGTGTGGCAGTAATCAGGCCTGAGTGTGGCTGGAGAAAGTGAACTCAAGTGTAAAAAACCACAATTGAGTTATGTTTTAACAGGGGTAGGAATCACTTTTCACACAGAGCCATGTAGGTTTGGATTTATTTTCTCCCTTCATAATAAAAACCTTCATTTAAAAATTGCATTTTGTGTTTACTTGTGTTGCCTTTGACTAATATTTAAAGGTGCTTGATGATCTGAAATATTTAAGTGTGACAAATATGCAAAACAAAAAAAGAAATCAGGAAGGTATTAAACACTTTTTCAAACCATTGTACTTCTGACAGCTTTTAGAAATAGTTACAAAGATGGAATAAAATAAATTAGTAAGAAACTTTCAGCCTTAACCTCAGATTTGTCACCTTTTTTGGGTGTCTAAGTACAAATAAGCCCTGTGGATGTGCGAAGGCAGAGAGAGTCGCTGCTTTTTGACAGTTGCTATTTCCAAAAACAATTTCATAAAGTCTGCATTTGTCACCCTGTGTATACACAGCAGTGTTCTGCAGGGCAGAAGGGGTTGCTGATGAGTCAGGAAATATGCTGCGTGTCCTGCAATAAACAACCTTCCAGTGACACTGAGCTAATCTGCAAAGCACGAGATCAAATGGTAACCTTGAAAAGTTGTCGCAGTGGGATTTTCATAGCTCTGAAACACTGAGAAAAATTAAACATTTAAAATATTCCTACTCGTGGGATCCCTTCCTCTTTAAAACAGCTCAGTGGAGCAGAAACAAGATCATTAGTGCAGAACAGCAAATCGAGTCAAATGAGAATATGTTTTTTAAGCAAATGTACGAATAATCATTCACAAATGGGCTGAAGAAGGAAGGCAATTTGTTTTGAACGATGAGTAAATGCTGCACAACAATAAACGTTGCTAATGTTAACAACCCACTCTGTTAGCAATCCAAATGTAATGTCTCTGTCTAGGTCAAAAATGTTTCACCCACAGCCCACGTAGAGTTGAAGCAGTTGTGAGCTTCTCGTCTAGCTGGAATTGTGACCTCTGAGACAGAGCTGCAGAAGGACTCCACAGATGATCAAAACTGAGATATCACCTCAGCGTTCTTCATGCAAACTTCACACAGCAGGAAATTAATCCACTGTTACAGCACTCTCCATCACTGAAAGTATGCCAGACATTTATTATTGAGTGCCACAGAATTGAATCTTAATGCATCCTGATGGAGTCACAATGACATTGCATCAAATCCAACCCTCCTAATTAAAGAATTACTGGTGCCTGCTATGCACTCAAGAGCAGTCGCATTACAAGTGAAGCTACTTTTAGGGGTGAAGTATTTCTCTCAGGAGTACAATCATAACAAACACACATCCTTTCCAGGAAAAATAAGCACTGACTGACAGCTAATACGACTGATATCAAAAAGACTAAAAAGGTCAAACAAACACTCATTTATCATGCATGGTAGGTACAGCACAGATGCAATCTGTGGTGACAATACTAAATAAAAGTCAACTTCTAACACAGATACAGAAGTGTGAAAGATGGCGTCTCAATTCAGGGTGATCAAAGAGGCAGCTCGGTTTCACTGTAATAAGTTATTTGCCGTATTTTTGCAGAAATCTTCCTCTGAGTAAGGATGGCTCAAAAATACAGTCTGCAGATGAATAATTTAGTGGTGAGGTAAAGTGGTGCATCCATTTTCTAAGCAGTATGAATGAATCTTGAAAAGTCTTTGTTTTGTTGTTTCTGCAAAAACTCTATTTTCTTTTAATATCACCAAAAAAGACAACACAGTCACTGGTGGAGCCTTGGTGAAAAGAAGGTAAACCCCTCGGTTCTCGGCTTTGTAGAAGATGAAACGATGTCAGATGAACAACAACATGTCATTTTATTTTGCATCAGAATCATTAAAACAAAAACAAACCCCAGGCTTGCCGTAGGGCAACGTGTTTGCTTCCCAATTGTTGCTGTGCACCGTCAGTCAGCTGGCTTGTAGAAAGTAACTAAAGTTTTCCCTTGCAGGCAAAAAAGACAAATATGGCTGTATTGTTGTTGTAAAAACAAAATGAAGTTAGATCTGGGTGAATATTTTTAGTTTAAGTTTTTGTGTATATACCATGAAACTGTGCCATGTTAACTCAAGCTTATAATGTGAGAATATCAGACCATGTCTTACCTTGCTGAGTATTCAGGCTTCTGTTCCACAGTTATATTTGGGAAGAACTCAGGTACCTTGCAGCCCTACGAAGCTAAAGCCAGTTCATAAAAATGAATGAAGCTAGATGCAGCCATATATGAAAAAAATGAAGAACTTCATGATATAACATAGAACTACGTTTAGAAGCAATGGCTTGCAGTAATTATTTTTTGTTCTGACCTTATCAGTTTCTCATATTGTGGAGGATTCTTATTAAAGCGTTTCTTGAGTTAATTAAAGTTTAAAGGCATTCATTAATTCACAGCTCTCCTAAATCTTTTCAAACAGCTTGAGGTCTGCATTTTGATTGGTCCATCACAATACTCTGATTAATTAACATTTCGCACTACTCTTTAACTCTAAATTTGCTGCTTTGTTTGGGATGACTCCAGGATATGAACTTAAGCTTGAAAAAAATATTCAAAAAGTTTCAAACCATTGTAGGAAAAAGAACTTTGAATTTAAGGAAGAAAAAGTCAAAGTATATTAAAACAACTCAAAAGTCAAAGCAGAGAAAAGAAATTTCAAAAAGATGTTGGAGCAGAAATGGAAGTAACAACAGGTTGTATTTTGCTAACATGCAAATGAAGAAAATTAGAACTTACACTTTTAGAGGTATGTTTTATCTGCAACCAGTTCCACCCGATACCTTTGTTATATACCCTACCTCTTACATTTCCAAAAACGTCTGAAAACAACAAACTAATAAAGTCACATTTCTGCTCTTTTATCAAGTGGGCCAAGCAAAGACGTCCCCAGCATGTGCATTTTTGGTCCTGTTGTAATGAAACTCTTCATTTCAGACTGACTTCCTCAATGCACTGAATGAATTAAAATTTCAAACTCAGATGAAAGCTTGAGATGCTATGTTGTGATATGACATTTCTGTATTTTTAACCATGCTTCTGAGAATCCCATTACTATTACTCTGGCATCAATTAATGATTAGATTGTCAGTTTGTGACATTAAATAGTACTTGATTAATTAATCCTTTTGTATTTAGAAGAGTCAACCTCAAGGTGCCGAAGTCCTGTGGTCTGAAAAAAGTCAAAATAATAAGCCCTCCTCCACTGCACCTGACCAGCTGAAATAAGGGTTTTAAGTTCATACAGTTTTTGTTTGTCATCAAACATGACTCTGTGCATCATGGCCAAAATAAACTCTACTCCTGTCCCATACATCCAAAGAAAAGTGTCTTTTTAGTTTTTTTACTATCTGTCAATAGATAAATTTATACATTTTTGCTGCCATATTCTTTTTAGAGAAAAGAGGCTTTCTCCTGACCTCCAAACAATACTTTCTAAGTCTGTTTTCACTAAAGTTTCATGAACTTTAGCAACTGCTCTTAGTACTGTTACTGAGAAATTAACTTATAGTAAGACTACATACTATACTGTTTGTTGTTTTCCACTGTGGAGTAATCCTTTATTACTTTAGATATTTGAACGGCAACATTTCCTTATCTCAGTTCATTGCTGATGTCTTTCCAGGTGGCTTGTATAAACACATACATAGATGCTCCAGATTAAAAAGCTGTTAAAACGTCTTCTTTGTGCTCACACCTAATTGTCAGGACCTCGATGCTGAAACTTTCCACTGAAGCTCAGACTTTTCCTTTACTATTACTGCAATGTTTGGTTGTTTCTTTTCATCTGAGGCTGTATTTATATAATTATAGAACCTTGCAGGGAAAAGATAAATAAATCATAGTAAATCACTAAATAAAAATACCTGGAACCACCACCTTTCCATTCTTTTTCCCGCATCTAAGCGAAACTGCATACCTTTGTTCACTACAGCACACTTGTATTTAATTTTTTGCGCAAGAACATGTAGTATGACACATCAAATTTCACTAACAAATGGTGGGACAGCAGAAGAGCAAGGTAACGTGTGAGAAGGTGCATCTTCACAGACGTGTATGTTTGACTCTGTGCCAGACAGGCACAGAGTATAAATAATGTAAAATGAAATCTGGAGATGTAATATGAAAGAATGGACAAATATGAGACAATAAAAATTATAAAACGAAGTGTGTTGTGAAAATTGAAAAACACTAAACAACTAAACAACAGCAGTCATCTTAAAAATTGGCACAATAGGATTCACCTCATATAGAACATTTTTAAAAGTTTAGACCAGCCCACTAAAATATATTTTCATCTCACCTCCAAAGGTCATCTAACAAAGCAGTGCTATTAAAACATTACTGCAGCATTTCTTCATTTCTACATCAGCATGTCTTCACTATGAAAGCTGGTAGAACAAGGTAGAAAGCAAAGTGAAGGAAAAAAAGCACTAAATAAATTTTGAGCAGCACGACATTCGACATGCCTCAGGATTAAAGTAATTCACGAGAAAGGGCAAAGTTAAAGTAAAATATAAAATTGGAAAAGAAACTTTAAAATAATAGCTTATCCAGATCTGTGGTCTTTTTAATTAGCCCAAATAACAACCAGTAATTATGACAAAGAACTAATGTTTTCCACAAAGACAGCCCACTGGATTGCTGTCTTAAGTGGGCCTCCACATCTCATATTCCCAATCTTTGGTTGCTAAAACTCCACATTCAGCACAGCTTTGCCCATCTGTTTATTCAGTGGTTGTTGGCAATAAGGCAAAAGGCCACATGAATAAAAAAAACATGCTGTAGTTTTGTGCTGGTTTTGAAGATTGGCAATATAGAAACATGAGCCGCGAAGGTCTGTATGTTCTCCACAGAGGGGGGGAGTCTCTTGCTGTTGTTTTAGTTTTGCAAGGCAGAGGGATGGAGTATCCTGCATAACTGGGAACGTATCAAACATTGAGATTTCTAGCTGTGAAAGCAAAGGTCCTGTTACGTTTAATAATAGAAAAGGCTGCGGCGCGTTGGGAGTGGCTGTCTGAGCACACAAACCAGAGCGTGCAGCTGTTCATGGACAGACACAGAGGCACTAAAGAAGACAGTTGGGTTTGATCGTGGGAAACCACAGAGAGATGGTGAAATGCTGTTGTAAAAATGGAGAAATAAAAGCATGGGCAAAGTGTAATAGTAAGACTATGGAGCTAAATTGGGGCCATAAAGTTTGTTCAAACGAAAAAAAATTGAACCTGAAAAATAAAAGTTTGTTCAAACAAAAACAATTTGAACCTGAAAAATAAAAGTTTGTTCAAAAGGAAAAAAAATAAACCTGAAAAATAAAAGTTTGTTCAAAAGAAAAACATTTGAACCTGAAAAATTATTTTGAACCTGCCTCAAGAAAATGTGTAAACTGGAAAAAAAGTTTTGCAACTGAAAAAAAAAAACTACTGCTGAACATGAAAGTGAAGTTAAACATCTCCCATGGCCTGCACAGTCACCAGATTTAAATATTATTGAGCCACTTTGGGGTGCTTTGGAGGAGCGAGTCAGGAAACGTTTTCCTCCACCAGTATCACATCGTGACCTGGCCACTATCCTGCAAGAAGAATGGCTTAAAATCCCTCTGACCACTGTGCAGGACTTGTATATGTCATTCCCAAGATGAACTGACGCTGTATTGGCCGCAAAAGGAGGCCCTACACCATACTAATTTATATATATAGCAGAGAGGTGCACTGCGCACCTCTCTGTTGGATGCCAGACACAAACGGAGATTTATATATATATATATATATATATATATATATATATATATATATAAAACGGTGGTTCACTTCAATGGCTAAGGTGAACCACGGTCCCACTAAGCCAGCGGTCCACCGGGGATTTCCCCGATTGCCCATATGCCAGTTTGCCCCTGGCTGAGTCACTTCACTAAATGAAGACCAAACAGATCAAAAATGCACCAGAAACCAAAACCCGAGTCCAGTCCATGTGAAAAAAAGTCCAGGCTTAATTATGCAAGGATGTTCGGATAATACCGGCTCGTTTTGCATCTGGTGTCATACCGTCGCTTAGTCTGGCGAATCGTAACCAAAGATTTTTGACATGCGCAAATAAAAGTTTATGTTTTGCAAATAACGTTTTTCTCTTCGTGAGAAAAAATGAGTCATTTTAATAAAAAAAAAATTTTCAAACTTTTTTTTTCTCCCCAAAATAAAATATTCCATTAAAAACAAAACATTTGTTACAACTCTGAAGGTTTTGATCACAACTTAATATTTTTTGATTGAGATTAGTTTTTTTGATTGAATATTCCAAAAGTTTTGACCACAATTTATGTTTTTGTTTGAGATTAGGTTTTTTTGATTGAGATTTGTTTTTTGTTTGATTGAATAATATTGAGACAAATTTACCTCCATACACCACGGACTTAAACTGCTGTGCAAATCTGTCAAGATCATATTTTCTCCTCTGAGATGCGCGCCGTGTATTCACGTAAGCTGCTTGTTTCGGTGAAGCATGTTATCTTTCAAAACCAATCACATACATATAGAATATCGATGATGTATTACAGATAATCCCAGTTCCCACGGTCCCTGAATGCAACAGCTGGGAATATGTTGTTCAGCTGCTGTGTTGAGCTGTCAGTTATGATTCCGCACCCCCGTGATCTGAGGCCCCGCCCCCCACGCCAAAACAGGGCCAAAGGTTTGAAGCAGAAAAAAAATCTGCAAGTTCGAAAAAAAAAACTTGAATCTGAAAAGTAGTTTTGAACTTTTCCAAGTTTCACATCTGTTTTTTTTTTCCGTTGCAAAACTTTTTTTTCCAGTTTTCACATTTTCTTGGGGCAGGTTCAAAATAATTTGTCAGGTTCAAAATTTTTTCCTTTGAACAAACTTTTATTTTTCAGGTTCAAATTTTTTTCGTTTGTACAAACTTTTATTTTTCAGGTTCAAATTTTTTTCGTTTGTACAAACTTTTATTTTTCAGGTTCAAATTTTTTTCGTTTGAACAAACTTTATGGCCCCAATTTAGCTCCGTATAAGAATTTTACAGAAATTTTAATTTGAACAAATATTATACCTGTGCTGAAGAGCTTTCTCTATCCATTGCATTACATTTACAGGATGTTAAGTGTTTCCTAACACTTCCTAACACTATTCGTATAATGCATTTATTCCCGTTCATTTGTTGCTCAGCAAAGTGAAACTTCACGCTTTGCTGCTTGATTTTAAATACATTACATAGAAAAGGTAAGTGGACTTGGATAAAAAAGCTCAAATGCAGTCAGGAGTCACAGAAGCATGAAATACAAACAACAGTGACCAGTCCACCTTAAATCATGTTTCTCATTCATCTAGAAAGCTCCTTGACTTCACTATGAGTTAAACATTAAAACAATGTTAAATAATCATCAGTCGGTCAGTTATGATGAGCAAATAAAATTAGAACCTCTTTCTGCTGCTTGGGGTTGTTGTCACGCTTTGAAAGTGGTATTAAATCATCTACTGAAGTTCTGAGCCAGCTCTGTTACATCCATGCTTTCATTTTATTTTTTACAACTCTATGTAAACTGCCAATCAGACATTGGTACTTATCATTAGCATGAATGTCAAACTGGTTTAGTGGTTTTATTTATGCATTTCACCTGTTCTTTTTTTCTGTTTCAGATGTGCATATGATGCAACATACACCATCATATAATTCTAAAAGCAACATATGGTGACTGAAAGTGACATGAAGATAAATGTGATTCAGTCAAAAATGTTTGGTGGAGTCAGAGCGAAGCGCTTTGAGTGCCTTGTTGCTGAATATATATAATAATATAAATAAACTTGACTTGACTTGACTCAAGAAAAAGAACGTGGCACCAAATGTAAAGCATGGTGCCAGTAGCAGCATGCTGAGGTTTCACCCGTGCATTTGTGCATTGCACAAAGTTGGCAGAATTAAATGAACAATGGTCAAACACGCAGCCAGAATTATGTCACAAGTTTACTGACAGCTACAAATAGCTTGTGTGCAAGTTGTATTTCAGTAAAAGAGATTGAACAAAATATTAGGGTGTATGTCCAGTGCATTGCAAAAGTATTAAGTTTTCCACACTTTGTGGTGTTACAGCCAAAAACTTTATGGTATTTATTAGGATTTTATGTAACAGACCAACACAAAGTAGAGCATAATTATAAAGCAGAAAGAAATATATACATGGGTTTCAAAATGTTTTATAAATAAAACTCAGAAAAGTGTACTGATTGTTTTCATTAATGTTTCCAGCCCCCCTCAGTCAGTACTTTGTACAGCCCCCTTTTTGCTGCAATTACAGCTCCATGTATTATTGCCTATACCTTTATACCTTTGGCAGATGGCCGCTCACACTGAGCCTGGTTCTGCTGGAGGCTTCTTCCTGTTAAAAGGGAGTTTTTCCTCTCCACTGTCACTACATGCATGCTCAGTATGAGGGATTGCGGCAAAGTCAACGCCAGTGACTGTCCACTGTCTCTACATGTTCATCCGGGAGGAGTGACTGCTACAGGTCACTGACTGGATGCAATCTGCTTGGTTTCCTTAGACAGAAAAACTTTTTATCCAATTTGAATAAATAACTGAATCTGACTGCACTGTTCAATGATTAGGATTAACTGGAATGTATGTACCTGACTTTTGTGAAGTGCCTTGAGACTTGTGTTGTGAATTGGTGCTATATAAATAAACTGAATTGAACCTTTACCAGCTTTGCACATGTAGAGACTGTGGTTTTTGCTCATTCGTCTTTGCAAAATAGCTCAAGGTCTGTCAGAATGGATGGAGAGCACCCAAGCAACAGTTTCAAAGTATTGCCACATTAAACTGGACTTAGTCTGGTCTGGACTTGGTCATTTTAACACACAAATACGCTTTGATCTAAACCATTACACTGTAGCTGTGGTTATATTTTTATAGTAAATATCCAGCTGGAAGGTAAAGCCTCTACCAGGTTTTTTTCCAGTATTGCTCTGCGTTTAGCGCCATCCATCTATCATCAGCTCTGATTAACTTCCCTGTCCCTGCTGAAGAAAAGCACTCCACAGTATGATGCTACCACCACCACGTTTCATGAAAAGGAAGGTTTTTAATTTTCGCCTTGTCCCTTTTGCCATGTCATTCAACTGAAATGTTACAAATAGGACTTACTCTGACTTTCTTTCAACAATTCAACTAAATTGCTAATCTTCCACAAAGGTTTTATTTGGGGCATATACAACTAATAACTACACTTGTATTGCCCACAGATTCTTCCATGTGGGATGTGAATCTCTACAACTCATCCACAGTTACTATAGGACCCTTGGCTGCTTCTCTGAATAATGCATTCCCTGCCGGGCCTGTTAATTTAGTTCAGTGGTCAGTAACCTATATGATATAAAATATGACCTGCAAAACCTACGTTTCCTCTCCAGTTGAAATGCTTTGCAATTAATCGATGAATACACATATCCAACCCAAAATTACTTCTTTTTATTAAAGAGTCATTCAATAATTTATAAATGGCCACTGTATATGGTCTAAAGAGACACAAGCTGCTAAACAGGAGATTGCAAACCCCTGGCTTTGTAGGACTGCCCAATGTTAGGAAAACTTAAAATATGTGACAATGTTGAATGTCAGGATGACAATATGACTTCCACTAAATAAAGAAATGCTTAATCATTCAGTGCTAATGTCTCTCTGCTTTGGGTTATTTACAAGCAGACCCCAGATAGTGAGAAATCTAGTCAGCTGCTAGAAAAAAAAATTAAATCATTATTCCCATAACAACAGAATCTGACGGAAAAAGTTGCACCTTGATTTTTGCCAAAAACCACTTACTTGGGTTTCCTAATGGCTTTATTAGAACATTTTCAGTACTGTCCTAAAACAATTTCTTCTGCACCAAGCATCACCAACTATATTACTTGCATAGAGAGCCTGAATGGATGGTACTTATTCAATTAGTTTTTATTTTTTTGCAGTCCAGTTGTTTCCAATATTGATATTGCGTAGAGATAATATATTTACGATATATTGTACAGCCCTAATATTCTGGCAGGTTTGCAAATGTGCCACGTCATTAAAATTTTTAGATGGATGGATGGATGAACAATGCTTTATGAGATATTGGTTTATACCGTTACACCGTTACCGTTAAGATCTCCATAAATCTATACTTTTGCAAGGCAGTTTATGACCACCAAGCCGCTAACTAGATAAAATAAACATAAACCATTCTGTTAGCTGTATGTGTTTATTGATAACTCCCATAACAACAAAGGTCAAACAGCATTAAAACAAAGAGTAACAGAAGGTACACAGTGGGTTCCAGGACGGGACATCGCAACAAAAACTTGTACCCAGTTCTAATAATAGAATAACAGTATAATAGAATAACAGTCACAGCCATCGCTCAGAAACATTTAACTTACCCAACCCTAAAGTGTAACATAGCAGCAGTACTGTACCTTTGCTGTTGTCTTCAGGCAGGCGTCTGGAATCAAATGAATTTCAGACGGAGACTACATCAGCAATGACCAGATGCTGTGCTGCCTAGCAACCAACCGACCAATCAGATAAATGAAATCACAATCCATTTGCAAATCAAATTACGTGTATCGAACTTATTAATTGTTAGTTTTCACTCCATGCACCATCGATTATATTCAACACAATGAGGTATTTTGTTCATTACTGCACCTGTGATTAAATGAAAAGAGTACAGTTCAAGAGGGTTAATAAGATAAACACAGGATTAGAAAAGATTTTAGTCCTTTATTTGTTTTAATTGTGCGATGCAGCTTAGTATTAATAAAAACTTCCCCATTCTCGACTATCCTCTGTCAATCCTGTACCACGATTTATTGACACAGCTATATGGCTCAACAGCTCCATCCAGTGGACTCAGAGAGGATGTTTTCTCTACACTGACGAGTGAGGAGTGTCCAGAGGAAGTATCTGAAGAGCACATTCTTGGGTAAAAACAGACCCTGTTGAAAAAAGAACCAAATGCTCTGACTATCTCAAGCGTTTGCCACTTTGACTTAAAATATGTCCAGTGAGTCAGTGAGGAGAGCACAGCTCTCATCGAATGCTGGCCATATCATCCAGGTGGGGCGTCTTCATGCAGCCCGTGCACAGCTGATCCATCCACAGGGGAGCTTCGTGCTGAAGGGGTGTGCGACGTGGGTAGAAGGTGTACGAGGGGTCGTAGTTCAGGAGACAGCTCAGAGAGGCCATGTAGATATCTGAGAATCGGCTCAGGCGTCTGGAGAAGTAAGTGGGGTTGTGGCATGTTCTAAAGATGCTGCCAAACTGAGGGTTGAACAGGTTCTTCGTCATCACCCTAAGGCATACAAATTTGTTAGAAAAGTTAATATGCACAAAGAACAAAGAGCCAAATACTATATTTACTATAAATACTATAATTACCAACCTACCAATGTCAGAAAAAGAAGAGAAGTAATCGGAATCAGAATGCAGTCAAGAGGCCAAAAATACAATCAAGTTTATGCTTGTAACATGACAAAATGTCAAAGGGTTTAAAGACATGTTAATATTTTGCAAGGCACTGCACATGCAGATATAACCGAGCGGACTAAATGTATAGGGTAGGACAAAAGGCTGTATAGCATAGGGGCTGCACTGAGCAATAGGAAGCCCTGTATAGACTGTCAGAGTTCAATGCGTTTACTGGGTTTACTGGGTTTACTGCAGTGACGTGCAATCAGGGGAGGCAGTTCAGGCGCTGCCTCATCTGTAATCATGACATGTAAAATTCTAGCAATGATAAAAGAAAATCAATTTGTCCATTTGACTGTTCTATAAACTTGTTTTCTGTATGATTTCAAGATTTTTATGGTCAAAAATGGCTGAATTTACACACTGCCAAGTCAAATACATGGGAAAAAAGAAACGTGAGGCAGTAAATAGCTGTGCCTCACCACCGATGGCGTTGTGTCACACACACTGACTGATGCAGGCAGTTGGCACATTCCCATTACTGTCACTCTTTTCATCCCCAATAAACATTCTGGATTACACACATACTAAACATGCAGACATTCCTCATTCTGTCAAATTATTAAATGTGTGAGACATTTAATCTTTCTAATCAGCCAAAAATGCGCAGCACAAATGGCCAGGGTAAGGCTTAAAGTGCCGTGCTATACTGATAGGGGGCAGTGCTGAGCCTCATAGGCACAGACCGTTAACAGCAAGTCGCTTCGTACTCTTCAGCTACGAAGAGGGCAGATGTGTTTTCACAGACCAGGGGCCTCATGTACAAAGCGTGCTTATGCACAAAAACCTTGCGGCGCAGTGTTTTACACACAACTCGGCATGTAGAAAAATGAACGTTGCGTGAAGTGTACGTAATTCCACGCAGACTTTTGACTTGCCATGAAAATATGAGGAAGCCCAGAAAACTTTTTCAATCGACGATAATAAAAGACAGAGAACAAAAACTCACCTGAATACACTGAAAAAAGACTATTCCGGTTTAATTAACTGATGGAGCATCAAACCTGAAATTTTTTCGTAGGTTTGAGCTTTTATGGTTTAGCCTCATGCAATACTGTAACACACCTCAGAAAATGATGGAAACAACTTCAATTGGGTGTAAACTGTGAAACTTCCTTTGTTGTCTATATGCTGTCCTGTATGGGTTTAAAGATTTAAAATTCGAGCCGACAAACGTTTTATTTTCAGTCAGGTTTGAGTCACTGATGTCATTCGAGAAGTTGTTGGTTTGCTGAAATTCACTACAAATTTCCCTCATGGTGTGTAGACACAGTCTCGCTTAGCATTTTTCTACGTAACGTATCCGGTTCCATTCTTTGACTGTCACAGCACCGTTGCCATGGTTATTTGGACACGTGGTAAGTGCCTTCTGGGTATTTATACTACTATTTATACTACTGTCTATTTATGGGCGGGGGCGGGGTGGTCGAAGCGCCTTGTGCAGCTGCACAGAGTTCACTGCAAATTGGGATGTGTGAAAGCTACGTGCGCTGGAAGTTTCAGAATTTCTCCCTACCACCAACTTAAAGTATGAAAGCTGCGAACATGAGGCCCCAGACATCTGCTTCAAACAAGCGGGAGAAAGGTAACCCGCTTTTTTCAATCGGAGCTGTACAACCAAAAACAATGCGAAATACACAGTTTTGACTTGGCATTTAAGGGCAGAACAGACTGAACAACAGCGTTCATGAAGGGAAGGTGAGGGAGAACCGGGAGATGTTAAAAGACTTAGATTAATACAAACTGCTTCCTTGGACTTCATGTACAAAGATAAGATCATTAAGAATTTTCAATTTTATTAAATAAAAGGGAGATCATCCAAAAGGAAAAAATAATATTTTAAATAATTAAATCTGACCTTATAGAAAACATTCTTCTGTTTCTCTTGCTATGGTATTGTTGAACAGTATGGAACTCGTTAAAGCATAACTAGAAGCTTTTAAAATGTTTCAATTAACATAAAAATTTAAATATAACCCTCTATTTTAGGTTTATAGATTTGTACATTCGACTCCAGAGGAGTCTGTGCCTCACCAGTCATGAACCCCATCGCTCATCAATGGTTTACTGGGTGGAGCTTAAGCTTGAGAGACGAGTTCAGAGACTCACCGCAGTTCTTCTCTTTCTTTCTGCCATTCTAGAAAAACTTTTTTGGAGTCTGGGTCACGGTGTGTCTGAAATAGTAAAAGAGTGTATTCAAATATAGTAAAATACATTCTTTACAAAAAAACCTAAAAGTAGACAGGACACTGATTATTTCTGTATCATTCAGGAGCAAAGAGTTACAGTATCTCATCTTTAGTTAGATAGCAATGCATACAGTTGTTGCATGTGCTTCATATGGACCTTAAAAGCTTTCACGTGATCTGGTCCCTTAACTAGCAGAGACATGTAAACTGAAGTTTTGTCTCTGAAGGTATTTCCTCCATTAGGAAAGGTCACAGGGTTCACTTGTATATGGAGCCTTCCTAATAAGTACTTCATGACTCTGTCTGTCTAATTTTACCCAGCATTACTTCTTCTACTTTACAGCTGCCACATGTGTTAAGTCTCGTACTCAGACATGGATCTGTGCAGAGTTTTGGTTTTAATAAGTTTAAATCTAAAACCTCAAAAAGCCTAACTTAAGTGTGAAGCTTTGGTGAAAATTTGCATCTTTTGCAGTGATGAAAAAAATGAAGCTTTTACCACTTTTTTATGTTGTTCTGTTTTCCCATAACACCAAAAAATGTCCGAAGTTGTAAAAAGTTACTTATATTTGCACATGTCTACATGTAACCTGCTTCAATATGAAGATTCATTGAAAATTTGCCAGTTTTAAAAACGTGCAACAAAAAGAACGGATGGTGCAGAAAATGCTAATTAGCTTAGTCGCAGCAAAACAAAGGTCAGATAGAAGAGGAGTATTGGTCAACTCTGAAATGTAATTTTAAACTGATCAGAAATTGAAGCTTTTGTTCATTTAAGTTGTTGCCAATTGTTTTGCTACAACAACAGATTATTCAGGCGGTGAGGAAAGGGACTGACAAAACGTTTCATTTGAAAAACATCAGCCCTTCTTGTGGACAAGTCTAGACTGCAGACAGACCCGTTCAGTAGCTACGCCCTATTCTATCCAGCTATTACAGAGACTATAGCTCTGTAATAGCTGGAGAGAGCACTCTGATAAAATCTTACTGTAAAAAAAGCACATTTTTTCTGGAAAAACTGTCCAATGCTTTTTTTCCTTTTTAAAGAGGAAAACATTTTTCCTTCCGCCTTAAAGACTAGAGCTCGCTCGCTTGTTGCACCTTAATAATTCGCTCTTTAACGAATACTGCTTTTGCATTAAATTATGACAAAAAGCAATGGTTTAGATTACTTATTTGATATAGTAGTTTTCCATTTACAATTAGCACTAAGCTGATTCAAACTTTGGCTTTCCGGTCCTGAAGTCCTGAGGTCCTGCAGGTCTGTGCATGTGTCTTTAGTATTTAGGTTCAAAACCAGTTTCACAAATGTTGGGGATTTGTGTTTTGCCAACAGAATCATGCTTGTAAACACATTATACGAGTTGGAGAACTGTCATCACCTAGCGTTTCCAAGTGCAAACAGGGTATTAACTGCTCACCTGAAGGCGCTCCATCAGGCCAGTTAGGGCCTGCAGCCATGTGAGAGTCACAGCGTAACGGTGAGCGCTCACTATTTTGGTTTCGTGCTCCAGTTCTGGGACGATGGCTGCAGTGCGCCAACCATGTCTCAACATCAGATCCTGCAGCAAAAAGCCAGACAGGTTAGATGAACTTTCAGTTTTACTTATCTTGCAAAGAGCAGAGGTATCTTAAAATACAGTGCAGAGAAGTTTTATCCAAAATAAATCATTTACTCTGAATATAAAATTCTCCAAAGGGGGGGACACGCGACTTAAGACATATAGAGAGGAAAAGGGGTGTCTTTATTTTATCAGTGGAGTTGATACCAGTCAATTTGCATTCTGAAGAATAAAAAGATGGCAGATTGTAGGTCTTTAATAGGTCAGTTCCTCGTGAAAAGGCAATGACAATTATTTCTACTTCCCTACCTCCCTTTCTATTTATATTATTAGGCAATGATATTAGTACCAGGGTTCCTCTGCATTTGTCATTTCTAAATTCTATACCTTGGTGGTGACTATTTCCCAATTTTTTACATAAAAAAGGAAAGGTTTGATCCAAATTGAAGTCAAATCGCTCAACAGCAGTCAGGTTTCGATATTTCAATGGAAAGGGGCATTAAAAACCAAAGGCATTAAGTAAGGAAATAAATTCACTAGTCGTTATCTTTTCCTTCACCCGCACAGCATCTGAGCATGAAACATCTACATTTGCATGCTTTTATTTCTGGTTTGTTATGTCTAAAATGTTGATCTCTAGACTTGCCTCAGTAGATGAAGTAACAGCTGCAGAGTCACCTTGTCCAAGGTGTAAGAACACCTCTGAGGTTTGATTCTGTCATATCAACTCATTTTAGCAAAAATTTTCATTAAAAGAGTTAAGGCCTGGAAATTTAAATATTTTCTGCTCATATTCATACTCTTATTTATGCTTACTCTCCATACTTATTAAGGCCTAAAAGTCACACTGGAACCCTGTTATACCTTGATTTTCAATAACATATATTTAAACTGAATATTTTATTTTCTTAGTTAGTCAAAGAACAAAAATTAACTGTATAGGCCTCTCATTCTATGATTATAATTCATTCAGAGTATGTTAAAAAACTAAGAACTTTTTTAGCATGATGCTGATTAAGGCAATCATGTCAGCAAACCTCTGCAACAAATGTTCTTGTGAAATTTACCACTTTGCTTTAATAAAAAACTGATGCTGTCTGATAAATTAAACATACGAGATGAGTTACAACACCAGTAATGCTTAGTCATAATTTGAGCTTTTACTGAAAAAAACAAAATTATCAAACTTTGAAACTTACAGCCAAGTCGCTATAAAGATGATCCCCAAAGTAAAGAACCTTTGACCCTCGCCAGCCGGTCAGTCTCAGGAAATCAAACAAGTTGCCCTGAAACACAAAGCGCAACAAGATAACTCACGAGCATACAGTTGCAGCATGTAGCGAGACACCTGGAGAGTGAAACCACATAAAGACACAAGTATTACTAACCTGTTTATAGATCTGCCCTTTGTCCAAACTGGTGATCTTTTCCCACCGCAGATCTCCGTTATTATCCAAACGCCTGAAGGGCCTGTAACAGTAACATGTTGCTGGGATCACATTCTGAAACTAGAACTTTAACATGTCTATAGTGAAACATGGTGGGGTAACATCATGCTGTGGGGGTGCTTTTTAATTAGCAGAAAGATTTGGGAAGATTGATGAAGCTAAATACAGGAACATCCTGACTGGCAAAGTTTTACTCATTGACTTAAGGGGGCTGAATTCAAATACAAGTTCACAATTATACAGTACTTTCTCTGTCATACAACATTTCAATAAAATACTCTGAAGTTTTAGCCTGCAATGTGACAAAATGTGAAAAAGCTTAAGGGTTATTAGTACTTTCCAAGGCACTATAAAAAGTAACTTACTTGATACAGTCGGTGAAGAAATGAGGTTTGTCTGCCTGCACGATAACAACATCAAAGAAGTCTCTCCAGTTTTTCCCCACCATGTGCGTCATTCCTTTATCCCTGCACAGAGAGGGGAAAACACTGAATAAAGACTTGCAACACAGCCTTTTCTGTATTTCCTTTGCTGTGAGTCAGGATGAACTACAGTATCCAGAGACCTCACAGGGCTCAGACTTACACAAAGCTAAAGGGACTGTTGGTGATGAGGAACAACTTCTTCCCCTGACTGACCAACCGATGAAGGACAGCATCAGTCTCTTCCTTTCTCAGGATAAACTTGTCTGCAGAAGAAAACAATCCGATGAAGCAAAGTGTGACTGAGTATATGCAGCAACATAAAGGTTAAAAACAAAGAAAAGCAGACAGTAGAGGAAGTTGTTCTTACCAAGGTCTTGCATGATCCACTTGTACATGTAGCCTTTAAGGTGAACCATGCCAATGGCCTCCTAAGGTGTAAAAACCAATATGTTGATGTTTTTCCACATACAGGTTCTTGCAAAAGTATTCAGACCCCTTTAACTTTTTCTCATTACGTCATTATAATTTATTTATTTATTTTATCTGATCAACACAAATTACAGCATAATTCTGAGGTGGAAGGAAAATTATATTTAACATTTCTACAAATAAAAATCTGAAAATTGTGGTTTGTAGAGCCAGCCTCTCACACGTTTTCTTCCACGATTGCCCTCTACAGTATGTATATAGATCCATCCATCTTTCCATTGGTTCTGACCATCTTCCCTATCCCTGCTGAAGAAAGGTATCCACACAGCATGATACTGCCACCACCATGTTTCACCACAACCATGTTGTGTTCATGGTCATGTGTGCTGTTAGTTTTTCCCCTCACATAGTGTCTTGCATGTATAAAATAAGTTATTAAATCTATTTGGTCTCATCTGTAAGAGAACCAGCTTCTATATGTTTGCTATGGCAAAATCCAAACAGGATTCCTAGCTTTCAACATTGGCATTTCCCCCACCACTGCCACTTTTTCATAAAGACTAGAATTGCGGAGTACAAGACTAATAGTTGGTTCAGCCACAGAATCTCACCACCTGAGCTGCGGATCTCTGCAGCTCACCCAGAGTAACCATGGGTCTCTTAGCTGCTTCTCTGATAAATAAAGATTAAATTACACAGAGGTTTACTCCATTTACTAATTATGCGATTAGTCACGTTTTATCTGAAAAAATAATTTTCCTTCCACTTCACACGGTTGTAATGAGACACTATGTGAAAAAGTTCAAAGGATCTGAATATTTTAGGAAGGAACTAAAATAATGTTAAAAGAAGCTGATCCTAGCATCCAGACCATTACTTGTAGGAATGTTCTTAGGGAGCATGTTAATATTTTCCCTGGGTGTTTCCCTGTAACTGAAATGTCTGTAGCTGAAGAGGAAAAGCACTCATTGTTCTTGGCTTTCCTTAATGAAAGTTGCCACAGCTCAGCAGATTCCTGAACATCCAGCTAAAGGATTACAGAACTGTACGTGAAAATAGTCACATTGACACCCTGCCCGGCGCTCCCTCGCAGTGCAAGCTACAGGCTGAGAAAAATGTGGAGAAACTCACAGAAACATCCTTGAACAGGTGAACTGGGTCGTACTCGATGTCGTTGGTGAAAAAGAAGTCATTGACGACAGCCAGGAGGGTCATCTCTGGGATGGAGAAGATGTCCATGAACTGCTTCACCTTTGGTCCCTGTGTACAGGAAGAAATTATTAGATTTTTATTGGATTAACTTTCAGATTACGAAATGATTTTAGCCACAAAGAGGCCTTATTGTAAACAGAGCCCATGAGATCACAGCCACATGAAAACTATTCTGGTTAGGTTTATTTACAGGCTGGATTAAGAGAAAGAGTTCCATGGAAGCAATTAAAATGTCTGGCCAAAAAAGGATGTCAATTTGACCCAACATTTCACTCCTAATTGCTCTTAATTGAACACATGTTGGCTTAACTTGCACGACAACTGCCATGTTCAACAAAGATTTCTGCCTTTCCTGACTACGTGCAACTCAAGGGAATTAAAAGCATAACAGTCTTAAATCTTGACAGAGAGTACATTGTGTCAACTTCTCTGAGACAGCAACACTGCATTCCAGCTGATTCATGACGCCAATGGGATAAACAAGATCCCCAAAATCACCATTTGGTCTTATGCAATGCTGCTGGCTGTCTGAGGACATTACCAGATTACATTCTCAACTAGTTTAGCAGTGGCCAGATGAGATTATTATTTTTGTAGAGTCTGCAGCATTGTGAGTGCAGTGCCAGACTAAACTGATTACACTTGGAAGCATTGAGTAAATCCAAAAGCAAAGTGCAGTAACTGGAACACATGCCAGCTATTGCTCAAAGGTTATTTCACAACTAAAATAAAGTGGCTGACAAAAAACAATCCCACAGATTTCTTCAAAAATAACTAAACTATAACAAGAAAAAAAAAAAACTCCCTCTAACCTTTCCGTAGAATCCACTGTCCTGCGACAGCGGGACATGGAAAGTCCCCCCGTAGAGATAATGGACCTCCTCATCCGACAGTGGACTCAGACCTCTGAGAGTAGCAAAATTTTTGTTTAAAAGATAATATTATCTGACAAAACAAACAATGTTTTGCCTTCAGCAGCAGGGATGCAGATAATCAGAAAGAAATCAATGTGTCTGATTTAGATTAAAGTAGCTTCACAGCTCTTACCGATACACGGTTCCTGGCTCAATGTAATGAAAGGCATCAATTTTCATCAGGAGTCCCTGCAGAAGGGGAACATTTTGTTTTATTTGATCACAGCTATACAAAACATATACAGGTGCATCTCAATATATTAGAATATCCTCAGAAAGTAATTCAATTCTATTACACAGACGGATCACACTTACAGGCTTTCAGGTAATGAAAACCAAACATTCAGTATCTAAGAAAGGTAGAATATTGCATAGCATGGAGGTCTGGAGGCGATCAGCCTGTGGTTACTGCTGAGATGTTAAGGTTGCTTTAATAACAGCCTCATGTGCTGGAAATTATCCTGCTGGACAGCTGTTCTGACTTTGGTCTTCATGAAACTCAGTGGACCAACACCGGCAGATGACATGGCTCCCCAAATGATCACTGACTGTGGAAACATCACACTGAACCTCAAGCAACTTGGATTTTGTACCTCTCCACTCTTAAACCAGACCCTAGGACAGTCTTTCTCCAAGTCCGGATTCTGACCGAACAGCACGTGAATCCAAGCCCGTACCCTGCTGTGGAAAATGCAGGATATTTGACTTATCTCTGAGTCAAGGCCCTTGATTTCCGACTTTAGAATTGTAACTAAGGCTACTTTCATCTAAAGAAAGGACTCTGGACCACTGAGCAATAGTCTAGTCTTTTTTCTCCTTAGACCAGGTAAGATGCCTCTGACTGTGTCTCTGGTAAAGGAAAGGGTTATTACAAGAAATAAAACAGCCAGTTTCCTGCTTATGTCTGTGTGTGGTTGCTCTTGATGCACTGACTTCTGTCACAGTCAAGGATGCACTTTTCCCTGTTCCTTTAGCGCATTTTAAATGATTTTCTTTAACTTTTTACATTCAGCACGTTGGTCTGTGTTTCATTTTCAAATGATTTATAAATAAAATTGGATTGGTTTCAAAAGTTTTTTCTTCCACTAAACTTTACCTTGTAAACCTTCTTTTCCTTGGCAACTACATTTTGAGGATTTACAGTTCTTGTGTAGGGGGTCAACGGTGTTATGCACGTCAGCTGTCAAGTCAGCAGTCTTTCCCATCGGTATGACATTGCAATAATATAATTTTCAGTTTTAAGAATTCATTATTTATAAGTTGTATGTAATATTATAGTAGTCTGAGAAACTGAAATCTGGTTTTTCATCAACTGCAAGCCAGAATTATCTAAATGAAGAGAAATAAACCCTTAAAATATCTCAATCCGTGCTAAATAATTCTATATTACATGAGTTTCACTTTTCTGAATGAAATTACTAAAGTACATTTTCAATGAAATTCTTATTTAAGAAGCATCTGCATTCACACTGATTTTCCTGCACTGAAAGATTAAAAAATATCACCTTTTGGATGTCATAGTGAAGACCCCGGACGGCAAAGTTTGGAATGTACTCATATTTTGCAATTTCCTCAGGGTACTGTAAGGCAGAGAGACAAAGTGTATCATGAGCCCAAATTCAAAAGCAGTTATTTTCCTAAATTTGCTCTACAAATACACTCCAGTTATATCTCAATAGACAATAGGCATTCAAAATTCACCTTAAAGTTTTCAATCAGGAATCCTTTTGCTGTGTCGTAGATTAGCGTATTGAGCTCGTTGGAGTACTGAGCCAAAGTGTAGTCGTAGTCAAAGCCATAGATGTCCACTTCCTCCAAGCTGACCTCATTGTTGGCGTAGATTACAGAGGAGTTAAGACTTTTACACGCACCTGGAGGGATCAGGTCTGAGCAGATACAGACAGATGGAACACTGATTCAATTCAAATACTGACACATCATATCAGGCCAGACAAGAATGACTCAAGTAAAGAGGGAAAAGAGCATGGTAATTACAGTATGAGGGCAGGGTAGGATTAGAGAAATTTACAAAAGCTGCTGACTCTGCACTTCTGCAGGGAGGAAAGAAGTTAACTCTCCCGCTGCTGTTTTCATTTCCAGTGGTGGTATGGCAACCTCGTTGGAGATAGTGTAACCTGCGTTCTCAGATGTCAACAGACTCTTGACCAAACCGACTTAACCGCAAAAGAACATTCTGTGCACTGAAATATGCGGTGGAAAGCCACCCAAGTGGCAGCACAGTGTTTCATGAAACACGTTACTTCTGCTTTTCCTGCTTCCTGGCCAGAGCGTTAAAAAGCTGCATTACGAGTCGAACTGCTATAGCTGTTTGCATTCTCTTTGACAGTCAGACGCTAATACCCATAATGACTATGTTATCCATGATCTATATGGGAAAGTGGGCCATGACCTTCTATCCTGGGACAGTTGAATGAGCGCTGCAGCTGGGCAGCAGGGAAGCGTTTAGCAACCCTCTGGCTGGTTGTGTTGCAGCTGAAAGAACCTCGCCTGTCATACAAAAGCACTTATTTTTAAAAAAGATAAACATCTGTGAAACTGTAAAATGCATGACTAGCTTTCATGTTCAGAATCTGAGAGGAAGCCGGTTACTGAGAAAAAAATTTTTTGTGCGTCAACATTTGGAAAAAAAAAACATTCAGTACAAAGACAGGAAAAACATAATGTACCCTGTGGCCTACTGTGAGTACTTTCAAGTCCCACTGTAAACAATATCAGTATTCAGAGGACACATTTTGGCATTTTACTTCACAGTCTATACGAAGGTGACCGTGGCTCAGTTGGAAACATAGTTGTCTTGTAATCTGAAAGTTGTGGGTTAGATTCCAGCCTCCTCCTGCCACATGTCAATAGGCCCCCTGGGCAAGGCACCCAACTCCAAGATGTCTACAGATCTGCGTATCGGAGTATGAATGTGTGGGTGTTTATGAGTGTAGTTGGGTGAATGTGACTAGTGTGCAGCGCTTTGAGTGGTCAGTGTGACTTAAAATGTCTAAAATGACATCGGAATTTCTGAATGCAGGAATAAAATGTTTGCGGAATAGTTTATGTAATAATAGGTGCCATGTGCAATAACAAATCCAAGGAAAGCCACCATGCTCCTTTTCTTTCATGAGCTTTTGAATTTTCAGTTTTGTTTGAATTTGAAATCGTTGTTGGAGATAATTCTTCTTTGCTCCTTGTTTGCTAGGCTCGCTAACAGTTGGGTCAAAGCCAATGTAAACAACCCCGTAATGCAAATATACAGCTGGCAAGTGGCATCATCGTGCATACCTGAGTACATTAGTCTCAAACTTTCCCTGACCGACAAAGATGGGTCTTTTTAGATCATATATTATTGTTAGCTTTGATATTAACTGCATCGTTATATCCTTGTCTGTAAGCCGCTTTAGATTAAAGCATCTGCCAAATGCATAAACCTAAAAAAACAACAACAAAAAAACAATCTGACCTGTGGATTCCAATTTTTATTCTACGGAGTTTACCACATAAAAGAGAGAAAATAAACTATGATACACACCGCAGAGGTAGTATGATTGAACCTAACAGAAAATTGACAGTCCAAATGTATGCATCAATGCATTCAATTTTATTATACAGGAAAGCTGGTTTGTACCACACACATGACAATTTATGCATCAATGCATATTTCCCCAACATTTATCTTTTTTTATTAATCTGAAAAAAATATTTCAACATGGGCAGTTGGTTGATGTGTTCATAAGGCATAAAAACGGTTGGAGTTCTTAGTTTTGATGCATTTAAAAGCGGTCTACAAATGGAGCCAGGAATGGAGTCCTGCAGTGTGCAAGCCAGCTAAAAACTAAAATAAAAATGCCATTCTGCAGGAAAACGTCCACCAAGCATTGTTGCTAAATTATTAAAATTCTAGTAAATACTGTGGATACCATTGATTGGTGATTAGTGGTGCACCTCAAGCACTAATATGGACAAAGTAGAACAACATATAGGGAACATTTGGGTTGAGCTGTGGTGCCTGGTGGTAGTTGGAATTATTGCCGACTTGTTGTAAACAACTTGCTGCAGCGCAAACTTCCGAAGAAAACGCGTCGGGCGCAGGGGGAACCAGCAGTACTGATGGATGTGCCTTATGCAAAATTAGAATGGTACGAAACGTACAAAATGTCCTCGCTGGCAGCAGATAAACATCCTTCATTGCTTGATGACGTGTACAGGGGGGTGCCTGATTTCCTTCGGGGTGCGTGGGGGCTGTGAGGACAAAGGGGGATCCGGTGCTTACCGTAAACCAGCCGTTTCAGGTCATTGTAGCGGCTCCACAGGAACGACGTCTGGTCCATGGGCGCTGCCTTGGAGGTGAACGAGCGTCTCCTCACGCCACTCGCCCCCGGAGCTCCCGTGGCCTCTTTCAGTCTCTTCTTGTCCCCGCCGCTGCATTTGTGCGGCGGCTCGATGGATAACGGCACGTCTCCGTCGCTCGGCCTGTCCGAGTCCGAGCTGCAACTTTGCCCCTTGTTTTTCTCCACATGCTTCGACCCCGCAAACACCCTGCACGAAGTGGAGAGTCTGTTCACCCGTGGGGATCTGGCGAGAGGGGGGGTCCTGTTCCCTCTGGCCCAAAGTGTCCGTGTCAGCAAGGTGCCCACGGTCTTGAAAGACATGTTTTGCAGGGAGATATGTAACCACGTCGCTGCTGCTGCTGCTGCTGCTACCTCTGAATGCTACTGCAGGATCCAACTAGCAGTAGCATGAAAACAAACCTTGTTTTCAGAGGCCACGCCCCACTCGTACCCCCTGTCCCTCAGTGAAAGGGGAGGGTCTTTATCTCTGTTCCCATCGTATGCACTGACATCATCGGTCACCGCTGTGTACCACTGTTATCTCTGACTTACTCAAATGTGGAAACAGTCTTGTTTATAGGTCCTTAATGTATTCAGGAAATGCCTTCATTATCACGTTTGCGCTTCCCTGTTGTATATTCATGCAAAGGAATCACCTTTAATTACATGTATAGGCCCAGCCTGTCCTTAAAGAGTTAGTACACATTTTACTCACAACAACAAACACAAGGAACTTAAACAAATGCATGAGAAAGTGCAACATGTTGATAAATTTTCCATTAATTTTGCAAAATGTTTGAATAGTGCAAAAGGGATTTGTGATCAATGTAGACATCACACCTTACTGGGCGGATAATAAAAGCAATGATCAAAGAAATAAACCATAAAATAATTTTCACAGAAGCAAAACAAAGAATCCTAAGTCATCAAAACTCTTGACATTAACCAAATATTATGGTGATACCTGGTTTTGTAAATATAGCGTTTGTAAAACTGTAAAACCTTGTAAAAGTGGCCATAGTAGCCCCAAAAGAGAGATCCAAAGCTCAGGTGGGAGACATGATAACTATTAGTTGAGCACTGCTCAAATCTGGCCCTTATGAAGGAGGTCAACAAGAAATCCGATGTTAATAGAAAGCCACAAGAAGTCCTATTTGCAGTTTGGAATAAGCCTTGTAGGGGGCACAGCAAACATATAAAAGAAGGTGATCTGGTCAGAAGAGACCAAATGAAAACTTTCTGGTCTACATTTAAAACACTGTTGGAAAAATAATACTGCACATCACCCTGAACACACCATCCTCACCATGAAACATGGTAGTGGCAGCATCATACTGTTGGAAACCTTTATCAGGGGCTGGGAATCTAGTCAAAGTTCATTACATGATGTAAAGAGATAAATGCAGGGTAATCCTGCAACAAAATCAGGTAACAAAAGACTTGAGACCTGGGAGTGTTTAATCTTCCAACGACCCTCAACATACAGCCAGAATTACAAAAAAAAGGGTTTCTATCAAAGCATATTTGACTCTTAGATGGTTAAGGCCCAAGTCTAAAATGCCACCCCAGACCGAACTAATTAGGAATGTGCAACAAGACTTAAGAACTTACATTTGCAGATTTTCTCCATCCAATCTAGCTGAGGTTGAGCTATTTTGGAAAGAAGAATAGGCAAAAACCTAGTTCTCAAGATGTGCAAAGAGAGACAGGATATTGTAGTCTATCATATTGAATACAAATAGCTGTCAAATCTTCTAGATTTGTATAACTAAACATTTTGAAAACCTTTTCATTGCACTATACACTTAAGCAAAACGTTATGGTTTTCGGTCCCACTAAATCCAGATAAAATATATCAAAGGCTTTGTGGTTGTAATGCTATAAATGTCAAAAGTTAACGGGCTGTGAATACTTTTTTAAAGCACTGTAGTTTTGGGTTTTTTCATAGTGTGCTAAAAATATCTGATAAGTGCAAAAGGAAGGTTTCACAAAAGTTGTAAGATAAATGGCCCAAACAGCAGATTCCTAATCCTCCAGCAGAACAAAGCAAATATATCCTGGGTCACTGTGCTCCTCTGAGCTGAAGGTTGAGGGCAGAACTGAAACACAAGGAGTCAGGAGAGACACTCAGCGATTGAAGTGGAGCAGAGGGGCTGTTTTCAGAAAAAAAACATGCCACATAAAAAGTCAGCAAATCTGAATCCAGTTATTTGCTAATTTTTCATCTCAATGTTCAACTGAAAACTTTACAAGAGAAGAGATTATTCATTATTTTCTAATGAAATCTATGACCTTAAAGGAAGCTTCTGACATCAGCTCATGTGAAAAGTTGAGATAGTGCTACGTTTATCAGTGTGTTTCATCACCTCCTCATCTGCAGTTGACTGGGATCCTAAAAGAACAATGGATCTGGTAAGAACAAACAGTTTTCCAGTTCCTGTTTAACATATGGATTTCAGCTGCACAACTGTTTCTGCCCGTTTTCTAATTTACTCAGTGTTAGTGGGTGACAGGTCAGTACTGCACGAGGGCCAGTTCTGCACATGGACTATTTTTTACACTGCACTCATGCTGTTTCATGGGAAAGTGCAGAATGTTGTCTGGTTTTGTTTCACTAAAACAACCAACTCCTCCAAACAAAGATATTATCTGGAAAGCATTTGTTCCTGCAAAATGCAGACTTGTCATGCAGGATCATTGTTGCCTTCAAATGCAATGCTACCAGTGGAAAATGCAATAAGCCCCTCCCACCAAAACCAAAACACTTTTTCTTCTTTTCCAAAAGGAAATTTACGCTTTTAACATAAGAACAAGCATTGTCAACTAAATGATTCCATTTAGCTCCATCCACTTTAACCAACTCCGACCAGCTTCCCTGTCCCGGTTGAGGGACAGTATCTCCACAACATGATGCTGCCAAATGTTTTATCATTGGGATGGTTTGTTCAGGGTGGTGTGTAGTCTTCTGTGGAGTCTCAACGTGTATTTAAACTAGTGTCATAGTCTTGCTGTTGTTGTATGGGCGGCGCCGGATTGTTGGCCAATCGCATAAAAAGTCCGTAAAATACATGAAATTTTGTGGTTGACACACGTGTGACAAAATGTAAAAAAAAAATAAAAAAATGAAGGGGTATAAATATGTTTGCAAGAGTCTGCACTTATTTGAGGTCCAGTCAAAGAAGGTGGCAAGATTTCAGCAATTTTATCATATTCTTTTTTTTTGCTGTGTAATTGTGATGAATATCTTTGGATGCAGCAGTTTTTTGGCAACTTTTACAGTTGGTTTATTTGAACTGTTTATTATTACATCAATTTTTAAAACCATCATGCTCGTTTTGTTGTATTTTGTTTTTAAAACCATTTGGAAGGACCGGGCGTTGTTGCTCTTGATTTTATCAATGGGGCATGGTCACTTTAACTGCACTGTCATGAGTGCAGATACAATAATTTCTAGTGTTTACTTCTATCCAGGACTATGGTTTACCATTATCTACAAGATGGAGGTAAACTGTGATAAGGTTGTGTTTAGAGCTTAGCTCAGAAATTCACAACTGGGGGCAGGGCCTGCAAGAAATTACAGGTTTAGCAAGGCAGCGAGAGAAGCGCCAAACCACTGCAAATAATTCTTAGCTTCTGTTCAAAAAGCTCTAAAACACACCACCATCTTAAAAACTTCAAATCAGCTTGTCATTAACAATTTACCCAGGGAAGACGACATGAATGGGTTGAGGGAGTAACAAAGAGACTTCCTGAGACCCCTGCTTTTCTCTACTGAGCAGCTGGACATCATCGTAACTCACATTGACCCCCTTCCTCCCATACTTTCTCCACACCTGAGAGAAACAACAGACAGAGCCAGCAGGAGCAGACAATCTGTCTCTGCCTTCGCCATGAGCTGGCCTATAGTCTCTGAGCAACTCACTGGAGAGCCGCCACATGCAACCATGCAACAAAGCTGCTTCTATAACCCCCCTCCCCCATTCCTTCTAAAACCACATGACTCAATAATCTGACCTATTTGACCTGCAGTTGTCCACCAAAACTAGCAGGTCAAAAGACATTGCCAACCAGCACATGATTTTTTTTTCTCAGGGACTAACACAAGAATCTGGTTTTGTGGACTTTAGCACTAACTTTAAAACTGCTATCCCCACCCCCACGAGAAAGCCCACCCTCTTCTTTTCCCTAGATTTCCCTCAGCCTGCAGTCTGTTTGATTGGCTGCAGCTTGCCATCGCAACAGGAGCCCCATGCCTCCAGGGCCCCAGTCAAGCCAAACAGATTGCCTCTGACCACTCCCTTCATGCACACAAACTTCTGAAAACATTCTGCAGTTCATCAGGAGCTCCTGGTGTCAATTTTCAAAGCTGTAAACAGCGGTGGTGGTTTTCTGTTGTAATAAACAGGGGCAACGGATCATTCCTTCTAACCACAGCCTATGAACTCAGCCACAGCTCATGCTTGGAGTCCTAAGAGCACAAAGTAAATTTAGAAACATAGAGTAGAAAAAGATGTTAAGCTAAACACAGGAAAACACTAAGAAAAACAACCCCATCACATGTCCCAGTTCTATATGAACTGTTACGTCTTTACTGTTGTTTTAGCCCCTGGGACTTTCTGAAACACTTGGACAGGAACTTGAAATGTATTATTATACTATACTGACAAACACCATCTAAGATTCATGAGGCCTTTCTTTTGTTTGCAAGAGCACAAAAAAATGAGATTAGATGTTCTCAAAAATACTTTTTTGAACATCTCATTCTAGATGGAGCCAGGTGTGAAAACTAAGTTAAATATGATTGAGATCCTACTACATTAAAATCACAAATTTGTGATTTGTGAAATCTTGACTCTTATTTTTGAAAAAAAATAGTTTTAAAATTTTCTTTAAACTTTCTTTCCATGGGCTGCATGGTGGCACAGTTGGTAGCACTGTTGGCTTGCAGCAAGAAGGTCCTGGGTTCGATTCCCAGCTGGCTGTCTTTCTGCATGGAGTTTGCATGTTCTCCCCGTGCAAGCATGGGTTCTCACCGGGCACGTCCTCCCACAGTCCAAAGACATGACTGTTAGGTAAATTGGTCACTCTAAATTGCCCTTAGGTGTATGAATGAGTGTGTGCATGGTTGTTTATGTGTTGCCCTGCGATGGACTGGCGACCTGTCCAGGGTGTACCCCGCCTCTCG
Organism: Crenichthys baileyi; assembly: GCA_036173005.1. Taxonomy (NCBI): domain Eukaryota; kingdom Metazoa; phylum Chordata; class Actinopteri; order Cyprinodontiformes; family Goodeidae; genus Crenichthys; species Crenichthys baileyi. Next base: position 1,962,169 of record JAHHUM010002594.1, on the reverse strand, counting down.
CCCATAGACTGCTGGAAATAGGCACCAGCTCCCCCGTGACATAGTCATTTTCTACCGTGGGTAGAAAATGACTGACTGACTGACTGACTTTCTTTTCATCTCGTGAGCTGTATCTATGCATACATTGGATAAGAGTCTAAACAGAGGGCAAATGACTAAAAGAGATCTCCAACAACTTTGGAAGAACACGCTGACTTGAAAGTTGTATTTGCATCACTTAATCTATGCAACTCAGTTCAGAAAACAACTGATAAAATTCAGACTTAGATCACATTTTCATTATTTTAAAATAATCTTCTATTAAGTGCAATTTGCAAAGCACTTAATGCATTTGCCAAAGGGTTAGGGTTCTGGGGTCAACAAAAATCATTGAGAAGATTGTTGTCACCTATTTTAAGATTAACCAGCTGTGAGAACTTTTTGTTTATTCAGACTGAAGGTTTTGTTACTATATAATATTCATTAAACAGCCTGCAGCTTAAATAGCACACTTATGAACATTCATGCTGAGAAAGGCCTTATGGTTAGCAGAGTTGAAAAATAAGACAGAATGCAAACATAGCAAAACAAATAGATTCACAACCCCATCATTATCATTTTTGACAGATATTTTAGCTTTGCTAAAATTTGCTGGAATAAATAAAAAACATATGAACATATGAAAATGTTTTGCTCTAAACTTTAACCTCCTCTTAATTACTTGGAATAAAAAACAACTGAGTAGAACTGCAAGAACTAAGAAATATGCTGATTTATGCAATGAACCAATCTCCAATAAACCCATCTCCAAGATTTAAGTAAACCCTTCTGTCTGCATGCAAAATAACTGCAAGAAACTCTAAATCCTGATAGTTTCCTTCAGATTGCTGCAAATTCATTTTAAATTTGCCCTGTTTCTGATATAGAGTTGCTCAGACTTGTGCTGCTAAAAACAAGCTCCAGCAAACATCCACATCTTGGAATTTCTGCTTCAGTTATGCAAGACATTTCAGGAAAATAATCTACATCAGATTAAGCAGCTTTAGCTTTAAGTATGTTCCCTGAATTTTATTTTAGGCTCAAACTTTGCCTTTTTTAGGCCAGGGATTACTGATTCCATGACACTAGATTAACCTTTGTATTTTTATGCACCTGATGCTTTTGGTTTTAAAAGATATTGTTAGTGTGGCCAAAAAAACATTGTTATAAATTAACTATAATGCATCAGCAATTACAGAGCTTGTCTGGTTGCTGCAGCCTTCAGAAAAGGCTTGTTCATTGAAGGTTTTACATCAGTGAGTAATGTAAAACTTCTACTTTGTGCAATAATGGCAAAGCAGCTGAACAAATAGTTGGTAAAGAGCGAGTGGAAAAAGTTAGGATCTTGTTTAATTTTCATTGTTCTCTCGTAAATAATGAGGGAAAAATTATTGATAATTTTGTTCATGTTAACATGTATTTTTCCAGATCTGTATAAGTTAAAAAAAAAAAGATTTCCAACTGCATATTTTTTTGTTTTCTAAGAAGAAATTGCCAAATTCCAAATAACAATCTATAGACACTTGGGTAGCATGTAACAAAACATCAATAGTGAACATGAATGTATCAGTTTGTCATATATACTGCAGTGTCTCTTGCGGGTCTAAAACCAGGATCAAATCCCTTTACATAAAAGGTGACTTTTAAATGCAAAACTGTGACACTGTAGGCCAGCTGTCTAATGAACTGGGTGCCTCATAGAGAACTTTTGTGACAGCTTCAGTGATTTTATTTCCACCTCTGTTGCCCACTTCTTAGGTGTACCACAATGTTCCATTCTTGGACTATTTTTCTTTATATCTCTCAGATAGAAATGTTAGTGTAAGAATCAGTGATTTTTTTTCTACATCTCTGATGCCCTTCTCTGGGAGGTACCACAAGGCTCCATTCTTGGACCTCTACTTTTGTCTTTGTATTTGCTGCTCTGTTTCAAAAACGCTGCATTTACTTTCATGTTTATGTAGATTACTTTTAAATGTCATTAGGTTTTATACATACTAACAAGAACAAGACTGAATTCACAATGTTTAGACCCGACAGCACCAGCAAAACCATTTTGTTGATCTTTCCTCCCTGACCCCACATTAGAAAACCATTATTACAAATTTGGTTGTGAATTCGACCTTAAAACTTGATATTCATCAAAACACAGTAGTAAAATCAAGCCAATACTGTCTAAAAACAACCTTGAGACATTGACAACACATTGTCTTGATTACTGCAATGCGCTTCTTGTTGAAATTAGCTTCTGTTGCTTTTATAATATGGTGCTCTGGTACAAACAAGTGAGAACGCATTACCTCCAATTTTGGGTGTCTTTCACTGGTTTCCGGTTTGTTTCCATATCTATAAAAATATTTTGTTTTTTGAATATTTTAATAGTTCTGCTCCAGTTAAATTTACTACATACGTAGTGTCTTGTCCTCTGTGGGGAGGGAACCAGGAGATATTCTAATCAGATGTCCAAATGCATGTTAGACCGGCTCCTGTACTTACTTTTTTATCTTGTTTAAAACACATTCTCTGGCCTTTGACTCAGGGTAAGATGTAGACTGTGACCTCAGTTTTATTTAATGACTTCTTTCTTATTAAAGTTGTATATATTGTGAGTTTGAATACTTTTATTCTCTAGTTTATCTGTTATGCTTGGTTGTATTATGCAGCACTTTGGTCATCCTTGGTGTTTTTAAAGTGCTTTCTAAGTAACATGGTATGGTTGTTTCATAAAGCAAGACGTGCAAACCTCTGAGATTTATGACTGTAATTTGTATTTGGTTGTTTAAATCAATCTAAAAAATCTAAATTAGCATAATACAGGATTCTATGCAATTGGAAATTAAGGAAAACTTGCAAACCTTTGCTTAGGTCAGCTCCCCAGTAAACTGTTCCTAATCTAAGTGTATTTGCACAATGTGTCCTTTCAGAGTGAAGCATAGATTTGTGAAGGATGATACTTTTCTAAAGGATTGTGTATAAACAGGAAGGACATTTTCGTACAGTGTAGAGATAGTGACTTCTCTATTTACAGGTTAATGGTTGGAAAATCCATTTGTGAGACATGTGCTGATTAGTTGCTGAATTAGGCATGAGGGATGTAACCACAAGCAGAGTAGATCAGGTTAAGCATTTAACACTTCATAAAGAAAGATCTGGTTTCACAGTCATGTTTCTACAGCAACCCAGATAGGACAAACCAAGAAATGGTTCTATGGAGACCCTTTTGCATTGTTTATATACACTACCACCCACATTTTTATTCACCTCTGGATGAGGAAAACCCCTTAAGACAAATGTTTAATCCTTTATAATAGTTGCAAAATCTCACACTCAAAAGTGTATTTGATTATATTTATTAAGTTTTTTTTAAACAAAGTTACCTGTGACACAATTATTATTCCTGCTGTCAGTACTTACAAGCCCCCTTTAGTCAGCAGGACATTTAGTCATAACATTTCACAAGGCTGGAGAATACAAAGAAAGAGATCTTTTGCCCTTGCTCTTTGCACAATATCTCCAGATCTCACGGGTCCTAACGTTGAGCCATTCCACTGTTGATCTGGTCATAAAAGACCCAATGATGATCTATTTTCAGTTTTATGGCAGAGTACGCCAGAATCGTGTCTTGGTGGCATGCACTCTTAACATTCTGAAGACCTTGAAGAGAAACAGGCCCATAGCATTACAGATATTCCTCCATACTTAAAATAAGCATGAGGTTATTTTTCATATATTCATCCCGTCTTTCATGCCAAACCCACCTAGAGGGCTTCTTGCTTAAAGGATTGTCCAGCCTTTTAGGTGTTCTACTAGCAACTCATTTAGTTTGCATTATATATAATAGAATTGACAAAGTATGTGTATAAAAACTTTGTAAATATGTGCTGTAATGTGAGTCAATCAGATTAACACCCTTGATTTAAATGCTTATTAGAAAAAGCAGCTCATTTTCTATGTCGTTTGTTGATAGTTCATCTTTAGCTGTAATGTACCCACGTCCCAAAATGACTTAACTTTATTTCAATCTGAATTTTCAGAATAAAAGCATTTAAGTAATATTTTCTACTTGAATTCCAAATATAAACTCCCCCACAACATTAAACAGTGTACAGTGTTTGCTTTTTATTCATCTGGAGGTCAACAAAGGTCAAACTGCATACACATATAAAGTTGAGGACCATCAGATACATTATTTGGAGTGTTTAAATGACATCATTTAGATTTATACAGAATACAAACTACTTAAATACAGTGAAATACTATACAGTAATGGTCAATAAATTATACACAGAGTGAATTAAATAGATTGAGAGATCAATGTACAACCTTCAATGCAACCTGACATCATGTTAAACATTTTCACTTTTTAGTAAGAGCTTTAACCAAACTCAGTCGAGTTCCTCTTGCAGGTCAAATCCTTACAGCAGCCCTACAAGACATTAAACGTTTTCCATGATTTTCCTACAGAAGCATTTTTCCATAATAAATACAGCAGGCATCATTTCAGGGCATGCTAGGGTGCAGTATTAATAAATCTTCATAATGCTACACATAGCAAATGAGCTAAAAAGTGAAAATATTTGACCAAAAATGTGATGCTTTCTTTAATCAATGCCTTCATGAACTTCAAGAGCTTTCTCAAAAGCAGTTAAAACAAAAACTAAAGTGTTTGAACAATAACTGCCGTTTGGAGATTTAAAAAAAAATAAAAGACCAGACTAAAACCAAGGCACCAAAAGGAGAAAAACAAAGATGCTGCTTGCAAAGAAAGCAAAGGATCAGTGACTGATGTGAAAAAGATTCCTTCATTAAAAATCCCAATAGATGCTTCTATCCATCATAAGTGGACAGTAGTTCAATTTAAATTTCAGATGCTGCCAACGAAGTAGGTGACCTCAGGATAATAAGACTGTTTCTGATCTTAGAAATACCACAATAAACTTCTTCTAACATAGAATCCATGTACATTTTTTTGTTCTACCTGTAGAGCACCGACAAGCTTATCAGAGCTTTTCCATGATGCATTAATATATTTAAAGTTTTCAGGGGAATCCATGTTCAACTAACAGCAATTTTACTAACAGCCCAGAGAAACTATCAGCAACAGAAAACCGTGGACTCAAGCAGCACCTTTATTGTTGCGGGTGATTAATAGATGTTTACTTTGATAGCACACTAAAACACCGAGATGTTTAATTTGAAACGCATGATGTGGATGTTGTTGATAAGCTGTGACAAATAGTTTAAGCAGATTAAATTGTTGTGTGGAAAGCCCAAAAAAAAAAAAAGAGAAACGTAGAAATATCAAGTTACTTGATCTCCTTCAACCTTTGTCAAAACATGCAGGTGTATTCCAATAAAATACAATATCATTAAAAAGTTCATTAATTACAGAAACCCATTTCAAATAGTGAAAGTCAAATTTATAACAGTGATATATTTCAAGTTTATTTCTTTTAATCTAGATAATTATGGGTTACAACTAATGAAAACCAAAATTTTGTTTCTCAGAAAATTCAAATATTACATAAGACCAATAAGGAGTTTTAAACAGAGAAAGTTTATGTTATGGCCAGCATTATTACCCTGCACATGGTGGGATGTCTTCAAGAATATTAAAGGTTATGTTTTAGGAAAAAGAGGCAAAGAAAAAGGTGAGTCACCACAGCCAACTTGGCTTTTACCCACAAAGCCAAGCATACCAGTGCCTGCCACAGTCAGCATCATTGTGCATGGTTGGCCAGCAAGCTGGCCTGATCTCAACCCTGTAGAAAAACAATGGGGTATCGTCAGGAGGAAGATGAGATGCACCAGAACCAGGACTTCCTTAACACCTCATTTGACACACCCTGCATTAGCTAATACAGCTAGAAACCACCAATCAGGCTCGAAATCTGGGTGTAGTGATGGACTCAGACCTGAACCTTCAGAGGCACATTAACAAGGTCGGCCTTCTATCACCTAAAGAACATCTCCAGGATTAAAGTCTCAGCAGGACCTTGAAAAACTGATTCATGCGTTCATCTTTAGAAGAATTGATGACTGCAACGGTGTCTTCACAGGTCTGCCTAAAAAGTCGATCAGACAGCTGCAGTTGATCCAGAACGCTGCTACCCGCGTCCTCACTAGAACTAAGAAAGTGGAGCACATCACCCCGGTTCTAAAGTCCCTACACTGGCTCCCTGTAGCTCAGTGAATAGACTTTAAAATGCTTCTGTTAGTCTATAAATCACTGAATGGCTTAGCACAAACATACATTACAGACTTGTTGTCAGTGAATCAACCACCCAGACCTCTCAGGTCTTCTGGCTCAAATCTACTCTGCATACCCAGAACCAGAACCAAACATGGAGAAGCAGCTTTTAGTTCTTATGTTCCACTAATCTGGAATAAACTCCCAGAAAACTGTAAAAGCGCTAAAAAGTTGCTTCAAATCAAGATTAAAAACTAGTTTGTTTAGAGTGGCCTTTGAATGTGCCATCTGAACATTAGTTAAGATTTCAGTCCAACTTTCCTTTCATTTTCTTAATTTTTCATTTTTTGCTTTTTTATTATCAGCTTATCATTTTAATTATTCATTTTTATTTTCTTTAATTATTTGTGTTCGTTATTTAAATACCTTTATGCCACTGTAGTGTATTTTCCTGTTATGTCTCTTTTTTCATGTACAGCACTTTGAATTGTCTTGCTGCTGAAATGTGCTAAATAAATAAACTTGCCTTGCATTGACAGTACTTTCTGTATATGGACATGGACTTTTCAAAAGGTCGATGTTTTTGTAATAAAAATAATTTACTGGTCTTATGCAATTTCCTGAGAAACAGTGTTTTTTTTTAACGTTTCCATTACCTGTAAGCAATAATCATGAAAAATGAATGTTCACTTGTTGAATTAATTAACAGAAACATATTCACTTTTTGACGATATTCTAATTTATTAGGACGCTTATCAAGAGTGTGATTCCTACAGAAGCTGCTCAGGACTTTTGTGACGATGCTGCAGCTAGCCAGTGTTAAACCAAAAGTCACGCGTGGAGGAATCCACCTCGAGCAAACAGCAGCAGAATACAGGCACCGTTCTGGCTTCGTCTGCATAGTTTGTAAAGTAAGACCTCCACTGAAGATTTCTCAAACTATCAAACGGAATACTCACGGTTTTGACCTGAGGTGGTGAACTTATGGCTGATCTATTTCCACATGAAACAACAGTTTACTGACCTCTAGTTAAAGGGTGTAGCTGACAGGTCGAAGTAAAAGAACAAGGAAAGTCAGAAGATAAAAAAGGACAGGTAGTGTGCCTGCACTGCAAGTAAGATGCAGGGATATATTGACAACAGTGAGCCCCCACTTTGATCGGTCTGTAAATTTCCACTGCTCCTTGCAAGCAACGACCAGGGAGAGCTTCTCTAGGCGAGCTAATAGCCTGCCAACACTAAGGAATGCCAAACAGGCCGAACCAGGTTGCCAGACTAAAGGCAAGAGGGTGTGAAGACATTAACGCCTTCAGAGAACAGATCACAGCCTTGAATCTGAGTCAGAGAATAGTAAATACTGTACATAAAAAAGGTTCTGTTCATGGAATAAATACTGTCAATGGTTCACCACAATATACAGCGTTGAAAAAAGACGAGACACAGATGAAGTCAATGAGAGAGAGAGAAAGAAAGAAATGATCAGCAGGTTAGTCTCTCCATCCTCCTCCAGGCTGCATGCAGGTTTCTCCACTCCGAGGAGAGAACACCGAGAGGCTGGGATGGAAGGGTTTCTTTTTCCTTTTCAAATGTCTTTATTCACTCCATGGTTCTGGTGGGTAGAGAGGGAATAATGCAGCGTCATATCTGGGATGGACAGGATGTCTCAAGTCAGGAGGGAGCTGGAAGGGGGGGGGGTGGATTCACAACATGAAGACAGGTCCTTATGGAGTAGAGGGGTTTTGGAGTGATGGTGGGAGTGTTTCAGCGCTACAGAAACAGGGGGAGACAGAGACAAAACAAGAACATTAGGTTCAACTAAATCTGAAAAAAGAACCTAATAATATGAGAGTGAATGATAATGATAAGCAAATCTACAGATCTTTGTAAAATCATTCATTCCCCTTCAATTTTGACATTTTGTCTGCTACCACCACAAACTTTAATGTATTTTAATGGGACTTTAGGTGAGAAATGGACGTCTAATTGTGAAGTATGACGAGAGAAATACAGCCCTTTTATTTTTTGTTCCCAAAACAGCATCCTAAAGAAATGGGTCGTGCATTTGTATTCAGTCCTTTACCACTAAATGAAATCCACTTCCTCCAGAAATCGTGTAATTAGCAAACAACACACCTGGGTAAGGTTTAATCTCAATAAAACCACAGCTGTTCTGTGAAGGCCTCACAGGTTTGTTGGAGAACATTAGTAAAGAAAATACATCATGAAGACCAAAGGACAAGTCGGTGATAAAGCTCTGGAGAAGTTTAAACCATAAGGTTATAAAACAATATCCCCAGCTTTGAGCATCTCACAGAGCAGTGTTCAATCCACTGTGCAAAAATGAAGGGTATGACACAACCGCAAACCTACAAAGAAATGACCGTCAACATAAAGTTACCGGTAATAAGAGAAACAACCATTTGCAGATAATAAGAAAAGCCCTATTTGCTGAGTGCACAAATATAGCGCTGGGCATCGAGTCTTAAGAACCGATTGGAATGGGTTACTAACATTCTGACTGTCCCAGAGTCCTTCAAATTTTAAAATTTCAGTTCCTAGTTTCTATACCCAGTCCACCGACCAGAAGAAGAAGCCGCCGAATGTCAACCAACAAGGCTCTGCAGGAAGTGTGTGCACAACAATGGATGGTATGCAGCGGTGATCTAAAGTGTGGCTTAAGTTTAATTAAAGAAATGACCGGTCGGTTCAGTGCAACACTTGCAATAAGATTTTATCACGCAAAGGTGGGTGCAACATGATTAAACACCTCCAGATTCATAGTGTAGAAGTAATGGAGTGCCCTGTCTTTGACGCGCTGCACTCGTCTTCCTCCTGCTCCGACTAGAAACCCAAACGGCAGTCAGAATCAGATGAGGAAAACAATAAAATACTTCTTATACCAACTTTGAGGCAGCTGGCAATTTACCCTCAACTCAAACGCAAATGCCCAACTTACGTTAGCCCATGTATTTTTCCACAAAGGACTTGAAATTACGAACGTTAGCCAGGCTGTTGACCAGACTCTGTGATGCGGTACTCCGCTCACCGTATCGTCCAAGGAAAAGATACAACAAAGTGAAGAGTGCCAGAGGATGATTACAGCATATCTTTAGAAAACTTTTCACAATATATGCTGCAACCTTTCTTCAATCATCTATTTCACCAGAAGGAACTCTGGTTGCTAGCTCATTTAAACCATGTGAATTTTTTTCACCCTGTCTCGGAATAGAAATCATTCAAATTGAAACGATGATCAGCCCCTACACAACTATTGGTTGTGAACTCGACAGATAGGACTTCTTATAGCTTTCCATCAACAATGGTTTTCTTCTTTTCACTTGTTGAAACAAGTCAGACTTGCAGTCCATCACAACTTTGTGGAGTAAATGGAAACAGAAACTTCCACTGCACATCACCCTGAAAAAAAGCCTCTGTAAAACATGGTGATGGCAGTATCATTCTAAGAGATGCTTTTCCTTATTAAGGACAGCTGGTCAGAGTTGATGGGAGGATAGAAAGAGCTAAATAGAGGGTGGACCTTGAAGTAAACCTGTTAGAGGCTGCAAAAGACTTCAGACTAGGCTGGAGGTTCACTCTCCAGCAGGACAACAACCCTAGAGGCAAGACACATGAAAACTTTACTTCTGATGCTCTGCATCCAGTCTGGCTGAGTTTGGGCTATTTCTGAAAAAAGAATGGGTATAAATCTCTGTCTTTGTCTCTGAATTAAGAGTGTAGTAAAAGCTTGAACTGGTAGAAATTAGGTAGGAATGTTGAAAACCAGGATTAATTTCCTTCATTTCACAATCATGAGCTACTTCATGTTGGCCTCACATACAATCCCAATAAAATGAATTAAAGTCTGTGGTTGTAACATGCTAAAAAGGTTCAAGAAGTACGGATACTTTTACAAGTCACTGTATAAGCCATGCAACAGTCAGCAATAATTAAATCATTTCACTCAATGATCATCTCTAAAAATCTTTGCAAAACCTCACATTGTTTAATGAAAATACATATGAAACAGCTTATTTAATACCCATTATATTTAATACTTTCTATTGATAAACCTGCTACTTTTTCTTGCGAGAGGACTTTGAATGAGAGCTCCGGGCCCTGGAAGATGCAGCCTGACTTTTATTACCAGGGTTCCTATTGGTAGCACTGTGTGATTCCTCTGCAGCTCTAGTTATTGAGGTGGAAGATCTACTTCTAGACTCTCTGCAGACTCCTGTCATCCTGGGGCTACCAGGTGGGCCGTGAACAGACAGAGCCGTGACTGTTTGGGCCCCTGAATATTTGGAGTTTGACTGTGAACGGACTGAGTGCGACGGCAACGAGTAACTGCTAGCAGCAGCAGCTGCTCCTTGCACAGATTTGAACCTATGGGTCAACTGCTTTTTCCTTACAGAGACATCTAGGTTCTTATACAGATCAGGGTTTTGTTGGCTTTCACCCCATGCTTTAGATGTGTTAGGGTTCACACATAAAGGTTTAGAGGAGGTTAGATCATCCCTACGTAAAGAAAAAGCAGACTTCTGCCTGGTAGAAGAGGAAGGGCCAATATGAGTTTTGATGAAAGTGTCCTGGCGCACAGGGACCGAAGCTCTCCGACCTGATGCAGCCCTTCTTCTATCAGAGAAATTTGTACTGACTGTTAAGTCACTGCTCAAAGAACTGGTGGAGTCTTTGCGTGGCAGAGAGCGTCCATGACTCACCTCTGTATTAAAAACATCACTGATACTACGACTTCTAATGAAGGTGGCATCTCTTGGGAGACCCCTGCCACCGTAGGACCGGCTGCTTGTGTGAATGCTGTTGTCGGAAGAAAGAGAAGAGGAGGTTCTTACAGGGCTGGTGTGGAGACTTCGGGTTAGAGCTCGCAAGTGGTGGGTGGCCGAGGCAGGAACGCTGCTGCCAAGGACGGGGCTGGCCCGTGGACTGCTCCTCAGCTGGGGCCTGCCAGGACTGCTTCGGGGGCTCCGGGAGGCCCGGCCTGACTTTGTGGCGAGCTCTTTGGCCCGGGACCGCCGGGGGCTGCTGTTCAAGCTGCGGGGAGCCTGAGGAGTCTCCAGGTCCTCCAAACGTTGAGTGAGAGCCAGTTTCTGCTGGATGGCCATACGCAGGAGAGAATTAAGGGTCTTCTTCTCATCCTCAGCAGCTGCAAGCTGCCTCTGCATCTCATCCAGCTGGGTGACGTACTGATCGCACCTGAAAGATGTAGACAGGATCAACGTGCAGCATGCACAAGCAGTTTATTAAAAGGCACACGAAAACAGCCATGTTAAAAACAAAGTCAGTGTGTTAGAAGCAACAATTATGAGCACTGCAAATAAATTAGATTTTTGGTATCTAGGGGAATGTTTTGGGTGTAAAAGAACCAAACTTAAAACTTAGAGCTACAAAGTGAGCAGTAAATCGAAATCTCAAAGGGTTTCCTAAATGGAATATTTAGCATGAATTTATATTTCAAGTACCAAGCATTCAGACTCTGGATGTCAATAATCTGGATTCTCTTTGTCCTTAATGCCCACACCTTACAGATTTTAGTGACAGAGATGCCAACGCTCAGAGAGAGGGCTAAGGACATTGTGATGATGGAAAAGAGAGAGAGGATAGGAGAAATGAGCATTATTTGCAATTGTTATTGTAATTACAAATTCAATAATACTGTAATTGATTGTTTTTCATAATTTCAGGCAGCCCTGTGAAAAATGCAGACAATCCTGCAGAAAATCCATAACCCTCTCTGTTCCAAGAGGCTACTGGTGACTGTTTTTAATTTATTTGTCCAGAGCTCTACCTGTGCTGATGAAAATGTCAAAGTTGTGTATTGTGGGACAAAATTTAAATTTGTTATGACTTTTTTTCTTCTTCAAGTCTCTCTTATGTCTTTTAAATTTGTGTCCCTTCTGCATTTTGGGCCATTAACCAACATCATTCAAAAAGATTATTTTGAGTACATTATCCTTGTTTTGACATTTTGAGTTTTAAATAAATTTTATTTTTTAATCATTCACTGGTGTTGAAAACCAGCACAGTTGCCTTGCAGCAAGAAGGTCCTGGGTTCGATTCCCGGCCGTGGGTCTTTCTGCATGGAGATTGCATGTTCTCCCCGTGCATGCGTGGGTTCTCACCGGGTACTCCAGCTTCCTCCCACAGTCCAAAGACATGCCTGTTAGGTTAATTGGTCTCTCTAAATTGCCCTTAGGTGTGTGAATGAGTGTGTGCATGGTTGTTTGTGTGTTCCCCTGCAATGGACTGGCGACCTGTCCAGGGTGTACCCCGCCTCTCGCCTATAGACTGATAAGCGGTAGAAAATAACTGACTGACTGATGTTGAAAACCCTTCAAAATGTTCATGTTTTTTGTTATATGAAGACACATTTTCATGCACTGTACATCTACCAATTTGCACATGTGAGATGAAAAAAATAACGTTTTGACAATTTTGAGTTTGCACAAAAAATTTCTGCAAATTCATGAATTTGTTATGTACATAATTAATAATGTCATTCATAAATGGAAAATTGGAAAACGTATCATTCTACATATGTTCATGGCAATCTTTAAAACAGTATTTTGTTGTGTCCAAGAGGCACAAAATAAAGGAACCCCCAAAGGGTTAAAGCGGGTGAATTAATGGGAAATTGTCTATGTGCAGTTCATGCATCCCCCACATGGTGGCGCCTCTAAACTAACAACGAACTGTAACCTTTTCCAAGGCTAAAATCTTCTGTTGGATCAGATTTCAGCCGTCCTTGATCACTGTCTGTTCTTTATTAACGGCTCATAAGTGTCTGCAAACGGACCAGACCGTCTGATGCTTGTCCAGGAGCTTCTCCAGGGTCTTTAATAACTGGTACATTAAAAATAGCATATTTCTAGTTTATTGCATTTATATATTCAATGCTATCCAATCGACCAGAGGGGATTAGTTAGGAAAATTTTGCGGTACTGTTCTTACTCGTCTCGTGCAAATACTCGGACCTCTTCCTCCACAACATGATCTGGATCAGTCAGACAAAACTGTCCTTGCCCTTTCCCCCCCCATCAGCACACGGCAGAGCATGTGGTTTATAATCTTCACGTGAAGCGGTGGATTGTGCACAGGTGTAATAAGCCCGGTAAGCTCATTACATTAATTGGTGCCCGATAACGAGTCATTTTACAGACCATAAAGTGATGGAAAAAAACCTTTTTAAAGAATTTCCTTTTAAATGTTTGTTTGGGTTTAATATCAGTTAATAAAAGAGAAGTTCTTACCGACTGGCAAACATGACTCTGAGAGAAGAGAAGGTGGCGGCATCCTCCTTCAGGGCTTTGAGCTCATTCCTCAGTTTCATCATGGTCTCTGACACCATGCTCTTCTCCGTCTCATACTTGGTTTTCAGATTAGACAAGGCCAACTCAGCCGTCTACAACAAGAAACACAAAAATGACCGAACATTTAAATAAGATTATCATGGTTCTTTGTGGCTACATTCAGAGAGGTTTATAAAAGCCATGAAAGAGCCTGAATGAACCGATGACATTTGTTTTTCAGAGTGTTTGAGTTTACCAATCAGTCAGTGCTGCATTTCTATAACAGTGTGGCTGTGGGCATCTACAGAAAAAAGCTGAGAAGCTTCAATAAGTTTTATTTCAGTTACAGTGCCTTAAAAAATATTCACCCCTTGGCTTTTTACCTATTTTGTTACAATTCAACCTGGAATTTAAATGTTTTTATTACCATTATATATTATGTCATGGATCTGCACAAAATAGTCTAAGTGAAATGAATAAAATAAAAAGGAAAAACTGAAAATTGGCGTGCATATGTAGCCGATCCCTTTGCATTGAAGCCCCTAAGAAGTTCTGGTGCAACCAGTCAGTCATTTTCTACAGCTTCTTCCATAGTGGTCACAATGAACCTGGTGCTTATCTCCAGCAGTCTATGGGCTAAAGGCAGGGTAGACCCTGGACTGGTCGCCAGTCCATCGCAGGGCAACACAGACACACACAGGACAAACAAACCATGCACACATTTATTCACGCAATTTAAGAGCAATTTAGAGAAACCAATTAACGTAACAATCATGTTTTTGGACTGTGGAGGAAGCCACATGTTCTCCAGGGAAAACATGCAAACTCCATGCAGAAAGACCCCCGGCCATGAGTCGAACCCAGGACCTTCTTGCTGCAAGGCAACAGTGCTACCAACTGTGCCACCGTGCAGCCCCTGGTGCAACCAATTACCTTCAAATCTCATTAAACGAAGTCCCCCTATGTGCGATCTAAGTGTCACATGATCTGTCTGTATAAACACACCTTTCTGAAAGGCCCCAGAGGCTGCAACACCACTAAGCAAGAGGGATCGTACTATGAAGACCAAGGAGCAAGTCAGGGACTGTTGCTTTGTCCTATTTGTCGTTTGCTTCACAAAAAAAAGATACATCTTCAAATTTAAACTCTCAAACAATCCATTTTAATTCCAGGTTGGGAGGCAACAAAGCATGAAAAATGCCAGGGGTGGGGGAGTACTTTTTCAAGGCACTGTATTTGGTAGAAGCTCTGTGAAAGAACAACTACTTACCGACTAAAGGAAGCAAATGTAAACATCTTTAATAAACACCAACCAAAGCGACTGTGTGCGCCATTCTGCCATAGTAGACATAGACAAAGTGCACAGTTCAGACTTTATCAATTTCTAAAAATACATTAATGCTGTTCGGACCGACTGCTGCAGCAAAACATCAGGAAAAGCAATGGGCTGCGTCTTCAAACAGAACATTACGGCATCCTGTTGGTACTAGAATAACAGCAGGCAGTGCATGAACACCAGACAGGACTATAAAGCATTGATGGTTCTGTCCCTGTAATGGTCTCCCCTTTGCATGTTTCTTATTAAAATCAGCTTAGCTGTATGAAGTGAAGACAAAAAAACATGATAATATCAAAGTTGCCAAGCAGCAACCAACTAATAATTAATAATTCCACCATTATGCATTGAAACAGATCGCCTAGAGTGTTGGGAGAGTAACAGAGGAAGAACTCCAGACACGACAGAAGTAGGTCACATGAGATGGACGAGCGGAGGAGGAGGCGGGTCTAAAAATCATTCAGTATTTAAAGAGCAGGGACTGTCTGGAAAGCAATATACACTCACCGGCCACTTTATTGGGTACGCCTGTTCAACTAATTAGCCAATCACAATGCAGCAACTCAATACATCTTGACATGGTGAAGGCATCTCACTGAAGTCCAACCCAATATAAGAAAGGAGAGGAAAGACAATTTATGTCACTGAATGTGGTATGGGTGTTAGTGCCAGATGGCTGGTCTGAATATTTCTCTCAGGTTTACAAAGAATATTCTGAAAGAGGCAAATTATCCAGTGAGATTGGTGAGTATAATGGTGATGTAATGGTGTGGAAGGTATTGTCTAAACACACTTTAAGTCCCTTAGTACCAACTTAGCATCGTTTAAATGCCACAGCCTACCTTAGTACTGTTGCTGAACATATTCATCCTTTTATGACCACACCGTACCCATCTACTGATATTACAAAGTTCAAATCATCTCAAACTGGTTTCTTGAACATGATACCAGGTCACTTTAGTCCAGTGAATTCACTTGTCCGAGCTACAGCACCCTGTTGGCGGTCAGACGCCTCGGAGCTCCTCCGGTCCTTGGTCCCCATGAAGTGATCACTCACTCTATCTAAAGGCTCTTAAAGGAACGACTCTCAACCAGTTTCTGACTTTTAGCTCTTTTTATTCTAAGTTAAGGCAGAGGAATGATTACAGAGATCAGCGCTGAGGCTCCCGTCTCGGACCGTCGCCGTCTGTTAGAGGATGACGAAGAGCCCCGATAGAAGGTCACATACAGTTTTATATCTGGCACTCCAATGCAATGGATGTGCTCTCCCTCAGTGATTATCAGTAGACTATGTGTCACCATTGTGGTGTCTATCTGTTAGATTGTGTAGTAGTGGGTGTCCATCCTTAATCTAAGTGTGCTGTGGCTTTCTAATCAACCCAGTTATACCAGCTGCTCCACTATCTACCCCAGTGCCCCAGCATCAGGTCATTTATGACAACCCTTGGGCCATTTATCCTTGTACTGTGTGTTTATGAGCATTCTTCTCCTATTGTAACAAAGGGAAATATTAGAACTTATACTTTATTTCACTAAAGTATAAATGGGAAAAACAGCTATAAGCATATTAATAAAGGTTATTCCTAACACACTCGTCACCAGATCTCAATCCGATAGAGCTCATTTTGAGTGTGGTGGAACAAGAGATTTCCATCATGGTTGTGCAGCCGACAAATCTGCAGCAGCTGTGTGATGCTATCAAGTAATATGGACCAAAATGTTTGAGGAATACATCTGAGTCGTTAAATTTATGTCAAAGAATCCAAAAGGGTCTCCAACCTGGTACTAACGAGCTGTACCGAATAAAGTGACCAGTGAATGTACCTAGATGCACAGATAATAATAAACTAGCGCTATTTGCATAGAGTGAGTCTCCATCCAATCTTTTAACAGCACACAGACACAATCTTCAGTGTACCACCAAGTACAATAATATAAACGCATTTTTTTTTTATTAATGGAAAAAGCCGTAGTTATTTTTTGGCCTCCCAACAATCCTGGATGTTTTTTAAAAGAAAGCAATCTTAGAATATACAGCACTTCCAAAGACACCTGAAAGAAACTAATTATTTCTGTATTTACACTCCACTCCTCATGAGCAAACTGCTCCAGTTGTCTCAGGTTTGAAGGGTGCCTTTTCCAGACGGCATGTTTCAGCTCCTTCCAAAGATGCTCAATAGGATTTAGGTCAGGGCTCAGAGAGGCCACTTCAGAATAGTCCAATGTTTTCCTCTTAGCCATTCTTGGGTGTTTTTAGCTGTGTGTTTTGGGTCATTATCCTGTTGCAAGACCCATGACCTGCGACTGAGACCAAGCTTTCTGACACTGGGGAGCACATTTCTCTCCCTTGATAGTCTTGAGATTTCATTATACCTTCACAGATTCAAGACACCCTGTGCCAGAGCCAGCAAAGCAGCCCCAGAACATAACAGAGCCTCCTCCATGTTTCACAGTAGGGACAGTGTTCTTTTCTTCATATGCTTCATTTTTCTGTCTGCGAACATAGAGCTGATGTACCTTTCCAAAAAGTAACATTTTTGTCTCATCTGTCCACAGGACATTCTCCCAGTAGCTTTGTAGCTTGTCAACATGTAGTTTGGCAGATTCCAGTCTGGCTTTTGTATGATTTGTTTTTAACAATGGTGTTCTCCTTGGTCGTCTCCCATTAAGTCCACTTAGCCTCAAACAACGTGGGATGGTGCGATCTGACGCTGCTGTTCCTTGAGCTTGAAGTTCACCTTTAATCACTTTAGAAGTTTTTCTGGGCTCTTTTGTTACTGTTCATATTATCCGTCTCTTTGTTTTGTCATCAATTTTCCTCCTGTGGCCACGTCGAGGGAGGTTGGCTACAGTCCCATGGATCTTAAATTTCTGAATAACATGTGCAACTTTCACAGGAACATGAAGCTGCTTGGAGATGGTCTTATAACCTTTACCTTTACCTTGCTTGTTTGTAATTGTCTTTCTAATCTCCTGAGACAACTCTTTACTTCGCTTCCTCTGGTCCATGTTGAGTGTGGTACACACCATGTCACCAAACAGCACAGTGACTACCTGTAGCCCTATATATAGGCCCACTGACTGATTACAAGAATGTAGACGCCTGTGATGCTAATTAATGGACACACCTTGATTTAACATGTCCCTTTGGTCACATTATTTTCAGAGGTACCATCATTTGTGTCCAGGCCTGTTTCATGAGTTTATTTTTAAAAATAATTCTGTTGAAGCATGTTTGAAAAGCAATGTCTGACTTTCATTTGTTCATTTTCATAGAATTTTTATTCATTATTACCTTTGTCAGATTCAAGTTATTTCTGTGACCATTGCGGGTTTTTCTTTCATTAACCGATTGGTACCAACAATGTTTTCCATGTGTGTATAACCACCAACATAAATAAAACCTTTACCAAGACCCCAATCTGACAGTTTGAATAAAGAAGCTAAGACATGAAGCCTAAATAACTTCAAGTGGAAATGTTGCAGCCGAGTTTACCTGTTTGTTTGCCTTGAGGACAGTTCTCAGGGTGGCAATCTGCTCTCTCTTTGTGCTAAGAAGAGATTTGAGTTTCAGGACTTCCTCCAGAAGGCTTTCGGTATCCCGCTCCGACTCTTCGCTGCCGCAGCTGAGCCCAGAGTACGGCATCGCTCCCCTCTGACGGCAGAGGTCCACAGCCACCTGAGTGGACACACATGCAGATATCAATAAAAGTGAATTCTTGCTTTGCACTTTATTATTTTGAAAATACTAAACAATTTCTGTCACATTTCTCTGTTTCTTAACTGCCATAAAATTAATTTTCTAAGTAACAGTGTAGCAATTATTTATTTTCCTTTATTCTGCATTTCACTGTGGAGAAAAGCAAATCAACATTTTCCAGTGTTTCACATGATGTTTGCTCAAAGGATTATGTGTTCCTGAGGCCGCAACTCAACTTTGACCCTTTGATAATCCAATCCATTCAAACCAACACATACAGGCACGTGTCAGCACAGCCCTGAACGGGCGCTGGATTTGTCCAGCCAGAAAAGCTACTCAAGAACATTAGCAGTCTGAACACAGTGTCAGGTTCAAGGGAAACTGTACAGGAGGAAAAGGTTTTATTCTGAAAATCCACCTGGCTTTCAGTATCAGTCAAAGAAAAATCTTTTTGAAATAATTTTTTCTGATTTGTAAGAGGTGTACTGATGCTGCATGTCTCAAACACTGCCACCTTACCCTGAGGTGCTTGATCTGGCAACGGATGACAGCAACCAGGTTGGACACATTGGAGGGGTCCCTGAAATCCAGAGTGGGGGAACCAGGACAAGTCAGAGCATCTCCGCTGGCTCCTGCACTGTCCACCTCTCCCATGAACTGCAGCGCTGCAGCTTTGGAGATGAACATGTCATTAGCCCGAGGCTTCTTCTGGGAGTTGTGCTGGGCGAAGACATGATGTGATCTTCGCACCCCTACGCCGCCTCCCCTGGCACTGTCCCGGTAGTAGTCTAGGGTGACCCGTTTGGGTGTAATGTTGTTGCACACGCAGATGTGGTGGTAGAGGTTGGACAGTTCCTCAGAGAAAGCCAACAGCTCTTCCTGGGCAACGCTCAGATGCCCTTCAGTATCAGTCGCCACTTTCCGTGTAGCTCCGATCTCTTTCTCCAGCTCGCTGATGCGCTCCTGATCCTGCTTGCTGGACTTGATGCACTGACGGATCTTGTCGGCCAGCTCCTGGGCCTCCCCCCTCCACCGGTCCTTCTCCTGCTTGTATCTCTGCTCGAGGGTGTTGTAACGGGCTCCCGCCTGAGAAAGTTCATCTCGAAGCTTGAGAAGCTCTTCACTGGCTGCACGCATTCGCGCCTCCAGCACCTCTTTGCTCTTTGTGTCCACCTCATAGTCAAAGCCTTCAGTACCATCCTCTCCAGTTCCCATCTTTTGCCTCCCCTCTGCCTCCTGGTTTTGATGCTGACTAATTTGCACAGCTTCCAGCTGCTGAGTGAGAGAGCCAACCCTGTCCTCCTGCTGACTTAGTGCCTGTTTGGACATCATCAGCTGCATTTGCAGTTCCTCCACTTTGCTAGCCAGACTGGATTTCTCCCTTTCTGCCTGAAAATACACACATAACAAAAAACATTACAAATGTGTAAATCCATTATTTTCATTCAAATAGTATGAACTTTATTTATTTCTAGAAAACGAAAGGACGACTCCTGCCCCCACTGCCTGTTGATGCATTTTTAATGTAACCACATTCAGTTCCAGAGTCCAAACATCTGTTAGACAGCGGCTTTTAAACACAACCCCCAACTTAAGTGCATGATAAATAATATATTTCCTCCAAGAAAAACGCAATATGTTCTTAATTCTCTAAAACACTGCTTGTTAAAATAAAGCAGTGTCGACAATAATCAGGAGCAGACTACATTTCTCTGTAAAGCATCAACGCCTATCCTGCATCAACACAGAGCGGATGTGGTCTCAGAACAGGAAGTGCCAGCTAACAGCTCAGTCACACAGACTAAACTGTGCCGAAACTTCCTCACTCGGGACAATAATGGATGCTAGTATTTAACTGAGCCTGAACTGAAAAAAGAAAAGCTTTCATCTACAGCTGAAATGTAAAATCCATAAATAAATTTGTATGAGATTACTGGTTTGTTTTAGTAGGGAGACCAAGGACAAGCCTAGGAGAACATTTAGACACATCTATGAATAGGTGTGACCAGATTTATTTCTGAATAGAGGTGTAGATTAGATTCTATCCCAGAGTACAATAACGCGAAAGAAATTTCATCTTCTTATAGATTTCTTGTTGATTTTTCTGTCGCACCTAAATGTTTCAGATCAAACAATATTTAATTTCAGGAAAACATAGCCTGAGCAAATACAAAACGCAGTTTTCAAGGTTTGATTTCATTAACTTAGGGGAAAAAACCAACCAACTTGCCTCTATGTGAAACGGAGAATAACTGGTCGTGCAATCAAGCATATGTGGTAACCAACAATGAGTTATTTTCACAAGTTAGAAAAACATTCGGCCCACTCTTCTCTGGAGAATTGTTTTAATGCAGCCAGATTGGATTTTTGAACATGACGTTTTTAAGATCAAGCAACAGCATTTCATTTGGATTTATGTCAGACGTTGACTAGTACCCTCCCAAAAAAATTTAAATGTTGTTTCTTTCTTTAAAATGCGATATGGAAGAAGCTTTTCAATTTCATTAAGGTAGTATGTGTAAAAGTAATAAAGATTGTTCTGTTGCCTACCTGTAGGAGCTGCTGTTTCAGTTTCTGACTATCTGAAAAGTGCAGCTCACTCAGCAGGTCAGACACCAAGCCTGAAGCTGGAGCACGCAGGAACACGTTGCTGTTGCGTGGCGTGGAGTAGCGATGGATGAGACCGTTGCTGGGAGCAGATGCAGATCCATTTGTATGACTGCTGTCCTGGTTCTCTTCCTGAGCCTCACCCTCTCCTCCCTGGCCCTCCCCTTGACTGTCATCCAGCTGATCCAAATGGAGCTCCAAGTTCCCAACGGAATCAAACGGGTTCAGGGTCAGGGCAGAGAGCTCCCGCCGCAGACCGTTCTTCTGCTCCCGCTCCTCCTTCAGGGCTTCGAGGGCCTCGTCCAGCTGCCTCTCTGCTATCTCCCGCAGCCTCGCAGCTTCTTCCAGCTGTGCTCGCTGCTCCTCCTGTTCTTCATTCTTCTGGGATAGCTCAAGCTTCATTGATTCATACTCTACCTAAAAAGGAAAGAACAAGCCGTTCTTAAAATCATGCGATTTCACCTCAACACTTAAATTAACCCAAGCAGAACTTTTAGACAAAGCGACTGGCAATAAAGTCTGGAAATTTAACAATTTGGCCAAACCTACAGTTTTGTGTTCTAGACCCATCAGGACCTGGGAAATAATTTAATTCCATTATCTGTCAGAGTGCTTAGAAACCCTGATAAGTTTAAACACTTTAGCATACTGTCCTGCCTGTATCGCAGGATAAGGGAGTTGCTAAGATCAAATCAATACTTGCGTTCTAACCTATAAGAAAACACATCTGAGCTTAACAACACCTTGACGTATGTTGCAGAGGATTCATCACAAATTGGCTTTTAGGTTATCTGAAGCAGAGCTAAGGGAGCAAGTACAGACAAACAGGACTTTCACCGTGGAAAGTCTTGTAAGAGTCGTGTAAACACGTCAGACTCATCCCGGTTTGCAAAGCAAACCCGCAACTCTATGTTTTACCAAAGCCAACATAAACAAACCCAAGACTACAGAAAAATATTCAAAGCCAAAATAAACTTAACTTCTTTAAAGGGTTTCATGTCTTCCTAGTTTCAACAAATACTCAAAATACACATGAAACCACTCAACAACAATAACCATAATTAGGTATAACAAGGATTAAAAAAGCATACTACTTTATTATACTCTATTATGTTAGTATAGGAGCTTTCTCCAGCTGTATGTAGCAAAGAGTAACACAGCACAGCCGTTGCCCCACCTGTTGTTACACACTGTTGGTCAGCTGGCTTAAAGAAGGCTCCTACATTTTTACTTAGCTCACAAGAAACACAAATTCAGCTCTTTGGAAATATTTCTGATCATAAAAACACAGGCAGTCATGGCTTGGAAACTAAAGGAGATGTGTGACGACGTTTTAGGACTATAAATAGCAAGGAAAAAGAGGCATGTCTGACCCACCTGATCTACCTGATCAGAGAGTCTGACTAACCGGCAGAAAAAGGGAAAATATTCCGTGCAATAAGCCTTTATATGCTGCTCCAGTCAGTAAATCAAAATCTCGTACTCGTCGTCGTCCCGGAACCGGGTCACGGGGGCAGCAGACTCAGCAGAGACACCCAGACGTCCCTCTCCCCAGACACCTCCTCCAGCTCCTCCGGGGGGAGCCCAAGGCGTTCCCAGGCCAGCCGAGAGACATAGTCCCTCCAGCGTGTCCTGGGCCGTCCCCTGGGCCTCCTCCCGGTGGGACGTGCCTGGAACACCTCCCGAGGAAGGCGTCCAGGAAGCATCCGGTATAGATGCCCGAGCCACCTCAACTGGCTCCTCTCGATGTGGAGGAGTAGCGGCTCTACTCCGAGCCCCTCCCGGATGGCCGAGCTCCTCACCCTATCTCTAAGGGAGTGCCCGGCCACCCTACAGAGGAAGCTCATTTCAGCCGCTTGTATCCGGGATCTCGTTCTTTCGGTCATGACCCAAAGTTCATGGCCATAGGTGAGGGTAGGAACGTAGACCGACCGGTAAATCGAGAGCTTGGCTTTTCGGCTCAGCTCTCTCTTCACCACAAAATCTAATCTTTTTAACTGTAAAAAGTTACTTATTCCTTGCAACAATAAGAAGAACTGGCCTCATTCAGCTTAGTTAAATAAAACAATTAGATGTTTTACTTGTGAAGATACTTCAACACAATTAAACAGTGGATCACATCATGGTGAGCATCTCACACCAGCCCATACCGAGTCCTAACCAAACATATATACACAATTTACATGAACACAATGATAACTGACCTGGTTTTCCTTCAGCACAGATACTTGTTTCTGTAAGGAGATATTCTCTTCTTCCAGCTCACTATTGTCCTGAAGCTGGCGCAGCTCACGTAATTTGTATTCCTTCATTTCATCTCTTAAATGGTTCTTCTCTGCTTCAAGACATTCACATTCCTGCAGAACACGATGCACCATCATAATGAGCGAAAAGGACAAAACTTTAAACACACAACAAGGGCATCAATTAAAGTAATGCTGGAAAGTTAATTAATGGGTTAATTAAAATGACAACTTTATAGAACAAGCCTGACAGGATTCAGTGGAACGTTAAGCTTACTTAGTGAGTACACACCATACCTTCTTAAACTGGGTGGAGAGGCCCCCCAGTCTATCGATCTCTTCGTGGGCGTTGCCCAGAGCAAGACGAGCCTGTTTGAGCTCTGTCTGAACTTCCTCCAACCGGGTTGCCATGGCAGCCTCCTTGGTGGCAGTCTCCTGCAGCAGGCTCTCCTCCCGACACTCTCCATCAGCAGCTGCACGCTTCTGGCTGCTCACAGAATCTGCAAAAGCCTTTAAACAAACAAAAAGAGTCAAGGATGGAGGAAAAACATGCAGGATCTCACAAGCATCTGTGTTACACTTAAAAAAAAAAATCATCAGTTGACTGATGCAATTAAGATAACCTGAGCCTGAGGACCTCACCTGAAACCTAATTACAAATGATAAGAGATGATAAAAAGGATGAGAATGAACAAAGGCTTTAACAGCCCAGTGACACACTTTGGTGCTCCAGAAACACATTATAAGCCTAATGCTTGGCTTTTAGTCGCATAATGCATCTATTTACAGCTTCCCGTAATCAGGAAACGGAACACTGTGCGTTTATGGCTACTGACGAAATAAATACTGGAAATTGTTTGACTGAACAGTGCATTGTAGTTACATAATGATGCCAATTTAAATCACTAGCTCATACTGCTTTCCTTAAATCCTGCCCAAACCTACGTGTGTGAATATCTTAGAAATTATGTTTAAGCAGATTGTGAAAGAAATGGAACATGAGCCTCCTCAAAAACAGCTTCTCCTAAGGTAGAGTCTGAAAAAACACTTTCTGCTATTCTGCAACATTTATTACTACGAGTCCTGAATGCCTTTAAGCAAAGGTTTGAGTATTCTTTTTTTCAGTTTAATAAAGTCTTTATAACAATTGTAAAAACCAAAAACATGTCGACATGATGAGGTTCCCTCTTACAAACTGTTATTTAAATGTGTTCCTGTAATTCTCCAAGCCCAATCTGCTGCAGATTGTCTAAAAGTTACAGTAACAATCCTGACCCCTCTCAGATATTATGAGAGGGGTCTCATACATGAAAGTTGCTGGTATTGCTGGTCATTCCCAGCTGCGAGCTCCAACTTTCGAAACAAATCCAACGTCGTGTAAGTTTAAAAACTGGCCGTATGTACCAAGTCAGCTATTTCTTATTAAACTAATTCTAAAGCTGTGTGCGTTTTAAGCGACATGTCAGAAAATTATAGTGGTTTCCTCGACATATTTAACCCCATGTTGGAGCAGCATATTACAGCTGTCCAGCAGAACCTCTGTTTAGGACAATTTCACTGGGAAGAAAACAGGCAGCAAGTTTGATACAATCACAATACTAATGTAGATACTGAAAAATATAGTGTTATGTAACAGCACTTTAAATTTACTAGGTTTTCAAGCATATACATCGTATTATTTAATAACTTTAGTTAAGTATTAGAGTTGCTATTGACAAAAGCCCAATACTAAGTAACCCAAATCGGTATTTGGGACAAAACGGGATTAAAACAGAATCTTGATCCAGTCAGTGAGACTGGGTGAATGTGGCTCTAGTGTAAAGCGCTTTGAGTGATCAGTATGACTAGAAAAACGTTATATAAACTAAATCCATTCACCAACGCAAAATAAAAACATAACACTGTTAAACAAGTGCATGGCACCCTACATGGTGACATGAGTTTTAGTCTGGGGCATTAAATCCCCAAATCAACCTAAACAAGCTGTTGCATGTTGGACTAACTCATGGCGGACAATGTGATGAACAATCTTCTGCTTTTGACACTTCAAACATCAAAGGACAAAGCTCACTTTTATTTAGGCCACAACTGAAACCAAGCGTTTATTATAGTAGAATAATTCCTAAAGTACACAAAAATGTATTTACATTAAAATTTGTCCCGTTCAGAAGAAAATTTAAAGAGGAAAAAAGGGGATTCTTTAAACAGCTGTGAGATATGCGGCGGGGCAGCTCCTCCGCTGTGAAAATTCAAATTAAAAGTAGGAGCAGAGAGATAGTACAGTTATATCAACCGCTGAAACACTGTGGAAGCATGATACTGAAACACCTGGTTTTAGACCACAATAATTTATTAGTATGGTGTAGGGCCTCCTTTTGCGGCCAATACAGCATCAATTCGTCTTGGGAATGACATATACAAGTCCTGCACAGTGGTCAGAGGGATTTTAAGCCATTCTTCTTGCAGGATAGTGGCCAGGTCACTACGTGATACTGGTGGAGGAAAACGTTTCCTGACTCGCTCCTCCAAAACACCCCAAAGTGGCTCAATAATATTTAGATCTGGTGACTGTGCAGGCCATGGGAGATGTTCAACTTCACTTCCATGTTCATCAAACCAATCTTTCACCAGTCTTGCTGTGTGTATTGGTGCATCAATATTGGTTCATCCTGATACATGGCACCGCCTTCAGGATACAATGTTTGAACCATTGGATGCACATGGTCCTCAAGAATGGTTCGGTAGTCCTTGGCAGTGACGCGCCCATCTAGCACAAGTATTGGGCCAAGGGAATGCCATGATATGGCAGCCCAAACCATCACTGATCCACCCCCATGCTTCACTCTGGGCCTGCAACAGTCTGGGTGGTACGCTTCTTTGGGGCTTCTCCACACCGTAACTCTCCTGGATGTGGGGAAAACAGTAAAGGTGGACTCATCAGAGAACAATACATGTTTCACATTGTCCACAGCCCAAGATTTGCGCTCCTTGCACCATTGAAACTGACGTTTGGCATTGGCATGAGTGACCAAAGGTTTGGCTATAGCAGCCTGGCCGTGTATATTGACCCTGTGGAGCTCCCGATGGACAGTTCTGGTGGAAACAGGAGAGTTGAGGTGCACATTTAATTCTGCCGTGATTTGGGCAGCCGTGATTTTATGTTTTTTGGATATAATCCGGGTTAGCACCCGAACATCCCTTTCAGACAGCTTCCTCTTGCGTCCACAGTTAATCCTGTTGGATGTGGTTCGTCCTTCTTGGTGGTATGCTGACATTACCCTGGATACCGTGGCTCTTGATACATCACAAAGACTTGCTGTCTTGGTCACAGATGCGCCAGCAAGACGTGCACCAACAATTTGTCCTCTTTTCAACTCTGGTATGTCGCCCATAATGTTGTGTGCATTTCAATATTTTGAGCAAAACTGTGCTCTTACCCTGCTAATTTAACCTTCACACTCTGCTCTTACTGGTGCAATGTGCAATCAATGAAGACTGGCTACCAGGCTGGTCCAATTTAGCCATGAAACCTCCCACACTAAAATGACAGGTGTTTCAGTTTCATTGAAAGCAGTGGAAATGGTCACTTCGTAATAAAAAGAAAGTGCCGTACAAATTTGTGAGCCTAAAGTGTTCCTACCTCTCTGAGCTGCTGCAGTTCCAGCTTTAGGGATTCGTGTTCTTCTTCCAGCTGCGTGTGTTTCATCTTGAGGCCGGCGCTCTCTTCCAGCACTACCAGTCCGTATCGAGCAGCCTGCAGCTTTTCCTCCGTGGCCTCGTGGAGCTCCAGAGTGAGCCTCATCACTTCAGCCTTCAAGTCTCTGCTCCCCATCTCCGCTTCCGCTTCCACCTCCTCATCGACCTCTGCACCCGCTAGGTCTGCGTCGGCCTCCAACATCCTTGCCTGCCCTCCCGCTTATCTGCCGACGTTCCCCTGTGACACCCGTCTCCCTCACTCATCCACCCTCATCAGCGCTGCACTGCAAACGAGAGATCAGGGAAGGTGAACTTTAGACTATATGGTGAAACCCAGATGCCAAGAAAGTTGGGATACTGTGAAAACATTTTAATAAAAACAGAAAGCAAAGATCTGTAAATCTCCTTAACCTATATTTTATTCAGACTGAAACACAGTGAACATACCACAAGTTTAAACTAACAAATTTGATCAATTTACCAAAATAAAGTCAGTCTGTATTTGATGGTAGCAACACATCTCAAAAAGTTGGCTTTGCAGTCAAACATTATATCTCTAAAGAAATATTACCCAGGTAATTTGGTTAGCACCTTCATTCTCCTACTTCAAACACTTTTTGGATCATTGAACTAACATTGTTAGATTTCTGCTCCTGTAATAGAGGTGAGCCAAGCAAAGTCCTCACCCATCATATAAATGTGAACTGTAGCAGGTCTGTGCTTTTTGGCAAAATTTTGGCAAAATTTAAAGGTGAACTCCCTCCCGCAAAGAAGAGATGTTTGACCTTAGGTCAAACTCACTTCGTGCAGTCCTCTCTGTGCTGAAGCTCATTTAAAATAGACTGAGGAAGAGTGGAAAACTGTTGTGCTGTCAGACGAATAAAAAATATGAAATTCTTTTTGGAAACCTCTTCAAGCGTGAATGTTACCAGCGTACAGTTCAAATGACACGGGCAGTTTACACATCACAAAAGTCACCATTAACAACAGCACGGCTTTATAGTTCACGAGTTGGGTTTCCACGAGTTTTCCCCACTAAAAACTCCTGCAACTCTTTTACTCAGATTCCAAGTGTTCCAATGCTGGAAAAGGGGAAGTACCATCAAGTTCAGAATAACTCCCAAATAAGCCATAAGTCATAATTTCAAGGTCAGAAGTTATGCGATTTCTAAATTATTCCATTTAGTTTATATTTACAATTTATAATGCCCCAGCTTTACTGGAATCAGGGTTGTAAAAATCATCAGTTAGGAACTGGATTGCTAGTAATAGATTAACACTAATGGTTGCGTTTGAAAGCATCTTAACTTGAACCACTGCTTGGTGAGGCTGAAGTCTAAAATAACCTAAATGAAGCATTTCATGTGCATATCATATTTCAGTGCCGACTCTGCTTATGTTCTCGTGTAAAGCAAAAGGTTTGGGCTTAGAGACAGCACATTAGGACTTTTAAATTATTTAAAGCTCGGGATGAATGACGCCTGAGATCATCAGCAACTGGATCCCGTTATTGCAATGTCCATTCGCAACAGTCAGACTTTGGCCTCCAAACTATGGAGATACAACAGAATTGCCAGATAACAAAAAGTATGAAAACAACGTGGGTGCATTTAAATTGACGTGGGGGTCCAACCCCACTTTATTTTCTTGTGCTTTTCATGTTTGCCCGAAGATGGATACACCAGCTGCCCCGGTTGTTGTCCAGCGCCCAGATGATGTGGTTTATTAGTCATCTTGAAAGCATCTGGTTCAAGCAGCTCACGAAGCAGTCTATCTTTAAAATAAAATGGAAGCCTTCAATCGTACATTAGCCAAGTTCTTAGACTAATCTGTTATACAGAAGATGAAAGGTCGTCTGTCAGGGATGCAGAACCGAACACGACACCGGTACAGAGAAACAGGACACTAATCAGACTGCTAGCATCAGTAGCTTAGCTTAATGTGGTGTACACAACAAATGAAACCACAATGTTGACTTACTAGCAGAGTTTAGAGATCAAGCCTCTAAATCTGAGGACTAAACAAACGGCACTGAGCTCTCTCTCATCAGTTGAATCCTGTCGGACGAGCTAATTAGCCATCAGTAGCCAAACTACGTACTCACCCCGCTGTTTTATTTCAAAGATGGAGCTCGCCTGTCGTAAGCAGACGGAAACGTCGCTCCCTCCCTGGCAGCACTCGGCAACAGCGGTCCCCTAATCACGTTAGTTGCCAGGTAGCCAGTTTAAGTATGACGAAGAGCCGCTCCCCTTCCTCTCAACCCACCTGCTTCCCTCGTTTCACGGAGGGGTCGAGTATCAAACGCGCGCTATAAACGAGAAGGCACTGATGCGCCCTCTTACGTACAACCGGGGTACTGCAGATTGAACCACAAGACGGTGTTTGCTTCCTTCAGGGCACGTTTAATTGTTGTAGTCTGTGTCCATTTTAAGCTTTAATGTTGTAAGAAAAGTACAGCATGTGAATAAAAATAAGCGTCTTAAAGTGCACTTTTTACTGTGTATGATTCATATGAAGGACACATCTGAGAGATAAAGTGCTTTACTGAAAAATAAAATACAGTAATAATACACTATAATATTTACAGCGATTTATTTATTTAATTTGTGTGATAGATCAGGTCCATCTTAGATATGTCAAACCTGTAATCACTTATTATACAATGAGTAAAGATTCCTAAAGATATAATGTTTAAGTTATACAAGACACCCAAAAACATTGAAAGTTTAACCTTTTCTCATCTTTTTTTTGCATTACCATCAAACTATTTGGGTCCATCTTAGATTTAGACTGTTCAGACCAACAATAAAATATTCTAGTATGCTTTCTGTTTAATTTAAACATATTGTGATTTCATTCCTAATCTAAGGTCAAAATGCCAAAAAGCATTGAGATCACTCGTTTTTGTTTTCACAAGTAGAATAAATGTTTCCCAAATAACAACCTCAGTTTTAAAGTACTGTATAATTTTTCAGTTGAGGTTTAACCACTATGAGTCATTTAGATTTTGATCCAGAGCTGATTAAAGATGGTCCTGATTCCATTAAAAAGTAAAAGGCCTTTTCTCCTTGTTCTTCGTCTTCTTCTTGTTTTTTTTGGACGTTGGCAAGAAACATAAGGTTCTCATTACTGCCATCTACTGGTATGGAGTGTGGCTCCAAATGTCTCTTTGTCTATTGTGTATGAAGAGCTCAAGCTGAGAATCTAATGTCAGTACAGAAATATTTAGTAATATAGAAATTTACATGTATGGTTCATATATACATAAATATTAAATATTAACGCCCTGAATCCAATAATAATTAAATAACATAATAAAACAATAAAATAAAATAAATAGACGCGAAAGTATTGTTCCGCTTGCGTCGTTCCCTACATCCGGTTTACTTCCGACTTTTCACATTGGGTTTTTGCCGCTCTCTAGTTCAAGTCTGAAACTATGAAGCTCGTCTCGTGGAATATTAACGGCATTAGGACGTTTAAAGGCGGCATTAAAACAGCCGTTGATAGCCTGGACGCAGATATTATTTGTGTTCAGGAGACAAAAGTCACAAGTAAGTGTTGCAAACAGAGAGGCTGTTGCCCATTGTGCTGCAATCGGAGCTCTGTTATGGAAATAACAAAAGGTTAAACCAGTATTTATGCTTCTCAGGAGACCTACTGGACGAAAAGACGGCTATTGTTGACGGTTACAACTCTTATTTCAGCTACAGTCGAGGACGCAGCGGTTATTCAGGTTTACTACACAGTTATTCAACATTCCCAGCCATAAAACTCCCATAAACTATAGTAAAATGATTCCTTATGTTTATTTAAAGATAGCTGCTGCAGAACAAGGAAGCTCTTAACCTTGTGTCAACTCATATTTTAAACTATTGCCACACGATTATTTCCCATGCCTTGGGTGCACAGGGGTTGCGACGTACTGCAGGGATAGTGCCACTCCTTTTGCTGCTGAAGAGGGCCTTACAGGTCTGCTGAACAACCATGAAAGAAGTGTTGGATGCTATGGTGACCACACTGACTTTTCAAATGAGGAGCTGCAGCTTTTGGACAATGAGGGGCGAGCCATCATCACGCAACACAAAATAATGTAAGAGAGAAAATGAATATCCTGCATACAGAATAGCAAGTGCTGAATTTGATGTGTATTTCTGGATTCTGGATTCAGATGCTTTGATTATTAATGAATATCAATCAACATATCAATCGTCATTCTTCTAAAAACCATATTCATCTTTATGAGAAGTAACCTATCTAATTTTGACACTCTCTGTTTTAATTTTGGTTTCCTATCCACAGGTGTCAGGACAAAGAGAAGACTGTTTCTGTGATAAATGTCTACTGCCCACGGGCTGACCCAGACAAGCCGGAGCGAAAGCTGTTCAAGCTGCAGTTCTACAAGCTGCTTCAGAGTCGGGCCGAAGCTTTATTAAAAGGGGGGAGGTGAGAGCATAGAACAGTTTCGACAATCTGAGAATCAGGCACAGGTGTTTCCTGTTTTACCACAGACGTTTCAACTACAATATGAACAGTTTTGCTTTTGATATATGCTACCAGCCAAAGGTTTAGACACAATTCATTCAATTGAATGAGAGTGTACATATAGTGCTTATACAGAGTATCTCTGGCAACAGTGTACTCATTTTACTATTTCTAAAAGAAATAAAAAAATGAAGTGTTAGGTGAAAAAATAATTGTGTAGGCAGCATCTTAGTGGTAATTAATTGAAATACCTTTTTTACATTTTGTCACCTTACAACCACAAACATTGATGTCCTCTGTCAGGATTTCACAAAAACAAAGTTGCAAATTTTTGTGAAGTTGAAGGAAAGTGATACAATGTTTTCAAAAATTTTTACAAACAAAAATCTGAACTCTGCAGAGATTCGCAGCTCAGGTGGGAGAATTTGTTGAAGGATAACAAATATTCATACACTCAAAATCTTACATCTGTGGAAAAGTGGCATGAAGGAAACCATAAGAATTCCCTTTTGCAGACTGGCCCAAGCCATGCAGGTGACAGACGCGTGAAACAAGGAGCTCTGGTCAGATTTGACCACACTTGAACGTTTTGGCCTACAAGTAAAAACCTATTCGAGGCAGATCACTAACACTGCACCTCATGGTGAAAACAACATACCTACAGTGAAACATGGTCATGGCAGCATCATGCTTTTTCCAAATATTCATGAGTCGGAATGGCCCAGCCAAAGTCCAGACCTAAATCCAATCTGTGGTAAAATCTGAAAAGTCTTGTTCACAGGAGCTCACCATTTAATCTGACTGAGCTATGGCTATTTTGCAAATATGAATGGTTAAGAGATACAGTTTCTAGATGTGATTCTTTTTAAGCTAATCTTTCTAAATTAAGTGTCTTTTCTGTTTTTCAGCCATGTGATTATTTTAGGAGATGTGAATACTTCTCATCGGCCAATAGACCACTGTGACCCATGTGATATTGTAAGTAAAAGCTATGGAAACTGTTATGATTGTAGTAGTAGTTTATATATAATATAACATTTTCCCGCCTAGAAATTCTAGGTTACTAAAATGTATCCTAGTGTTATGTCTGCATGTTGAAAATGAGACAATATCATGAGACGCATTGAAAACAGGTAGGCTCTATATTAGCCATATTATTTGTTGTCATGGTGTTTTGATTATAGTTATTTTCTGGCCAAATGGTTTACGGCTGAAACAAGCCACCATTAATTGTTTGTTTGCACCTTCTCACATTGTCAGGTGGTGCTGGGACTCCTAGTTTTTTCCAAAAATCTTTTTATTTTGTTAATTTAGAAAACTAAAATATTGTTGCAAGGATTGGTTGGTGTGCAGCAGTCTTAAGCATTAAAGGCAGTTCCAAACAGAATATTGTATCAATGCTATTAGCAAACTAAACTTCCCTCATAGCTTGTAAAGTGGCTGATTGATGAACATGTTTGTGTGTTTCACACTAAAGCAGGAGTGAAGAAGACTCCTGAACCTCTGGTTTTATGCTGGCGGTGCACAATATATCACAAATATCATTATCGCAATATGTGTATGCAATGTGCATATCATGAAAAACTGCCTTAACTGCATTAAATCGTAATAATTATTTAAATGCCCGCATTAAGGCGATCTGCCCAGGTTCACTCAAACAGCTGTTTCATAGATGGCCTTACATTTGACACTAAAGTGGTTTGGAATATACAGGGCTTTATGTTCTACTCAGCAAGGGGTCCAGGTCCTGTTGCTAAAAAAAACAAGTTCAAATCATCGGTCCTCCATCACTGTACTTGACAGCTGGATAGAGAACTTTTTGCTGATATGCTTTTTTTTCCTGATTTTGTACAGGTTTTATGTCCAAACATCTCTACTTTGGTCTCACCTTTGCAACACACTTTGTTCCAGATGTTTTGGGGTTCCTTCAGATGCAAGAGGCACATTTATTTAGACCTTTTCCTCATTGTTCCGTCATGAACTTTAACTTTTTATAATCTAACCTAAGCCTGTAGAGAGGTAGAGCATTTGGGTGTTTGCAATTTGTTTGTAGCAACAAATGTGTCTCCAAGGTCATTGCTCTTGTCTTTCCTTCTTGGCATTGTGTAAACTCTTATATCTGTATGCTCTAGATTAGCAAACCGCCAGAATGTCTGCATGTATAGCTTATAGATATGGTAACATTTCAGTTAAGTGCATATGATGAGCAGCACCTGGTTGCTACTTCCTCTTTTTAATCGTATGAAAGCAGCAAGGGTGTACTTAGTTTGACCAACACAGCTTTTCCATAATTGCTTTGTTTTCGTTTCATAAATAATCACAGTGTAGAATATGTTGTTTATGTTTCTGTGCTTAAAGTTAGATTTAAATCATCTCAAACCAGGTAAAGATCACAAATTTCTAGAATTGAAAAGGGTGTACTTTCTTTTAACCATGGCCTGTTTCTACTTGGGTGTCGCAATAACTAAATGTTTTTTCTTATATTGCTCAGGATGATTTTGATGAAAATCCTGGGAGGAAATGGCTGAATGGCTTTTTGTACAGTAGCAGGCAAGAAGAGGAAGAGGAGACTGATGAAGAGGACCATAATAAAGAGATTGAGATAACAGATTGTGCCCATATGGGAAAATTTGTAGACACCTTCCGGTACTTTCACCCAGCTCGTACCAATGCCTTCACGTGTTGGTCCACCCTCACTGGAGCCCGACAAACTAACTACGGCACACGAATTGATTATATATTCGCGGACTGCCGGCTCGTCCAGGAGCAGTTTGCAGGGGCAGACATCATGCCTGAGGTGGAGGGCTCGGATCACTGCCCCGTTTGGGCGCAACTGAAATGTTTGCTTCTTTCCGGCTCCAAACCTCCACCCCTCTGCACTCGCTATCTGCCAGAGTTTGCCGGCAAACAGCAGAAACTCTCTCGCTTCCTGGTTAAGGTGGACCAAAAGCTCTCTCAGGCTGAGCCGAAGGAAGCTTTACCTGAATCTCAGGAAGAGGAGGAACGAAGGGAGAACGTGAACCCATTTCATGCCGATAACGTCTCTGGTAAAAAACGGTTATCTGCATCAGAATCTGTTGCCCCAAATCGGAAAAAGTCTAAGACAACAAATACCTCTTTAAAGCCACGGGGTAACCTCCTTTCTTTCTTCAAACCCAAGCTCACAGATGTTGCACAGTGCGAAAACAAACCTGGTCTGGATGAATTTACCGCATCACACAGCAACCCTAAGGCATCCACAACTAGTGAGCTGTGTTCAGGCACGGGCAGCACAACTGAAGACACTGAGCTTGTTGTTGATGCTCCATCCCAGCTGTGCACCAGCAGCACCACAGGAGAAAAGGACAGAATGGTGAAGACCAAACAGTCGGCCTCTCAGCTCTCTGTGGGGCAATCGGATGTCAAGAAAGGGGCATCATCTGTGTTTTGGAAGTCTGTGCTCCACGGTCCACCCCCAGCCCCCTGCTGCAAGGTGCACAAGGAACCCTGCGTGCTTCGTACTGTGAAAAAAGAGGGCCCAAACATGGGCAAACAGTTCTTTGTGTGTGGACGACCTCAGGGACATGCCTCCAACCCAGAGGCTCGCTGTAATTTCTTTATGTGGGTAGAAAAAGGAAAGTAAAGTGTTCAGCTGTTAAAACTTCATACAGATACGTCTCATCATTTCCCATTTTTTATAGATTTATATTTGTTTTTTTACTTTAAAAAAAAAAGTAGTTTTATATTATATGAGTCCTTTTTTCTTTTTATTCTCCTGAAAGCTGAAATAAATAGTTGATCACTGGTACAATAAAAGGTTACAAGTTTCTAAGGTTTTTGCTTCTCTCATGTGAAAATTGAGTACTTTTTAGTCTTTAGTGATCTGACACATTCATTTGTTTTGTATAGATTTTTTGTGACAAAATATGCAAATTTTTGAAAAAAAAAATCTGGCATTTTCAGCTTTTGTGAAATTATGCAAACAATGATGAAAGTGTTTGTTCGAACATACTATCAAAATATATTGATATGTTCATGCTCTCTTTGGATCAACAGTGGAAAGGAAACGATCCCAAACATACTATCAGTTTTTCTAGTTGCAAACACCACCAATTAGGAGTTTTTTAACACAATTGATTACAAGTCTTAAAATACATTTACAATATTGTCAAGAAGAAGTAACACTAATATCCCACCCCTCTTTACTTCTTATGGATACTATTTAAAGTGTCAGTATTTTTAAGTGGACAAAATGACTCAGGGAGCCACAGCCTTGGGGGAAGCATAAACACTAAACAAATTAACAAAAAGTTAGCATTTTTAAAAATTATTTATTCACTTTTATTATTCCTCTTATCTCACATGTTTTTTTTTTTATTTATTCTGTTTTTTGTTTTATTTTTCTATCACTTTATTTCTTGGAGTTTTCTGACTTATTTGCATCCCGAGTCAAAGAGTGTGCGCCCCCTTGAGTAAGAAAATATAGCTGTACTCTACAGCTAGCTAGCTTCTGATTGCTATTTCTGCGTTCTTTAAGGAATCTGGACTGCATTTCATCATGTCTTGTTCAAAATGTGAAATTTTCAGACTCAACCCTGAACAGTCATTACTCAGCTTTGATTACAGATCCTTTAAAATACAATTTGGGATTAATTAAAACTTCCAAAAACACAACTGCTTAGGTTTTTGCCAGCCTTAGATTGAAAAAGGCATGGAAACTGCTATAAATAGACTGGTCACACCTGGACTGAATTATTGTGCAGCGATAAACAAAGGGTTGCTTAAGCACGGGTACCACGGCTATTTTTTTCTGATAGTGTCCTGTTTATGGTATGAAGATGTATAGGTTACCTTGTCTTCCATTAGAGGTGATAGGGCTATCTAAAACTTCAAACGCTTTGCTAACAAATTCTAAATTTCTAAATCTGGGAACTAAAGTTGGTAACTTTACATGTTAAACTTCTTTTTACCCACTACAAGGCGATGTCTGTAGATCAAAAACAACTAAAGGTTTGAAGTGAAATGGAAAGTAATTTCAATAGCACTAAGATCTGCATGAGCACAGTAATGAAATAGGCCAATTTACGTCCTGTGGCTCATGGGCCAATGAGGTCGGTATTGGAGCGAAAATGCAGTTTTACACCCAAAGTCTTTACCTCATGTTGCTTAAGAGAACAGCTTCAACAATAATGAACTATGTTGCTGCAAATAAGTAGAATAAATGTTCTTATATTCAAAAGTGGAATGGTGCTATACAGTAAAGTAACAGAGCACCATGTGTGAGCTGATGTGAGAGATGAAAAAAAAGAAAAAGGAGTGGGAGGAACTTCTTTACGCGCGTAGTCACTGCCTCTTTCCTTCCTCCATTTTTTCCTTTCTCTCTCAGCTGCTTATTCTTTGCTGTACATTTAATACTCTGGAAATAATACTTAGGGCATAAATCAGCCAACAAATTTCAGCGTTTCCCCCTCTCTTGCACATCTGTCTGGACTGAAGGCGTCAGTCTGTTATCTGAGAGGTTGTCAGCAGTAGAGGCCCTCCACTGTGCTCCGCGTGTTCCAACATTTCCTCTGTAAGTGTTTCAGATTTATATACGTGGCGAGATGGTGTGGCAAAAAAATGTACCTGAATTTAGTCATGGAATTAGAGGGAAAAAAGTTTTTACCCCTCTTGTTCAGGAAATATTTGTATCCTCTACTTAGTCATTGAATTTACCGGTAAAATGGTCAGCACAACAGCAGAATTTTAAAATAAGTAAAGTGGTCATGATGGCTTCTGAATCAAAAATGTCATTGTGTCTGATGTATGATTTTACAGTTGATCAGCTGTATCTAGTGTCAAACCGTTTTTTTTGTAGTTTTTGAGCCTTTTAATCACATGTGATCTTTCTTTAAATGTCCACACTTGCACCATTTGTATGGGCTCTTACACTGATGTGTCAATAAACAACAAACCCTGAACAAATGTAGGGAAATATATGTTGTCTTTAGGACTCTGCCTTATACAAATGAAATAAGAACCCTCCAGCGGAGCAAGCTAGCCCTAGATACAATCTATAACTGAATGACATCTTTCCCAGAAAGAGTTTTGTGTCACGTCGAGATAAAGAAAGAAAGGGTGTCTGGCTGTGCTGTTAAAGCTTATATCTCTGTTAAGTTGAACTTTATCCGCCAACTGAAATGTTGTGTCTCAGAGGTCGGTAGTAGTGTTTTTAATTCAAAGCACAGCTGAATAGTGCACTCTGTGTGTTTTCACAATATCCACTTTTATAATATAATTTGTATTTCAGTCTCACATACTGTCTATATATGAACATGTTTTATGTCACTGAAGGGAAAAATAATTCTTTAACCAGAACTGTCGTAACAGTTGAGGGATTGGTTTTTGTGTGTCACTTCCGCTGTTAGATGTCAGTGTGGTCTGCGTTGTTTTGAGGACAGCGCCTGTAGTTCCTCAGTCACATGTGAGCCATCCTGAAAAAGCACTGATCTGCTAAGCTAATTACCATCGCCATGGCAATGAGCAGAATGCAAACAAGCCACGCTGGATGACATTCATTGCTCTCCTACGTTTTGCTTGGATAGTAAATATTTACATTTGCTTGCAAAAGTATTCACACCCAGTGAGCATTTTCATATTTTTGTCACTTTACAACAAGTAGACTATATACTTTTTTGAGGTAAAGCAACATTAAGATGGGGATAATTGTTTTACAAAATTTGGTGTGTAAACACAGAAAACTAACATTGCACATCTCCACTGTGAAACATGGTGGCGGCAGCATCATGC
The DNA here is from genome assembly GCA_036173005.1 of Crenichthys baileyi. Lineage (NCBI taxonomy): Eukaryota > Metazoa > Chordata > Actinopteri > Cyprinodontiformes > Goodeidae > Crenichthys > Crenichthys baileyi. The sequence continues at coordinate 1,923,822 of JAHHUM010002594.1, read as the reverse complement.
TGTGTGAATACTTTCCTTCTGCAGGGACAGGGAAGCGGGTCAGAGTTGATTGGAAGATGGATGACAATCCTGGAAGAAAACCTGTTAAAAGAATGCAAAAGACTTAAGACTAGGATGGAGCTTCACCTTCCAGCAGGTCAAGAACCCTAAACATACAGCCGAATGGACAATGGACTGGTTTAGATCACAGCATATTCATGTGTTTGGATGGCCCAGTCATAGTCCAGACCTAAAACCAGTGGAAAATCTGTGGCATGGCATGTAAACTGATATTCACATACTATCCTATTCCAATCTGACTGAGTTTGAGCTATTTTGATGAGTAGCTTGGTTCAAAACTTCTGTCTACGGATGTGCATAGCTTGGTGAGACACATCCCAAAAGGCCTGGAACTGTAACTGCTAAACAAACGGTGGTTCTGGAAAATAATTACTCAATGGAGCTACATACAAATGTGCACCACACCTCTGCTGCTTCTATAATTATTGCTCTCCTTTCCTGGGCTTTCAGTTTAGGTGGAAAACAAGATCTTGGCAGGCATAGAAATGTCCTAACCTTTTTTTTTCTTTTTTGAATGATGGCTCCAACGGGGCTCTCTGAGATGTTCAGGTAGACCAAAATGAGTTGCTCCTGAAGGGAGTTAGTTGCACTGGATGTTAATAAGGGTCCTAATAGCAGAGGGGCTACATATAAATGCACTTTTCAGATGTTTTTTTCTTTTTATAACATTTTGAAAATCATCCCTTTCCTTCCACTTTACAATTATGCACGACTTTGTTGGTTTATCACACAAAATCCAAATAAAAAAACACTGAAGTTTGTGGTTGTACCAAGACAAAATGTGAAAAGGTTATTGGGAATTAATACATGCAAGACACAGTACAATGGGAAAATGTATATTTTTTATAAAAGAAAAATATGTTCCTAATAAAACCAGCAACGCTACAATCATAGACTCCATCATAGCATCATAGATGCTTTACTTTTTGAGTTGATGGAAGTGTTTAGGAACTTTCATTTAGTAATCCATGACTTCATGTTTAGCTGGGGTACAAATATGATTTGACACAGAAGCACATTTCTCTCAGCCACTCTTCCAAATGGGAAAGACAAGAGAACATGCCACTCAAGTAAAGAAATAATCGTCTACTTAAATCTGAAGGCAAAGCTCTAATTAAAAGGTTTAAAACAACTGTAACTGTTACAAACTGAAGTGTATCTCACTATCACACACTGACGAAGTAAAGGAGGTTGAAAAGATCTCAAACTCTCTCTTTTAGAGAACTGAAGCAAGAGGATGTACGGTCAAGTCTTCATGACAACCGTTTGTTTCAGGGCTTTTCTACTGTCTTTACCAGAATAAGTTTTAAATGATGGGCTTCTGTTATCACCATGAAGTTCTGACTCTCTCTGAACACAGGAGGTAATTCATTACCTTCACACAGCCAGCAGTGTTTGCGCCATTTCAGTGCTCACACCAGGTAAGAGGATCCCAGCAGTGTACATGCAGCTCTAACGCCACCTGTGAGTGGTTTAACAAAGGGTTAAACATGGGTGTTCCCATTTCCTGCTCTAGCTGCCTCTCAGCCTCTAATCTCCCTCACACTCTTCACTACCAAGGAGCTTTGGAGAGACTCCCAGGAACCATACTATATATAAAAATTGGCAGATTCTGGAAAACCAAGGCGAACTCTCACCGGGATTTATTTATTCATAAAAGAAAACTATCTCCGGGGTAAGTTGCTGCTAAAATGTGTGTCTCCCATTGAGAAGTCCTGGTTGTAGATGACGAGGAAACGAAGGGAAGGGCGAACTGTCAATAGTGTGTGAGTCTTGCATCAGACAAAAGCCATGTGGTACACTCAGCCAAATACTAAGGATGATCTACTGTGTTTAACTTACAATGTTTTCAATGAAAAGAGTTTACCTTAGCTATTTAATATCATATTGTAATGTGTTTATGATGAGAACACAATGATTTTTTTTTAATGGGCAATTGGAATGAGTTAGATATGAATCAATGAAAAAAACAGGGCTGCCCTTTTCATTTCACTGCCTGTTGTCCACATTATGTATTTTCCTTTCCTGTGTAAAACCTCCCCCCTAACCAAAAAACGAATCTCATGGATCAAGTTCCTTGTTAACCAGGTTTGTCTAGTTTGTTAAACTACCCACCCCCCTTCGCTGAGTGTAAATGTGAATGTGACGTTTGCTCAGAGCAAAATATGCCTTCTTAAAGGGTAAGTAAGCAGCAAAAGACTTGTTTAGTTACTAACTGTTCCTGACATGTGCTATGCTTTGGTGGTTGCATGAACTGGCTGTGCGCCCTGGGAAAGTTGCAGCTGAAGAAAGTAACTCCAACCAAACCTGACCTCAGGCTGGTCTGCGGGAAAAGGGCTACTCTGTATTTAGACTAAACAGCACCAATTTACACTGGAACTCTTTGTTTGTCTCTGTAACTCACTGCAATCAGGTGCCAGGTTGTATAGTTCATTGTACTCTGACAGACCTGCTCACAATTCTGGTTTTGTGTAAAATTCTCAACGACCTGGCCAAGTCTAGCGAGTGCCCTTTGGAGGTCAGATGTGAAAATCCAGAGGCAACTTTGACCCAGGAACAACATGGAAATATCCCATGACCCTAGTGGGCCAGAGGAAGGAGCCACAGGCATTCCCAAAGGTGTCCATGCCAGCCTTGTGCGTCCCACAGGAGCTAAGGGCAACAAAAGTCCTCACATGTTTGTTACTTAAAGCTGCACAAGTTGCTTTACTGAGCTTTAAATTAATGCCAAGCAGAAGTGCCTCGTTCTTTTTTTAACATTTCTAAATAAGAAAGCAGAACTCTTAAAAACGTTGACCGTCTTGCATTGACATTTTGTGTTTCCTGGAAGCAGTGGGTCCAAAGGTATTCATTCTGTTCATTCTTTTCCATATTTTGTCACGTTACAACTACAAACTTAAATGTATTTTATAGGGATTTTATGTGACAAACCAACACAGATTAGTGCATATTTGTAAAGCTTCCAAAACCTACCAAGACACTGCTGTCTTAACTAACAAACAAGGCAAGAGAGAATTAATCAGAAGCACCCAAGAACAATAAAGTAACTTGGTGGTGAGAACATCATGCTGTGGAGATGTTTTCAAAGTTAAAAGGTAAATGGAAGGAGCTAAATGCAGCAATCCTTAAAGAAAACCTGTTAGAAACTATGAAAGACTTCAGACTAGGGTGGGTATTTACCTCCTAGCAGGACAACGACCCTAACCATACAGCCAAAGCTACAATACAGTGTTTTACATCAAAAGAATATTAATGTGTTAGAATGACACTGTCAAAGTTCAGCATAAAATACCTAATAATCTTTGCAAATAGTGGGGAATTTATGTACATGCTTTCCATCCAACCTGACTGAGCTTGAACTATTTTGCAAAGAAGATTGTACAACAATCTTCAGTCTCAGTGGGGCTGAACATAAACCCTTCTGAGACCTTTATTTTTGAAAAATATGACAGTCTGCACTACTTCATGTTGCTTACACAACATAAAATCCCAATAAAATTTATTTTAGTTTGCAGTTGCAACTTGACCAAATGGGAAATACGAAAAAGGGATGTAATGGACTGTGAATGAGCACCAAACACCTCTGTCAGGCATCTGATTTCTTTGTTGTACCCAGTGCTGGGCATGATACTTTAAAAAAGTAATTAGTTATAGTTACTAGTTACTTCTCCCAAAAAGTAACTCAGTTTATAACTGAGTTACTCCACTATAAAAGTGACTAGTTAACAGGGAAAATAACTATTGCGTTAAGAATTTAGATTTTTTTCTAAGGTTTCACAAGCCAGTTGCATAAAGTAGAACTACATAGACAAGTACTTACACCAAACTTTTAAAATTTACTCCACATATATGTTCTTGCCTTTTATCCCAAGGAGAATATAGTAGTGTCTGTGCTTCGACTTTAAAAACAATCTTTTCCTCCAGACCCACCATTGTTGCAGCTTACATCTGCTAGTTTGCCTGAGCAGGGCTGCCGTGTGTGTTTGTGGTTTGTTTTAAAATTAAAAAATGTTGACCTTTCTGAATTAGGAAAAAAATGTAATTTTTGTTCTGTGTTTGATAGGGAGCCTGTGGTTTTTCTTCTCATGTATAAACAAAAGAAGAATTAGCCTCAGGCAGCCAATGGTATTTATACAGCCTTTCAAAGTGTGCTACTGGTACATTAGGATTCTGTCAGGCAGATAACCGTCCTTTCTGGTTCCTGGAAGATTCATTCGAAAAACTTGTCTCAACCATAGCATGTTAGAACAAATAACAGAGAAGGTGATGTATTCATATGTAACTGTAAGGTTTAAAAAGATAATTTGGGTTAGTCAGTGCCTTCTCGGTTTAAATGTGTTAACCAATCCAGCTCAAACCTCCTCCGTGAATAAACAATTTTATTTTTACAGAGGCTTGTATTGAATGTCTCATTAATGGCGTGATTGTTTCTGTACTTCCAGACATTTCAAGTTTCAAAGACAAGTCCTCCATTCAAACAAAACCAGATCAACCTCAGCAAGTTAAATAAAATGGAGCTTCAGAAGATGAATGGTCACAGCAGAGATGATGGGTGAGACACCACATGAGCAAAATGACAACCAAGTTCATCATGTCCCAAATTAACAGTTTGGATTCTTCCTTCAATGTAGGTTTGATGCAGTTGAAGCCATGGAAGAACACTCAGAGTTTCTCCCTCATAAAACTGGTGCAAAGAAAGAAGTTCACTTCACAGATGTAAGTTATATTTTTTTCCCTTGTTTTTTTTATCATGAAGAAAGAAACATATTTTCATGTCCTCTTGTTTCAGTTCGAGGGAAAGACTTCATTCGGCATGTCCATCTTTAACCTCAGTAACGCTATCATGGGCAGTGGAATCCTGGGACTGGCTTATGCAATGTCCAACACAGGAATCATTCTGTTTACGTGAGTAAACAAACCAAAATATGTTTTCCATTAGTTGGTACGTGTATCTGCTCACTGCACAGATTTCATGCAAGCTACAGAGAATTACATTTTATCTGCTGCATGTGATATCCATTTTATTTTTGGTGAATCCTAGATTGCTCTCTCCAAAATTCTGCTAAATTACACCAAGAATGTTTGTCATGGGAGTTTAACTGAGTTTGGGAATTATGTTGTAGACTGACACGCAGAGCTTTTGCAAAGCTCTGCGTGTCAGATAAAAAATGTGCTGTTGGCACATTTTTTATCTTTTCCTCTGAATTTCAGTTGTCTGCATCTTTTATCTCAGTATTGCTAGTAATCTTCTGTAATATTTTACAAATAATCATTATTGGAATTTAATTAAGGCTACAATCTGAATCAGATTCCACTCTAGATTTGTAGAAAACCAAATACAATTACTGAGGAAGACAAGTCATAATGTGTCTTTGTAACTGTGTTTGTCCAAGTTGTTTGTTTGTTTTTGTTTAGTTTTTATTCTTTAACCATAGGTTAATTTTATAAACATACTTACAACTTTTTCGCTCAAACATTATAATTATATTAACCTGTGTCCTCAACATCATAAATAAGGAATAATAAAAAGTTCTAACTATAAATAGGTAAATAAAAACTACAGTTGTTGCTAACAATCCTATTATTTTTATTATTATTATTAGTAGTAGTAGTACTACTACTACTACTGCTGCTGATACCACTACCACTATTAATAATAATAATAATAATAATTATTATTATTATTATTATTATCAACATCATATAATTGATACATTAAAAACCTTTAAAAAGTAAATCATTTAATAAGCAGCACTAGCTGCTACCTAACTAGTAGCTAGTGCTGCTAATATTTGACCGAGATTTAATTTAACACTATGATCCTAATAGATTAAACTCAATGTAAACAATGTTACACCATGAACAGCTTTACCACTGCCGAAACTCTGATCTGTCAGAACCTACATTAGAGCTCATACGCGCACAGTCTTTTCTAAATCAGCTTTGAGTGGTTAAATATAGACCCCTATGATCAGATCCAAGACGCGCCCTCTCCAAGCAGACCTGTACCATGTGGCGATGTGGGAGTTGGAGGCAAGCAGTTAAGCCACTCTGTCTCCTTCTCTAAGCTAAATCGTCTTGTTTGAGTAGAATGGAGAAATAGTAATGGCAGTAAATATAAAAAATATTTCCACCAAAAAGTTTTTTTCACATAACTTTAATGACTGAGTGCCAACAGATATGGTTTTTGTGTTTTTCAGAATCCTGTTAATGTGCATCGCTCTTCTGTCTGCATATTCAATTCATCTCCTGCTAAAAAGTGCTGGAGTTGTAGGTGAGGTGCTTAATTAAACTTACATAACTTTACCACTAGTCTACTCCTACCTTACCATATACAAACATAAACTCATTTATTGGCGTTCCTGGTAAAGATTTTTAAAGTCCTTAAAATTAGTATGATTGAACGCTTAACATTTTAGAAAAATATAACCTTTAATTTGAGTACATTTATTCAGTGGGGGGAAAAAATCTCACAACAAGAAATTATTTTTACTCATTCCTAATGGCACAATTGTGGGTCTCATTATTCATACCTTACTTTTTTAAATTGATCAGCACGTGTAGGAACTTTCATTGAGTAAATCATGACTTTGATTCCCTGGGGAAGACTTGTGGTGTAACCTAGAGGCCCATTTCTCTTAGCTGCTCTTCAAAATGGGAGAAGCAAGGAAATGAGCCATTAAGGGAGCAGGGCATTAGTGTCCCTGGAGAGGCCACAAGTACCCTGGTTCGAATCCCATTTTGGGTCCCTGAGCAAGACCATTAGCCCCTGAATGCCCCACTGGGCGCCACACAATGTGAGATCAACACATTGTGAGATCAATAAAGTCTATATTATTATTATTAAGTAAGTCATGGAATGGCTACAAGAAAATAGATACTTACCCTGTATCTACAGTCCGAGCAATAAGTAAAGGCAAAACCAATACCGCTATTTATCTTGCTACCATGCACAGTGAGCAGGATGATAAGCAATGCCAAAGAAAATCTCCAAAGCCCGCTGTGAGAGAACTGAAGCAAAGGGTTGCATCTTGGGGTCAACAAGGCATGATAACCTGATGCGTTAGGAGAGATGACAGGAAAAAATACTTTTCCATCCAACTATCTCAGACATTAACAGTAGGAGTAGGATATACTGTGCTGGGACTTTTAAAATGTGCTTTGGTCAAGTGAGACTAAGATTGATATTTTTGGCCACACAAATGATGGATATGTGGAATAGCACCTCTGTCCAACTGGCAACTCTTCAGAATACCAAAACATTTGAAATAAACATCTGATGGCCTCTACCACCATCATTTATTGTTACAGAAGGATATTGATGCAAAACATATGCCCTATCATTGTGCCTCTGATGATCCTATTAACAAGAAATATATGACTTTTTTCCCTACTGAAAAATGGTTTAAATTAAAATTAGTGTAAGATTATTCTACTGCAATAAAATATACTTTTAAGCTTTTTACAGATCTTTACCAGGGGTGACAACAAATTATTCCCTATCTGCCAACATAATATTTAATACCATGATTTTCTTTTCAGGTATCCGTGTGTATGAGCAGCTAGGGAATCGTGCTTTTGGCTCCCCAGGAAAAATACTGGCTGCTATCATCATCACTGTGCACAACATTGGAGGTATTGTAGCCACTCTTAATTCATCTGTTCTTGAATTATGTCTTTAAGTATGGTTTTCATTTATTTGACTTTTTAAAACCACATTTATGTTGTTACTATGTTAATATACAGTCATTTTTAAAAATTGTAATATTATTGAAAAGTTCATAGGTTTCAGTAACTCAGTTCACGGAGTAAAACACATATTATAGACAGACTGATATTTTCTATTCCTTGTTTCTGTTAATTATGACGATTTTCTTTTTACAACTAATGGAAACACGACATTTAACATTAGAATGTTATATAAGACCCATAAGAAAAACATTTTAATAAAGAAATGTGAGCCTAATGAAAAGTATGTTTGAAACCTGCTAAAAAGGTATTTTGATTCTGACAAACGGGCCTCATCGGAATGCATATTCTAATTTATTAAATATAACTGTCTATATTCGAAATAAACAAATTTAATAGAAAACATAAGGATTGTCATCATGCGGTTAATATAAGCTCGTTTTCATGTGTTTGTAGCAATGTCCACTTATCTCTACATTGTAAAGTCGGAACTCCCTCTGGTTATCCAAGCCTTCTTTGGTAAACATGAAAACACGGGGTGAGTATTTATTCAGGCTTTTTCTCAGTTTACTCATTACAATTTCAGTTAATTTTTCCTTTTTTAGTTGTGTTCTGATTTTCTCATCTGTCTGTGTGGCCGTCTCTCAGAGAGTGGTTCTTGAACGGAAACTACTTGATTATCATTGTTAGTGCCGTCATCATTCTTCCCCTTGCACTCATGAAAAGGCTCGGTATGTTAGTCCATCTGTTCATCTTCTTTTCTGTTTTATTACTCCTCATACTCTCCTCATTTCTCCACTAGACATTTTTTCGTGTATGTTTTCATGTCTGAAACTGAAAAAGGTGACAATAGCCTTCTGCGGTCATAAATGATCATGTTTTTCTTTTCTTGGCACTCCAGGTTACCTTGGCTATACAAGTGGCTTCTCTCTCTCCTGCATGGTGTTTTTTCTCCTTTCAGTGAGTCAGAAAAATTAAAACCAAATAAGATGAACAGCTGCTTGCCTGTTTAATATTTGTCCCAGAATAAATCTATGGACGCATCTTTCCAGGTTATCTACAAGAAATTCAACCTCCCCTGCTTGTTCGATTCCAGTAATGACACAACATCTGCTTATAAAGAATTCCCTAGCTATAATGGAGCGAATATAACCTGTGAGGCCAAACTGTTTACCATCAACTCAGAGGTCAGAAAAACATCACATTGATTGTGCCTAATCTCCTTTATTGCAGTGTGTATTTCATGTCCTGGTTTGTTCAGCTCATAAAGTAAACTGTGTAAAGTCAACAGAAGCAAGGCATGTTGTGGGGAATGCTGTAAGCTTATGATCAGAGTTCGTCTTTGTTTTGGCTTTTAGGCAGCATACACTATTCCAATCATAGCCTTCGCTTTTGTCTGCCACCCAGAGGTGCTGCCGATCTACACAGAGTTAAGAAAGTAAGTCAGAACATCATATTCAGTCTCTGTAACTTATCACATACATACCAATGGGATTCTTCTTGCTTGGCTTCTCTTTAGTGCCAACATAAAGCGCATGCAGGCTGTTGCCAACGTCTCCATCCTGGCCATGTTTGTCATGTACCTGCTGACTGCTATTTTCGGTTACCTCACCTTTTATGGTAAGATGGTCTTTACAGCTGAGAGTCAAAAGTCTTTTTGCTGTGGTCTTAACACAATATGATAACCCTGAGCCAAAAATACCATGGGTTGATGGTATCAAGGTATTTACATAAAAAAAGATCAAATTGCTTTGATTTAAAGCAGAAAACGAGTAATTATTCCTACTGCTGCAAAAATAATAAATAACATTGACCAATACTCAAGTTACACCAATCAGGCTTTTCTAGGCTGAACTTGGTTTCTAGTTTTCTCCGTGATCTGACCTGATAGTTATGCTATGTATACATTCTATTAGTTTAGGCATTGATTGGCCAACATTTTTTGAGTTCTTAGTTTTGATGCATTTTATGAAGAAGGAAAAGTCACCATTTAAAGCCACTGAATGGAAAATTGGTCGAATTTGATCTCTGGCCTATTAATTGATACATCTCTAATAATTGTAGTTTTAATAATATTCTCTTTAGAATTTATTTATTGTTGTTTTGATTTTGTCTTGAGTAAAATAAAAAAAAAGTAAATGCATTTTTACTTTTCGCGTAAACTTGCTTTTCACCTTTCTGACCTCAGAGTCTAACAATTAGATGTTAGCTATTGGCTCAGGTAGCTAGCCTTCAATTGTCTGCTTTACAGGGTAGCTTGCCAACAGTAGTTATAAAACAGGGTTAAGTTCATAACAGCGATAAATGGCGATCCTTTGGTAATTTTTTCCAGTGGGCCTGGCAGTGGGACTGGCAGTGTGCAGCAACAGGTGGACGAAAGTCAGCCGGAGAAAACTTCTGTCCCTCCGGGTACTTTCCCCAACATCTCATTAAAAGAACTTTAAACTCTAGAAACTGGCTGACATGCAGTTTTAGGGGTTTTGAAACCGTAACCTTTTGAAACCTTGGTATACCTTGATACCTAATCCATACCATAAAAAGTACTGAAAGTATGGAATTTCTCTTTAGTGACTGAAAAGTATTTTTCACTTTAAACATACAGGAAATGTTTGTGCTGATACATTAAAATAATTATATTAAATAAAAACACTGACTGAACATTTTTAACGTTCTGGATAAGTGTGGAATTATCACAAAATGTGTAGAAAAGGAATTTAGATATTTAAACAATTTGCCTTGTCTCTGGGTAGCTGGGGTAGAGGCAGAGCTGCTGCACACCTACAGTCGTGTGGACCCCCTGGACGTCCTGATTCTCTGTGTGCGTCTGGCTGTACTGGTGGCCGTCACACTGACTGTCCCTGTGGTTCTGTTCCCGGTAAGAAATACTATAAAAATATGGATATGTAACAAGGATAACTGTTATAGGTCTTGCTACTACAAGTCACATTTAACCATTCATATTTACAAATGCTTACACATTTATACACCGGTGCACAGGATCTGTGAACAACTTGGGATTAAGTTTCTAGCCCAAGGACACTTCAATATTTGGATTTAGCTTTTTTGTTACACTGAAATGGTTCAGATAATCAAAAAAATCTGACAAAGAGTAAATACAAAGTGTAGTGTAATTCATTAATGTATTAAGGGCAATAAGCTATTGAAACAGATCAGATCCTATATGAACAAGCAATTGCCCCCTATATCTAATAAGCTGCTGTGCCATCGCTTAACTTGCAATCATTTTTTTACAACAGCTATATGTTGGACTCATCTGTACACAAAATATTTTCCCAAAAGTTTTGGGGATCATCATAATGTGGTTTTGACAAATGTGGGACAGGTCTTTGGGATTTATTTTGGTCAGCAATTGTTTTTGCCTTGAAACTCTCCTATGTTTGCAACTTTTGCCAATCCTCTTTGTTTCTGTTGAAACATAACTAGTAATCTTATCTGAGGCAAGTGAGGCCTGCAGTGCTTTAGATGTTGTTCAAGATTATTTTGTGACTTCCTGGATGAGTCATTAATGCACTCTTTGATCAATTGTATTAGGTCAGGTGGTCCCCATTTCTCCTTTTGACTCGTAGATGTCAATGACTTTGTTTCTTATCTGTTCTTGAATTTATTTTGAATGTGTTGCTTTTTCAGCCTGCTTCATGTTGTCAGACAGGTTCTGTTTAAGTGATCTCTTAGGTGTAATATTTCTATTTGTTGATATGAAACATGAAAGTATGAAAATAGCAAGGGGCCAGTGTTTTTTAATTGCAATTTATGGCATTGCTGAAGAAGGTTGAGACCTCTGGTTGAGACCTCTGTAATCTGAGACCTGGAAATTAAAGTTGCAAAATTTTGAATCTAGGTTAGACAAACTACTTTGGGTTCCTATTTGGAAAAAAGCACATTCCACTAATTGTACAAACTCTTACTTTTTTTTAGGCTTAGTGGACGCTTAACCTACAATCTTGATTTTATGCTATCAATGTAATGAAACTGACTCAGTTGCACCAAAGGATGGTTTCATCTTGTTAAAAGGAGTAAAAAAAAAAGAAAACTTTTAATAAATAAGTAAAAATTTAAATTATAATTTGACTCTCTTTTCTTGCTAAATTTTCAAGTAAAAGAAGATCAATGAGTTTGAAGTCATCAGATAATCTCAATGTGAATTTGTGAATCTTAGCTTAACTTAATTTAGTTTAGCTTACAAAATCTATCTACCAGCATATTTAAGTCTCACTAAACATTATGCGTCTGTGCTCTATGTAACAAAAATTTAAAACAAACTTGTAGTAGTCAAGCCAATGGCTGAAACTAGTACTCAAGTTTGTGTACCACACTAAGCTAAACTAGCCTTAAGCGAAGTTGATGTGTTTTGGAAACTGCTTAATCTTGCTTTCCCAATCACTATACAGAGAACAGAAAGATGCCTCTAAATGCATCTCACTACAGAACATAAGAAAACAAAAAAGATCATGTTTTCTAAAATATCAACAAACTGGGAGGATGCTGATGGCTAAGAAAAGATATGTTGCGTTGTTTTGCTTATCAGTCTTGATGCTCAGTATTTGTGTGACAACTGATTTTGTTTTCTCTCTGTTATATTTGCAGATTCGAAGAGCAGTGCTCCAGATCTTCTTCCCTGATAAGCCTTTCCACTGGGCCAGACACATCATCATTGCATTCTGTCTCATCTTCGTGGTCAACTTGCTTGTTATATTTGTACCTTCCATCAAGGACATCTTTGGCATAATCGGTATGTTTGCACTGCAGGGAAAACGATTGGGAGCCTCACTGTAGATCCTACAGTTTTAGTTCCAGTGAGCAGTCTCTTAACGTGTGTATCTCATTTAACTAGAATATTGAAAAGTACATTTTATTTTTGTAATTTGAATAAAAAAATGTAAGACTTATATGAATTCATGAAACTCAGAGTTATAGACATCAAATATAAAATATATAAAAACTATTTTTCTAATAAAGGGTTGTGTAATGGTCAGAATAGTCTTTGCTAAAGAAGCTGGCCGTTTAGAGGGTAATATCTAAGTATAATAATGGAAAGTTGAGTGGACAGAAAAAGTATGCTGTAGGAAAAGGTATTCATAAAACAGTTGATAACCGCAGCCTTGACAGGATTGTGAAACAAACCTATTCAATAGTTTCACATCTTATGGACTGTGAATTGAGTCAGCTACACTTGTTGCAGTCCTTGTGTCAGGCCACCTCTTAACCAGAGACAATGTCAGAAGCCTGTTAGTTGGACTACAGAGAAAAAAACGCCTTGACAGCTTTGTAAATCAAGGTTCCAAAGTCTGAAGGAAGAAGCCTAAACTCCAAGTTGCTAGGAGTCCAGTGCAATGTTTCTGCAGTTAGTGATGATTTAGTGAGCCATGTCATCTGCTGCTGTTGTTCCACTGTGTTTTATCAAATCCATGGTCAGTATAACCGTCTACCAGGAAATTCTAGAGCATTTATTTTTATGCTTACTTCTGCTAACGAAAGTTATGGAGATGCTATTTTAAATTTCCGGCAGGACTTGGCACCTGCCCACATTGCCAAATATCCCAGCACCTGGTTTAATCAGCATGGTATAACAGTGCTTGATAGAGCAGCAAACTGGTCAGAACCTAAACCTAATAGAGAATCTATAAATCAAAATGAACAGAAATAAACACTTAAAACATATCACTCCTGCTTTACTGAATCTACAGAGTTTCCCTTTGTGACTTAGATTACTGATATAAGTTAACTTTAAATGACATAATAATTTATGGCATTGCACCTGTAGGTTCAATCAGTGCTTTATTTAGATCCCTAAAGGAGGAACACATGTTCTAAAGCCAAGTTTACAATAAACAGGCTTGTTCTTTGTCCACTGTCTTGTGCAGGAGCCACATCAGCCCCCAGTCTTATTTTCATCCTACCTGCAATCTTCTACATCCGGATTGTACCTGAAGACCAGGAGCCTTTGAAGTCAAGACCTAAGATTCAGGTACAGGTTTAGTGAAAACACACTTTCATTGTGTTTTATGTTTGCTTATGTTTTTTAGGCCTAGTTGATGAACACATTGTGTTATTTCTATAACTCTTGCAGGCCATATGCTTTGCAGCATTAGGATTCATCTTCATGATCATGAGCCTGTCATTTATAATCATCAACTGGAGTACCGGACAGTCCCAAAGCATAGGTGGCCACTAGCTGGGCACTGGATGCTATGACTGAACAAAGGTACTACAAACAGAATGTCAAACAAAAGTCTCCTAGTAATTATCCCGCACAGCTGAGATCCCGTCCAAAGTCTGGAGATTTTCAACGGAGGAAAAGCATATGAAGAACCTTCGTCTACGTCGAAATCAGGACAATGTTTTGCCGTGTGATGGGACAGAAACATGTCCTGTTGCGGAGGAGGGAACCCAGGATGTCATGAAACGTGTTCTGACTGAGTCCGCCCTGCCACAGCTCAAAGCAAGGGTGAAGATGGCGGCAAAAGGATGAATGAGAACAGCATGACTAAAATGGAAATCCCATTTCAGTGTTCCATGGAATAATTCAGTCACTCCCAACATCCCTCTAGTATACTTCCCTAATATTTTAAATGACATTTATGTTTTGCAATTTTGTCAAACAAAACAGAATAGTCTTGCTTGAAATACCATATATTTGTCCTACAAAAAAAACTATGAATTTATTCACACAGAGATTGTTATATTTGGTAAGGAAATAACTTTCTATGAAGTGAAGTTCAACTAATGCGATATTAATTTTTGTCTCCTATTGTGACTGATGTAAAAGAATACTATCTTTCCGGCAGAGTCTGAGGTGACCAAAAAATCCAATGCAATAGGCAGGATTTTGCTGCTGTTCAGACAGTTTGCTGACAATCACATGAGCCAAAATACCGAAAGGGATTTTTCACAAGAAAAGCAATGTTTTTATATTAGTTTAGCTGCAAACCAAAGAGTATATTTATTCAGTTACACTGACAGAGAACTTATCCCATTTTAATATATCACATTAAGTGTGTTAATGTAGAGCCTCAAAGCATCCAGTGTTATAAAGCATGTGTCATCTGTTTCAGTATGTTACCCATCAATAAGGTTAAAATAAAGGTTTTTCTGTGAATTTGGACCAAAACATCTGTTACCTTTGTTGAACAACCTGTTCATTGTCCAACTAGTTTACTGACATATTGCAATAAAATATGTTTTGTTTCTACACACAAATCTTCTATTGCTTTTTTAATCTACAGTCGAAACCAGATATTTACATATAGGATTTGAAAAGACATAACACTTTTTTTGCTGCCCAGCATGAAACTAGATAAATCATTTCCTTTTTAGGCCAGTTAGGATTATTTCTACTTGCTAAATGCCAGAATAATCTATTTAGATTATTTTCTATTACTGTTTTCAAAATCAGATTAAGATTACATTAAGATTACTATGCAACATATCAATTTAGGAAAGTCAGATGATGATGTAATAGCTTTCTGGAGCTTGTGATTGGGTCATTCACAACACTGAATTAAATGGAGGCACACCTCTAGGTGCATTTTGAGACAACCCCATTCCTAGTGTGACATCATTGGAAAATCAAATAGAATTAAGCAACATATCAGGAAGAGAATTATGAACCTCCACAAGTCGCTTGAAGATGCTTGAAAGGACCACATTCATCTCTTTAAAAAATTTTATTTTTAAGTTAATTATTATAAACATTATAAATTACTGTAAACACCAGGGGAATGTCCAATTATTATACCATTGGTAAGAAGATGGATTCTAGGTCCCAAAGATAAATGTATTTTGGTGTCCTTTAGTGTGAAATCAGCCATTAATCAATCCCAGATATAAAACATGTGAATTTAATGGCTAAAGCTGAAAAAATGTCACTATTCACAGTAAAATAAGTCTTGTATGTGCTGAAAGGCCACTAAAAGAGGAAGAAGCCATTACTCCAAAAGCAACCTAAAAATGCCTGATTACAGTTTGCAAAAGCTACCAGGGACAAAGACCTTTATTTTTGCAGACATGTCCTATGATCGAATGAAACAAATATAAAAGTGTTCAGGCACAATGAACATTGTTGTATTTGGAACAAAAATGTGGAAGCTTGCAAGCCTGAGAACACCGTGGCAACTGTAACGAATGGGAGTGGCAGCATCTTGTTGTGAGTAGATATTTTGCTGCAGAAGGGACTGGTGCAATGCAATTCTCCTTCTCACATATAAAGTCCTTAATGATCTAGCTCCATCATACATCAGAGATCTGATTGTTCCATATGTTCCTAACAGAGCACTTCGTTCTCAGACTGCAGGTTTACTGGTGGCTCCTAGAGTCTCTAGAAGTTGAATGGGAGGCAGATCCTTTAGTTATCAGGCTCCTCTCCTGTGGAACCAGCTTCCAGTTTTAGTCCGTGAGGCGGGCACCCTGTCTACTTTTAAGGCTAGGCTTAAAACTTTCCTTTTTGTTAAAGCTTATATTTAGAGTGGCTTAGGTTATCCTGAGCTATCTCTGTAGTTATGCTGCTGTAGGCTTAGGCTGCTGGAGGACATAATGACCACTTTCACTCTCTCTGCTACTTTCTCATACTACTCTCCAATTTTGCATTATTTGCTGTTATTTCAGCCTTTACCTTTATTTTCTCTTTCTTGTCTCTTCCTATAAGCTACACCTGGCCTGACTCTGTATCTACTTGTGACACCTTCCTGGCGGGGGGCATCGTCCAAGCTTCTGCTGCCAACAACTTAATGCTCACCTTCTACCGATGATGCACTTGGCCCTGTCTTTCAGTGTTTAACTCCATTTTTCTCCTAGACATAGCTACTGACTGAGCTTTTACTGTGACTAACTCTATGTGCTCTCTCTCATACTCTAAACTTGAAAAACTGGCTCAGAGTTTATCTTTGTTTTCTTCCTAGATGAAACCACTAAAAGAGCTACATCCATTAACATTGACTTTTCCTTCCCATAGAAAGTACTCCTGAATCAGTGCTTCTGCGTTCTGCTTCTGTGTTCTTTTTCCTTCTCTGCTCTGTTCTCTCAAACCCCCAGTCGGTCGTGGCAGATGGCCGCTCACACTGAGCCTGGTTCTGCTGGAGATTTCTTCCTTTTAAAAAGGAGTTTTTCCTCTCCACTGTCGCTACATGCATGCTCAGTATGAGGGACTGCTGCAAAGTCAATGCCAGTGACTGTCCACTGTCTCTACATGCTCATCCAGGAGGAGTGACTGCTACAAGTCACTGACTCGATGCAATCTGCTGGGTTTCCTTAGATAGAAAAACGTTTTAACCAATTTGGATAAATAACTGAATCTGACTGCACTGTTTGATAGTTAGGATTTAATGGAATATATGTACCTGACTAGAAATTTGTATGATTCGATTGAATTCACTTATCCCATTTTAAAGTTACCCACCTTTCACACAAAGCAACAGGAAACAACACTCGCTAATTATTTTAACCTCTGCCTTCCTCCCTCCCCGTTGGATGGAGTAAGGGGGAGTCAGGTTTAGCCTAAACTGGCTCAGTTATGGTTGAGGTGCAAATACACCCTCCATTTCTGCTACCTGTGCGACCCCTTCTCTTTTCCAATGGTTATAATCAGTCTGAGGTACCCCCAATCCTTGTGGTTTTTGGTGTAACAATGGCCACCAGTGGGCTCTACATGGATAAACTTTATCAGTTTATTATTTTACTTAGTACCCCTACACATAGCCCATTCTAAAATGTCCAAACTCTAACACTCAGTAGTTCATTCTAACCTCCCCAACAACCCTATACCATTCCAGACCCTTTGTGAAGTGCCTTGAGACGACATGTGTTGTGCATTCGTGCTGTATGAATAAAACTGAATTGAATGAAATTGAACTTTACAAAAGAGATGGCATCATGAAGAAATAACATTATGTAGAACATTTTAGGACAAACAAAGCTAAAGCTTGGGCATAAATGGGTCTTCCAGATGGACAATGTCGCTAAGCATACTGCTAAAATAGTAACAAAGTGGCTTAAGAACAACAAATTCAATGTTTTGGAATGGCTACAACAAAGCCCTGATCTGCCATGGAAAATTTGTAAGCAGAGCTCAAAATGTATGTTCGAGAAAGGTGTACCTACTAACCTGACTAATTTACACTAGTTCTGTCAGGAGGAATGGCCCAAAATTACAGCAAACAGTAGTGAGATGCTTGCAGAAGAATATCTAAAATATTTACCTAAAGTCATGCTGTTGATTAAAAGACAATGTTATTAAATGCTAATAAAATATGGTCTAAAAAACTGTCTTATTACTCTGGAAACCGCAAAAGTTTAGTCTGATTTAAAGTCAGTGAAAAAAACTTGTGTGTATTTTTATACACTGTATCTAGAGATCTGGTTTCAACTGTTTGAGATAAGAGGTTATTGTTTGCATGACTGTAAAATGAATGCACTCGCAGCAAGAGAAGTGCGCACACACACTGCCTGCCTCTCTCTCTCTCTCTGAAAATGGAAGTAACAAGTTGATTTGCGCTATGCCTCTGAGCGAGAGAAGAAAAGTGGGGGTTAGAGAAGTGTGGTTGTCCGTTTCCTGCTTTAAGCTGATGTGTGCACAGAACAGAGAAGAGAAACTTCCTTTCTGACAGTGCGTTGCGAGGACGTTTTGTTTTTTTCATTTCTGTCAAATGCAAGAGGTAATAACTTCAGATCAACTGGAACATTTGTGAGAAGGATAATGAGCCGTGGAAAAAGTAAAACGGAGAGCATCCAAAGCTCCTTGTTGAGCCACCAGGAGAATGAGAAGCTGGAGGAGCTCCTGGGCAGAAGGTGTGCTGTAAGTTCTGAGCTGAGCTGGGGAGGGGGGAAATATTCTTCTTAATTTGCTCTCATATCTGATTAAAGCCTGTACAATGATAGATATAGGCAATTAAATTTCAGTTTCAGGACCGTTTCTTCTTTTTTATGTGGTTTAAGGTATATTCTGAAGTTGATCGCTAAATTAACCAAGTTATTTCATTTAATATTTGAGCCTACGTATTGTAAGTTCATTCTTTTGATTTTTGGTTACTACTTTCTCAAAACGATGAGACTGTTCATTTTTGCAGTGTTTATGTAATAAAAGGTGTAAATACTCCAAAAATGTCTTTTTACATAAGGTCATCAAGAAAGTAGGTAGCTGCAACAGGAAATGGTGGCTGAATCGATTCTTCCTCCTCTGTCAGAATAGACTCGATGACTGAGTTTAGTCTTACAGCAGAGCAGAAGTTTGTCTGTTCTTGATTCTTTTTAATTCACTAAAATTAACATTCTTTCTGAGATTGTCTGCTGGACTTCATGCCAACAGGACTCCCCAACAGTTATCAGAGCAAATGAAAGCAAAGGAGGAAGTCAACCATGACCACCAAAGTGCAAATTTACATTTGAACAGCAATAAAGTGCTCTCACAGGTCCTATCAGCTCTAAACTGTGTCCGATGTCTGTCCTGTCTCTCTTGTGTGTAGTCCATGGCCACAGCAGTGGCCCAGCTGTTCATGGCTCTGCCTCACAGCCCATCCATGTGGAGCCTGCAGCACACTGGAGTGGTCTGCTTCATCAAAGACAACCCTCAGCGTTCCTACTATATACGCATGTTCGACCTGAAGGTCAGATAATGATGCCTCTTATCAAGAATCAACAAACTGCTCATCTTTAGACTATTTTTGTACACAGTGACTAAGTTCTTCATTTGAAAAGTCACAAAGTTATAGCATTTGATGAGACAAAATGTATATAAGAATCACTGAGAGAGTGGCACATTTAATATAGTATTTTTTTCCTCAGGCTGGGAAACAAATTTGGGAGCAAGAGCTCTACAACCAACTTGTTTACTTGACACCGCTGCCGTACTTTCATACATTTGCAGCAGATGTAAGACACACACTAATATAACCCCTGTGTGCAACAGCACAAAACATTCCCTAGAGATATTTGTAAGTCAAAGTGTTCTCTGCAGGTTCTGCATGTTTTCATAACATGTATTTGATTCAATTTGTAACACACTCCAGGACTGTCAGGTTGGTCTGAACTTCTCGGACCAACAGGAAGCAGATGCCTTCCAAAGCACTGTCGTGGAGAAAATCAACCAAAGACACAACCGTCATGGTCAGCGAGTACAATTTCTGCTCTGCAGAGAGGCTTAAAGATATTTCGTGTTGTCATGTTGGAGTCCCATGTCTGCCTATGCTCATGTTGTGCTCCATGATACTTCTGTGGTCTTTGTTCCGAATATAATGAGTAAAATAATCTGTGGAATCAACAATATTTGGTAGATTCGAACACTACATATTTATTTTTTTTTCCTTTGTTTGTTTATTTATTTGTATTTATTCATGCCAATGTTGTGACATCCTCGATGCTGTGATCCAAAATGGTGGCTTGTTTGTGACTGACAGAGAAGAAACAGCGCCCCCCACCAACAAGTGGTAATATACACAAAACAGGACCTTTAACATCATCACATAACTTTAAACATGTACCAAAAAAAATATGTTTTCTCTTTTTATATTGCTGCAGAAAGAGGATGCCTCCCTCCTCCTCCACCTGGTGTGTATCTCCTTTAATTCATGAAAGCTCCTAATTATCTATTAGTAAAATAAATCCTTAAACGTTTCTGATTTAAGGTCTTTTAGGATTAACAAAATTGTTTATATTTGCTAACTGTTAAAATACTGAGAGATAATTTTTATTGGAGATTTTTTTTAAGCTTTTTTTCAAAAACAGAAGCTTTCATACATTTCCTTTGATTTGGTTAACTTTAGCTCGAGGGTTTTGGGTAGTCTTCCAGGACCTTCTCACAATAGTTTGCTGTAATTTGGCCCATTCCTCCTGACAGAACTGGATTAACTGAGTCAGCTTCTGAGCCTCTTTGCTCACACAAACATTTTCAGCTCTGTCTACAGATTTTCTATGGGATTGAGATCAGGGTTTTGCAATGATCATTCTAAAACATTTACCTTGTTGTTCTTTAGCCACTTAGTAACACATTTGTCTAAATGACTCATTCACACCCAAGCTTTAACTTCCTGTCTTTCCATATAATGTTCCTTCCTAATGATACCATCTGTTTTGTTAAGCACACCAGCCCTCCTGCAGTAAAACACAGACACAACATCATTCCTCACCGTTGGGATGGTGTTCTCAAGCTTGCAAGCTTCCCAGTTTTTCCTCCACTGATTTCATTTAGCAAGTAGAAATAAATTAGATAATCTTATCAGACACAAAAGATGCAACATTTAGTCTGATTTCATGTTTAATGACAGAGAGAAAAGAAAGCTATCCCTTTAAACACGTTATGTAAATATCTGGTTTAAACTGTCTGTATCTGAAATATTTATACATAATAATAATTATCACCTTTATTTTTGTTTTGTTTTACTATTATTATGAAGAAATAAGAATGTTTGAAGTTCAGTGTACTTTTAATTTTCCCCAAAAGTAGCATCTCCCAGCCCTGCTTCTTTTCAAATGGCCACGGTGGACATCCAAAACCCGGACATCCAGTCTTCGCGCTACCGCTCCATGCCTTCACCTGCCATTTCCACAGCTACTTTTGACAAAGGAAAAAAGAGCAAGAAAAACAAGAAAAAAGGTGCCAAGCTATCCAAGGCAGACATAGGAGCACCAAGTGGATTTAAGTAAGGATTTGAGTTGCTTAAAGCACTGCCAAATGTCACAAATTCATGTATTTCAGTATTTACCAGTTGCACTTTTCCTGTTCTTTTTTATCTGGCAGGCATGTGTCACACGTAGGATGGGACCCCAACAACCTTGACCCTGACCTGTCAAAGCTGCTCTCCCAGGCAGGCATTTCTGATGCTGATCTCAGAGATGAAAGTACCTCCCAGCTAATTTATAACGTCATAGAGCAGTCAGGAGGCATGGAGGCTGTGAAAAGGGAGATGAACAGAGGTCAGACTTGTCATTTTCTCCTTTTTAATTAATTCCTCTGCTCCCCAGAGGCTGAAATTAAATGGGCTCATTTCTAATATGCATCTCCTTCTGTTGACACCACAGCTGGTGTACCTCCACCACCTCCACCCGGCAGACAGGGACCCCTGCCTCCTGTGCCAGGCTTCGGTCCTCCTGCTCCGACCCCTTCACAAGCACGAAGTCGCCCGGGCCCCCTGCCTCCCATCCCAGGCCAGTCACAGCGAGGACCCCCACCCCCTCACCCGCCTCAGTCTCGTGCAGGCGTGCCACCACCTCCCTCCACAGGCCGAGCAGGTGCACCTCCACCGCCTCCACCGGCCCAAGCTTCAACTTCACCATTTCCACCGTCTTCACGGCCCTCTCCCATCTCACCTCCAATTTCTTCCCACATCATGCCACCTCCTCCACCAACTTCAAGCCAGCATCGCTCTATGGGTGTCCCTCCACCTCCTGTCCCATCTATACCCAGCAGGACTGGTGGAGGAGGGGCTCCACCTCCTCCCCCTCCACCTCCTCTTCCACCTCCTCAAGCTTATATTTCTTCAGATTTTCCCCCTCCTCCCATGGCTGGTGGCGCACCACAACCTCCTCCTGCATCCGTCGGAGAAGGAGAAAGCAGAGGAGCCCTGCTTGACCAGATCCGACTCGGAAAGAATCTAAGAAAAGTAAAAATACTTTCTCATATTTTTAGCCTTTGAATTAAATTTCAATCTATAAATAACCTTCATGTGTGTCTTGCAGGTAACAGAAAGCTCTGAGCCGCCTCCGCCTTCTACACCAGATGGAGGAGAGGGCATCGTTGGTGCTCTTATGATGGTCATGCAAAAGAGAAGTAAAGTCATCCATTCTTCTGGTAAGCATCAGCAAACAACTTTAAGCATATGCTGGTTGAGTCAAAACAAAGGGGTAACAAACTCCTTAATGTTTGTGTGTGTGTTCACTCTTATAGAAGAAAGTGAAGATGATGGAGGATATGACGAGGATGATGATGACGAATGGGATGACTGATAAGGCAGCGGTTGTTGCAGATTCTGAACTAATTAGATATTAGTTTTAAGCTCATTAACTGTTACATGTGATGTTTAGTGAGAGGCCTAGTCGCTTCAAACTGGAATCCAACTTGTATTTATGGGAAACTGCACCTGTGCTGGAGTTATTAAAAAGACCCAAACAATATAAAATAAAAGGGTGGACATTTCTTATTTAGGAGAATTCTGTAAAGAAATGTATAGTGATGGATATACAGCTTCCACCATTATTATTCACACCCTTGAATAAGCATGTATAAAAAGCTTTAAACTAAAATCACCTTTTCTTTCAGTAGCATAACCAAACCAAACCAAACC
This sequence comes from Crenichthys baileyi, assembly GCA_036173005.1. Lineage (NCBI taxonomy): Eukaryota > Metazoa > Chordata > Actinopteri > Cyprinodontiformes > Goodeidae > Crenichthys > Crenichthys baileyi. Next base: position 1,900,786 of record JAHHUM010002594.1, on the reverse strand, counting down.
TTTAACATGATTACGTTTATTTATAGATGGCAAAAATACATATTTAACTAAAATAACCAACATTTTACATGAATAATTAATGTAAAATAAATATGACTGGCGTTTTTTTTTTTTTTTTAAGTTGATTAGAAAGTCTAGGAACCTTTATTCAGTAATCCATAACTTCATGTTTTCCTGGGGTATAAATATGATGATACACACAGGCCCAAAAGAGAACATGCCCTTTAAGTAAGGCTGATGTGTTTTAATCTTAGAAAGTCAGGAAATGGCTGATGAAATTGTGTCATGTTTACATGTTTATATGAGGTGTGTAATAAGACCAGTGTACTTAAATAGGACAAGTGATCATTTTCATTTATAATTAAGAAGAAACGGTAGGATTAAATAAGCTTATGTTTCTTCCTATTCCTTTACAGACACAAGAAAAAGCTTTTGCCCTGTTGTAGAAAAATTTGTTTTTACCAAAGGAAGAGATCAATGGTGGTCACTCAAATCAGTTTTATTGACAACTGTGCTAGGAGAAAGCAGTTTACAGCAGTCAGAGACATGCTCAGGAGGCCTACAGTATCTGCTTTCACTGGATAAAGGAGTTACTATCCTTACACAAGTGTTATATGTAAGGGGCGTCACTCTGCAGTATCTCAACAGAGGTCTGGGAAGCTTCAGCCTGGCTTGGGTGAGCAGCATCGTAACTCTTCAGAAAGAATGTCGGCAAAGATTGAACCTTGAACCTACGGGAGACTTGCATCCTTATCTGTAGGTGGTACCTCCTGGCATCTCTGAACCCTGCCTAAGGCCTAACAGAATGAAATATAATGAGCTCTAACATAAATCTGACTCTACAGCTGACGAAGGCAGAGTGAATACTTTGTTAAATTATACAAACAGTAAAAGAGAAGCTATTTTCTAAAATTCAAATAACAGCACCTCTGTAGATTTTTTACAGTTCCCACTTTTTCACACTTAAATGTTTCAGATATTTAAACCGATTTTAATATGGGAAAAAGAGAACCCCAGTAAATACAACATATATTTTTCAAAGATTATTTTATTTCCTTTATTGGGAAAAAGCTATCCTAACCAAACTGGTCCCATATGAAAAAATATTCACCTCCCTTGTTAAATCACAAATTAACTATCATTAACCACATCATTTTGGTCAAGTTGCACTAGCTACACCCAGACCTAATTACTGCCGGACCTATAGAATCGAGAAAATTCTTAAAACAGATCCTGTCTGACAATATGAAGTAGGATAAAAGATCCTAAAAAGCAACATATTATGCCCCAATCTAAAGAACAGATAAGATACAAAGTCGCTGCTGTCAGTCTGGAAAGGGTTACAAAGCCATTTCAAAAATGGAGAAAACATGAACTGGCTAACCGACTACAATTAGTTTGAATGCATCGACGAATCATTCAGGAGGTCACAAAAGAACAAAGAACATCTAAAGCACCGCATGTCACACTTGTCTCTGTTAGTATCAGGGTTCATGCTTCAACACTAAGAAAGGCACTGGGTAAGAGATTCCATGGGAGAGTTCTCATGGTGAAACTCTTTCGAAGGTCCAGTTACATCTGGTGTAAAACTAACACAGCATTTCAGAAACATCATCATACTGACATGGTGATGGTAGTGTGATGGTCTGGAGCTGTTTTTCTGCTTCAGGACAATTTCTGGCAATTGCTGGAACCACGAATTCTGCTCTCTACCAGAAAATCCTGCAGGAAAATGTCCGGCCATCAGTAAGAGATCTTAAGCTCAAGTGCCCAGGTTATGCAGCAAAACAATGGTCCAAAGCACACTAGCAAATCCACCTCTGAGTGGTTCAAAAACAAACAACTAAATTCAGTCCGATAGAGATGTTGTAGCATGACCTTAAACAGGCCTTTCATTCAATATTGGTGAAAAAAACTATTCTGCAAAGAAGAGTGGGCCAAATTGCTTCACAGAGATGTAAAAGGCTTATTGTTAGTTATTGCGGACACTTGATGACAGGTGTTGCTTTCAAAGGTGACACAACCAGTTATTAAGTTTAGGATAATTACTCTTCCACACAGCACCAGCAATTTGTATTTGCTCAGGTTATCTTTTTTTGATGTTAAAAGTTGTTTGATGATCTGAAACATTTAAGTGTGGCCACAAAAGTAAAACCCTGTAGAATTCTGTAGGGGAGCAAATACCTTTACACAGCACTCTGTATATACACTTTAATGTATTGGATGCACATTTTTCAGAGTAATGTCTTGCCCATGTCTACAGTCAGAGCCATAATTAAAACGTTCAAAACAACTGGAGCTGTGACAAACAAAACTGGATGAAGATACAAATTTATCTTGCCTTCATGGACAGTATGCAGGTTGGTAAAGGAGACAAAAATAACTAAAGCTTGATGTTAAAGAAGTGCAGCAATGCCTGAGATCTCACAAAGGCTCCAAAACAATCACTAGATGCTATCTACATGGCAACCAGTTTACTGGGAAGCATATCAGAAAAAAAGCATTTTCTCTCCTACCAACACAAATATTCAGTTTCTTTATCAATAAGTACCACAGATGGGTCTGGCAGAAAACAAAAGATAAACATGATGGCAAATAACTGTATTCTCACTGTGAAGTAATGTGGAGGATCTTTGATGCTGTAAGTCCTTTTTCCCCAAGCCCTGGGAACCTTGTTATAGTGCATGCCATCATGGGCTCTTTAAAATACCTGGGCTTTAAAAAAATCTGGTAGCTTCTGACAGAGAGCTGACAATGAATCAACCATGGGTGTTTTTTGCAGCATGGTGAACAAAAAAAATATGGCTAAATCAACATAGCAGTAGCTCACTAGACACAAAATTAATCTTCTTCCATGGCATTACAGTCCCTAGACCTGTATCTTCTAGAAAACCTGTGGGCTGACGAGAAGAGACAGAGAGAAACCAAGATGATCAAGGAGGATTGATGAAAAATCCCTCTCTCTGTATCCTCCCACCCATAACGGAAACCTTATAGGAGAAGAATAAGTGCTGCTTCGTTGTCAAAAGAGGAGGTCAGTAATTAAAGACTGGCTTTTTCAGAAATTTGCATTGTGACATTATACTGATGCAATGAAAAAATGTTTCTGTTTGGCTGTACTATAGGCTGGTAATTGAAAAACCTACCATCATGATCGTAAATGGTCCTCTGACTGAAAAAAGATAATTTTACTCGTAAAACATTTCTAAAAACAGTGTAGGACAACAGAGTAACAAACAATACTACATCTGAGCCAGCTTCACTCCCATTTTATGGCATACAACACATAAAAAAATCAGTTCTTGTCTCACATCTGTGCAAAGATCCCCATTTCCCACAAATACCACCAACAACAAAGTGCATAGCTGGAAGAACACTGTACACTACACAGAACTTCAATACTCACATACTGTGTGTCACCAAAGCACAGGACAGTAAGGGGAGGTCATTATACATCAATATCCAATGGAATTAGCTTAACAAAACACATTACAACTCACCAACATCAGAACACAACAAGTCTAAGAACAGAGCAACCGTGAAAATGTACAACTTGCAACAAACGACGGTATGCATGCAAAATATGCATTTATATCAACAGGATACCGTCATACAATACAGGGTAATCAAAACAACAGGTCATGACCATTAACATTATATTCACAAATAATATATTACACTTCTGTCTCGAGATACTTAAAAGAAAGCATATCTGTGTAACTTTAGGAGGCTTCTCATTTGCCTTGCATTCAGCCTTTTTTGAAAAGAACACCAAGTTTGTGTGAAATGTGTGCTTTGTTCCACTGAACAGTTCCACAATTTTTTTTTAAGATCAGTAACATTACTATACATGGTAATAAAGCTGTTGTTTGGTAACTACAAACATATGGCATCATTTAGAATGTGGTCATCAGTAGTGTAAACTATGTTTAATATGGATTTACTAGGTTGAAATCTGGAAAACCACCAACACGATAAAACGACAGTATCACGCGCCCAAATGAGTGGAAGTGACACCTAAACATGTGTCGAACTAAAAAGTCCAGCACAGACCCGTGTTGGACCGTCCCGTCCTCTAACCAAGACCTTGGTCCTGGCTTTCTGTGTGCCTGCGGCTGTTGCGCTTCCGCTGCTGTTGCTGTTTGGGATTGACTTGGTCCCAGTAGGACTGGCAGTACTGGTTAATAAGTCCGATCTCAGGTGGGAAGGGTGTAGAGTCGACAGGCAACTGAGGGTAAGGCCCAGTTTGGCGGGCTTTAGGCGCCTCGTCCTCATCCCGAGCGGTGAGCGCTAAAACAATGTCCCGATCCAGAATGCGCAGAGCCACGCGGGCCATGGTGTGCTTGAAGTTGTTCTCTGTGGCGAGGCAGTGGTAGAGCCCTGCGTCTGACTGGTTGAGAGACTTCAGGAGGATTCCGTGGTTGGTTTTCAGAACACCTCCAACACGATTCAGCTGCAGGTAATAGAATGGCATGGGCATAAACAACAACAACACATTTAAATTTGTATACTTGTAATGAATGGTAATAGCTGACAACTGATGCAACTATGCATTCATTGCATCAATTTGCATTTACGCCGACGGCATAAGAAAGTACTCAACACCCTTACTGAATAAACTATAAATATGTTAAAAGAGGTACATTCCTAAAGTTACAAGTAAATATAACTGTGATCAGCTACAGGCACTCAGTAGCTTAAATGTGAAATGAAATATCCGCTTTGCTGGTTTGCATCAGTTGCTTTGCATCTTTTTTTTGCACAGCTGATATGCCATATTTGGCAGCAAGCACTTCAGCTCTGAATGCTATTTGATTCTGCTTTTGACTTTGGGTAACCATTTGTCTACAAATACAGATCTATGAACAACAAACTGTGTCTGCCATGTCGGCACCAACTGACAAGATAAAGTGCCTTGCAAATGTGTTCATACTGATGTGTTTCTCATTTTCTTGTGTTACAGGCACAAGATGTCCTTTATTTCATTAAAGCTTTATACTATAGACCAACACAAATGGTGCACAATTGCATGAGTGTCTTATAAAGAACATTCTGAAAAGAAATTCTGCAACTCTGGGTAACTACTTTGTAAAAGCACCTTTCAGCTTTGCACACAGATAATGTTACCACTTTCTTTCCAGTATATTCAGTATAGCCAGAGCACATTCATATTGAATTGAGAGCATCTGTGAACAACAAATTTTAATTGTCTTTCCAGAGATTTGCAGTTGGATTTACGTTGAGACTTTAACTGGGCCATTCTAACACCATCCATCCATCCATCCATTTTCTTTACCCACTTCTACCATACTAGGTCATGGAGGAGCTGGTGCTTATCTCCAGCGGTCTACAGGCGAGAGGCGAGGTACACCCTAGACAGATCGCCAGTCCACTGCAGGGCAACATACAGGACAAACAACTATGCACACACAGATTCACACTTAAGGGCAATTTAGAGAGACCAGTTAACCAAACAGTCATGTTTTTGGACTGTGGCAGGAAGCGGAGTACCCAGAGAGAACCCATGCATGCACAAGGAGAACACGCAAACTCCATGCTGACTCCATCCAGGACCTTCGTGCTACAAGGCAACAGTGCTACCAATTGTGCCACCGTGTAGCCCCTATCCTAACACATGAATGTCATTTGATCTTAACAATCACATTTTAGCACAGGCTGTACGTTTAGGGTCATTCTCCTACTGGAAGATGAGCTTCTGCCCCAGTTCAAAGTCTTTTATCACCTCCAACAGGTTTTCTTCCAGGACTGCCTCATATTTAGCTTCATCAATCTTCCCATCAACTTTGACCAGCTTACCTGTCCTCTACCTGCCACACATTGCAGTTTACCAACAGGTCAAGACGTTCATTTTGTTCTGATCTGGCCAGAGCCCCTTTTTTCCACGTTTGCTGTGTGCCCTACATGGCTAGTGATAAAGTTTAAATCAGTCTTCCTCTACGTTTCTTTCAACAGTGGCTCCTTGTGTTCTTCCTACTGGTAAGATTTGTTGAGAGCATGACTAATAGTTGTCCAATTAGCAGATTCTCCCACCTAATTTGTGGATCTCTGCAGCTCCTCCAGAGTTACCATGGGCCTCTTGGCCACCTCTGTGCTCTTTTGGATGATGGATTAAATAGTGCTCTATGAGATGTTCAAAGACTGGGAAATTGTGTTATACCCTAACACAACTTCACCCCTGACCTGTCTACTGTTTTCCTTGGTCTTCATGATGCCTTTTTTTTCTACTAATGTTCACTAAGAAACCTCTGATGGCTTGTGAGGTGACTCTATTTACTGCTTAGGTGGCTTCTGAAGGCTGAATTGGTTGCCCTGGATTTTATTTAGGGGTATTAAAGTAAAGAGGTTTGAACACAAATTCACAATACACTTTTAAGACTTTCATTTGTAAAAATCTTTGAAAACCATTTATCTTTATTTTCCACTTGACAATTATGCACTGCTATGTTTTGGTGTATCACATAAAATCTAAATTAATGCATTTAAGTCACAAAAGAGCTCCAGCATCATTGAACTAGGATGTTAGGATTTTTCTTTTGTCACAAACGGAAGCTGGTTGGAATAAGTAAGTTTTTATGTAATAGTTAAATTTGTTACAGTTTATCATTATTTTTGGAAAAATGTACCAGAACTCTGCACCCTTTAATGTTACAATTATTCGTGTCAACAGTGGGAACAGGGTTTTGTGGCAGAACATCTCATGTCTGGAAGCAGGTTCAGATGGGAATTGCTAAATCGTGACTTCAATGTTTATTTTTTAATTAGATGAAAATTGTAAAAGTTATCAGTGTTCTCTTATTAAACTTGCAGTCAATTGGTTAAGTCAGGTTGTTCTGAAAACACTGTGGAGTTTCTATTTTTTCCTCACCACTTTCCTCTTTCCCTCCCTCTGGAAGAGCCACTTGACGGTGGCCTGAGGGGAGCGAGGTTGACACTCCAAGAAGGTACTGCTGCCCTCCACCCCAAACTGCACCGTCTCTCTCAGACGTTTCTCCACTGCACACAAAGACAGGAAAGAAAATTTCATAAAAACTAAAAATACAGCTAAACATACAGGACATTTAACAAGTAAATCCACCCCTTTACCTTTGGCATTAAAGCCTCTGCACTGTCTCAGTGGATCACCGTGCTTAACATCCTGTCTTCTGCTCCTCCTAAAACAATTATTAGAGTTGAAGTTTCAGTTGAACCAGCAAACCTTCACTATAAAGGGTAAACATGTTGCACACTGATTATATGAGGTGACCTGTACCTTTTGGTAGATGGGGTGAAGGCAGAGCAGCTCTCTCCATCCCAAGCGCAGTAGGGATCCCGGGCCAGACAGCAGTCAGAGCAGGCCCTGCCGTACACGCCGCAGCGGTGTAGCGACACCTGCGTCAGCCCCGCGTCCGATGACACGTACAGCTGTTGCTGCAGCAACACAAACAAAACAGGCTCAGTTCAAAGACGGGGGTGGGGGGGGTGTCGACTTGGTTTCAGTACATGCATATAAATGGTGTCAACTTGGTTTCAGTACATGCATATAAATAGACAGTGCCTTACAAAAGTATTCATACAAACATTTTTACATTTTGTCACATCACAAACTTCAGCGTATTTGTTGGGATTTTATGTGACGGAGAGCTGGAGTCCGACTAGATCGAGAGCATCAGTAAGTTTCAAGTCTTGCCACAGTTTCTCAGTTATATTTAGATCTGGGCTTTGGCTGGGCCATTTACACACATCAATATGGTTTGATGAAAACCATTTCATTGTATGCTTATGGTTGTTGTCCAGTTGGGCAGTGAACCTCTGCTACTATTTCAAGACTTCTAAAACTCCGAACTGGTTTTCTTCCAGGATAGTCCTGCATTTAATGGTTTAATGCCAAAGAAACCAAAGTAAAAGCCAACATTTCCATCTTCAGGTAAGATTTACTATCTTGGATTGTATGACTGTTATAAGATATAATTTCAACATAATTTAGCTGTTTGCAAGATGATCCTAAACAACATAACGTCTAGGTCAGCTCCTTGAATGCATGATCAGTGTTAGAATAGAAAATGTTTGCTATTTTACATTAAAGCAGGATATTGTACCAGTTTACAATACAAACCAGAATTATTTCCTTTGTAGCACAGTTTAAAGCCAAGACCTAAAACAAATAAGTTTTTTTGTCTGTAAAACTTCTAAAACTGCCCTGCGATGGACTGGCGACCTGTCAAGGGTGTACCCCACCTCACGCCCATAGACTGCTGGAGATAGGCACCAACTTCCCCACAACCCACTATAGAAGAAGCGGTATAGAAGATGACCGACTGACTTCTAAAACTCCAAACTGGTTTTCTTCCAAGTTAGTCCTGCATTTACCTTCTTCCCATTAAATCCAATCAACTTCCTTGTCTCTGAAGAAAAATATCCCCACAGCTTGATGCTGCCACCACCATGTGTTACCAAGACAAGGTAAAGAGATGTGCAAGGTTAATTTTCAAATGCACATAGCATTTAAAGCATTTAAATCTATGATAAAAAGTTACATTTTTCCCTAATCTGATGAAAAGACCTTTTTACACAAGTCAGCTGTGTCCCCACACAGCATGTGGCAAATTGCAAACAGAAACATGTAATGCTTTCTTTTAAAAGATATTTTCTTCTTGCCACTCTTCCATAAAGAAATAGACTGTGGAGTTCATGACTAATAACTGTCCTATCAGCAGATTCTCCGCGAGATGTTCAAAGTTTTGGGAATGATTTAGTAACCTAACTCTGTTTTAAACTTTACCACACATTTACCTCTGACCTTTCTGCTGCTCTCCCTGTTCTTCATGATGCTGTTTGTTCACTAATGTTGCCTAACAAACATTTTAGACCTTCAAAAAACAACTGTATTTCTACTAAAATTGCATTCCATGGACTGGCTCTGTAAATTATGTGACCTTTAAAGAAATAGGAGTCACTAGATTTCATTTAGGAGTATCAGAGTAAGGGGCCTGAGTGCATTTGCACGCTACATTTTTTTCAGATTTGTATTTAAAAAATAAAAACTATCTACCATTTTCGCTTTACTTTGCAATTATGGACTACTTTGTGTTAATCTGTGACAAAAATCCCAAAATAATACATTGAACTTTTTGGCTGTAACGTGACATGGGGTATGAATACTTTCACAAGAAACTGCAGTGTCTACAGTATGAAGAATCAATAAAGGCTTACTCTTTTAGAAGAAATCTTCATTGTTTTAACAGGAACTCTGGTCTGTAATTCAATGAAGAAAAATTGTCTAATTTTTATGGCTAGGCTTATTGTGATATAAAGAATCCAGGCAGATACAGAGACATACCCGGAAAACCTCAACCTCCTCTAGAGTCAGTTCCTCCATGGTTGTTGGGTCTTTGGGCAAAACAATGACTTTTTGCACAGTGCCTCGGTCTAAAAGCAATATAAACATTGCTGAAGATTTGCTGAACATTTTCTTTATGAAAAAGTATTAGAACTATCTGTCCTGCAGCTCTCTTACCTGTGCCTAGAAAGAGGACCTCATATCGTCCATCCACAGCGTCCACCTGGTCAACAACAAGGGCTGTGTACCGGTAGTCCACACCGGTCTTCACCACCAGGGGGCGGCGATGGATAGGATAAACTGAATGAAACATGAGGGGATGGGCTCGGATGAAATTCACAGCCTCATCAGAGAAGTTCTTGGATGACCGGATGCCTGGAGTGAAGGTTCCTCCTGGACACTAGATGCCAGAGGAAAATAAAGGCTTGATTATTTCAATGGCATCATTTTCACTGTGAAGAAAATGAGACTGAAACCTACTGTTCCAGGCCGTGGATAGGGAATCTTCCCAGTGTATTCTGTCCATTGGTAGTTATGGCCGTGCTTGTGGGCAAATGGTCCATTAAAGACATTGCGGACATCAGCCATCGAGTACACGCAGACTGCCGAGCCCTTAAACACAGAGCTTGAGCAAAAACAAACAACAAAGTTGAAAAAGACGGCAAACCTAACCCATGATAATTAGAGAATAAATTAGCGACACAAATGAGTTGATAAAACAAAGAAAGGACAGAGGTATGAATTTGTGAACCTAGAGTCCAGAACATGACTCACCCGGCTGTGGTGAAGAGAGCATACACCATGGGGTTTCTTTCGTCCTGTGTTGGTTGAATGAACACATCTCCTGGAATAATAATGACATGAATTTCATTAACACAGTCGAGCAGATGTAGCTAAGACACAATTAGAGACAGCTTCTCAGGACTTTACGTAGTTCATCAAATAATGTCTCGATCCCATCGTCTCCAATCACTGAGCAGACAAGACGGGCCTTAAGGAACGTTGTCCAGCGGTTCACAAGGGATTTCTGCCCTCCTTCATCGTTCTGCAGGATATATATTAAGGCATGGTTAAACTCACACTTCACATGTTGCAAAGAGTTAACTCAAAGTGCGTATAGAGCTTCTTGTGGAAATGTGTTTTACCCCTTAGATTTTTCTACCTCTATAAGCTAACTATATAAAGTATGCTTTTGTTTGTATTAGCGTCTAAAGTAAATACTTTGTCTCTGTTAGCTGTGAACATCTGCAGCCAAAATTCTTTACCAATCCTACATCACAAAATAACCCTAGCATAGTTAGATTAGGTGGAAACCAAGTGAAGTCTTGCCATTGAATTTAGGTCTGATTGGGCCAATCTTAACATTTGCAGTGTAGCTCTGGCTGTATGAACAGGGCTGTTGTCCTACTGGAAGAAGATCCTCGATCCAATCTGAAGACCTATGCCACCTCGAACAGGTTTTCTTCCAGAATTGTCTTGTATTTAGATCCATCTATCTTTCTGTCAACTCCATCTAGCTTCACTGTGCCTAATGATCATTCATGATGCTGCCATCACCATATTTGACCATATGGATTGTGCATTCAGGGTGATGTGTAGTGTTAGATTTTTCCACCACTTATTGTGTTTTACATTTAGGATAATAGGTTCTGGACAAGGGAACCATCTTCCACATGTTGGTGAAATTCACATAAAATTCATGCCTCATTTTTCAGATCTTTATATTTAAGGCAACGTTGAAAACTACGACTCTTTTTCCTTCTACTTTTTATTTATGCACTACAGTATGTTCTCCTGTTACATAAAATTACGAGGCAATACGCAGAGGTTTGTGGTCCTAACATGAAAGATAAAGATAAAGATATTTTTGTAAGGAACTGTTCTTATTTTTTTTAACTGTGTGGTTCCGCTCACCAGACACACTCTCCCCACCCGGGCTAAAACCGTGGGGCTCGCCCCACCACTGGTGTCTAGACTCTTCTCCCGGAAAAAGAAGTAAAGCTTGTCATCGTTCCTTTCTGCACTGTCAGGGATCTGCTGGATCTGGATAAACACCGGCTCTGGAGGATAAAAACAGATAAGCAGAAAGAGGATTGAAACGAGTGGTTGTCAAAATAAAATGAGAGGATCTATAACCTGTAATCATTGCCATTTACTTCTTCACACCCACACTTACTAACCGTTGAGCCACCTGGAATCATACTGCTCCGTCCTGATTGCTGTCCTCCCTCCCATGGTCCTAAACAGAGCAGCGTCTGTGCTCATGAAGTCAATATGTACACCCGCATACAAGTTGCCATCTGCAAAGATAAACAAAAATGAAACAATTTACTGAGCTACTTAAATTACATCTGGGTGTCTTTTGATGTAATCTGCCTATTAGTCAAGCATTCCTTACTGATCAGAACTGCAACATTCTCTTGTTTGGGATCGTAGGAACATTTTCCCTTCCCTGAATCCATATAACCAGAGACCAGCCTAAACAGGTAGTCCTGTAGAGGCAGATCAGAAAGACAGCATGCATAAAAATAGACTGCCATGATGAGACAGGGGGAGCATAAGGAAAATCATAAACAAATCAGTGTCCTAGTTTGCCATCCTGAAATATTTAGCAGAACAAAGCTTTCCAGGTCTGAGCTGCTGGAGGCGTTTTGGTGTAAATCCCACTTGGAGAGCTGTAAATGCCTTGTTCACCTCTGCCCTCCAGCCTCGGTTGATGAACGTGCAGATAGGTTGGTATGCCCCTGTACCACAGGTATAAAGGTGGGTGCGGTTCCACGGCTCAATCAAGTGCACAAAGTTGGCACATTCACCCTGGAAAAATAAGAGCAAGACAAATGGAATTCAAACATTGCTGTAACATCTTGAAAGAATGATTATTTTTTATAAAGTACTGGCTGTGAGCACAAGATCCCACCTGTTTACCCTTCCCTGTCATCTGGCATTCTCCCTTTCTCTTTGCAGAAGCTGGCCAGTGGATCTGCATTGGAGAACAAACAACCCATATTAGGATCACTGCACTCAGAGGTTTAAGACCACATGCCAAATAGCAGGGTGGATTTAAGAAGAGAGCTCCAGGAGTTTGTACGCACTATAAGTGGTTCCTTGTTGACATTGTGCATGTCCAGAGCAACCAGGTACTCCCGGCTTCCCAGGTACAGACGCCCCTGATCCTGATCCATGAGGAGGATGCGGTAGTCACTGGTGTTGAAGGAAAAACTGAAGGGTCGTGCAGCTTTCGTGTCCATGAGTTCTGTGTGGAAAATGTTACAGTTTTGTTTGAAAAAAAAAACCTCTGGAGCGTTTTCTGAAAAGCTGCAGATGGCAGAGCAAGCAACACTCATGTTATTCCCCTTATGCCTTTAACATATTTTCATTTCCAACTTGGATGAACTTATGGTCCCTGAAACAACACAAGTTTTTTTGGGAAAATGTGTGTCACTTATTAAATATGACTCAACACGGAGCGCTTTAAAAAGCATATTCGCTTTTAAGATCTCAATATTTTATGGGTTCCGATGTCTGATTGGGTTTAAGGCACTGCATGCCTCGTGGAGTTGGAGGGAAAGCGGTGTAAGTCCCTTAGGAAACATGGTCAGTGGAACTCACAGCTAATTCTTGAGATCAGCTCTGTGTTCAGCAGAGCGTAACCAGTTAAGACATGCAGCAGTGGAAAGTGTTTCTCTTTTTTGTTCTCCAAAAAGCTTTGATTAAACCTTTTTCAGCTGCAGTGAGACAAATGGCTTCATGCAGAACTTTAGCAATTCTCAAATTCATTGCATCGGCTTAAAGACATCAAAAGCCTCCCAACACACACACACAAACACACACACCCACCCACACATCTGTGGCATGTCTGAAATATTGACCACCATATGTGCTCCATGCGACACTACGGAGGCATGTTAAAGACAGCAGGCTTAAACAATGACAAATGTTCTCAGAGACCCTCAGAAGCAGGCTTACGGGGATTCGACAGGAAGTGCAATCTTTATTTACATCAAAGTGCCTGCCATCTTCCTTATGAGGCCTGCGTTAACAGGATGCAGTGGAGGTGCCACTAAAATAAGCCTCGCAGTCGGATCTCCGGTCGAAGCGGGACAGTCCTTGAGACGGAACAAGGTCCAGTCCTGTTCCCAAGAGGTAAACACAGGATAACAAGCCTCCATGGCCGAGCTCCAGCATGGTCATGGTGGATTCACTGAACGGGCTAAATGCAGTAACACCGCACCCCTGTACTCGTCTCTGTTCGACAAAAATAGCAAACAATGTTCTGCCATCATCTGGTAAACATTCAACAAACACTTATCGTCTGACAATATTCTGACATCGATAGGGGAAACACTGGGAAGGACATACTGGTAAGGCCAGTATGGGGCCCACTATGAACTCTCAGGTTACAGCCTCACAGCATATTGTCACTGATTCACTAATGACACGCAACACTTAGTCCCAGACCCATACTGTATGAACCAACTAAGGATAGATCCGTGAGGGTATGAGGTTCTAAAACACGGTTTCAGTTACACAGCACGTTCTGTTTTCTAGCAACGCTGATTAATTCTATCAAACAGGCCTCGGTCACTTCCTTTGAAGTGTGTTTAATTGACCCAACTTCCGGAAAAACAACTTGAAGTCCTTGTCCTCTTCAGGCCCGGTGTGGCCTCAGAGTATCACTTAGTCCTGCACAATCACTCAGAAGAGTCACATGTCCTCCAGCCGCCCCGAAACCTCCTCCACAGGCGCCTCAGGGAACAAAGGAGCTTGCTGTCACAAACAATGAACAATAAATCCTTGGAGTGGCAGAAAACAGTTGGGGACTATATCAAAACCTAACAGCTTTTTGTTCTGTTCTAGGGGGAGGGGTCTGCAGAGTGCTGCTTTATGACTAAAACCTGAGAGTCGATCTAAAACCTTTAACAAGCTGCTGCGTGTGAGAGCTCAGTGCATAGAAAAAAACTGCTGGGTCATTTTTTCAACCCAGATGTTGAGTTCATGCTGGGTTGGACAGATGTTGGGTAGTTTAAACCAAATACTGGGTCAAAAAATGTGACCTGTTTTGTTGGGTTAGAGAAGAGAGTAGAAGGAGCTTTATCGTTCTTTAAAACACTACATTTTGAATTGTACAAGAAACCTCATTTAGCTTAATAGAAATGGTAAGGATGCAATATTATGCTGTATAATATTAACATTAGTGGATCTAGTTGTCACAACAGATTAGACAGATGTGATTATGAATATATTATTTAATATTAATACTTTAATATTTTATTAAATAATATTTTGGTCTGTTAAGGGTTCTCCTGTGAATACCAGTATTAGGACAAAATTGAAAGGGATGAGCCAAGCTCTGGCATTATTGAACAGCAAAACTCTGCACACACATGGAATGAATTCACACAATTTCTTAAAATACAAGAATTTATTAACAAAAATAAGTCAACTCAAGTCAAACATATTTCAACCAACGAACTCTTTACTATGCTAAAACAATCCAACTAAACTACCAAGCAGAATTAAAGAACAAGGAAGACTAATGGGCTATGTACAATATAAACAAGTTGATCAATGATGGTTGAAAACCATGACCAAAAAAGTGATGCAACATTACCATGCAATTTTATTTATGTTTGAGAACCAAGGATTACCTTGAAGAATCTGGAAGTGAAATTAAGTTAGTCTTGGAACCAACTTAGGCAATAATTGGCATAACATTAGACAATCATTCACAATGCAAGATCAGATAAAATATTATTTTAATAAAATAATATTTTAAAGAATGATTTGCTGAATAAAACCAACCTTCTGGATGACCAATTCTCAACGGTTTTTAATTAGCTGCCTTTATTTATTAAAATAATATAAGGAAATATTATTTTGAATAAGAACCAAATCTTTGAGAAATGGGCTTAATTGTGTTACTTAGTTATCAAGTTTAGTAAAATAATATTTAGGCAAATATTTTACTAGATTGAAAACTAACAACCTCGCTCTGTCGTCCGGCCAAACTGCACGTTACTGCTGTAACCACGGTGATGCGGTCCCGCTGTCCTTCCTTCAGACCAGGAAAAACTGTTCCACTCGGCATTGTAGAGACAGGGTCTCTGCTGGGAATTCTCTATAACACAGTTTGATTCTGTAGACCTCAGAGAGAAAGTACAGCCAGGCTTGTACCTTAATTACCCCCGTTCATGAATGAATACCGGACACACAAACAGTAATTCATTCCTACTTAACTTAGTGCATATGATCGCGTGATCGTATGACACTCTTGAATCCAGTTTGAAGAGTTATGTCTGTTTGCCAGCAAAGAGACATTAGCGCACTGTGTCCCTCCGTCCAGTTCCTCTGGGGACCTGCGTGGAAGAGGTCAGTTTGTTGCAAAAGCGGGGTTTTTATTCAGACAGTGACGTCACGGGACGTCCGCTGTTATTCCCCGTTTCTGGCTATGCTGGAAGTAGGTTAATGCGATTTATTTTGAAAGTTCCAGAAAAGTTCATACTGGCCTTTAATTTTATAACCCATGCGCTGTGGTCCCAACACAGAACATTAGCATTTTTTTACAGTAATAGCTAGTGCTAGCTATGCTCACCATTCACACTTTGCCCACAGAATTGGTCATAAAATCAATATAGATTCACACTAAAATTCTTTAAGCCACATTTTTTGCCAGTTGGTCTGAAATCACTATGTTGTGTACTCGTAAGGCTGCATTTAAAAACAACAAAAAATTCAATTTAAAAGGCAAAAGTAATAAATATTTTAACTTCCTCGACAATAGGCTAAACATTTAATAGTTTAATGAAGCAAACAAAGGAGTGGGATTTTCTAGCAAAGGGATCCATAAATCATTGTAGATCCAAAACATTAAAAGCCTTGATATACATATACATTTCTCTATACTCAAAGCAAGTGAATATTTGTCATTCTTTCTTCGAAAACTTGGCTGTATTTAGCTATAAATGGGCATGCCCAAGGCTGCTTTAATCAGTCATTGGATGTTGGTGGTTCTACTCATGATGAGATTAATATCAAAGTGATGAATAAACAAATAGACAAATAGCCTACTTCATGTAATACCAAACATTTTTCATTCTTTGAAGACTGAAATTTGTCAATGAAAATCACAAATGGCCCCTGAGCCACACTTTGGACACCCCTGTTTTAAGCCAGCAGCTAGGTATCTGTTGAATTTAGGCAGTTTTAACCAAACATTTGGTCAAAAATTGCAACCCAGTTTGTTGGTGAAATACAAAATCGTGAGATGTCAAAATGATGCTCTACAATAGTCTTAATACCGGTATTATGAAATGACTTTGATTCACACAAGACAATGAGTTTGTTCCATTTAGTATATTTGAAATGAATTGAATTAAAGCCACACTTTAAAAACGTTTGGGACCCAGTTTGTTGTGACAGAGAGGAGGAAAAAAAGGGGCCTAATCATTCTCAACTGATCACCATTTTGAAGTATACAATGACCTTCTCCACAGAATGAAATAAGAAAGAGTGTAAAAGTATGTTGTATAATAATGTTTATATCAGTAGACTGTGTTAATTACTTTGGCTCACGCAAGTGAAAGCATTTGCTCAGTGAAGAGGACATCAGCCTTTCTACCTGCTAAGTAGTTAGCGCAAGCTATTGGTAAGTATGTTAAACATTCACACATTGACAAAACAATTGGTCATAAAGTCAACTTTGGCACACTCTAGCTGGCCATTTCTTTAACCCAATCATTTTTTACAGTTGGAAAGCTGAGTAAAACACAGATCAAAAATGCATCCTGAGACGTTCTGCCATATTGGCAGAGGTGCCAACAGCTGTAAACATAAGGAAGCATTTATGTGGAATAAAGCTGTGCAAAGCAGTTATCAAGACAGTTTAAAATGGTTTAAAAAACAGGATATAGGTAATAAATGTTGTGGTTCAATGCCAAAAAAACCAAAAGTAAAATCCAACGTTTCCATACAGTTTAAAGCCAAGACCTAAAACAAATACGTTTTTTTGTCTGTAACATATATCTATGCATCTCATCTTAAAAATATGCATTTAGACACAATCTTTAAGTACACAAAATTATATTTTTTGACTATATTGCCCGAAAGCAGCAGCTGGAAGGCTGGATGCGCATTTTGCTGACATTGTGAGGAGTATTTAGGTTTGGGGAGGTTAAACAAAAAACGTGACTGATCAGCTGCTGTGTTCTCTAGCATGAGTTTGCACGTCACAAAAACTGGAAATCCAGCTCCAACGTCCAAGTTCACAGTTTGTTGGGTTTGAGAAAAAAGTAGAGGGGACTTCATCCTTTTTCACAGGCAGATTTTGACTATACAACAACCTCCTCCACAGAATGTTTAATAATGTACATGTTATTTGTGTTAATTAATTCATAGTAGATAACATTAGCCATTTATCTGTAGTCAGTGCAAACTACAGGGGTTGGACAATGAAACTGAAACACCTGGTTTTAGACCACAATAATTTATTAGTATGGTGTAGGGCCTCCTTTTGTGGCCAATACAGCGTCAATTCGTCTTGGGAATGACATATACAAGTTCTGCACAGTGGTCAGAGGGATTTTAAGCCATTCTTCTTGCAGGATAGTGGCCAGGTCACTACGTGATACTGGTGAAGGAAAACGTTTCTTGACTCGCTCCTCCAAAACACCCCAAAGTGGCTCAATAATATTTAGATCTGGTGACTGTGCAGGCCATGGGAGATGTTCACTTTCATGTTCATCAAATCAATCTTTCACCAGTCTTGATGTGTGTATTGGTGCATTGTCATCCTGATACACGGCACCGCCTTCAGGATACAATGTTTGAACCATTGGATACACATGGTCCTCAAGAATGGTTCGGTAGTCCTTGACAGTGACGCGCCCATCTAGCACAAGTATTGGGCCAAGGGAATGCCATGATATGGCAGCCCAAACCATCACTGATCCACCCCCATGCTTCACTCTGGGCATGCAACAGTCTGGGTGGTACGCTTCTTTGGGGCTTCTCCACACCATAACTCTCCTGGATGTGGGGAAAACAGTAAAGGTGGACTCATCAGAGAACAATACATGTTTCACATTGTCGACAGCCCAAGATTTGCGGTCCTTGCACCATTGAAACCGACGTTTGGCATTGGCATGAGTGACCAAAGGTTTGGCTATAGCAGCCCGGCAGTGTATATTGACCCTGTGGAGCTCCAGACGAACAGTTCTGGTGGAAACAGGAGAGTTGAGGTGCACATTTAATTCTGCCATGATTTGGGCAGCCGTGGTTTTATGTTTTTTAGATACAATCCGGGTTAGCACCCGAACATCCTTTTTAGACAGCTTCCTCTTGCGTCCACAGTTAATCCTGTTGGATGTGGTTGGTCCTTCTTGGTGGTATGCTGACATTATCCTGGATACCGTGGCTCTTGATACATCACAAAGACTTGCTGACTTGGTCACAGATGCGCCAGCAAGACGTGCACCAACAATTTGTCCTCTTTTGAACTCTGGTATGTCACCCATAATAAATTTCTAATCAGCCAATCACATGGCAGCAACTCAATGCATTTAGGCATGTAGACATGGTCAAGACGATATGCTGCAGTTCAAACCGAGCATCAGAATGGGGAAGAAAGGTGATTTAAGTGACTTTGAACGTGACATGGTTGTTGGTGACAAACGGGCTGGTCTGAGTATTTCAGAAACTGCTGATCTACTGGGATTTTCACACACTACCATCTCTAGGGTTTACAGAGAATGGTCCGAAAAAGAGAAAATATCCAGTGAGCGGCAGTTTTGTGGTCGCAAATGCCTTGTTGATGCCAGAGGTCAGAGAAGAATGGCCAGACTGGTTCAAGCTGATAGAAAGGCAACTAAGTAACTCAAATAATGTAGCCTCAGTTTCCTGTCAGCTAAGAACAGGAAACTGAGGCTACAATTCGCACAGGCTCACCAAAATTGGACAATAGAAGATTGGAAAAACGTTGCCTGGTCTGATGAGTCTCGATTTCTGCTGCGACATTCGGATGGTAGGGTCAGAATTTGGCGTCAACAACATGAGAGCATGGATCCATCCTCCCTTGTATCAGCGGTTCAGGCTGGTGGTGGTGGTGTAATGGTGTGGGGGATATTTTCTTTGCACACTTTGGGCCCCTTAGTACCAATTGAGCATCGTGTCAACGCCACAGCCTACCTGCGTATGTATTGTTGCTGACAATGTCCATCCCTTTATGACCACAGTGTACCCATCTTCTGATGGTTACTTTCAGCAGGATAACGTGCCATGTCATAAAGCACGAATCATCTCAGACTGGTTTCTTGAACATGATAATGAGTTCACTGTATTCAAATGGCCTCCACAGTCACCAGATCTCAATCCACCTTTGGGATTGGGTGGAACGGGAGATTCACATCATGGATGTGCAGCCGACAAATCTGCAGCATCTGTGATGCTATCATGTCAATATGGACCAAACTCTCTGAGGAATGTTTCCAGTACCTTGTTGAATCTATGCCACGAAGGATTAAGGCAGTTCTGAAGGCAAAAGGGGGTCCAACCCGGTACTAGCAAGGTGTACCTAATAAAGTGGCTGGTGAGTGTAGATTGAGTATGAACTTTGCTCTCCAATTTCTGTTTTTATTCAGGTAAAGTTTTATTACACATTATTAAGTTGTTGTCTTTATTTGTTTATTTTATATCTAATAAATTTATTTGCAGAATTAAATTAAAATTAAACAAACTAAACTTTAACCCAAATATTTGTTGTGTAGCAATCTGGGTAATGGGTTTTTCTTTTCAACAAACTCTTTGGTAGCCTGAACATAAGCATGGACTGTTTACTGGTATTAAGGTATACGAAGGTTGTAAAAAGCTACAGTTTCACAACTTCTTAAATTTTTTGATCATCCGGTTCTGATAATTTAGATATGTTTCTAGCTGAATAGACCACAGAAAAGTCCTCACCTGCATGTGTTACTACACCCCACCGGTCAGTTGGCTTCTTTCTTTGCTTATGAAAAAAACAAATCCAGCTGTTTGTTTTTAGTCAAAAAAGACAGAGAAATTTTTGCCACCCAAAAATTGCCGTTATACTTCCCCTCCTACTCTATAGAGGGTAGCACAGCAGAGAGGCTTTTCTGCCCAATAAGCCCCTTAAAACTAATTTTATGCAGCTGTGTATTCCATATTTTTACTTAAGTCCCTGTTTCAAACCCAAATGTTAAAGATTGCAAAAGCAGCATTTGGAATAAGTGTTGTTTGTCTGTTTAAAATTAAAGCAGTTAGATCAAAATGTTTTGTAAGTACTGTGAAATTGTGGTATTTGTGGCTTATCACATCATGAGAATCTCATACTGGCCCTTGCCTACCTTCATATAAGACGATATACGCTTTAATCCATCTCTTTAGTTAAAAAACCAAAGCTTTAACCAAATATTCTGGGTCAAACTCATACCCTTACCCTGTGGTGTTAAATCAAGCAAGGGCTGTATATTGATATCCAGCAATATTGATATTGTTTTATATGACTCTGGCATAAAAATATAACACAAATTGGGTTGTTGTTAACACAGCAGTTTTTAGAGTGTACATATGTGAATACCTCTGTCTTAGAGCAAAAAATTCAAGACCAAACTTGTGGGATTGATCCATCAACTACTGTGCGCACAGAGCTCCAAAAACACCCTGCAAAGCTATTTACCAGGAGGGGGATTAGTGTTAAAGGTCACATAAAAATGCATGACAATTACTCTCGGGACTTAGGTGGATCTGTATCTGTAGGTATCCGCAGCATGTGGACAGCTGTTGTCAGTGTTACAAAATCAGAAGAATGCACAGCAGCCCTGCACGTACACCGCCAGTACTTCTGTCAAACACAGATCTCACGATTAGCTCTAATCTGCCTCAGATAGCTTTTTTTATATGTAAATCATAAATGTTTATCACTGAATCGCTGCACTGTAACAAGACAAGATGCTGTCTAGACCCTATTTTGAA
This sequence comes from Crenichthys baileyi, assembly GCA_036173005.1. Taxonomy (NCBI): domain Eukaryota; kingdom Metazoa; phylum Chordata; class Actinopteri; order Cyprinodontiformes; family Goodeidae; genus Crenichthys; species Crenichthys baileyi. The sequence goes on along the minus strand of JAHHUM010002594.1, from coordinate 1,879,464 downwards.
ACCAAAGCCTCCTGAATCAGCTGCACATCAAAGCACCCAAGAATGTTATAAATCTGATCCTCTAATTTTCACGTCTATGTGGTGTAGGGCATGTGTTCTTACACGTGGGCCCCTCCCGCGACTTGATGTGACACCATGACAGGGATGCAGAAATAACTGTAATCATCTTGCATTGTTTTGATCAAAGGTGTTATCCTCATATTTGTGAGGAAAAATCTCTCTTATCAGAGTTAATGAGTGCAGGTGGGCAGAGAACAAGGGGAAAATCCCAAATAACTACACAAAAAAGGCTTAAAAAAACTCCATCCTCCCCGTCTCAGCTTTAAACCTGAAAGCCAAGTTTTTAACATCTTAAAATATCTATTTTGCTCCCGTTATCAAGTTTCAGGTGTTTTTTTTCTTATGGCCGACATCAAAACAAAGAACAACCTGACAGGTCACATTATAGTGCATGAGGGTTTTAGGGTGTGGGGAGAAACTCTGTTGAAGGGCACAACCAGTAACCAGCCAACGTAACATCCACCTTTTGTTTTCAGTGCTCCACTGTTTGACATGCAGCAGGAAACATGCTCTTTACATATGCATAAAACGGAAACAAAACCGCTGGCAAGAACAGGTTTAAGAGTCTGCCAGGGATTTCGCCGGACAAAACTAAACAAATAAACTATTATAACAACACCCCAGGCAGAGGAGTTTACTCCATATGTATGAGCTCACCTTTGAAGGAGAGGCGAACCCGTGGTGCAGACTGCTGCAGGCCCCAGCCTCTGTAAACACACAGGGCCAACAGGAGGAGCTGGGCTCCAGATGCTGTCATGGTAACAGTCATGCAGGTAGCCCACAGAGATCTAAATCTGGACAAAAGAAGAAAGAGGAATGAGCGTTATTATAGAGTGCCCCATGAGAAATGGGAGACAGAAAAAAAGAGGGAAGGACGGACTCTCTCTGATGTCTCTGATCAGACGCTTGGCCTGCAGCCTTCTCAGATGAGACGTGTAGTTAGGCAGGAGAGAATAACGTCCAAATCTTCACACCTGCTCTGGAAAATATGACAGCCCTATTATTTATTTAGAGCGTAAATGTAGTGAGGTATGTGTTAGGACTGTAAAATGGAGCTTGTGAGGCCAGTCTCTTGAAAAAGAAAAAAGGCTGGCAATTACACGAGATTAAAATCACCTAGCCTTCATCTTGGACAAATTCTTCTACAAACAGCACTTAGTTCAGCACGCATTTTACTCACGTTTTACCTGCACAGAGAAGACAATGAACATGCCAATCAATGATTCCCCTCTGGCTCTCTCTCTCTTTCTTCCAACAAAGCCCTCTCAGAGGCTGATGAGTGGAGGACATGACAGTTCAAAGGAACAGGTAGCCCTCGCTGAAACAATTCCTGACAGTTAAGGGGTGTTGTGAAACTTAGCCCAACTGTTAGACCTTAACTCAGACATTCATTATGCATCTGCACTTTGCTGGAGAGGATCCCATATAAATTATGAATACTAAAAGCTGAGTCCATAACATCCATTAAATTGTCTCCCTTAAGGTGTGCTTTGCTTGGGCCTATAACACATCCCCTGGGCTCTTTCTTCCCCTCATGACATCCAGGCAGCCACAGCCTCAAGCGCACATGGCACACGCCTGGAAATTAGGAGGTGTTGGAAGGGGAGGGGGGTTATCATGGAGAAAAAAGGAAGCGTGATTTCACAAAAAAAAATTGGTTGCAGCACTTAATCTGGAGAACATGTTCCCGAGAAAGACAATTTGAACATTGTGATGAAACTGAAATGGTTGGAACATTTAGGAAAATCAGAAACAGAGGCCACACTGGCAGGACCTTAAACAACCTTCCTGGCACCGTGACCCAAATCTGCTCACCAGGGGGATGTTGATTCCCTCCATCAGACATTTTAAAGCCGCAGTAAATGAAATACAAGTGCATCCCAGTCAATTAGCACATGACAGAATGATTTCAGTAATTCAATTCAAAATGTGAAACTCGTAAATTACGTGGCTTCATTTCACACAGAGTAACATGTTTTAAGCATTCATTTCTGTCAGTTTTGATTATTTTGGATTAGAGCTAAGGCAAACCTGAGGTAAAAGAGGTATTTTAAATGTTTTGTTTAAAGAAATATTGGCCAACTGAAAAGTATGTCCATGCACTTCCGCAGGGCTCCTTTCACATTATTAAGGCATCAATGCGACATAGCATTGAGGAGGTCAGCCTGTGGCTCTGCTGAGCTGTTAAGGTAGCCCAGGTTGCTTTAATAGCGGCCTTCAGCTCATCTGCATTATTGAGTCTGATGTCTCTCATTGGGGATTCTCTATGGGGTTTACATCAGGCCAGTTTGCTGCCAATCCAGCACAGCGATGCCTAATCATGAAATAAGCTGCTGATACTTTTGGCAGTAAGGGGCAGTTATCAGGTTTGCTGTGGTGCTTGTCCCTATTGCTTATGCACGTTTTTCTAGTACACTTTTTCCTTGCATTCAACTTTCCATTAAAATGAATGAATACATCACTCTGTGAATAGCCAGCTTATTAAAAAAAACACTTGTGGCTTTACCTCTGTTTCTACCGGTCTTATGTAACAATCAAGCTTTCAGAAAACTGAATTTTGGATTTTCATTCGTTTTACTCAATAGTCATCAAAATGAACAGAAATAAACACCTGACCATTATTGTGTACGCCAAAACATCGCAATAAAATAACATTCCTGTATTAAAGATTATTTTCTATCTTATGTAATATTCTAATTTCCTGAGAAATTGCATTTTGGGTTTCCAGTAGCTGTAAAGCATACTAATCAAAATTAACAGAAATAAACATGAAACATACAGTGCTGTGTGTAATAAGTCTGTATAATAAATTAGTTTTACTTTTGAATTGAAACAATTAAATAAATGAACTTTTTAGAGATATTTGCACCGTATGAAATGTATGAAATGAAATATATTTGCACCTGTTCAGTCACATGGATAAGATAATGTTAGTATAGTATTTTAACTGAGATAGGGAATTGTTTTAAATACGCAGTCTGTATTAAAACTAACCTGATGATAGAATAAAAAACGCATGGCACATATTAGGACCTAATCTGAATGTATAAAAATGGAATGACTACAGCTTCTACTCATCTTTAAAGACAAGGATTAAAATTCACGCTCTGTGTTCGTTATAGCTTAATTTCCTATTTCTTAATAAATGAGAAATGACTAAAAATCCCATTGAGGCTCCACTGTGTGATGGCCTGACTCCGTGGTATATTTGTACAGCGGTTCTGTTGGTTTTCTGTGCTGGGTGGGAGCTGCAGGACAGATTGAAGTTCTGCTGTAATGATATATGGCTTCCCTTTAAATAATTACAGGATTTCTTTCAGCTTCTTTCATAAGCGGAGGAGTGCACACTTACCTGTGAACTCAACATCCAGAAATAGGAGCCGGGACAAAAGCACACACTCCAGCCATCTAAAGGCTCAGAGACTGTGCTACAGAGTAACCAAACGCCAGTTAAAAGTTAAACCAGAGTTAAGTTAAATGTCCTTACCTTTGATTTCTGCGAAAAGAGCCCGAAATTGCTGGATGTTACCGCGGCATTCCGCGCGTTTTGCGCCTTTGGAGTCCGGACTGGAAAAAGTGTCTCTCAGCAGCAGATCTGCGCAGGAATTAAAACAATCCGAAAGGTTTGATAGTTCCTCTTAGATAATAGGGAAAAAGACAACAATGCTGAATCACCCGCTTATAACCGAAGGTATTCCTCTGCGTAACAATAAAAAGAAAGAGAGACAAATTGGCATCAGATCCCTTAACGCTTGTCCCACAATCTCCAAAAGTTTACGCCTATAAAACCATCGATCAAGATCTTGGTCCACGGATCAGAAAAAGGGACTTTAACTGGTGACTGAACGAGAAGCAAAGTGACCAGGTGCAGGTGTTGGGAGAGTGATCTGCCCCGCTGTCCTCTCCCTTCTGTTCTGCCCCCACTCAGCCTTCCCTCTCCTGTTGGCCTACAGCAGCATTGGACCAAACCTCTCAGCGCACCATATGGGTGTGATTAACCCTGTCACTGCTGGCGGATCTGAGCCGACCTATGCTTGAGCGAGGCTCTACGCAGAATTATAGTTGGGGACCCACCTAATGGTTTACAATTTATTTAACTTGCATATATGTTGTTATGATTAGGAGCAAAGAAATATAAAATAATAATACAAAAAATCTTTAAAAAATGAATCATAAATAAATTACAAATGGCCTTCCCAAATATATAAAAATTCTAAAATACCATCATACACAAACACTTAAGTTTATTTATATAAAAGCAATTCACAACAAGAGCACCAAAACAGTAAATTCTGTCCAATCATACAAACCAGATTGAAAGTCAGCCACAGTCCAGTTTGATCTACTTATCAAACTATGCAGTCAAGTTAGGTTACTATTCAAATTGGTAGCTTGACACAACAAAAGAGGGTAACGCGTCACAATGATTCGCAGTCCAATCAGAGATATTCTAGAGGAAGTTGGCAGCATGCAATGTTTATTGTATGGTTTCATAAGTGTTTCTGTATCAGTTATGTCAGCTACCATAAAGGAAGACGTTTATAGAAAAATGAATTGTGGGTACCAAATTTCAAATGCTGTTTGTTTTACTTTTTTTGTTCTGCTTTATTTTTTACTCATTTGTCTGAGGAGACAACTTACATATCAGTGTGTGGTGGGGTGGGGAGGTGGGTTTACAAGCAACCGTATAAAAAGCCTATTAGCTACTGATCTATTTACAACAGATACTGGTTTTCTCAGCTTAGAGAAAACCAGTAACTGGTTGTTAAATTTTGACTCTGTTAACTTCAAGTTCAAACGTGGAATATTTTACTTTCGTAACCTTCCTTTGTGGGAATTGGAGTTCTCTCACGGGCCTTTGCCGGGCCGGGGCCGGCCCTGTGGTGAAGTCTAACACACTGCTCTGTACTGTGGGCCCAGTAGTTTTTTCCTGAATAATTCAGCTGCACTTTGTGATGGGGAACTCTCCCTTTTTACACAAATGTTTTTGTTTTTTTTCTCAAGCACTGTGAGAGTCACAAGCTATTCTTAATACATCAGCAGGAGCTGAAATTTACTATTAAAGCTGGAGGAGTGGGTCCTGCTACTAGGACTGTGTCACCATTGCTTTTCAGCTCCACAAGAGACCTGGGTCAGCCCAAAAAGATTCCCGGGATTCCTCCCTGGCTGGCACAGGCACTCATGACAACAGTGACAAAGCAACCTAAACAGGGGGGGTTGGGCAGCTGGATGTAAAGGACACCCATCCTGTTAACAGCGCCTCAAGCTTGAAACTGACGCCGGTTCGGAGCACCTCTCATCTTTGTGGGGGGCTGTGACGCTTGATGGGGCACTGAAGACAAAAAAAGCAGAGGGCGAGTGTATTCTGAGCCAGAGCCCCTGGAAGACAGTCCAATTAAATAAACACAGGAGGAGATGTGGTTTGTGAGTGTATAAAGTTCACAGAGGAGTGCCGTCACCTGCAGAGCTCACAAAGCTTTTGGTTATTGCTTATCTTTTAAAGATCATGCTTGAGTTTAAATGACTTTGAAACTGGCAAAGCAAAGAAGCCATGTTTAAACCTGGGTGTGAGCCAAAGATGATCTACCAGCAGCTGTGCGTCAAAGTGTGACCAGGAGGTAGTCTTTGTCTCCCGCCCAACAGCAGGCATCCCTCCGCTTCCAGCAGAGGAAGTGAGTCACGACTGTGTGCTGAGTTCAAGTTTCCGTGAGCTCTAAACTTTGGACACGGACACCAGAACACTGAACAACTCCCAGTGCTTTATAGGTGCCCACTGACGTCATCAGTATCTGTCACTGTATCATCCGCTATCCTTATCTCACCAGCATGTACACACCACTGCCTGATCACACAGGAAGGGCGTATAAGGCTGCCTGTTCACTACAGGAACAGTGATGTATAAAAGTATTCAATCCTCTTCAAATTGTTTAAACTTTGTCACGTTACAACCAAAAACTTTAAAGTATTCTGTCTGGGATTTGATGTGATAGACCAACATAAAGTAGTGTGTAATTGTGAAGTAGAATGAAAATCACACATGGCCTTTCAAAAACGTTCACAAATAAATACCTCAAAAGTCAGACATGCATTTTTATTCACCCCCTTCACCCTGATACCCCTGAATAAAATCTATCGCTGCCAGTTGCCTTCAGAGGTCACCTAAATAGTAAAAAGAGTCCACCAGTGTTTTATTTAATCTTGATATAAATCCATCTGTTCTGTGAAGGCCTCAGATGTTAGGAAACATTAATGAGCAACAAGCATCATGAAACCAGGAAATACACCCAACAGGTCAGGGAGAAAGTTGTGGAGAAGTTTAAAGTAGAGTTAGGATAGAAAATAAGATCCCAAACGTTGAACATCTCATTGACCAATGTTCGTTCCATCACAAGAACACAGAAAGAGTATGCTCAACTGCAAACCTACATGGCCAACCACCTAAACTGATAGGCCAGGCAAGGACAGCATTCATCAGAAAAGCAGCCAAGAGGCCCATGGTAGCCCTGAATGAGCTGTAGAGATTCATGGCTCGGGTGGGAAAAATCTGACAGAGCAATAAATGGTTGTGCCTTTATTAAAAAGTATCAAGAGTTCCAGTTTCCAGTTTGTCACAAGCCATGCAGAGGACACTTTAAGCATGTAGAAGAAGGTGCTTTGGTCAGCTGAGAACAGAAATGTACGATTTTAACCTACAAATCGCTTTGGGTATTGGAAAGCTAACACCACACATCACCCCTTTCACACCATTCCAACTGTGAAAAATGGCAGTAACAGCATCATGCTGTGGGGATGCGTTTTTTCAGCAGTTTAAAAATGGTCTCTATCAAATCTATGAAGAAAGGTTTTAGTCTGTAGATATGTGTAAAGACATATTCGCAAAAGTGATGCAGATGCATACAAACATTTGATTGGTATGAATACTTTTGTAAGGCACTGTGTTTGTTGAAGATGTGAGGGTAGGAGAAGCTCATTATCTCCAACAAGATGAATGGATTTCATAATATTAAGACAGACAGTGTGGATTAGAAATCCACACTGTACGTTTGTTTTCTGGTCAGCCAAAAGATAGTCCAGAAGATCCTTGTGCCTACGTGAGGTGGACATTTATAACTGCAGGCCGACCAAAAGCTCCAGATAAATCGTATTCCCGCAGACACATCAATCACTACAATTCCAGAGACATAGTATTTGTACCCTGGAGGAAAAACAACCTATTATCTGTCCTCCTGCTGATCTCTCCTGTGGTAAATTGATGAACTCAAGAGTGTCTGAACATGCCTGCAACTCAGAGGCATGCCCTGGCCAAGGAAACTGTGGCCCTGAGAGTAAATTATAAACTGCACCTTGCAAAAGTATTCATACGGCATGAAATTTTCCACATTTTGTGAGGCAATAACCACAAACTTCAATGTATTTTATCAGGATTTTATGTGACAGACCGACACAAAGTAGTGCATGATTGTGGAAAAGTGGAAGGTAAATGATACATGGCTTTCATAAATAACAAATAAGCAACATACAAAAAAGGAAATCTATAAAGTGTGGCATGCATGTGTATTCAGTCGCCATGAACCACCTTTTGCTTCAATCCCGATTATTTTATTATTTATTATGGTTTATCCCGACCAGCTTTACACATCCAGAGCCTGGGATTTTTGCACATTCTTCCACCAAAATAACACAAGCTCAGTTAGATTGATGGAAAATGTCTATGATGCTCCTCCACATCGAGAGGAGCCAGTTGAGGTGGCTCGGGCATCTATACCGGATGCCTCCTGGACGCCTTCCTCGGGAGGTGTTCCAGGCACGTCCCACCGGGAGGAGGCCCAGGGGACGGCCCAGGACACGCTGGAGGGACTATGTCTCTCGACTGGCCTGGGAACGCCTTGGGCTCCCCCCGGAGGAGCTGGAGGAGGTGTCTGGGGAGAGGGACGTCTGGGTGTCTCTCCTGAGTCTGCTGCCCCCGCGACCCGGTTCCGGATAAGCGGAAGACGTCGAGTACGAGTACGATTCTATGATCACTAACTTTCAGGTATTGTCATAGATTTTGAATTAAATATAGGTCTAATTTTTGAATGGGCCATGCTAACATATTGATATGCTTTGATCTAACCCATTCCATTATAGCTCAGAGATATATGTCTGGAGCCAGAGGTGCCACACCAGCCTCAGGTGCCTCATTCAGGTTTTTCTTCAAGGACTTACATGTATTTACCTCCATCCATATTCCCATCAACCCTGACCTTTTTATCTTTCTCTGCTGAGGAAAGACATACCCGCAGCATGATACTGCCACCACCATGTTTCATGTGTTCAGGGTATAATATCTAATGCTGATTTTTGCATTTAGGCCAGAAAGTCCAGGGCACCTTCTCCCACATATTTCCTGTGCCCTGTGTAAACAGGCATTCAAATAAAAAAATATGGTTTTCAGATTTTTATTAAAAATATTGAGAATCGGGAATCCTTACCCTTACATTTCACAAATATGAACTTTGTGTTGAAAAAAGATCTCACCACATCACATGTTAGTAGTGGTTGTTATTGTAGGGCGTCAAAATGTGAAGACACTGCATAATGCAGAGAAAAATAAGAGGTAATTTCCTATGATCGCAGCTTCGCAGCCAAATAATTATGATTCTACAGGTAAGAAAATATGTAAACATTAACTTGTAAGAAAAGAAACAGGTGCTGCTTGTCATCCATGAACTTCACACATCGCTGATTATCAAAGAGGAGTAACTATGGAAAACATTGTTGACATGAAGGGCGCATACGTGGCACACATTCCAGTCACAGCCTGTTCACCTCTCACTGAATTGCAAGTGGGGTGAGTGCCGGCTTTCGACACAGAACACAGTGCAGGCACACAGTGGCTGCAGCTTCCAAGAGATGGAAGACCGTCTGCAGCAGTCCAACAGCCACGTGTCCGCCGGGGCCAGCCACCATCTGCCTTGAAGACAGGACTGGCACTCTCCCTCTGCAATAAAATTCAGCAGGGAGAATAAACAGCTGTTGAAGAAGTTCTCTTGCAAAATAACAAGGGGGAGTGTACGCTTGGAGGGTGCAAGAGTTACTGTACATGAGAAGAAGATGGCAAGGATGAGTGAGACTAAAAGACATGTGTCTTAACAGGTAAATCTGTCAGCACCCTCCCAAGATGCTATGGTAACAGCCGGTTAATGGTTAAGTATTGTTTTTTTGAATGCATGACTTCCGATTCATCTTTAAAACTATTTGTCTTCAGAGAATTGGTTTAAAAATTGCCAACCTGCATGTACACAATGTGTGCATCCTGACACAGAACCCCAAACTCGCATCTACTTTCTCTGCTGCATGCATTTAAATTGAATTCTCTTATCTGTGTTCACCCCCTTGCTCTCATCTCACACTTCCTTCAGACACCAGACTCCAGGTGAATTTCAATGTCAAAGATACTAAGGTATCGCAGGCACTGCAATCTGTTCATTCTGTCAGCTGGGTGCATTTGTGTGTGCGTTGTTGTGCACGGGTCTACAGTATGTGCTCTGATTGCTGGGGGTTAGGCCCATTCATCTGTCTGGTGTGATCATGGCTCTCTGTAACTGGGCCTAGGCGTGAGCATGCTCTCTGTGATCTCCCTGATAAGAGTCATCCATCTGCTGTGTGTATCTGTCAGGGCCCGGGCAGCTCCTCTTATCAATGCACTCATCCGTTTCCCTCAATCATTCCAGCTCTGTTCTCTTTTCTCACTCTTGGCTGGTTTTACCCTTCCGTGCAGCTCCGACTTCTTCTTGATCCGATGACGAGAGGAGAATCACACTTACGTGGACCGTCTGTATTACCAAACCTGCCAATTTGTAAGTGGCGCACAGCCTCTTGCTGCAAACTAATGCATGCATGAAAGAATGCAAGCCTTTTTCTGAAAGAGACTAAAGCATGTGCACGTGTGCAAACATACACACTCACACACAGATTGTTGGTATTCAGGGGCCCAACCTCAGACTCTGAGATTGTCTACAATAGATGGGACTCAAAGAGAAGCAGCAGCTTTTTTCTTGCAGGCCAGAATACCCTCCTAATCATCAATCTTGCAGACGAAGACATAGCTTTTGTGTGTTATCCTTTCATTTTTCACTCCCACAAAAAGGGTCTGAAACTTGGAAAAACTACTGAAAACAAGAGAACATGAAGCAGCATGACAAGAAGATTTGTGTACACTACCAACAAGAGCTTAGATCAGGGGAGTGTAGTGTACACAAAAGAATCCATTTAGGATTTTGCCATCCTGCCCATAACAAAAGGCTTTACAAACAACCCCCAGACCACAAAGCAACCTGAAGATTGCTCTGCTGCCCCAGCAATCTGTACTTAGTTTGTTACAATCAATATTGTAGGAACCAGCCCTATTATTAATTTATATCCAAGAAAACACATTGGGCTCTTATGTGGGCTGGATTAAGCTCCTTGTAAGAGAAGATAAACACTGTTTAACATGAGCTCCCTTCATGGGTGGTGTACATGGGTTTCATCATTAGTATTAATAGTATAGGCCTATCCCAGATTGCATACTCTGGGTGCTGCTGGGCCCACACCAGGACAGGTTTTTGCTAGTGGAATATTTATAGCTGTGCATTAAAAGTGGAATCAAGGGTTTAAGTGTACTGTTGCAACAGAGCTGCTGTTCCTTTGTCTGGGCCTGTCCAAAAATGCCTCTCCCGGAGCTACTTGCACTGCTGCATTCAAGCTGTCAGCGGGATCACACAATTGCTGTCATATCAAAGATGGAAAATATTAAGGAGCAGCTGCAGGACTGCTTTTTTTTTCCTCAGAGATGTATGCGTTCCAGCCAAATCCATCTCGGGGTATCTAAACATCACATCTATACAGCAACATTAATGGTTCTAACTCACAGTTAGCCTTGTCTTTTTAGTTACACCTGAAAGTTTAAACAACGCTTTGAAACTTCAATGAATTACCAAACATTTTATTACGTCCGTTGATATAAAGGTAAACTTAACACTGACGCCTTGTGGTTATTTGAGGTAAAACATTCCGTTTAATGAGCTCAGCACATAAAACATAGAAATGTATTTTTATTGCACAAAGCAAATGTACATCACCTTGAAATCAAGGGCGTTTTTGGGGTCTCAAAACATTGGGGGCTTTAGCCCAGATCCAAAATATTTAGATTTCAATAAGACAATTTATAGGTAATTTAAAATAAACTTAAAATAATGTAGGACATATTGTACCAGTTCTCTGTCTCGGCTGTTTTTAGACTGAATGTAAATTATTTTAAATAAAAAAAAAAGGTTTATTTTACTTTTTTTTTTTGTTAGAAGCTGAACGAAGGACAAGGAGAAACAGAGTTTAGGCCTGATGAAAAAACATTTTGCTGAAGCAAATAATTTTTGCTGACAAAACGTTTTTCTTAAACTCAGAGATGTTTACTTTGGGCCAGATAAATGTGCTTCTTTTGTCATCTACATAAATTACCTTTTTAAACATTACATTCTCCTTAAAGTGTTCCACTCCTGAGGCCCCATTGTCTTTATTCAAAAAATTTTTAAAAAAAAGGGAAAATGGTTAAAGTTTTTTTCCAAAAATCTTAGCAGACTTTATTTTACTATCCAAGAGTTTTTTAAAAACATTTTTTTAAAATTTTTTTCCTTCTTTAGAACCTATTCTCTTTTCTTCCCATTTTTTTTACCCCTTCATTCCACTTCGAAAAAATTTTGGGGTCTCCCAAAAATAATAAAAGAAACATTTTTAAACACAGTCTTTTTGTTCTGCCTGAGCATGTGACATTAATTGCAGTTCTTCTTTTAAAACACTTTCTGAAGGAAGGGTGTTAAGTTGTGGTGTTTAAAATATAGATAGAGCCTCACCCTGGACCTTATCAGTACTAATTTTAAAAAGTTTTTAAAAACTGTTCATATGGTATGTATTCTCATCTTCAGTAAAACTGTACCCCCTTGCTTAATTAGTTTAGTTTATATAATTTTCTGTGAAATTTAGAAAAATATTTTTAACTAATCAAGGGTCCCTGTTTTAATTGCATGTTTATTTCTTAATTATCTGCTTTTTAAAACCCAGATTTGTACGTTTAGAATCACACAGAAATTAAAAGAAAGAGGGAGGCTTACTTTTGCTCTTTTACTACGTCTTAGGGAACCCAAAATTTTTTTTCCCTGGTTTATTGAGGACAATTTATTCGTCTAATTAGAACTAGACTATAAGACTGGCTGCAGCAAAAGAGACAAAGTGTTTTATCTAAGGACCTTTTAGAAACGTTGGGTTAAATGCTTTTATTTTGACTGAATAAAGGCCCAGATATTTTCACGTTATGAGCAAATCCCCTGAACTCACAGAGAAGGTTGCTGCTGTGTTCTATCCAGCCCACATTTAACTTCACCTTAGCTCGGTGAAAGTTTTTCTCATGACCCTGATGATGCTCATTAGAGGAACCCCCACCTCATGTCCCCTTTTGGGTGAAACATGATTAGCTTTAACTTACAATCACTTCCTGATCGCATTTAGGTTTTAAACCCCATCTTTCGCTGGGGGTTAACCCTCGCGTCCACCTGTTTTTTCCCGAAACACACACCCACCAGGCTCCCACTCTCCGGGTTTGGGTCTGTGGTTGCTCTAAAAGAGCCCTGTTTTTAGGCGCACAGTGTAACTTTTTAGGTAATGAGAAAGGGAGGTCAACCTGGAGTAAACTGCTTTCTGGCGTGGGGCCCTAGGCAATTTGTGGTGCTGCAAGGCGCAAAAGCATTTTTTGTCTTTTCCTTTTAACTCTTGTCGGTAGGTGGAGGGGACGTGATTATATGAACACAAAATTGAAAAATCTGATTGTTTTTAAATAAAAATGTGAAGTGCAGTACCATTTTGTGGCTGCATCTTTTTAATACTTCTCAATTTCTTCTATCAAGAAGTCCGGGGCTATTCAGAAAATATCCGGGGCTTCCTCCCCGGAAGCCCAGGTCTAGCTACGCGCCTGCTTGAAATTATATTCATATTACCTGAAAAAAAATCGTACATGGTTTCAAATTTAACAAATAAAAAAAGTGTGGCATGCACTTTTATTTATGCTCCTTTTTACTGATACCCTCAAATTTAGTGCAACCTGCAGAGGTTTGTAATTTAATACAATAAATACAAATACAATAGCAACAAGTAAAAGTAAGAAAGACGTTATTAAAAGAGAGCCTTAAGAAGTCATGTTTGCAGTTCTTCATAAAAGTTGTATGAGACACAGCAAAATGTGGAAAGATGCCCTGGTCAGATGAGATCGATGTTTATTTCTTTGGCCTGGATGCAAACACTGTGTGGAGGAAAACTAACACTTCACCCAGAAGTCACCATGCACACAGTGAAACATAGTGGAGGCAGCCTCTTGCTATGGGAATGCTTTTCTAAGCTGTAACAGAGGTGCTGATTAGTTAATAAGATGGATGAACTTAAATATAGGACAATCCTGGAAGAAAAGATTCAGTCTCCGGAAGACCAAAACCTGTAGAGACCCACCCAAACATCTTACTGTCGTAGCTGGAGCAAAAGCAGATTCTACAAAGTATGACTGAACACATGAACCATTGCTAATTTTCCTTCCACTTCAGTTATATACTACTTGGTGTTGACCTATCACATAAAATCCCCTCGAAATACCCAATGTTTATAGGTTAAAAGTGAAACAAGGTCATGAATACTGTAAATGTATAACACACAGCCAGCAGTCAAACAGCTTTCTATTTATTAGGTCTGAGTCAAAAGGTGGACATTTATCTTTAAAGCAAACAAGATCAACCAAAGAAAAACAAAAAACAAGTAGAAATAATAAACTAAAATATTCTAAAAAAAATCACCACACACAAAACAATTTGTTGAAAACAACCAAAAAACAAAATCCAGATTGTTTGATAAATTGCATTAAAACATATCTTAAACAAAAAAAACATTGCTGAAGTATTATTTACAGGATCATTGCTAAGAAAAGTAAGCGAATACAAATACTATTTTTTATTTTACAGTGCACCCCATTACAAACGGCTGTGAATTTGATACCACACACAGCAATATTTCTCTACACAGCAGTGTAAGTGCTATTATTATCCTTTCTTACAATTTGTGCTAACAGCATGCCATAACGCAAATGTGTAGAAAAACATAATACCAACTTTTTTTTTTTTTTTTTTAGAAATGTAATCTTAAAGAAACTTTGGATGTTTACACAAGTTAATTCAAATTGAGTTGAGCCCTGAAGAATGCTCAGAAATCCTGCGTAGTTTGGGTGCGTTACAGAAATCTGGGAATTTAACAGAAACGTAGCTCAAATTATGAGAGGATTACAGAAGATCAGATAGTTTACAGGGTGGAGGTGTGGATGTAACATGACAGCACAGGCAGAAGACAAGAAGAAATACACAATGGTAGTCTATTAAAATAATAATTGCTCCTATATACTACAGTAGAGTCCACGTTTCTTTATACACAACCAACAATAAGTATAAGCATGAATGATTTAAAATTAGCCACGGTATTTTAACAAAACGACCACCATGATCATCCCTGAGAAGACATTTTGGTTCTATACTCAGTGCATCTGAAATGTACGATCATCATATCAAATTGAACTCATGACATATTCGCTTTTGTCACGCGTCGGTTAAAAAACAAACAGCTTTTGCAGCCTGAAAAGATCACTATTAATGCCTCTGAGGATTTCAGTATTATGTGAAGAATCTGCTAAAACGAACTACTTCTTAGATATGTTATAAATGGGTTTTTTCTGCACAAAAACTTTCTTTAGGAACTGTTAGGGGATCCGGAACCAAAATAAGTGTGAAGATAAAAAAAAAAAAGAAAGAAGTGAAAGTGTTTTGGAGGGTAAACCCTAATGACTAAAAATAGAAGGGGAAACCTGTTGCATTGGCTTTATTGTTACAGTTCACCATGATTTAAAAGCTCCTGTCTATTTTAGGTAAAAAAAAAAAAAGCAAAGACTGATATTTTGTGCATAAAAGTGACACCAGGAAGAACGATTCAATGTTTGCACTGCCTCTCCTCTTCATATTCCCAGACTCTGGTCTCTATGGCAGCTTGCTCCTAAACACACACTACTCAGCCACGCTATAAAAACCAGTGAGAGCCGAAGTCAGTTAGATGGACCATTATCGGGTCATAGATCCTGTGTCCATGTCCTGATGATCCAGATCTGTTTCTGGAGGCACAAAGAGGACCGAAACAACACCAGCAGGTGGTTTTAATGCTGCGGTTTATTGGTGTGCATCAATTTATCACTTTCTTCTTAGGCCTCCTCCTCTTCATCCTGATCGCTGTCATCAGAGCCTGCAGGACAAAAATAACAGCCATCATCCAGAACACTAAGATTTGGGTTAAATGAAACAGCAGAAGAGGAAAACACGAAAACGCTTTCTTATCCGCCTTCTCAACTTCTGTTTTGTTTTTTGTTTTTTTATAATAGTGAACCAATTCTGATGTCTTACCGTCGATCACTATTTCTCCACTACCCTCCTCTTCTGCCTCCTCCTGGCTCTCATCTGAGGAACACACATTTTGTTGTCCATTCAGTACATTCACAGAACCTTGTAGAAGAACCTTCTCACATCTTGCCACGTTACTGACACCAACTTAAATGTCTTTTATTTTAGGCGACATGTCATCACAAAGTGGTGCACAACGATAGTGGAACGTCCACCTCAGTCTCAAGTCTTTTGCAGCCTTTAAAAAGGTTAAGTCCAGGATTGCCCTTTATTAAGCTTCATCCATCTTTCCATCAACTCTGACCAAGTTCCCTGATGAAGAAACAAATCCATACATGATGATGCTGCCACCCCTGTGGTGACGGTGTGTTCAGGGTAGTGTGCCTAGTTAATTATCCGCCACATAGCATTATTGAAAAGGTTAAGTTTTATACGTATCTAACTAGAGAACCTTCTTCCACATGTCTGATGTGTCCCCTGCAAGGACTTGGACGAACTGGACTTATGGTTTCTTTCAACAATGGCTTTCTTCTTGCCACTTTCCCACCAAGGAAGGTTTCTGCATTAAACCAATAGCGGTCCTGTCTAAGATTCTCCTTGTTATGGAACTCCATAGCTCCTCCAGAGTTACCCCTGGCGTAGTGCAGGGCAGTAAAACAATTACAGTATTTGAATTGAGAAGCAAAAAAGATCAACATCAATGATAAAGATAGGCTTTAAAATCCAAAAAGATAGACAATCCACGTGGCCTATCAGGCGGTACGTTGGGCCAGGATTGATTTTACAGAATGAAACAGAGATTGCAACCAGTTGTCTGAACTTTGTGTGCAATATTTCATGCTGGTACTGATGCATATTTGCACTCTAACAGTACCGCAAATTGCTTTTATACATCAATATATAGTTAAGAGAGCGTAATTTATTATGTGTTTAGTTGTAGTCCATAATGCAATGCTTACAGCAATTGTTATTTAAAAAAAGTCATAATGTTTATTTTATTCTTTCAGTTTTTATTGATCAGATGCGATGTTAGAAACTGGACTGTTAGTTTGAAACTGTATAGAGATAATTATGGAAACCATTCAATACAGAATAAAATGTTGTGATTATATTTCTGCCCATGCTGCGCGGCTCTACCACGACGCCTTGGGTGCTTCCCTGATGCATGCTCTCCTTGCTGGCCTGTTAGTTGAGGTGGACAGCCATGTCTTGGTAGGTTTCCAGTACGTTTGAACAGAGCTCTACGACACGTTCAGAGCTTCGGATATGGTTTTATAACCTAACTCTGCTTTAAACGTCTCCACAACGTCATCTCTGACCTGTCTGTTGTGTTCCTTGGTCTTCATGATGCTGTTTGTTCATTAATTTTCTCTGACAAACCTCTGAAGTTTCATGGAACAGCTCGATTTTTACTGAGATTAAATTACTCACAGATGGACCTTTATTTACTACTTGTGTGAATTTCAAGGGAATTGGTTGCCCTGGATGGTTGCCATGGGGTATTAGAGTAAAGGGGAAACAAATACAAATGCATGTCACAATTTTGAGATTTTTATTTGTAAATAATATTTAAACCCATAATTTTTCCTCCACTTCAGAGTTGAGCTTTACTTCACTCTTAGCATTACGCATTGATGTTTTTGGCTTTAATATGACTAAATCTAAAATACTTCAAGGGTTGTAAATACTTCTGTCAGTTATGACAAGTAAAACACAGTCGAATAGACTCACATTAAAACTCAAGTTACAGCAAAACCTGGGATTTACAACTGAAACTGTCTGCATTTTAAAACAAGCCAACAGCATCTTAAATGCGTTACTCAACAGTTCCAGTTTCTAACAGCTCTGCTTTACGCTGACCTGGACTCGCTCGCCTGCCGTCATCCTCCTCTTCTTCTTCTTCTTCTACACCTTCTTCTTCTTCATCCTCCTCCTCATCCTCCCTGCTGTGGCCTTGTTCAGCGTCACCAGTGTCCTCACCTGGCTCGTCGTCTGAGTCAGAAATTACCACACAATCATCTCCGTTTCCGTTTCCAGCTGCTCTGGCCTCAGTGGCACTACTGGAGAAATGACAAACATGGACACACGCAGGCTCGTGTAAACAGTGAATGGTAGTTATGCTGCAGGATATATATATATATATATATTTTGGTACCAGTAAACTATCATTAAAAGACACAGTGGTTAATAAGCAGTTTGTTTACTGACAGCAACATAATCCTGAGTGTACTAAGGGGCTTAAACAGAAACAGGAGGGTGTGTCGGTTTTACCTGCCGTTCTCCCTCGGTTCCCAGAGAGGAGTGAGGTAGTATCTCAGCGGATCTCTGTAGAGGTCATCCTTTAGTATCTAAACAGCAGCACAAAACATGAATACAGCAGGTTGAGATGCATGCTTTCCCATAACGGCACAGTGAATTGACCAGGCACATTTTAGAGTCATGTGCACACAGATCTCCACCTTGTGAACTTGGAAAAATGACCTATAATATATAATGACATTCTGGAAGACAGTTTATTGCTTTATGTCGGTGGCATTTAATCCCAAAAACAGCCAGGAGAGCATAAATGCCTGCCAGAGTTTTCAAACACCTTACTTCGCCAGCTACCAGGTATAAAGTCTGAATTATGTCAGCTGGAGCTTAAAGTTGGTAATTAACCACACAGATTAAAGCATGAGCAGGCATGCAGATATTTGAGCTTTTTCATTTTCCTTGCTTGCCTTTGGATTATTGTTTAATGATTAAATAAAACGTGATACGTTTAAATAAAATCTATAATGTAGATGATAATTTTTGTAAACTAGCAAGACTTTGGCCATCCAAAACATACTGTAACCTAATTTCTTCTGAACTAGGTATATGAGAAGTAGCATAGAGTGTTTATTGTAATGATAAAAAGGCTCAGAGAGAATTTTCCCCATTTTTTTTTTTTTTACCTTCTTCACAGTCAGAGGTTTTCATTAATTCACGTTGTTTTAAAGCAACTGTATGACTGCATTTTTATACTGCTCCTGGAGCTATGGCTTCTTCTTCACCAAGTGGCCTTTAGTACATCTAGGTAAAGGATTTCTTTCAGTGTGGACAATGACACTCTCCAACCAGCTGCAGCCAGCATCTCAACTTTTGTTCTGAGGTCGATTTGCACATATTTCACCAAAACACGCTCCTAACTGGGACACAGAACCACTCCTTCCAGAACGATAGGCTGCCTGGACATTCCCACACTATTTGTACTTGCATATAATTATTTAAACAGATGAATGAAGCCTCAGAAGGAGGTGGTGTGTTTGAAGTGTTGCCTTATGTGCCTCCAATTAACTCAAACTCGAATTAACCTAACAGAAGCTTACAAAGTTCTTACATTATCATCTGGGCTAAAACATTTAAAAGGCATAGTAATATCAGTAAATTCAAACTGAATTTGAGGAAAATAATAAAAACAATTAATGGAAAAATCATATTTTGTTATTCAGGAACTTAGTGGACAGAAATAATAAAGGTAATCCAAACCTAACCATAAAGCAGGAAACACTTCGTCTAATTTAACAGACCGTGAAGAAAGAAAAGACTATGCATGCTTTTATAGATTATGTAAATAAATTGTTTCAAATCTGTATAGAAAAACAGATGTAACATCCCCCTAAAGGTAGTTAACTCCAGTATAAAGTATCCAACCAAGGCTCTGTCATCAGCAGACATAAATTGCATGGATTGCTTTATCACAAATTAAATACCAACTGTAGTTGCACATAATGACATTCAATGTTGCAAACTGAGTCCAGGGGACCCTGGTATGACTGATGGTTCATTTTAACACAAAGTATAAAATTGGGTCAATGCGGATGCTTGTGTTTGTCAAAAAAAAGAAAAAAAAATGTATATAAACCCTATGAGCAAGTAGTGATCTGTACCTGTGCTACATCATCCTGTGCTGGGTTACTGTGGTCACTGAACCAGCTGAAAAACGTCTCGTAAACACCGCGGCATGACTTCCTGGGCTCGCTGTTAGCTGTCAGATTGTGTCCACGATGCCAGAGTATGGGGTTGGAGAAGGACATGGGTGATCCTGCAAGCATCAGCAGCGAGGATCAGAAACAAATATATACCATAACACCCACACAGGTCTAAGGCTTTAATCAAAATGCAATTAAACTGTCAGAACTGTTGGGTGCGACTTCCAAATGTGTACTTTGTGTTACATTAAATGGAAAACAACAATAACTTTACGTCTTCCTCTTTAATTGTACATGTAAGGAATGTTAGAAAGGTTCCTTTTGCATCGGTTTACAAGGGAATAGGAATTACCTCCCATGCCAAGGTGCAATTCCTTCATTATGATGTTATTCTGGAAATATGGGTTCCGTCGGAAGTGGAAGCGAATTCTGTAGCCAAGTTTGCTATTTTTGAAAGTTTCAACCTGAGAAAAACACCAGGGAAAAAATAAGTCTGTCTGTTTTGCATTTACTAAAGTCAGATATGCAAAAATTAAACAAACACTAATGAAACCTCAAGATCAGTCATGTAGCTAAGAGCGTCTTCATCCGTCTCATCTATGTGAGCTGAGAGATGAGGATGGTTCAACAGCTGAGGTATTGATGTTAAGATAAAAAAACAACCAAGATTCAGCTACCAAAAAACAGAACAAGCAATAGACAATGTGGGATTTTTTTTCATTTTAAGGATACAGCTGTCACCCAAAACCCTGGGATGGTTTTTGTGATGGAGCTTCTCTGATCAAGATGTGGGCGTCTCTGGCGATTAATCTTCAGCTCCAGCCGTTGATGAAGCCTGGCGCTTTTCTTCTCTAGAGCTTCAAGTCTCATCTGCACTTGTGCCAGCAGGGCAACAGACTGTCTCATCTCTGGTGCCATTTTGACAGACACAATTGCACACTCCCCATCATCATTGTCCTCATTGTCAGATGGGAAAGAGGAGCTTGGTGTGGAGGAAGATCCTGATACAGACTCATCCCCTTCATCTGCTTCAGGAGCTGCATCTTTATCTTCTCTGTCGGTACTGCGTGCTGATGTGGAGCTGTCTGCTGCTGCCTGTGTTTTTGAGCCAACCTTTGTAGACTGTTGACCTGGCCGCTGTTTGTTTTTACTTCCATGTTTCACTTGTCTAACTTTGGAAGATGAACACGGAGTCTCTTGACTTTCCTCTCCGTCTCCTCCTGTGAGACTAGCGAGTGCTTCAGCAGCTGCTATGGCCGCGGAGTCAGACTGGTCCACAGAAGTTGATGGATGCTGCTCCGATTCAGTTGTTCTCTGTGTGTCTTCTTTCGGATCACGGGGTGCAGAGGCCTCTGAGGACTGGGGTTTTTCGGCTAAGTTGGCATTGTGACCGTCAAGACTGGAGCGGTGGACGGGCAGCACGCTGGTGCCATCTCTACGGTCTGAAGCCTGATCCGCCTGCAAACCAGTGCCTTCAGGAACTCTATCATTCGGCTCTATCTGAGTTTCTTCTTTACTTTCAACTGCTCTGTTTTCGCAACTTTTTGAAGTTTGTCCAGTTGCATTTACGTTATCACTTATTTTAGCAGACTTTTGGGGAATCGCACTGCTTTCATCCTGGTCGGGTGATGAGCTCCGCTTCCTCGATGCAGGGTCACCGGACTGTTTGCAGTCCGTCACTTCACTCATGTTAGCAGGCTAGCGAAAGAGCTAACAGGCTAGGAGGCCCGCAGACTCTTAAAAATAAATGCAGTCGATTACACCGTTGACGCGACAGCTTCTACAATTAGCGCAACGTTGAAATTTATATGGCAGTTTAAACTACATTCTCGGTAACCACAGATCAGGAAGCAGCTCTCGTAACTCTCCGCGGCCTGGCACGGAACGTTAAAATGAGCAAGCTGCAGCTAACTTAGTTAGCTTACGTTACCAAATTATTGAATCCTCGCTTTGACGACAGCACAGCATCTTTACAAATATAATCCCAAGAAGAAATACTTTATCTAGTCATGCAAACCCACCAACGCAATGCAGCCTCCAAAGGCTAACCGCGTTCTCCACATAAGTTTATATTTGCATTATTCGTTAGCTTACAACCCGTGAAGCGACGCTAGAGAAAAACAATCATCTGATTGGCTACGGCACGCCGCGCTAAAACATTCCAGCCAATCATCTGCAAGGGTGTGTTTAGATGGCGTTCTGTCTGAGGTGGAGTTAACTGCGCAAAAAGGACAAAACGTCCAAATATTGAAATTCAGTTTATATCTTCAAATATCAAAACAGAATTTAAGTCAAGGTATTTAAGCATTCAGTGCCTGGATTGATTAAAGTGACGCTGAACAACACATTTAAAGGTATTTCGTTTTTTTTATATATATATAGCGTAAAATTAATCTCAAGGCACTTTTCAGGACAGATAGATCTGATCCATTCTCAATTATGTGAAATCAATTTTGATTGGTGCAGAGAGACGAATTTTGGCATTGAACGCTGTCAAATTAAATTGCGCAAAATATGTCACACAAGAATAACATGGCATAACTAATTCAAGGCTGTGAGGTTTCCTATTATATATTCGCTACTTCTTTTTTTTATTATCTCTGTAGAGGTTTGAAACAAAAAAACAAATTCATTTATCTCGTAGTTTAGTTTTCAATTTATTCATTGGTTCATTTAAAGAATAGACTAACGAGTAAATGTGTGTTTTTACGAGTGTTTTATATACTCGCGGTCTCCAGTAGAGGGCGCTCAGCCAGCCCGGACCGAGCTGAAGCAGGGGGCGCAGTATAGGCTTTAAAAAAACACATTTAGGTCATGCCAAAAAGACCAACACTAATATTAGAGACCGTTGCCTTCAGAAGGGCTGCCAAGCGGCGCTCCATAAAGTCGTCTTAACGACAGGCTGTCACACGGGCTGCTGAGGAGAGCCAGGTTTTCCACGGGTGACATTTAAACGCCAAACGTTGACAGGACAGAGGAGCTTCTCCGTGCGTAACGCAGGGACAGCGCTGGATTTACACCGAGCGCTGCTCCACCATGACTATTTACAAGTATTTATTTTGAATACGCCATATGCACTCTTGCACTCTTCTGCGGATATGTCTTTCTTAACCATACCAAACCAAGAGGGCCTTTTCACAGCGATTAAAGACAGCAAGTCAGCCGGGGAGACTCAGGCTCGCTCACGCATGGACGCTGATGAGGAAAACGATGATGAAGAGGATGAGGAAGATGATGACACCGAGGATGTTCGGCTCATCCCCAGGTGTTCCCCGGTTCCCAGGAAGCGGGGCTCGTCCATCTTCGACGAGACAGCCGAGTACATGCGAATCCACCAGGCTCTCTACGCAGGAAAGAGAGTGTCGTTCGCCGATACAACAGGTGGAGATCTGGTAGATGTGCGCGAATTCGTAGCCTTTGACTCGGACGAGGAGGACAGCGCGAAGTGGGAGGAGGAGGAGGCGAAATATCGCAAAGCAGAGCGGGAGCCGACCTATACAGTGCACCCGGAGTTTCACGCTCCCGGCAGCGGCGACCTGCTGCAGGCTGTGCGCTCCAACAAAGTGGAAGTTCAGCAGATATCTCCAGTGGAGGATGAGCCGCTCGCATTCAGTGGGATAATTCGAGTGCTGAACATCTCCTTCCACAAGGCAGTGTACATCAGATCAACCATGGACAGCTGGGCCACTTACTTTGATCACCCTGCAGATTATGTGCTTGGGTCTAACGACGGGGACACAGATCAGTTCTCCTTCAAGCTGTCTTTTGCACCACCTTACACCGCGCACGGCTCACGCATTGAGTTTGTCGTGCGCTATGAAACCTCGGACGGTGATTACTGGGCCAATAACTCCTCTATGAATTATGCTGTGACGCTGCTTTTGTCCTATGAAGATGATCCAGCCCAGCCCAGCACTGATGTGACACAAAAAAGAAGCATCCTGAAGACACCCAAAGTCTACAGGTAGCTGCATAAGAGGTCCTCCTGCTGTCTGTGACTGCAAGTGGGGTTTGGCCCAAGGTTGTATGGCGCCTTAAGCAGAATTAGATTTTGGGCCCCCTTCGTGTTAAGAACATCTCCACCACTATTAGCATTCAATGCAGATTTGGTGGAGCGGGCCAAGTTTAATTTGCTGAGCTGAGATTAAAAGCAATTACAGATACTTAATTATTATTTGCAGAGATGTATCTGTGAACAAACAGAGCTTCAGAGTCTTTTGTAAGCTGTCCCTTCTGTTAATCATTGATCTTTACAGGGCAAGTGAGCCGATATGAGAAAATAGCTTTATTTAGGAATACAATGCTTTGCAAAAAGATTTAGCCTTCAACAAACAAAAACTTCAGCATATTTTATTGGGATTTTATGTAATAGACCAACACAAAGTAGTGCATATTTTTAAAGTTGGATGAAAATGATACATGGTTTTCAAACGTTTTTACTAATAAATAATCTAAAAAGTGAAGTGCACAATTGCATTAAACCTACCTGAGTCATACTTAGTAAATTACTGCTCCAGGTCTTTTGAATTATTTCTCTGCCAACTTTGCACATCTAGAGGTTTAGATAATTTTTTTTTTCCATTCTTCTTTGCAAAGTCGCTTAAACTCTGTCAGATTGCATGAAAAGTATCTGTCAACAACAATCTTCAGGTCTTGTCACAAATTCTCAAGTGGATTTTGGTCTGGACTTTGACTAGACTATTCTAACACACGTATATGCTGTGGAATGCTCTTCCGTTTTAGCTCTAGCTGTATGTTTAGGATCCTTTTCCCAATGGGAGATGAACCTTCGTCCTGGTATCAAGTGTTTTCCAGCCTCTAACAGGTATTGACCTTTATTTAGCTCAATCATTTTTTTACTGCTGAAGAACAGCATACTGCTGCCATCACTATGTTTCATTGTGAGGATGGTGTGTTCAGAGTGTTAGTTTTGCATGTAGACCAAAAGTTACAATTTTTGTCTCATACTATCAGAGCACCTTCTTCCAGATATTTGCTACAAAGCTTGTAGAAAACTCCAAACAGAAAGTTCAGTTGTGGCCCTCTTTCAGCAGTGCCTGTCTTCTTGCCCTGTGGAGTTCATGCTTGATATATAGTTGCCCTGTGGACAGATTCTCCAACCTGAGCTGTGGGTCTCTGTAGGTCATTCACTAAGGTTTTCTAACAGGCCTCTGAGGCCCTCACAGAACAGCTGTATCTATACTAAAATTACATACTGCTGAACTTTTTGAACTCTTACCCTTTGAAGACAGACGTTTTCATTGGACTAACTTAGGGTTATCAGGGTTGGGGGTGGGTTGTTGCTGAATATGAATGCATGCTGCTATTTTCAGATTCTTAGAAAACCATGAATATTATTCATTCATCTTCACAATTATGAACTACTCCTTGTTTGTCTCTCATATAAAACCCTTAAAAGAATTTAATTAAAAAAGTTTAAAATCTAGATTAGCTCTCAGATAGAGTGATCCCTGAAATACATACACAGGGGCATCAACTACAGAGTGGTATCTGCTTACTAATCCCTTTGAGCCTTTTTGGCTAAAATGAGCATTCACCTCATTCAGTGGTTCTCCTTGGAATTGACGCTCTGCCATGGAGGACTCTACATGTAAATCCAAATTGTGATGAATGTTCAGACTATACGACACGCGTTCAAACTTCGTATTCCTTCAAAAAACGTCTGTTTTGTTTTTCTGCTTGCCCAGAACGAGATTTTTAGAAAGCGCACACACTGCGCTGAATGTAGCCCCGGTGGTGTGTGACGCGATGAAAATAGGAAAAGGGCAGGTGTCGTTTTCAGTCCTGGCGTTTCCCCTTGCACTAACATTTAACTCTGACCTTTAATATCACTTGTATGGGAGTGGAGCGATTTCAAAGGAGCAGACTACCCTCTGCCCCACATGTAAATGCGAGGCTGGTGTACAGATCACGCTCTTCCTTCTGCAGTTCATTAAAGCCAAATAATCCTCTGATTTATTGTAACATAAACACGAAAGAAAGTAATAGATCTTGCTGTGGTAAAGGTCCCCCAGCTTGTTAGGGACATATAAAAGGGATCAAACAGTTCATAAACGGATAGTCGTCATGTAGACCTTAACTGCTGCAGCTGCTAGGAGCCATGGGTCTGATGGTTTATCCAATACAGGTTAAGATAACTGTATAATTAAAGAAATCACCTAAAATTTTCAGGTAGTCTGGGACTTAATGAATTAGACTGAATTGTTTTCCTGATGAAAAAAAATTAAAACATTCAAATTAAGCATTGACTAACAGAGTTAATCTTGATATAAATCGAATTTACACACACCTGCCCTCATGGCTACAACATACAATTTTTTCCTGCAATGTCATACTCAGGGTCAAAGGATAGACTAGACATGTATCTTGGAGTCCCAACTTGGAGATACTCAGTACATAAAATGCAACTTTTACATTTGTAACCAAACCTATAAAATTTAAATACAATTCTTTTAGAAGTCAGCAGTCTTAAATAATATGTTTTATTCTCTAATTAAATGAATTTAAAAGACTTGAATTGATTTCAGTCCTTGCAAAATGACGGTTTCACATCCCCAGATCTGTCGAGGACAAGAATCTGTGTTACATCTGGGTCATATTTTTAAATCATAGAAGGCAGAACATGTAATAAACCCAAGGAGTATGAACGGCTTCTGAAGACCTTGTCACATGCGTTGTCACACATCTTGAACTTGGGCCCCAGGCAATGTTGCGCCACCCCCCACCCCCCACCCCATCTCTCTTTCGAAAGATGTGCAGAGAACATTCCTGTTTCATAGTATTAGCTTTTATTTAGCTCTGTTCGCGATCGCTCCTCATACATACAGTTTTACTCTGCAACACAGCTTATTTGAATTGTAGTCTTAGTCAACAACATTTAACTCTGTAGTTTCCCATCTCGACATCTACCTTCACAAATAATCTAATGACAACAATAACTGCAGAGACTTTTGGCGTCAAAAACACCCTGCTGGGCTTTGCATAAGTTCAGAAGCAGCAGATTAAATACACAGGAGAGTAAAAATCAGGTATTGATAATGTTTTTAATAATCTTGATCTTCTTCTGACTTTAAGATAACATGCAGACTTCATGCAGAAAGACACCAGACAGGAAATTAAAGCACGGGCACAACTTTGTCTCTTAATTGGACAAATAACCTTGATCATACTGCCAAATTAGTTACAAAGTGGCTAAAGGACAACAAAGTCAATGTTTTGGGTTGGCCATCACAAAGCCCTGAATTTTAGTTATCACATGCATGGAAATAGGGTGTAATACAAGGTTTCCAGAAAATAACAAATTATTTATGAGTTTTGACCATTGTCATGAATATTTATCTCCATTAAGTAAATTCTCATACAATGGTTCTAGTACATGGGTACAAATTGACTTGTTTTGAGGTACTTTATGGAAGTAGGACAAAATGGCAGCGTGTAGGAATGAAATGGACGTATGAAGGGACAAACGGACCCAAAGAAAAACACATAACAGGCCATTTTGGCCAAAGAACATTTCTGAACAGATTTCATCTAGTTTGCACAATTTTTCAAAGTTGTGACAAGTACAGTTGACATTTACTACATGAGTACACTCGGTCTCAGACTGTTTTGCCACACTCAAAAACTCTACTGTAATTTAAAATGAATAAAAAACACCACTCAGGTTAAGTGGCCTGAAGAGCAAATCAGAGCAATGGACAAAACATGCCTTCTAGACAATATCACAGTTTCTCTGCTTTGGTAGATTTTTACCATCATCATATTTTCCTCCAGTTAAAGATCCATCATCTACAGGTGTCTCCAACTACAGTCCTTGAGAACTATTGTCCTGCAGCTTTTAAATGCATCAGCACACCTGAATCAAAGGAATGGCTTGTTACCAGGTCTTTCAGAAACTTGATGACATGCTTAAGAGGTAATTCAAACATTTGATTGAGCTGTGTTGGAGCAGGGATGTATCTAAAAGTTGCAGGCCAATCGCAGGCCAGTAGCTCTCGAGGACTGGGGTTGGAGATCCCAGCACCTTAATTAGCACTGTACCCAATGCTGTATATGTGTCCTTAGCAAAATTGATACTTCAAGGAGTTTCATTTATTGTATTGCCCCAGTAAAGAGAAAGTAAAACCCCTCTAAATGTATGGGGTTTTATGTGTTTTGTAATTATGTAGGGTGTTTTATTTATTTATGTAGGGTCTTTTTTTCAGGTTTGTTTAATACATAATGAAAGGTTCGAATATTTGATGTAGTGTTTTGTTAAAATTGAGTCTAGATCAAAATCATTTGAGAATCAGGAGTTTATAAAGGGGTGTACTTGACTTTCACCATGACTGAGAAGATGTTTACAAATTGTTCAACCGAATGAAAACACAGGTTGCTTTCTTTTCTTGCAGTATGGATGATTACGTTGCTTCAGCGGATGATCAGGAGGAAGAAGGTACTGAATAAACATGAACACAAATTGCAGTTGTCACTTTTCTTCCGCATTTTAGGAATAGAAAAAATATACTGTTGTGTTTGTACATGGATTGTGAAAATGAGAGATTTGTATTGTTTATATTACGTGATATAAAACTTTGTTTTATTCTTACATGCTTTTTCTTCATTTTTCCATCCGTGAGAATGTTTTTATAGTTGGTTTTCTGTGAAATGAGATTATTGCTTTATGTGCTAAGACTCATCACTAATCTTTGAGTTTATTTCTTCTGTTTTACATCAGCAGAGGAGCCAGAGGAGATTTTAAGAGCAGAACTAGTCAGGCCTTCGGCTCTGTGTCCAGTCATCATTCATCCTGAGATCGATGTGGAGGTAAGGATGAAGTAAAGATAGTAAGAAACCAGCTATTTCTCTGCTAAAGTAAGAGGGCTAATTTTGAATGAGCTGATCTTGGTCTGCATGCAGTTGATTACAAACTCATACTTAACAGATAATCAGATAAAGTGTTTTCTCCATTTTTTAAGTCATGAATCTAATAAAACATAACAAACATTTGTGTTCAACTTTAAAAAGCTTATCATCACTGGCTTGGTTTATATTTTTCACAGCTCATTGAAGCTTCAGCGAAAACTTAGGTAATGTCTCACTTCCCACCACTGTAGCACGTCCACTGATCATTTTCTTTATTAGTATTCGTATCATGGTGCATGTTCTTTGGGGTTTTGGCCTTTGTAATACGTCTGTGTTGATTTTGAGTTTTATCTTTCTCTGCTGAAAGATAAATGAGAACACCACTACTTCTTATAACATCCACAAGTAAAAATCTCCATATTTCCTTCAGCTATAGATGGTAATAAACAGTACAGCCCAAAGCATCTTATTAGTGCTTTCTTTATAGAGCAACAATCATAAAAGGGAACAAAAAAGTTGAAAACTGAGGTATTAAAGAGTAAAAAATTTATATCAGAAATAAACACAATAAAAAAGTACTGATCTGATTTATTCTCATGGTTTGCTCGTCAGTTGTGTTTGCCGTCTCCTCTTGTCTCTTTCACCTCATTATTCACATGCATGCTTTTGCATCAAAGCTTGGCGTTGCAGCTAAAGTTGACACAGCCATGTGTCTATAAACAAAACCTAATGCTAGTTTTCTAATGTAACCATTTGAAGTGGTTCACTGACATTTAGTCATGCTTAAAAGTTTGATTGCCCAGAAGGATTATTCTTATTTTTGCCAAAATGAATGTTGAGAATGTTTGAGTTAGTAATTGTTTTTACAACGGGATCCAAGTCAGAATGATTGGGACTATATCATACGACCCCAATTTACAAAAATTGGATTAGAAAATGGAAATTGTATGTTTTTCTGACTTTTTAAATATTTTTCACACCATATATTGTCATATTGTTTTGACACCATCCTGCCTTGTTTTAGGCCCTGTTCAAGATTGCTTTCATAGTTTTTATAGATGTACTAGAACATAAAACGTTTCCCCAACAAAGCCATAAATTAGTGCAAAAAAAAGGGACAATATTAACATTATGAAATTATTTCAGTTGCAAAGGGACAAAAATTCATAAAAGATTGCACTGAAAGCTGTTGTAAAGAGGAAAACAAAACCAATTAGTAAACACAAACCGAGAGGTGGGTGTACAGCCTGAATACAGTCCAAAATGTCCACACTGATATTTTCCAAAACAGATTCTGTGTTTGAACCCCACGTACAATGACAATGTAGATTTTTAAACATTTAACCATTTGTGAGCTTGTACAAAAAAAGGCCTACTTTGTGCATCCCCACCATTTGCTTTCTGTGCAAATCAGAACAGTAACAGACGTGTATTTTGTTTTGGGTTTTTTTCCCTCTGGGTACACGTCATATATCCCTTTGCAACCTAGTAGCTTTGCAATTTTGGTTGTTTCTAATCAACCATGGTTTAATTTGTACCCACCAGAACTTTTCAAACCTGCTTTGAAAACTGATTTAAAGTACTTTTTATCTTCTAGTCATTGGATGTTTAATGACTCTAATAACACTTAACCGGAAGAAGTCTCAGGGTTATTTTGATCGGGGGGGGGTGTCAAAATCTTGTCATATTTCACAAGTGCCAACTGACCCAAATACAGTTGAGAAAAATAAATGAAGTTTGATATAGTATAATAAATTATACTTTTGACTTGAGCATTTTTCTTCATAACTCCTGAAACCAACTTACTACAAATAAAAACGTGTAGAAAATGGTTTGAGGCTACTAAAAAGTAGAAAGGGATGGAATGGTCATACGTGGTTACAAAATGGGGCTACAAATTGGCAAAAGGGGGGTTCAGACTGTTCTTTTGAACAGCTTTGACCCACATGCAGAAAGCAATCAGGAGACCGAGTTTAACGGCAAGGATTTTATTTACGAGAATAGTAGATGCAGGGAACTGGAACCGGGACACAGACTGTAAAATAAACAAGTGTAAGCAAAGGAGCAATCAGGAGGAAGATGCAAAATAATAACTCTAGCTCACTTTGTGGATGAAGTGATCCGCCTGAGGGGGGTGGAGAAACTAAGGAGGTGTACTCATGAGATCTGGTTAATGAATACCGGTAATGCATGAATGACCGGAGATCCAGAGCTGGTCGGTGCAGGCACTGTGAATGGAGGAGGGTGGAGAGGGTTCGCTGAAGTTGATGTGAGGAGTGAAGGAGTCAGAAGGCTGCCAGCCGGTTGAATCCAATAAAGTAGCAGATGGCTTGGTTCTTGGTTCATGAAGCTTGAGAGCTCCTTCCCAGATGACAGTAATCCAAACAATGTTAAACACAGAGTTCGACGTCAGGTAAAGAGCAAAAATCCAAGATTACACAATGTTCAAGGCAAAGATAAACGTGGCTAAAGCTGTACCACAAAGGGCAACACTCTGGCAGTGAGTTGCTGGCAGCCTCCTGCTTAAATAATCCTCCAGAGATGATCAGGAAGATGGAAAACACCTGTCATCGCTCCTCCAGGTTCAAAACGCCATCTAGAGGCCAAACACAGTGAAACACCAAAATACCCAGACAGAGGCACAGATCCTGACAAACTAAGCAAAAGATATAGATGTTTTTCTTACTGAGAAAAAAGGTAGGACACCATAGCACCTAATAGCTAGCCTTACTTGCTTTGGTTGAAATAACTTGAGTGAGACACTTGTTGTAGCCATCAGTCAGTCCTGACGTTGGTCTGAGGAAACTCTTCCCCACTACTCCCTTACTGCTGTGAGATGTTTTGAAGGTTTCTTGCTTGTTCAATCCATTTTAAGTCACCCCACAGCGAAAACGTTAAAAAAGTTATGTCCTTCCATTTTATTTGTTTATCTTTATAACTTTCTGTTTTTAAAAGGCTGTAAAATGTCCAAATATATTAGAAAAAACAGAAAGGCTGTCAAAGGGTGTCCTAATTTTTTTCACATGACTGTAAGTAACAGTCATAATAAACATCTTTTTAGAGGCCGTATTTTTTCGCAGTTTGCTTTTAAAAGAGTAACAACTGTATTTAAGCTGAATGTGTACAAATGAATCTTAGGCTTCTACTATATATTCTTCGGGATTGGAGAACCACAGTGTATTCAGTCAATCATTTCCCTGGACCGTTTATGTCTTCATATCCTCACCATTACAATGTCAGCATGAAGTTCATTTTAGAGAAAATCATTGGTGTGTTTTTAAATGCTTTTCGTTCAGTATGCTGTAGAAATGTTGAATTCAAATCCTTTCTTCTTTTTCTCCTGTTAGCTTTCATTGTTTTCTAACCGTTTACTTTAACAGAAAGCAGTTCCCCAGTCTGGTTCCTCTGCCACACCTGAACACGGGCCTCCGTTCGTTGATGGCGCTCTGTCCACTCCCACTGTATTCACAGAGGAACATTTACCTTCAAAGTCTTCTGAAACGAAACTTCAAACTAAGTCTGCCTTAGTTCTGCATGCTGATGAATCAGTCCAACCAGATAGGTTTCAACCTTCACTGACACTCCACTGGCAATCTGTGAACCACATGTCAGAGCACTCCGTGCACAGTCGTTCCACTGCAGCGCTGTCTCTCTCAGGTCCTTCATCTCAAGAATCCGAACAGAGTTCAGACGAGTCTCAGGCTGAGACAGTGGAAACGCCTGCTTCAGAATCTCCTCTCTCAAATTTGCTGTCAACAGCAGGAGAGGATTGGATGGCTGCGGAGTGTGTCTCCTGTCCCAGTGTAACTGAGGGCCTGGAGTGGGAGGCTAAAGTAGGATTGAATGAACTTAATGAAGGACTTTTAGAAGTTTTAACAAAATCTGCAGCACATCATGCAGACAGAACCCCTGTAGCCGAGACTCATAAACCTGTGGAAGTAGAAAATGAAGGTCCATTATCACGAGAGATGAGCCGAGATGTAGCTCCTCAATCTGTCTCAGCCTGGAGTGAGAAAGAAGATCCTGCATGTATTTCACTGCGCAAGCCATTACAATATGCACCATGCAACATGTCAGATGTTTCTGAGATGATGGTTGAAGGCGACGT
Organism: Crenichthys baileyi; assembly: GCA_036173005.1. NCBI lineage: Eukaryota > Metazoa > Chordata > Actinopteri > Cyprinodontiformes > Goodeidae > Crenichthys > Crenichthys baileyi. The sequence goes on along the minus strand of JAHHUM010002594.1, from coordinate 1,846,990 downwards.
CAGCCTTAATCTGAGGCCTTGCGTCTTCTTTCTGACTGGAGTTGTTTCTCTCTCACTAGTGATGCAGGCACCCAGTGCCCTCTTTTTCATTGGGCTGCTTCTGGTTTTGCACTGCTTTTGAATTTGCTCCAAAGGTTTAGTCTGATCTCCTGTCAAGTCAAATGCCTTTTAATGTTTTCAAAAAAGCCAATGAGTTTAAGAATGAACGTGTCCCTCTGATATTGTGCAAAATCTAATTTAGAGAGCTTGCAAAAGTATTTCCCCACCTTGAACCGTTTCACATTTTGTTATGCTACAACTACAGTATACAATAAAGTGGATACTTGGTTTTCAAAAGTTTTCCAAATAGAAATCTGAAAGTGTGGCATGCATTTGTATTCAGCCGTCTTTATGCTGAGTCTCCTTAATAAAATCCAAGGCTATTAATTTCCCCCAGACGTTCCCTATTCCCTTAATAAAATCTACCTGTGAGTAATTTTAATCTAAATCCAGCTGTTCTGTGAAGCCCTTAGAGGTCTGTTAGAGAACATTAGTGATCATGGAGACAGCAGAAAGGTTAGGGATAAAAGCGTGGTTAGTTTAAGCAGAGTTAGATTCCAAAAAAGTTACTGTTGAAATAAGGTCATAGGAAGTCCCATTTAAAGTTTACTACAAGGACTTGTGCAGAGATGCAGGGAAGCTAGTCTGAGTTGAAAAGAAGATGGATGAAGCTAAACACTTGGTGATACTGTAAGAAAATCTGTTAGAGGCTGCAAAAGACTTGAGACTAGAGCAGAAGTAAACATACAGTCAGAGATCGAATGAAATTGTTTAGATCAATGCATATCCATGTGTGTCAAAATGTTCATACCAAAATCCAATCGAGAATTTGTGGCAAGACTTGAAAAGTAATGTTCACAGGCACTTTCTATCAAATCTGAGTTTGAGCTATTTTGTAGAGTCAGCAACATTTTCAGTATCTAGATGTGCAAAATGTGATACCAAAAAACACCTGCAGCTGTAATTGCACCAGAAGATTCAGAGGATTCTACAAAGTATTCACTCATGGAGGATGCAGACAGATTCATGCCAAACTTTAATGATTTCATTTGTAAAATGTCAAAACTGTGTATAATTGTCACTTCATAATTATTTCCTACATATAAAATCAAAATAAAATACATTCAAGTTTGTGGTTGTAATGTAAAAAAATATGAAAAACCTCAAGAGGAAAGAATACTTTTGCAAGGTACTGTATGTGCATATACAAATGCTGCAGGTTATGTTCAGGCAGTATGTAGCAGCATGGTAACACGAAAGAGTATTTGCTTCAGTAATATTACGATCACTTAATTAAAGTAAATTCCTAAATGCTTTATGTAGGGGATCTATAAATGATCTTTTTCTTGCTGTATGAAGATAGTACATGTGGTGTCGTTTGGTTAGTTTTGCAATGCACTTTTTAATGCAATCACCAAATTAGCAAAGGGTTGGGTATCGTTCCTTGACTAGATAAAAGACAGAAGTGATAACAGTGATTTAAAAGTGATGACAGTGAGACAGTGCCTTAGAGTCTAATACCACTGGCAATCATGAGGGTGTATCTTCAAAATGTCTTTGTTTTGTAGGCACCGCTCACTCTAAAACATAACACATCTGCTCAAATGTTTTTTTTATTAGGTTTCAAGCTAAAATCTTATCCTCATGCTTGTGGTCCGTTTAAAAAATGGTTTCAGAATTATATTTATATTAGGTCTTTTTATTTAATAACACACCAGTGGGAGTGACTGAAGAAGCTGCTGTGGGACACAGCAAAATAGGTTCCAGTTGGTTACTTGGTTTTACAATTTTTGAGCCATATTATGCTGGTGGAATAGGTCACACATTTATATTGGCTTTCTTAATTCGATAAACTAACATTCTAGTGATTCAGATGTCCTCATTCTTTTAGAAAATGTTTTTATTTTATTATTCATGGCTTCCAATTGTAAAGCACATATTTGGATGTTCTTTAAAGTGCTCCACTTAACTGAAAATCTAATATCATATTTATAACAACAAAATAACAGCTTCCCATACAATTTCCAAAGTGAGTTGGTTGTCCCTGAAAACTCAAATTTGTTCAGACAAGCAGAGGAGAACTTCTATAGTAGTAAAAATATGCTAGTTTGTACGAAGCTCAATGGGGGAACTTCTTTAACAGTTTTTAGATTACCTTATGATCTTGATTTACCTGTATAAATAATATTTTGTAAATTATGGTCCCAGATAGATTAAAATATGTCAGTCTGTGCAAGAACTTGGAAGAAAGTGGAACAGTTGTTGTTTCAGTTACTCTGTAGCCTGGTTTCTGACTGCAGCTATTCTAAATCCATCTTTATTCTCCTGCTCATTATTTGTTTCTGTTTTTTGTGAATTGTGTTCCCATCTACAGTGAAACAAATGGGTGTTTGCAACAGCACACCTAGTGCTTGCTTTAGCTGACAAAGTCTTGCTCCTTTCATCAGTGCTTTCCATTTAAACTCAGAAGTCAGAATTTATGTGCTACAAGTCGGATAATGAACTGTAGCATCCCTTGAACCTGTAAAGTAAAGTTCAAATTCTAACTTGGAAAGTCTGAGGTTCTTTACCAAACACGTGTATTAAAATCCAATATGGCTGCCATGCATTTAAAAACAGTAATAGCTTCACCAATAAACTGTTTATTTGAATTTCTTAAAAGTTTTATTTCATCAAAAGAGTCAAACACAACGAGCTGTACAACCTGTTAATAAATCTATTGCTGCAGAGTTCACGTGTGCCAAAAGCTATGAGTTTATTCTCTTGTATTACTAAAAAATATTTAGTCTGGTCACTGACCAAGTGAATATGCAAATCCCACATAATTCACTTGCTTTTTAATGGTTTTTGTTGTGAAATATGCTCCTAATTAGGGTACAAAGTCAGCGTGTGCAAGAAAGTCTTGCTTCACACCACAACTACTGCTTGAGTTAGCCAATAATGTTTTGCTCCTTGTGTCAGAAGTCAACAATCAACTGTACTGATCGTGGAAGTTGAAAACTCCAACTTGGACAGTTGTATGACCCTCAGCTAAGAATCCAATATGGCTGCCATGAGTTTAAATTGCTGAGACTGCTGATGTAATAAATTGTTTACTTGCATTTCTGAGTTTGTATCTCACTCACACTAGTCTGTTATTGGACATGCTGCAGCACATTTTAAATGTTCAAATTGCAGAAAAATATGTTATCTTGTATAGCTAATAGCATTAAACCTGGTGGCTGAAGTAGAAGATCCCAATGGTTGTCCAGCTCACAGCTGGAATAAGGTCGTACTAAGATCAAAGTTTTGACTTCTGAGGTTAAAGGAGCACAGAACGACAAGAACTTAGTACTCATTGTGCTTCGCAGCAGGTCAGAATGTTAGCAGCCAAAGCTAATGGTCCCAACCATTACCCAGAATAGATATCAAAAACCCAATGCCTTGCCACTAACTGATGCTAGTTTGCATCTTCACCTGACATTTTGACATTTAATAGAGTTTACTAGCAGAACAGTTTACAGTACATGTAAAGTCAGAGTTAGCTTCTTGAAGCCTTTGGGTGTTCTTGTGCAATAAATTGAGAATATTTTCACTTTTTAATCTCATGGGAGAGTGCATATGCAGGCAAAGCTTACACCTGGCAGTGACTCAAATGAGGGATAACGACACTCCTCCGTCTTTTCTAAATATGGTCTCTCATGCCTCCAGAATACCAAGATGGGAACCACCAGCTGCCAAAATGTTAAGTTTTAAAATTGTCCACATATCCGTGGCCATAGTTTTATTTTAAGCCAAACCAACATGCTGTGAATTCAACTTTAATTAATTGTCATGTGTTGTGTTGTGGAGTGTGTTACATCTTCAGTGTTGCAAAAAAATCTTGGGAATTGCTGTACAAATATAGTTTTGTTTGTAAAGTGCATGAGAACTATTTTGCCTAATTAACTAGTGATAGGCACTAGGATATGGCACTTTAGGGAGAAAACATATGTAGCAATTATAATTCAAAGTGATATCAATGATGTGATAACACAAACCACCTGACTGCTTTCCCTGGACAGGAATTCCTGTTGATTCATGCCAGAAAACCCTTGTTGTTGTTGTTGCACAGCACCAAACTTTATAACCCTGTTTTCTGAATTTCACAAACAGATTTAAGCACAAAATTAAATGTTTGAAGTGCAATGTACTGGAATTAAACATGATCCCATCCCCTGTTGTGTGACCTTATTTTCTTTATCTATTTTACAGAAGAAGTACATTTACTCCCTTATGCACAGACATGGCATTGTTGTGCAGATCAGAGAAGATTGGAGTCACTGACTTACTTTTAAAACAACATTAGAGTCTTTAGGGCCTGCATGACTGGAGTGTGCACAGTGTTTCCTAGAGTGGGAACATAACTTGCAACATGAGCTGCAGAAGAAAGCCAAAGGTCACATTGCATTGAAGTCACAATGTCCTGCAGTGCCCCCTGGCCATTGTAAGCTGAGAGAGGGATGTTAAGGTTAAAACCCTACCCGGATGATATGTCATAGACTGTTTCTGATAATAAAAATAATCACTGATTCTACAGGGACGTTTGTTGACCTCTTGTTCATTTAGTTTACTGTGTTACAGTCAATTCATGAATGCTAAATTCATTGTTTTTGTAGCTGTTTTTGATTGGTCTTTGCATAACACTTGAGTATCAAACAGATCACATTCACATTTTGCAGACTTACGCAGAAAAAACAGAAGAGAACAATTTCTAGAAAGTAATAAATATGTAAGCAGGACAGCAACTGACGTGAGAAGGATATTGTCGATGAACCATGACCAATACTGAATTTTAAATAAGTGCCTTAATGAGAAACAATCTAGACTGCTGAAATCTATAATATTTTCATGCAGACTCATTCTTTTTATGTGAGACATGATGACTTCATCATAGCCAAATCAGTCCTTTTTTTCTTCCCTTTTAAATGTAGTTTGCTGTTTTTTTTTTATCAAATGTACTTCATCTTGAAAACAGGATTGCCAGCTTTGACAATGAAACTCAAGACCAGATGATGACAAAACAGAACACATTTTGCAAAACACAATTATAGAAAAACAAATGCATATTGACCATAATGATGTAATTCTGGCTAACTATATTCTTCTTGCCAAGGGACTGCAGATATGAATTAGCTTATGCTATAATCTGGTTCAGTGCATCAAGTGTTGATATTTCTGTTTGAGCTGTACTCTGTCCCTTTTAAATAAAGTTTATTTATCATTACTCTTCAGCTGCGGGGAGGACTAAGGCCTCGGGATATGGGTTGTGCTCTGCACCACAAACTGAGCCACTTCTTCTTTTCGGCTTTTCCCTTTCAGGAGTCGCCACAGCGAGTCCTCTGTCTCCATATAACTCTATCTTCTGCATCTTCTTCTCTCATACCCTCTATCTTTATGTCTTGTTTCACTCCACTCATAAATCTCCTTTATTCTTTGCCTCTTTTCACACTCACCATTGCTCTGGACTGTTGACCCCAAGTAGTTAAAATCATCCACCCTCTGTATCTCTGTTCTCTGTAACCTCAGAGCTCCACTTGGGTCTCTCTCGTTCACACACATGTACTCTGTCTTGCTCCAGCTAACCTTCATTCCTCTTCTTTCAAGGGCGAACTTCCATCTCTCTAGATATTCCCCCACCTCTTCCCTGCTCTCACAGCAGATCACAATGTCATCTGCAAACATCACAGTCAATGGAGATTCATGTCTAACCTCATCTGTCAACCTGCACCACTCTAACATACCTCTCTGCTACTCCAGACCTCCTCATATAATATCACAGCTCCTCTCTCAGCACCCTATCATATACATTATCTAGATCCACAAAACTGGTTCACTGTATTTGAAGCTATTAAAGGCAACGCCGGCCCAAGATTGAATGATGCCTTAAGCAGAATTCGATTTTGTGATTTTGAAGAGAAGGTTATTGCCAACCAGCTACTACAGCATCACTTACATAAAAGTGGGACATCCTTTAGCTAAAGCCATAACTTGCAGAGAGCTTACAAAGCATCCAAAGGATCTTGTACAAATAAAATACCACAGCAGTAGATATACACTGTGGCATAGCGAAGACACACTAACAAGCAGATAGAATAGGGGCATAAAGCAACGTTAGGCCATGGTCACGGAGGTTTTCAACAGCCTCCTTGACCAGGGCTTTAAGAAGTTCTGGCAAGTACTGATTATGTTCTGCGAAAAATCTGAGAACAATCTCTTTTAATCTCAACATGTCTGAACTAAGAAATAGGGTTGCAAGACAATGTTTTTTCATGAGCTATAGGACTTTGAGTTTAGTTTGTCTGACGTTTCAGCTGTTCCACCTTCTGTTATTCAGTCTCACCTGTCTCCACTTGAAAAATAATCTCCCTAATATGTTTTTATTCTTCTTTATTGTTGATTCTCTGCTGGATTCTTCTGTTTGCTTCCTGCTTCTAGCTAGTCCCACCTTTGCTCTGTGTGATCCCCTGTGTAGATTTCATTCCAATTTATCTTTTCTTGCTATCCATGTATCTCTCTGTTGGGTATGGAGTCTGTTCTAATTAAAATACTGCCATGTTTACACTCCACTGGCTGCTCCCTGCTTCCTTGCTGCTCTTCGGTCCTCTACACATCAAACAATTTTGAAAAGATAGGTTTTGCCCATAACCGTACTGCACATCAAAAGAAAAAGAAACAGAAGAAATAATGTGAATATTCTAGTATTTTAATAAAAGTGAAAAATAACTTCGTTATAAAATACTACATTAAGGCAAAAAAAATCTATTCTTTTTCACAGCATAAAGCATTTGAATACCAATACATGCAGCAGAAAACTTAGAAAAGAGCAAACAAAAATGCTCTGACTACCCTGGCGAAGGGATTGGGTCGATCCCTGCTGACATTAGGGCTTAACATTTAATTTTATTCATTCAGTTTTTTCAGAATGCGGGCTGCATAGTGGCGCAGTTGGTAGCACTGTTGCCTTGCAGCAAGAAGGTCTTGGATTCGACTCCTGGCTGGGAGTCTTTCTGCATGGAGTTTGCATGTACTCCTAGCGCATGCGTGGGTTCTCCGTGGTATTCCGGCTTCCTCCCTCAGTCCAAAAACGTGACTGTTAGGTAAACTGGTCTCTCTAAATTGCCCTTAGGTGTGAATTAATGTGTGCATGGTTGTTTGTCCTGTATGTCTCTGTGTTGCACCTGTGATGGATTGGTGACCTGTCCAGGGTGTACCCTGCCTCTTGCCTGTAGATTCCTGGAGATAGACACCAGCTCCCCCGTGACCCACTATGGAATAAGCGGTATAGAAGCTGAATTAATAAATTTTTTTCACAAAGGGGGACCTATGCCCATTCTTCCCAGAATCTCTTTCTACAGCCCTGTCAGGCGTGTGCGTGTCACCTAAGGTCCATCCAGCCTGGTTTGAGGACAGGACACCGATGAAAGACATTCTGTTGACAGCTGGAGCGCCTCACTGTGTCCATGCAGTAGAAAACAGGCGATCCTTAGCCTTACAGGATCCCTGAGAGAGGCTTTGTAAGTCGTGGCCCACAATACTGCACAGCAGGTCCGCCTCCTCCTCCTGTCTCTCGCCCCCCTCCTCTCTGTCTCCCTCTCTCTCTCCCTCCCTGCCTCCGAATAAAACCGACGCTTTCCGCGAATGTGCGAGCTGCCTCCTCGCTAGCAGCCATAATTGGGATTATTCAGGAATAATTTGCCTGATCCTGGCCGCGCTGGTTTTGCTCGCCTTTTTTGCGTCATATACTGATATTCTAGAGGTGATTTCGAAAGCAGCATCTTCGAGGTTAAAACCTCGGTTTACCTCAGCCGGATTTTTTTTTTTTTTTTGGCTTCGGCTTTTCTCATATATTCCATCTGTCATGGAGGCTTTTATTATGGACCTTTAAGATGTAGTCCACCTTCGCAAAGGCAGCAAAACAAAGACTGCATACTGACAGTTCAGGGGCAGCAGCATCGCCTTTTTTTTTGTTTTTTAAATTACATTTTTGACTGAAAGATGGGAAACAGAGGCGTATCGAGGCTGTTGTCTGGGTGGACTAATTGTCCTGGTGCCACTAGCCATTGTGCATTCCAAGACGTTTTATTTCGGGGATCCGCGATCATTTTTTCCTCCCTAACGATGGTGGGTGGGTTATTCTAAGCATTGAGATTCTGACATCAATTGGATACATATGATCAGAGACAAACAGATGCCATCCCATCGACGTGATGCAACATAAAATCTGTTTTCTCGGATGATATTCAAATGAACACTTCCCTCCCTCTCTCTCTCTGTAAAAGGGTGGCGGTGGATTTTTTTTATTACTATTCTTATTTTTTTAAATTTATCTCCCATATCCTGGATTGTCTGATCAGCTGTTGATTATTATTACTATTCGACAGCCTCTCCGTTTCATGTTCATTCCATGTTCCTCAATTGGATGGATTTATGCATAACAGGTGTTTGAGGCTGAGAGCACATCAGGAGCATGAAGCTTTATTATGTGTCTTTCCCTCGATTTAACGAGCAGTGAAACAAAGCGACTGGGATCATTAAATTTGTGTTTTTGCCGTGAACTAAGAGAAGACCAAGAAAGGGGGGATACAATGAAAGAATGAAAGGTAGGTTATCATCTATATCTGTTGTTCTCCAATCCTTGTCTCTCTCTCTCTCACACACACACATACACACACAAACACACATACATACATAGATGCAAAAAAACATAGATGCAAAAAAACAAAAACACAGCAGAGGTGATTTTGACACCTGTTTATCTGTTTTTCACTCCACCCTGTATTTCAGGCCTAGCTGGCATTGCAGCCATTTGATCAGGTGATTTTTTTTTTTCAAATTTTGCTTCAAACTACAATGACAAGGCCCACCCAAACAAGCGACCCATAATATATATATATATATATATATATATATATATATATATTATATATATATATATATATATATATATATATACACACATATATATATATACACATATATATATATATATATATATATATATATATGTGTGTGTGTGTGTGTATGTATGTATTATGGCTGGGAGATATATTTGTGAATATGTAGCATTGTACGTCAAAACTGGTCTCTGCCAGCATTCTGATTTTGGCTTGTTTAATTATCATTGCTTTATCACTATTACTTTATCGCCTCCTGTTGAGTGAGGTAGCACACTTCACACAGACGCAGAATCAAAAAAACAAAACAGCCCCTGCTCTGCTGCTATATTGCCATATTTGCTCTGTGCTATGAATGCTACAGATTGCACCCTCTGCTCCTTTGCACACATACAGAGGAGCGCAGGGAAAGCAAAAAATGTCCTTTGCTCATTTACAACATCTCTGTTTGTTGGACATGCCCAGGGTTGGTTTTGCTATGTCTGCTTCCCCCACCCACCCTCCATCTCTGTACACCCCCATGCATTCACTCAAACACCCACACTTGCACAAAGTATGTGAGCTGTTGTATCTTAGCAACGGGCTAGGTAATTACTGAGTGAGCCAAGGAGCTGGCATGCTGTAGAGCTGCTGATCTGATCCCAGCGTTAGGGAAACAGGAAGGCAGAGATTTTGAGCCGTGTCGTCCAACACGACACTCGTGTTTTGTACCCATTGAGTTCACTAGCATGCAGGTCAGACATCTTGTTCCATTTTTTTTAAATCTCAGAAATGTATGTCTCTCTTCCCAGGCGGTGAAGCCACGGACAAAGAAGAAAGATGATTCTGTCGTGTAGAAAAGACCCGCTCGGCCTCTCCTTGTAGAGACCTGGGGGGACGACGACGACGACGGCAGGAGTTTAATAGCAGTTTTCTTAAGGGCCCGGATCAGGCAGGCTCTCTTGGAAGGGGATAGAATGTCTAACCAGAGCTTTGCCATCGATGGCCCTGGCAGTTTACTGGCCGTGCTGGCTTCCCAGAGTGGACTGGCCAAAGGCAGCAGCAGTAGCAGCAGCAGTGATGGCAGCAGCAACAGTGGGGGAATCACTGCCACAGATGTGTCTGCCTACCTTAAGCTGGTCTTCTTGGGGTTGATCATCTGTGTCAGCCTCGTGGGCAACCTCTTGGTGTCCATGCTGGTGCTGCGAGACAGGACACTCCACAAGGCCCCCTACTTCTTTCTCCTGGACCTGTGCCTGGCCGATGCAGTCCGCTCCGCTGCTTGCTTCCCCTTTGTGCTGGTTTCTGTCCACAACAGCTCGGCCTGGACTTACAGCACCTTGAGTTGCAAAGTTGTTGCTTTCATGGCTGTTCTGTTTTGCTTTCACGCTGCCTTCATGCTGTTTTGTGTGGCCGTCACACGGTACCTCGCCATCGCCCACCACCGCTTCTACGCCAAACGTATGACCATCTGGACCTGTGCTGCCATCATTTGCATGGTGTGGACCCTGGCTGTCGCCATGGCATTCCCTCCCGTCTTTGATGTAGGAACTTACAAGTTCATCCGTGATGAAGATCAGTGCATTTTTGAACACCGCTACCTGAAGACCAACGACACCCTGGGTTTTATGCTGATGCTGGCCGTGGTGGTCCTGGCCACTCACGGCTTCTACGCCAAACTCCTGCTCTTTGAGTACAGGCATCGCAAGATGAAACCGGTGCAACTAGTGCCAGCTATCAGCCAGAACTGGACCTTTCACGGTCCGGGGGCAACAGGCCAAGCTGCAGCCAACTGGATTGCCGGGTTCGGTCGCGGACCCATGCCCCCAACTCTGTTGGGCATCAGGCAAAATTTACACAATCAGCACCGGCGGCTGCTCGGTATGGAGGAGGTGCGGTCAGAGAGGAGGCTGGGCAGGATGTTCTACACCATCACCCTGCTTTTCTTAGTCCTCTGGGCACCGTACATCGTGGCCTGCTTCTGGAGAGTGTTTGTCAAGTCCTGCACCATCCCTCACAGGTACCTCTCCATCACAGTGTGGATGAGCTTCGCCCAGGCTGGCGTTAACCCCATCTTCTGTCTCCTGCTCAACGAGGACCTGAGAAAAGTGCTGCGAGCCCACCTCCCCACTTACTGGAGGACTAAACAACATCTGCCCCAGGATGAGGCCTACTGCATCATGTGAGACGAAATTGGAGTTCATTCAAAGAATGTTTCAGGTATTAAAGTGAAATTTAGAGAGCAGAAGGGTTTTAGTGCACTTGCTCTAAGCGTCGGTCTCTGATTTGTTGTTTTGCACAACAAAATCAAAATTTTGCTACCAAGTTCAGGCAGGGTGCCAATGTTTGAAAAATGTCTATGTTTGAATAAGCCTGTGAGGTGAAAAGGTCTGGACAGGGGCAATAGAAAACCCCTGGTAACACTATGGCGATGTGTACTTCTGACGTTGTACTGTATGAATGATAGATTGGAAAGATCACAACAATCACCACTCCAATTAGGTGTGACAGATGCCATTTTCAAAATAACGTTGCCTTATTTCAGACGGACACGGCCCAGAGCTTTCTACCGAGAACTAGTCTGTGTCACATAAGACCCTAAACTGATAAAAACCCCTTGAAGAAATGTGCTGTGGACTGTGAATAGAAGTGTTGATCAGAGCGTTACTAACTCTGAAACACATCAAAGAACTCAAAGGGGTCTGAATGGAGCGATAGACCCCTCTGGACGCCTTTTCATGTAATTCAAAGGAGACTGCAGAATATTAAGCAGACCCAGTACCGTTGGAAACATTTAAATAGCTGTTGTGAACACAGAAGCCCCCGAAACATGCTTGATTTTTTTTTTGGACTTAGGGCGTGTCAGGTTTCTTTGTATCATACGATGAAAAAAATTGCCTGTTTTGCTTTATTTGTAAACAATACATGTTAAAGCAGATGACACTATTTTGAAATATGACTTGATTTCTAATTGTATAGACTGTACAGGAATGTACATTCCTGCTTGTGTGTTTTTCTATAGCATTCGCGCGTGCATGCGCGCGCGTGCGTGTGTGTGTGTGTGTGCGTGCGTGCATAAGAGCAAAAAGGTAGAGAGGCTGGAAGAGAGAAAGAGGTAGAATGAGACTGACAGGAGTAATGATGATAGAATAGGTTTCAGTAATACTGAGTCAAAACGAAAGCAACTACACTTTCTTGTCTCAAAATCCTGCAAAATTCAGCCGCCATCATATGGAAATTTATCCTTTAAATGGATTTCTGCAACTGAAAATGTGGTATGATTTTTTTATGCTAATGTTCAAAAAATGTTAAATACTGGGGGTTAAGATTAAAAAAGGGGGGAGGGGCATATTAATTTTAACACTTGTATATTACAAACAGGGCAAAGGATTTAATGACTTAAATGATGTACGTATATTACATCGGTTAAAAAAAATAGCAAATGTATATTTATTTGCAAACGATGGTCTTGGGAATGTTTTAAAGTACTGTACTGTTACTGTATGCTTTCACCAGAATACAACGCAAAAGAAGACACGCCATGAAGGAAACTTGAATGTTACCCGGCCCTCTTATATTCCCGCTCAATATAAATGTCACCATTTGAGTGTCTGGATCACAGTATGTTTGAAAAAGCAAAGGAAAAGCAGGCTAGTGTGTGGATTCTGGCTTAGTCTGCACTGAATTGTTTCTCCAAATTAAGATTCATGTAATGCAAATGTCTGACCTTCAGTGCGTTAGGCATAGAGATATCAATGTGCAGTCAATCTTCTAAATGTGGACACTTGCACAGCCTTCTGTTCTAGCATGCATTCCACTGCGTTACATATTTTCCAGACTGGGTATTACAACTTGTACAGATGTTGATATGGAAAAGGCAAAGTGAGGTCCTTAATTTTTACGTCTGGCACTCTTTTGCGAGATGATATTCTGTAACTGTAAAGTTTAAATGAGGTGGTTCTTTGGGCCACTCATCAATAAAGACTCTACTTTTGATGCATTCTGAGTCATGACCTACCTGGACTGAGAAATGACTGGGGAACACTTCAAGAGGAGCACTGTGTCTAGTGCAAATTACATTCTATGTGCATTGTAGAAATGTTTTGACACTGAGCTCTAACCAACACCTGCTGTTTAAGTTAAAATAACGTGATTTGTTTCCAGTACAGTACCTTGGAAAACTATTCATACTCCTTGAACATTTTCACATTGGGCCACATTACAACCACAAACTTTGATGTATTTTAATTGGATTTCATGTGATAGATGAAGACTGTAGTATTGCGTGACCATGAAGTGAAGGGGAAATTATACACGGTTTAAATGTTTTTTACAGTTAACAAAATATGTAAAAAGTAGTTCTGCAAAGTCAGTACTTTGTAGAATCCACTCTTGCTGCAATGGCAGCAGGTATGTTTCTCTACCATTTTGTTTGCAAAATAGCTCAAAGTGTCGAACGTCAATTTGAGTGAAAAGCATCTGTGAACATTATTTGTCATATATTGACACAAGATTCCTATTGTAATTTAGGTCAAAACTTTGACTGGGCTATTCTAACCTATGTATATGCCTTAATCTAAACCATTACATTGTAACTCTGGCTGTACAATTAGAGTTGTTCAGTTAGAAGTCGAACACCCCAGCCCAGTCTCACATCTTTTGCAGCTCTAACAGGTTTTCCTCCAGGATCACATTGTATTCAGCTCCATCCATCTTGCCATCAACGCTGACCAACGCTGTCCCTGCTGAGGAAAAGCATCCCCATAGCATGACACTGCCAATGCCTGGTTTCATCGCTGGCATGGTGTGTTTAGGATGATGTACAGTGTTAGTTTCCTGAGTCACCGAATTTTGCACGTAGACCAAAAAGTTCAGTTTTGGTCTCATTAAACCAGAACATCTTGCAGGTTGCCATTTCCCCTACATGGCCTGTGGCAAACTGACGTTCAAATGCTGCTTTCTGGGACTTTGTTTTAACTAGCCTATCATCTTGCATGACAGACAGTTGTGTTATTGACAGATTCTTCCACCTGAGCAGTGTATCTCTACAGCTCATCCAAGGTTCCCATGGGCCTCTTGCCTGCTTTTCTGATTTTTTCCGAGCCTGTTAGTGTAGGTGAATGGTCTTGTCCTGGCAGGTTTGCAGTTGTGACATAATCTTTCCGTTTTCAGAGGATGGATAGTGCTCAGTGAGATGTTAAAATCTTGGGATATTGTTTTATAACCTTTTTCCATGTTAAAACATCTCCATAACTTTATCCCTGACCTGTTTGCTGTTGTTTGCAGTTGTTTATTCACTGATGTTTTCTATCAAAGCTCTGTGGCCTTCACAGAAAAGCTGGAATTGACCTGGGATTAAATTACAAACTCTTTTTACTAATTAGGTGTCTTGTGAAGCAACTGGTTTGGAGTTTACTTGGACAATCAGAATAAAGGAACCAAATACAAATTTTTATTAGTGAAAAAACTGAAAACCATAAATCGTTTTCTTAGTTTTTAAAATTATGCACCACTTTGTGTTAATCTATCACATATAATCCTAATAAAATATACTGAAGGTTGTGGTTGTAACATGTGTAAAAGTTATAAATACTTTTAAAAGACCCTCTAGGTTTCAAATCTGTGAAGGGGAATTCACAAGTATGCAAACATGACAAACTGTAGCGCTACCGCTGATTTTCAATTTTTATACAAAATATAAACACAGCATCCTCTTTAAATAGTGGTCTATGTAAATGAAGATTTGAGGCAGTAAAAAAAAGTGTGAGAGTGTGATGTTTTTGCAGGATTACAGAATAATAACAGGATAACACAATTAGACAAATTGATTAAGTCTTAAAGTGAGACTATCACCAAAGACAAGAAGAAAACCTGTATTTCTTCACTGCTTTGCTTCAGAGGCTGAAGTAGAAAATTAAGAAATTGTGGAGAAAATCACATGTGGCAGGAAGAGGTGTACGGTTCAAAATCATTTCGTTATTTGGAACTTTGTTTTAATATTCATGCTTTGACATCTAATCGATAGACTCAGGGGGCAATGATCAAAGAAAACTATGATGTCTCTTAAGAGGTTAGTCTATAAATGCAGGTTGACAAAATTCTGGTTTATATCTTCTACAAAGGCTTAGATGGAAACAGAACGATCAAAACCCCATCATATCCACTCTGCAGACATATCACAGAAATCTCATGCAGATCCAAACCTCTGACCTTAACGGGATCTGCATCCAAAAGTAGTTTGCCTTTGTATGACTTAAACGTTTTGTTTTATTCAGGTATAAAACCACTGATCAAAGAGAGCATTATTATGTGCAACAAAAAGCTACTGATACTAAATGTCCTGAATGTCACTTGAGGTAAAAGCTTTCATAAAACGTCCCATGCAGTCAATTACACCTTATGTAAGAAGCTGTGGAGAATAATTATGCTATGTTAAGATAAAATGGATATGATGAAGAGTATAATATGCTTTTTTTCTTAATTAGGGCCTGATTGAACTCAAGACACTGGATGGTTGCATAATTACACTAAAAAACAATTAGCTCATATTTCAAATATGAATGGAAGCTAATTTCCATTGTTTGTCTTGGAGACTGTGTATGTCAGAGATGTTGCCATTATGAGCAGCATCTTCAAAATATTCCAGGTTTGACAGGTTGCATCGAGTCTGTCTCCTCAGAACTGATATTGAAGCCTCATCTCTGAGTGCTTATTTATAGTCTGCTTCCCTCTTCTCCAACATACACAACAACAAAAGGCCGTCTTACCCACTAGGGAAAACACACCTGCTGTAAATTTGAAAGGGGCAGAAATGCATACAAGAATTTTCCCGTTGACCTCATCTAGGTTTTCCTTGCTTGTATCCTGCGTTTTTGGAATCAGATCTTCCCGTGCGGCAGTCATTCATTGTGCTTTCCCTTTCATGCACCGGCATGTCAAGAAACTCTCAGCAGGTTTTGAGGGGATAACTGTGGACTCTGACAGTGTTGCATCTCAAACATAAACCTAGAGGTTGAATTGGATACGGTCCTTTGCAGAAACTTCTGTTTTGCTGGTTCTATTCCAGCAGCCTTTCTACGAAAGTCATATCTCTTTCATCATAAAAAAAGAAAATAAATTTGACCATGATTGCTCGTACCAAAGACTCAGGAACACATATAGACTATTAAATAATAATAAAAGTTGTTATATAGTCATTATAATAATTAAAAGTTACAGTTTTCCTGCATTTATAGATACAAAGTATTAAAGGTGGTCTTTTTTTTATGGATTTTTTAAATCTTAGTACTTCCAACTTCCTTTTTGCTCCTGAAAACAGTGTGGATACCTAAATGCAATAATAATCTCTGGAATGTTATTATCACATTATTCTGGCAATGCAACACCAATGCGTCACTTTTATGGCTTATGTAGATGTAAAATATTGAATTACAAGCACAAATACATTCCTTTTGCCCTGTCTCTGTAATTTCCAACTCCTGTCAAACCCCCTTAAGAAAATATTGCAGTGTTACCATGTTCCTTATATTTGCAGAAATAGTTTCTTCTTTTTTTCATTTGGTAGAACAATGTATTACAGCCCATACTTTCCCTTAACTTAGAGGTTACTTTCCCCAAAACCTTCCCAGACCTTAACAGGAAATGTCCTATAACTTACTGGGTTCTTTCATGAAAAATGTACAAGTTACTTTCCTTGAACTTACTTGGTATCAAGGTGTATTATAAGGTGACTTTTTAAAATGTTACTATTTGAAGCTTACATGGCACATTAGTGGGGCTCACCAGGTATTTTCAGAAACCTGTCTGCACTATGAGATGGCTTATTAGTAAGTAGATTTTACTTATGTGTTTACAGATAAAAACCATAAGTCCCAGGAGCATACACTGTAAGTTCAGTAAGGTAACCTATGAGTTCTGGTAAAATGAGAGCTGTGTTGGGAAATGCTAAATTAAGTGGGACATGTATGACTGATAAAAACAAACATATTTTTGAAGAATCAAGAGGGAAAAAAACGATACTGATTGACATAGAACTTGAATTTGCCCGAGAATAACATACTATGATAGCTATTGTTAAAGTCAAGACATGTACAGGACATAACTGCTGATAGAAAATACCTGGAAAACTTTCAGCCACAGTTTTTACGAAAATGTCACAAATGCCTGCACATTGTGTCTCTTTTAATACATTGTTGAATCCTTCCATCATAACATAAAGCATCTTAAGGAGAAAGGGAACAAGATGCTCTAAGTTTTGCCAGGCCATGGTTGTAAATAAGAATCTGATCTAAATCTGTTCTGCCTGGTTAAATAAAATATAAAATACAATGATATTGCTCAGAGACAAAATCAGAAAATCCTTTCTGATGTGTGTCTGGGAGCATTGTTCTGCTGGAACACCCAACTGTGTCAAAATGTTTATCCACACAAACCGTCACCCTCAGATGAAAGAAAATTCAAGATATTCAGGAGTAAATCAGGAACCACCCAGGATCAGGCCTGTCATTAACTAGAAGATGCTGGAACATCAGTGTAACCATACACAGTGAATTGAGTTTAATATTAAGTGCCGACCAGGAAAGAAGCCCTTGGTCCAAAAACTGCACATTGAAGAATGCCCACATGGACAATACAAATAACTTCTGCGGAAATGACTGAGCAATTTGACCACAATGACAAGAAGTAGGTTTGAAGAAGTCAAGAATTTCAAACCGAACAACAGTACAACAATTATGTAAGTGTGGTGGTGGTAGCATGATGCTGGGGTCTGTTTCACTGCTAGCTTTACTACTGTGTTGCAAAAAGTGGGCGGAATAAATACTTTAACTTCAACTTGAATCAACAGCTAGACAGTTTGAATGTGCAGAGAGAACGATTCCAAATAAAGGTGTTTCTTTTAGAATCAGAATCAGAATCAGAATCAGAAAAACTTTATTTCCAAGTATGTTTTTGGACATTCAAGGAATTTGTTTTGGCGTAGTCATTGCAACTACTAAGTAACATCAACATTCTGGAATGGACCCAAAACTGTTGAGAATTTGTTATTAATACATACCATCTAACATTTTTGTTTAATTCTGAAATTGAAGACAAGGATTAATTTTATTTTCTGCTCATAGGTTTTACAAGGCAATTAACATTGAGTGGAAAACCTCATCTTATTTATACTTCCTTGCAATGAATGTGACCAATTAACTATTTCCTATATTCATTAAAGAGATAATTTAAAAAATAAAGCAAAAGTGTTGCTTTTTTCTATATCATTTTTGGTCGAAGTTATTAAAAGCAACTGTATAGGGGCTGAACAGCTAAATGTGGCGATGGAGCTGCAGTTTGCAGACACCTATGTTAGGCATATGGGACTGTCTGCAGGTGTTACTGCAAAATATCCGTGTCAACTAAAAATAAATAACCAAAACAACACTGTATTTTTTCTGTAACAAAACATTCAAAGGGTTATATATGGACATAATAAACCGGACAACCAACTGCAATGTTAATGTTAGCTTAATGTTTCTCCGTTCCAAAAACAGCTCTGGATCATTATCCAGTAGAAACACTTACTTGTGCCTATGTTTTAATCATCTGACCCAATGTACCTTTCACAGGTGAAAAGAAATTAGCTTCAAGAATCAGCCCCTGCCCAGAAATGACCAGGGCTCAGGTTTGCCAAAAACTAGAACCTCCTGGATTACCAGGGTCACTATCCACAGTGAGGCCCGTTTGCCATCAGCATAAACTAATGGAGAGAACATAAAGAGACGTTCAAGCTCAACTGAAATTTGCACCTAAAGTTTTACACTCATTGACTAAGATTGGGTTATTTAACCACGGTGACAAACTGTTTGGAGGAGCCAATGTCAGGCTTTCAAACCTAAAAACACTTTACCAAGCATGGTGGTGGAAGCATCATGCTCAGGGTCTGCTTTGCAGTCAGTACTGGTGCACTGCACAAAATGGGTGTAATAACAAAGGAGGGCGACTAGCTCCAAATTAGTCAGCCTCACCTAAAATCAATAAATTCACAAAAGGACACAGATAGATGCACAAACAGAACAATGATCCCAAACACAAACCAAAACCGGATTTAGACATGGATAAAGCAAGCAAACATCAAGGTTCCGGAATACACTCAATCTCAACCCCATAGAACACTTCTAGATTATGCTAGAAGTCAAGTCTGTTCATGGAAAACCAGTTAACTGAATGATACTTCTGAGTATAGTTCTGAGCTGGACGGTGGTGTAGTTGTTTGGATTTTTGCCTCGCAGCACGAAGATCCTGAGCTTTAATCCAGCCACAAAATGAATGTGCCCTATGAGCTAATGGTGAGTGTACCAAGCATCTCAAAGGAACTATAACGTTCCAATTTTCATATTTTTGAATAAATTATAATATTCAACATCTCCAAATTAACATGCAGCCTCTTCTGATAGTATTTCCCATTTTTAAATTACTTAATATATTTCACAAAGTTAAGTCACGATGTAGCCATTTATTGTGTTAAATACATTATCTGAATCAGCGACCAGCATAAACAGACCTCACACATACAAATAGGTACAGACACATAATAAACACACTTATATCTTGGGATAAATTATCTGATTGTGATTTCAATTTCATGCACATGGTCTCAAAGGCATATAGGCAACTGAGAGCAACCAACACTTGATTACACTGCTTGAATAACAGTTACATAAATAGTGAACTAGAGCTACGCCAGAGGGAACATCAGTGTGATACAAAGTGTTGCTTTTTTCAGTAAGATAACACTGCACCCTCTTCACAAGTTCAGTCACAGCCACGCTAGCTGGAGGTAAGCCATGACGCATGCATGGTGGCAGAGCCTTTCCTTACCTAAAAGCCGTTTCCCAGTTGCAGCTGTAGGATGGCTGACATGCACACACCGCCCACCTTCCCACCATATTAATTTCTAAGACATCCTCTTCACCTACACAGGAAGATGTTCTATGTGATTGCACATTATATTCGTTACAATAGATGTTTGTTACATTCCAGTGAAACCCCACACATAGGAATTGGACGGTCAAAGAGCAGCCGGCCTTTTTTTATATGTAGAGGACGGAGGCTTTTCATTTCTGCTCTCTCCTCCAGATGATGACCATGCCGGTGGAGTCGGCAGACGCCAGCAGACTCTCGTCGCAGTTGAAACTCACATCCAGAACTGGTCCCCCGTGACCCTGCAACTTGTTGACTATGGCCTTGGCGTTACGTTCGACATCGAAGAAGTATACACAGGTGTCCTCGCTGCCGGTCACTGAGACAAAAGGGAGTTAAAAGAAGAAGAGATTTAACAGTAAGAGAAATTTACAGAGACAAGTGGAGAAATAAATGTTGGATATGACATCTCCAGCAAGGATTTCTACATACAGTCATCAAAAGTATGAATGTCATTAATTTTGGGCCTGTAAAGATTTTCTTGAATTGTACTCGTTCAAGGGTAGGACAACATACAACTCCAGTGATTTTTTAAAAGCAAAGTAGATGCTCACGTTTGAACTCCTTATGGATTTTCTTTGATTATCATGGGGGCAAAACCTTGAAAATATTCGCCTCCTTGCAGATTTCTTTTGATTTTTTCTACACTTTTAAACAGATTTTAATATCAGACAAAAATAATTGACAAATTGTCAGTTTTTGGCAAGTGTAAGGCAGGGCTTTGTGATATTTTGCCTCAGAACTCCCCCATGGAAGCCATTTTTGCCCTGTCTCTTTCTCACTCTTGAATCACGAACACTGACCTTCACTGAGGCAAGGGAGACTTGCAGTGCTTGAGAAGTACTTGTGGATTCTTTTACGACCTGCCGTAAAGACCGTCGGTGCGCCCTTGGAGTAACTTTGGCAGGCCGGCCCCTTTTGGAAAGATTTACCACCGTTTCATATTTTAGCTATTTGTGAGTAATGACTTTCACTATGGTTTGCTGGAGTCTCAAAGTCTTAGAAATGGCTTTGTAACCCTTTCAAACCAAATTTTTTTTAATTTTGCTTTTATATCGGGGCCATGATGTTGCTTTTTGAGATCTTTTTTTTTCTACTTCATGTTGTCAACAGGTTCCGTTTAATATCTTGATTCTATAGGTTAGGGAGTAATTGGGCTTTTTGCTGTTTGTTTGGGATCACTATCCTGTTGGAACACCACCTATGTCCTGGTTTCAGTCATTTTATGGTTAGAATATTTAGGAACAACGCCACAACCACTAAGATTCAAGCCTGCCAAAAAGTGAAATCTGCTGGAACACCAAAGTAACTGTCCACTATGAAGCAAGTATTAAATTCACATCAGCAGAGAGTACTGATCACTGAAGACCATTATGCTCACACGGAGATATGTTTTGTCCCTTTGCATCAGCTGAGACAAAAAGTGAGGCCGCAGTGATAAGAAGTAAATTTAGAGAATTCAAGGTGAAGATTTAAACTTAGAACATTGTCCCACCTTTTAAGCACGGTGGTGGTAGCATCATGGTGCGGGACTGTTTTACTGCCAGTAGTGAATATACTAGCACTAAGGAAAAATGATAATCAGGAGCACCAAAATCTTCAACTTCACCTCAAATCAAAAGCAAGATTGTTGAAAATTTGAACACAACCAGGTATTGCAACATTATAATGATTTCAGAAACACATTAAAACAGGTTTTGGAATACACAAAGCATGATAATATTAAGGTTCTGGAAAGCCCTGATCTCAACTATCCTGACGTTTTGTGGACTATTTGAAATTTCAGTGCCAGGAAAACATCGAATTTATTAGAGCAGTTGTGCCTCAGCCATGGGATGAAACATGGACTGAACTGTACACAAAGAGACTGGTAAAAACTCTGACTTTCTAAATACACCACAGTAACATACAGCTGAATCCCAGTGACGTCAAGAAGCCACTAACAAAACACTTCTCCCACCCACATCTCTTTCTCTTTTACCCACGGCAGAGCTGCTGACCACATCAGGGAGACCGCACGCAACCACCTGAATTTCTTTGAAATTCGCTGGAGAGTAAGACTCTACTTCGAAGAATCCTTGGATCCAAAGTTGACTACCTGCTGACGTTCGTCTATCTGTCGATCGAAAGCAAACTAAAAGTTATGATCTGCTGTTTGTGTACCCAGGTGCAACTTGCCAAGAGAAATCTAACTATATATCATCAGAGATTTGTGGATTTATTTAAGCCTGTATGTATCGTTTTTGCTTTGTGTAGCTTAATAAATATCCACAGTAAATTCAAAGTCATGCACTCAAATTTTGTTTTGCAAAAACACTAAAGTCATCAGTCTTTCCATCATTCTACCCAGACAGAAAGCACTGTTCAAATTAATCATTAAAGGCTCAAAATTTGTGACATTAATCAAATGAGTGGATATAAACTGTATATTAAAACTATTTATTTCAGACTGAAAAAAGTCAGGTTTGTGCAGCCACAAAGTCTCTCAATGTTATTTAGGAAAGTGGGACGTTCTAAACATTCAATTGAGAGTAATTTCTTTAGTGATAAAACTCCAGAAATTCCCTCAGATAATCACCTCCGACAGAAACACATTGTAAATGTTTTTCTCTATTTAGGAACAGATATTTTCAGGGGTGACTGTTCTGGTAATAGGAAAACCCAAGTGTTATTCAGATACTGGGGTGCCTTAACGTGAAATAAAAAGGTGATAAAAATCAAGCGTGGGGATGCTGGGAGCTACAGTTTACCAGTCTCATGTTTGCAACGTGCTGCAGAAAAGAGGCCGCCTTGTTGCTGTAATTTGCTAATTCGAGATATTTCTTTTCAATCCAAATGCAGCCTTGTGCTATTTTTGCCTTCATGCCTGGGCGTGAGCCTTTTTTTCCTTCCCGACACTGGATGGCCTGCAGATAGCGATGCAGTGTGGTCTCATTTTAGATTCAGATATCACAGCAGGTACACTAAGAGACCCCAGCAGGAGCACAAAATAGACCACAGTGGGAAGTGCAAGACTCCTTACCCACACAGGCCCCTTGTCTGAAAGACATGAGGGGGCAGAAAATGCTATGAACATGCTGAGATCCGTGCTGGATGGGGAAGCTTCTCTTCAGCTGTAGTGTTCCTTCATTGTCCACCACCCTGCAATTATGAAATTATTTAAATAAATCTTGAATACATATCTTTAAAGCTTATATGAACAGCAGCGAGTAAACAGCCAAGCATATATAAACAAAGTTCAGCCCAAACAGACTGACCTGTACAGCAGCAGCTTATTGACACAGGCATTGACCAGCAGGGAGGGATCTCTGGCCTCGCGGCTGATCCAGGAACGAGCAGATATGCTGCAGATGGAGCTGCCTTCACTCACCACCAGACGCTTGGCTTTGGTTAACTTCCCTGCAGGGACAGGGATGGGAGCGTTGGTGGGGGTGAGTGACAGAATCACAAGGGACCAACAGAGAGACATGAGCTGCTTCCTCTCTCATTATTCTGTGAAAAACTGATTAGAATTTGTAATGCAGCCAGTGGACACTCTGCCCTCACTCAAATGGAAATGCTGCGATTGTACCTGTTGCCATGTCAAAGAGGAAGGAAAAGATGCTCCCCCTGTCATCGCCAGCCCACAGGATCCTCCCCGGAGCATCAAAGGAGAGAGACAGCACGCGGCCTGTCAGCTTACTGGAGCCCCCCTTCACCTTCTTCCCAGTGGAGATGTTAACCACCTGCAGGTGGTGCTTGCTGTTTCCCACCTGGAACACAGCACCAAGAGTGAAGACCTTCATCATGTCCACGGGGGAGCACTGGCAAGCAGACTCAGAAACGATCTTTTTGTGATCTTCTGCCACAAATGTTGAAATCCAAATCCATTTTTTCCATGATTGCTTTAATGAGGTATGAGTAAACACTGATGTGAACAACTCTTATTTTATACAGCAGTCAGCTTCGTCAGGTTAATCAATGCAAAGAAAAAGGTTAAATAAAAAAAATCATTCAAAATATTTGCGTCTCTAATCCTGGTTACAAGTGCTGACATTTATTTGTAAAATTTTAATCAATGTCTGCAGTAAACACATTCATGCATTATTTACAAGGAGGTAAAGGGCTTCCATCTGCATACAGTGGTTGGCTAATATACTTCACATGCATAGAAAACATTTGGAATCAAAATAACAGAAAATGAAAGCTGCTTGTTGTGAGACTTATGTATAATTTAAGACACAGTGGAGGCAAAATACTCTGACAGATATTACCTTTTTTCCTCAACTAAAAAGAACATGACAGGACAGGTTTTGGTATTTTCAGGTTGAACCAGCGCTCTTTCTTATCTAAGACTGTTCCTCTTATTGCTGACATAAACAGTTTTCAAAGTGTAAAGGACTTCTCGGATGGAAAGATCTGCAAATAATCTAGGCAGCAAAATCAGAGGCCTCAAAAGTTTGGCATATTTCTATCAGATAATGTATTTGCTGAAGTAAATGATGTACGGTAGATGGCCAGTCGCAATGACTCGGGTTCTGTTGGAGATTTCCTTCTGTTAAAATTGAGTCCTTGTTCAAGAGGAGGGATTGCTGCAAAGCCTCAAAGCAATAGTCTGCGTTTTCACTGAAAAACTTTTTACCAATTGGCACAATAAGCTGAATTTTACTGCATTGTTTTATAAGTAGGATGTCATTGAATTTTATTCTGTCTATATGCTGACTACATTGGTTATACATTTCTGTAAATAAATTGGATCTGTTTTGTAAAGCTTCTTGAGATGACATCTGTTAACTCATGTGATAATAATTAACTAATTTGAACTAAATAAAACCGAGTCCCCGTTTTTAAGAGTTGTTTCTAGCAGTACAACAACATAAAGAATGAACTAATAGCTCCTTGACATAGCTTATATTTTCTTCAATAGCCTGGGAAAGATGTGTAAAAAGTCTGAAAATAAATGCATCTTTTATTGCAGGAACATAATCTTCTGCTAATTTGCATAAGAATAAGGGATATTTGTTTTTAACAAGATCACCGGTACAACACTGCTGATATTACATGGAAGAAGGCTGGGCTTGTGTCTAGAGAAGCATCTCAGTGTTGATTTGGCCATATAGTTTGGATCATTATCCAACTGAACAAGTGAATGATGACCCACTTTTTGTTTACTAGCAGAGTACACTTGCTTTTCTAACGGGTTCATGAGTCAAGTCACTTTAACCAGGTTCCTGAAACCTTTGGAAGTGAAAGAGACCCACAGCCTCACTGACCCCCCACTATACTTAACAGTGAACAGTGTTGCTTTCTGTATATGATTATTTATTTGACGGCTGAGCCACCAGGAGTGTTTGAAAAGCTCAATCTTAGCCTCTTCAATCCAAAGCAAGGGGCTCCAGTTAAAGTCCCAGTAGAACTTCGAGAGAACTCCACACATTTACGTTTGTAACGGTAAAATGGAAAAGACTCTTTCAAGGCATGCTACTAATAACCTAATCGTTGTCATGACGACTTGGTGTCACCAAGATGCCGGTCTTTGCGGCAGATCTCCAACGGCAAGCTTTGCAGATATTTTTCCCTTCCTTTCTGTTCTCCCCTCTGTGTCGGCTGGTAAAAATAACTCCAGGTTCCTCACCAGCTTTCATTGTCACAGGTAAAGTTGATTTTAAACTTTGCAATTATTGTTTTGACTGGAGAGGTGGGCAAGTTCAGGTGAGCTGCTATCTTCCTGTAGCCATTTTCTGACATATAAATAAGGATGCACAAATGACCACAGCTCTGACATTGCTTTCCTGCTTCAGCTAAATGATCATGCGCCGCATCACTATAACATGCCTAAACAAATACCACATGCCAGCGCCCCCCCTCCCCTTCCTGACACACAAACTGTTACAAGATGGAAATACACATTGGTCGCTGCCCAGTTTTACTTATAGGACTGATTTGTTAAAAAATGACTTACATCGACTGATGCCAATGTTAATGCCGATATATGCATCCCTAATTTTAAATATCCAGACATCTACCTTACTTGAATGGTTTGTTCTCCTGTCTTTCCCATTTTGAGCAGAGATTGACCTGAATGAACAGTCCAATTAAAAGATGGCTTTTCACTGTGTGATTACACTACTGCAAGAAAAGATGAACTTATTTTAAGACATCACTACCAGAGATGCCATCAAGTCTTGAGAGCCTCCTACATTAGATCAGGAAAGTAAATGCAGCTCTATAGCGGCCTAATTTTGCTCTTATCTTAAACATTATTATCCCTTAATCTTTCAATT
The DNA here is from genome assembly GCA_036173005.1 of Crenichthys baileyi. NCBI lineage: Eukaryota > Metazoa > Chordata > Actinopteri > Cyprinodontiformes > Goodeidae > Crenichthys > Crenichthys baileyi. The sequence continues at coordinate 1,820,832 of JAHHUM010002594.1, read as the reverse complement.
TTATGATAAAGGTACAATTTTAAATAGACCAACCCTTATACTATAACCCAACCATAATCTCTCATATACAACCAAGTTAAAAGTCAAATATCCGTCTACTCGTTAACCACATATGTTACATCCTAAAGAATAAAATTAGTTGCTGGAAACGTTTCCAGTTTACACTGGGTGAGAAGTAGGCCACAGCCTGGAAGGGATTTCTGTTGTCGGGGCAGCAAATCCTGTCTGAGCACCTTTTTCTTGTTCATTAGGCTTAGGTTCTACATCGTAGGCCTTAAAATGGTGGGTTAAAACAAAGCTGGTGCTTATTGTAGTCGAATAACGTTTGAGGCATTCTATAGTAAATTAACTCTTTTCAGAAGTACATTATATGACAAAATAGTAAAATACATGAAAGAAGAGGGAGAATATTGTTTTTTTTAAATAACATCCATGATAGGAAGGTAATCTGTGAAGTCAGTCTAGAAATAAGGGAAATAAGTAATAATAAGCAAATCATACTGCACAGTGAACCGATTAAAGAAACCTAATGGAGCATCAAGGTTTATTGGTTTTACATATTTGAAATTAAATACTTAAGCTTTTTTAACTCTAATAAAATTATTACTACATTAGATTACTTTAGGGATGAATGTAAGTATCACAGCTTTCATTAAACGGCAACATTTTGACCACAAACAACTCTCAGCAGGGTTGAGAAAATGAAATGTTTGCTATTGCTGCACAGCAAAGATGATGCAGCCTCGCTCATTACTCTCATTACTAAAGACACGCATCTTTTCAACAGGGACGTTACTTCTTTAAAAAAAGATACAGCCCCACTTTATATCCAAAGACAATGGGGTGATTATTGATCATTTTGGTCTAAATTGTGTATTCTTTATCATAGTGGAATGATTAGACAACAAACAGCTTCATTGACTCTGAGTAGAGACGTTTGCATTCATTGTGGATTATCTCTAGTGCACCGAGGGTTCAAATTATACAGTCAAGACCAGAATTATTCATACCCCTGGCTGGTTCATATCTAAAATTATTTTCAATCAACCAAGAAATTTGTTTCTGATAGAAAATGAGGCAGCCATCTCTGGAAAGACACGTATATAATGTAAGAGGACTATCAACCTTGAAAAGAAAATCATTTATATATTTTTTTGATTTACATTTTTTTAATGCCATGTTGAATATCAGATTCAATTCAGAAGAAACATGCTGGTAAATATAAAACATTACTTGAAACCTATATCTACTAGGGGTATGAAACATCCCCAACTAATACAAGGGGGAGAATAAATACTGGACAAACAACCACATTTTTAAGTAAACATATTTCTAAAAGAGCAATTAACATAAACTTCTCACCAGATGTCGGCAACAGCCAATCCAGTACACACGCAAGAAATCAAACCATATCTGTCCATAAACCATTTGTAATAAAATGGAATGAAAAACTATTGAACAGTACAGTTTGGAGATGGGGACATCATGATGTGGGGCTGTTTTTCAGCATAAGGCACTGGCAGGCATTGCACCTCTACCACACAGTTTTTGTTGCCATCAACAAGCTTTCGGTACAATTCTGGCTGAATATTTGTTGACTTTACTTGGTTGGTTTCCTGGCATTAGCCCAGCTTTAAAGCATAGTCAACAAATTGCCATATGGGAAGGGAAGGTTATTTGATAGGCTTAACGTTAGCCTGCTTGTCTTTATCCACTCTTAAGCCAGTTTTGATGCATGTTTGAGATCACTATGCTGTTGGAACACCAAAGCTGTTGATTTTATGTAAAATTGAACAATTAGAGTTAACGCTTGTTCATTATTCTATCCACTTTATGCAATGCGCCAGTACCACTTGCAGCAAAATTCCACCACAGCATGATGCTACCACCACCATGCTTGACAGCTAGCACACTGTAAGTCAATCTGAATGCCTCATCCTGATGATCTTAGAATATACTCTACTTCTTGTCACTAACAAACATGCATTTGGCTCCATGCGTGTAGCTGCAAATTTCAGCTCAGACGGGTAACGGCCTTGTCAAGATGATGTTCTACAACCTTCAGCAGCACTTCGAAAAATATTTAAGTACTGTATGTATACTTTGAGACAGTATAAATCATTTATTTTTCTGTATGGATTAGAGCAAATCCACAATAAACTTGTGCACCAATTTCTTGGCTATAAAATTAATTTTAGTTGTATGATTATATCCCCCCCAAAAAATAAATAATCAATAATAATTATTTTGTTTGTTTTTGTTAAGACGACAATGTTTCTTGATATATTAGTCAGTTAAATTTAAGACTTTTAAACCTTTTAATGGCCTTTACTACCAAAAGTTAAGCTAAAAAAACATTCAAGTTTACTAAGTAGCTTAATTTATAATCTTAAACTTATTTAAAACCACAAACTTCAGTCTTTAATGTCTTCTTAAAGTATACTTTACAAAGGACACTTACAATGAGTTTAGCCAACTGTTTAAATTCCTGTTACCAGGCAAAACCTCATTAAAAATACACTTGTATAGAGTAACTGCTTACACTTGAGAAGCTGGACGTATTATTATTTAAGACCTTTTAGGAGCCTGGACAAGATCAGCAGTTCAGAAATCCCTGCATGACTGAGATGGACTCACCACAGTAAGGTTATTATTCATCGGCTGGAAGGTGCAGCAGAGCAGCTCGCTGGATTCTGGGTCTCTGACTTCTCGGATGCACCGACCGTCCTCCGTGTTCCAGATGCGCAGAGTCCCATCCAATGACGTTGACACGATGATGTCATTGCTCAGAGACCAGGCAAAGTCCGTGACGGGTCCGCCGTGTCCTTTCAGGGTCAGCTTCACACTTGGTGGAGGGGGGGACAGCGTCATAATGGACAGGGTGCCGTCCAACGAGCAGCAAGCAAGGAGGTGCTTGTCATCATTAGCAAACTGTAACCGTGGAACTTAAATAAAGCATTAAAGAAGAAACAGAAAATGAAAATAATGTTCACATAAATTATTTTTCATATTTAGAGACTGATTTACATACCTGCAGAGTCAACATGTTGGTCAAATATGTGGTGCATGCCAGCAAAAGCATAGTTCTCACTCAGGGTTGTATCTCCGGCCATAGCACGGCTTGCCTCTGCCACTGAGGTGGGCACCAAGCTGCCCGGAGGCCTGTGGCCACAAATAAAATCTGGCATGTAATCAAGACTTTAAACATTCCTACAGCTGTAAAACATAAGATTTAATCATTACCAAGGGCCTCTACACAAAAACGAATCTGAGTAAATCAAGCAAAAACGCTACTACTCAGACAAGAGAACAGATCATCGCGGTTCTTTCTACCTCTCATCATAGACCGCTCTGTTCATCTGGGCCTGTAGCTGGTAGGAGCCTCTGCTGACAGACCGCCGATGACCACGAGCCCCTTGAGCACGGGGGTCCTCCTCAAAGTCCTGAACGGGACAAAAAGAGCAACAGCACAGAAAGAATCTCCAAGAAATTAGTTAATGCAAAGATGGAATGACGTCCCACAAATAATCATGAATCACCTGTTCATAAATATTTAATATATGGTAAAAAACACTATGTATGGTGTTAGGGCCAGCCATTACAACCAAGCTGCTCAGCTTAATATACGGCAACCAATTTGTTGCTTGGCTTTTATTTATGTTTTAAATCCCCATCTCCAACCACATTTCTACCTATTCTCTCTTCCCTACTGTCCCCTTTCTTTGAGTCTGACCTCCATGCGGTCCAGTGTGGTACGGGAACTGCGCACGCTGCTGGCCCTGAAGCTGCTCTGCTCAGACAGGGGCCCGTAGCGTAGGGCCAACAGCTGACTGCGCAGCTTCAGGTACTGCCTGCGCAGCCCTGGCTCAAAGCCACACTTGGCGTTCTCTCTGAGCAGCTGGCTGCGTCGGCGGATGTACTGAGTTCGGAACTGTGGGAAGGTAGGCGTGCGGTAAGCATTGTACCTGCAGAGGTAAAGAAGCGACACAAGCACAGATTGTAACTAACAAATGATCCAAACACAATTACACGTCTGAACAGCTTCCTCATTATCAGCTGCGTGACTGTGTCTTACCTTGCGTCCACTGCCAAAACCTGCTGCCAAACTGCTGCCATTCCACAATCACTCTGGGTAGAGAGGAAGCCACTGCCAGGGCAGAGTCCTGGAAAAAGGAAACAAAACAAAACAGACAGCTTACATTTAAACTCATACACTTTGAGTACACAGCTGTGGTAATATGGATGTAACAAAAGGGAAATATCACCCTTTATGTCACTAACAGTGGTTCTGTTTATTTGATGCTTAAAATTTTTATTATTATTTAAATGCACTTGTTTATTTTTTTTTTAATCTTTGTTCATTAAATGATTTTGTGAGGCGCTTTGAATGACCTTCCTTAAGGATGTGGATATGCAAATTAAACCGCCTTACAGTTATTTGATATAGGGCTGAAACAATTAATCGGATTAATCGATTATTGAAATAATCATCAACTAATTTAGTGATCAAATAATCATTTACTCGAGTATACACACTAAAACCGGTAATTTGCTAAAAGAGCAACACACTTAGGCCAAAATTGTACAAAAAATATAAACATTTTGCATTTAAGACGAAAAACCTTCTTTGTGTGTAAATATGCTTTATCCAGAACGTCTGAGGAGGCATAGCTTTAGCTTCATCTAGTTGAAATTTTGTAAAAAAAACCACCTATTAAGCACCTTTTGCTAACTGATTATTAATCAATTAATCCAAAAAATTGTCGACAGATTAATTGATTAGCAAAATAATCGTTAGTTGCAGCCCTAATTTGATATTATGGCTTGCAGTTTTAAGAATTCCTGTTGATATATAATGTAAATAAACAACCCCAGAATATCTCTATCTATTTTTTTCATTAACGTAGCTGAGACATAATGTTGAAATTTTGGTCAGGCCAAACCGTATTTGATTTACCACAACACAAACAAAATATTTTAAAATATCAACAAATGGTATAACTTTCAGCTATCTATTTACTAAAAGTCACCTGATTTGATATGTCAGTTTTTGTATTCCAAACTATTTAAAGCTTAATTTTAAAATATAATTATAACATTTTCTATGAAAAACAATGTAAGCTGGGTGTATTTTTTTCCAAGAGAAAACATGTAGCTTTTTTTGACTTTGACAGTAAGAAACGAGAGCTTATGGATAAATAAAAGACTGTCATAAGTTAGGCAACTGACATTTACTTTAACAACTGATAAAAAGCATTATCTTATTCAAAAAGCAGTTTGTTGTACCTTTCATGGCAATGAAACAGTTTTAAAATTAAGCATTTTTTGTGATTTTAGGTGACAACTTCTTACAGGTTTCAATGTAAATTGAGGAGCATAAATTAATTTAATTTAATTGAAAAAATACTTAAACTGAAATGCATCATTCCATAAAGTTCCTTTAATGCTCTTTAAGATAAAGTCGTTTATAATGACATATAACTATTGTGAAAGAACTGCTGACATAGCTAGTGACACAATCAGGTGATGATGCAGATACAAGGAAAATACGACGTTATCAGGCTGTTTCAGTTTCCGTTTAACATCAACATATAACAAGAGCCGTCATTTAAAAAGTCAAAGTAAGGTAAAGGGTACGAATTTGTTATTTTTCCAGCAACAGCCATAGCAGAAGAGGATCATTTTGGCAGCAGCAAAGCTAACTAGCATCAGTTAGCAACTAGCAAGAAAGCCACAACAACTTTAGCACTGCCCCGCCAAAAAAACAGATTTATTTGTAAGTCTTTGACGCTGATCTATAGACTATATTATCTAAAAACGGTATACAACAGATAAATGTTATACTGTAGACATATAGCAAAGATACAGGGTAAAATGCATTTAGAAACGGCTCACCTTCCTTAGCTTTTCTCCATCGCTGCTGTTCCTGTCAAGTCACGTGACCAGCCCACAAACTGATGAGGAGTCTCCTAGATCCTGACGAAGATTTACATAACTTGTTTATTTATTAACGACAGTTTGATTTGAGTATGAAAAACAATGTAGCTCTAAGGGTACTAACAGGGTACCACCAGGGAGGGCATATGGTAGGCAGGTACAGGATATTCATCAGGTATATGCAGGCCAATCTTTGAAGGGGGTATTTATGGGGTACCTATGAGGTATGAAGGGAACTTACAAGATACACTATATTGCCAAAAGTATTGGGTCACACCACCAAATCAATTAATTCGAGTTTTACAATCACTTTCATGGCTGCAGGTGTGGAGAAACCTGACTGGCCTTCACAGAGTCTTGACCTCGACTGTTACTTGGTTGGGTAACTTAGAGCAGAGGCTACAATTCTGAAGTCCTAAACCTTGTGGAAGATGTTTACAAAATAGTTAAAGTTGCTAATGCTGGGAATGGTGGGTCCATCAACAAATTGGACCTTATAGATTAAGAATAGGATGTCATCAAAGTTCATGAACATGTAGAAGAAGACAGACGAATACTTTTGGCAATATAGTGTACCTACAGGTAAAATGCTGTATATTGTGGTAAAATGTTATCCTCTCTTTTTCTCAACTATATGCTGTACATATTATTGTCATAACATGAATGTCTTTTCTATTCTGAAATTTCTCCAAATAAGTGTCAATTAAGGGCTGAATGGTGGAACAGTTGATGGTGCTCATATCAAGAAGGTACTGAATGGAAATCTCTGGCCAATTCAGTTTATTTATATAGCGCCAATTCACAACACATGTTGTCTCAAGGCACTTCACAAAAGTCAGGTACATACATTCCAATTAATCTTAATCATTGAACAGTGCAGTCAGATTCAGTTATTTATTCAAATTGGATAAAAAGTTTTTCTATCTAAGGAAACCCAGCAGATTGCATTCAGTCAGTGACTTGCAGCATTCACTCCTTCCGGATGAACATGTAGAGACAGTGGACAGTCACTGGCGTTGCAGTTGCAGCAATCCCTCATACTGAGCATGCATGTAGCGACAGTGGAGAGGAAAAACTCCCTTTTAACAGGAAGAAACCTCCAGCAGAACCAGGCTCAGTGTGAGCGGCCATTTGCCACGACCGACTGGGGGTTAGAGAGAACAGAGCAGAGACACAAAAAAAACAAAGAAGCACTGATCCAGGAGTACTTTCTATGGGAAGGAAAAGGTAAATGTTAATGGATGTAGCTCCTTTAGTCATTTCACCTAGAAAGAAAGAACAGATAAACTCTGAGCCAGTTTTCAAGTTTAGAGTCTGAAGAGAGCACATAGAGTTAGTTACAGTAAAAGCTCAGTCAATCGCCATGTCTAGTAGAGAGAAAGGGTTAAACACTGAAAGACAGGGCCATGTGGATCATCGGTAGAGGGTGAGCATTAAGTTGTTGCCAGCAGAAGCTTGGACGATTCCCCTCTCCAGAAAGGTGTCACAGGTAGACACAGAGTCAGGGCAGATGTAGCTTCTAGGAAGAGAAAAGAGAGAGAACAAAGTTAAAAGCTGAAATAACAGCAAATAATACAAAATTGAAGAGTAGTGTGAGAAAGTAGCGAAGAGGGTGAAAGTGGTCATTATGTCCTCCAGCAGCCTAAGCCTATAGCAGCATAACTACAGAGATAGTTCAGGATAAACTAAGCCACTTTAGCTATAAGCTTAATCAAAAAGGAAAGTTTTAAGTCTAGCCTTAAAAGTAGACAGTTTGTCCATCTGGAGCCCACTGATGGCCATTGTTATACTAAAAACCACAACGATTGGGATACCTCTCTCTGTCAGATTGACCATAACCATTGGAAAAGAGAGGGGGTCATACAGGTAGCAGAAATGGAGGGTGTGTTTGCACCTCAACCGTAACTGAGCCGGTTTAGGCTAAACCTGACTCCCCCTTACTCCATCCAACAAGGGGAGAAGAAGACGGAGGTAAAATAAGGAAGATAGCTCAGGCCTTTCTATGTGCAGATTACATGTTCATTATGTGTGGGCTATATGTGGTTCCCTGAATTCTTGCTAGTCTGGACTGCTTTTACTTTTTATTTATTTTATTTGAGCATTATTTTACCAGGTTGTCCCACTGTGCACCCGCTGTACAGTATACAAATAAAATAAAAGGTACATACAATTAAGACATCATAAAAGTAGTACAAAACCAAAACCAAATACAAAAAATCTAAAAGAATAGACCACAAATTTAAGACTTGATAAAATAATGTAAAAGTGGTTTATGAATAGCACTTACACTCTTCAGTTATTGATTTGTTTTTACAATTTTGATTAATAAGTTCAAAATTAAAAGTACTTAGACTGGTGAAAGCAATAATTTACACAAAAAAGAGTGTTTCAAACAAAGTTTGAGATTTTTAAAAATCTTTTTTCTATTAGTAAAATCACAAAATAGCTCCATCTCATTGTTGTGAACCCAGTACTCCACATCAGGAAAAGAAGGGGCTTGCCCCAAGTCAGAGTCCATGCTAGAACCGCCACAGTGCACCAGCCTCCCCCGGTGACCCCGCATTGATTAAACTCGAAAATTGATAGATTTAAGTATAGAATAAACATTAGTTTGTTAATATTAAAGCAACTTTTTATTTTGTTTATTTCCTGACATGTTATTAGTTATTATCAGTTAGGTTAGTTGTCACTGTAGTTATTATAATTTGTTAATTGTTATTGCGTTCACTGTAATTTTTTTCTTCATAATATTGTAAATAACAAGGTTATTGCCAGGTTTGTGTATTATCTAATCTTATGTTAAAAAGTGTCAAAAAAACTTTGTAATAATAATAAATTATGTGAGAACATGAGGTTTGTCTTGGTTTCTTGATTGCAATATTTAGATGAGTTTGAGGTGTGTAATTATTAACAGTGTTAAAGTTATTATTAAAGGTAGAAAATGAGAAAAAAGTCTATGAATTCATAGTTTTTCAAATATAATGTAAGAAAGACACATACATGTAAAAAAGAGGATTACATGACATCCATGATAATGCTCTCTAGTCCATGCAGGTATTTAATTCATTAATAAAACATGGGTACAAATTAAAAAGGGGTGTTTTGTGAAACTTTTTCCCCCTTTTATAGTCAAAACTGATAAAACACATTGAGATTTTGATTATTAATCTCCACAGAAAAATAATTATGTCACTTCTAATAGACACACGATAAAAGTCTCACTTTGGTTTACAAAAGAACATATTGATCAAAAAGAATTGGTCTAACCAAGTAAAAGTTGGAAAAACAACCTGGAGTTAATGACAAGTGAGCTGCACTGTTGTTTCATTTATCTAGGCTACTGTGGTCATAGTTTAAAGATGTTAAACTTTAAACTATGAAGTTTAACATCTTCATAGTTTATGTAGTAATTACAGTTTTCATAAAAATATGCTTCTGTGTGAATCTGTGAATTTTTAATTTACTTTTAATTCACTTTAACAGTGAAATCCAGATTAAAATATCAAACACTAAAACCTAATACTCCTTATATACTGTATACTTCTAATACAGTCCTTACAGTTTATTTTTATTAGTCTACACATCAAAACTTAATAAGATTGAAATTTATGTCTCCTTTAAAATCCTCCCAATACAGTTCTGACAACATGAGAGCTATATAGTCTTATTGATGATGATGATGATGACCATATTTATTTTTACAAAGATAATGTACAACATTTCACTGACCTTAACAAAGGAAAATACGTGACACCAGGTTTTAGCGATAAATGTTAATTTCCACCTGTAGTCCCTGGGCAGGTTGTTGTTAACATGAGTAAAACAAATTACAGAAATTTGTAAAAGTAATAACAATTCTTGTTGATTTTATAAATAAAATCGTCTACTTGATTCAAAGACAAACCTAAAATTAACAACTACCTATGCTGTAACAGAAATCCTTTCTTTCTTCTACAATATTTGTGGAATGCACCTATTGTATGAGGCAGTTATACAGTAGGAACGCACAGTTCCAGTAAGTTCACAATGGCAATATCACAAGGCCAGCTCCGAGGTTTCGCCTGGCTCAGCAAAGACCAGCAGAGCTGGGGGGCATTCTGGTCAGCTGACCGAGCTCTTTGCTTGTTCACGTTGCTCTTTCTCGAAGGGGCCCCAGTGACTGAACCATTCACAAGCACGGGCCATAAATGACCGAGTGGGGCAGCACATTAAGCAGTGCGTTTCCTCTCCAAAAAAACAAAAAGAGCATAGACTCTGGAGTACAGCCAACATGCCAGGAACGAAAGGTGAGCAACATGCACCGAGATAATTTTTATAAAACAGATTATTTCTTAAAATTTGGACACTGGACTAACCTTAAAATAAAAAAAAAAAAACAGATGTACAAAGATTACCTTTTTGAATCACATCTTGTAATTTAACCATGTCCAGGTAATAAATCGGACAAGAAGTCAGCTACCAAGGTAAATACAAATCTTTATATCACAACATTTTTTTTTTTTTTGATGATATTTACTTGAGCTTAAATTTCACAGCAACCTCAGAGCCCTAAAGAACAGCCGAAAAAAGGTGATCAGAAAGGAGATGACAACAAGAAGCAAGGAGGTAAGCATTTAACAAAATCAAAATAATTAAATGATCAACTTTGGAGCACAAGTTCCCTACTTCTGTGACGCAGCTTGGTAACGCCTTGCCCTGATTGCTGTGTTCCCAGTGAAGGTATCTGTCTCTGTTTTATCCCCTCGCAGGACAGCCGAAGGGAGAGAAGCAATAACTTCCAGGCGTTTGTGAAGATGGCTTTGGAGACACTGCTGGGGTCCTGTCGTCGTAAACATGGGGGTCCCCAGGGAAGACAGGGCTGAGCATCCTTCCCCTTTCCCCCTGAACCAGCAGTCTGTGCTGCTGTGTAGCCTTGCAATACAACATCTGCTTTCCCCCACAGAGAAGCACAAGGCAGACCTGATTTCCATCCATCACCATCTGTTTCACTCCTCTGTTCCTCTCTGCCTTTTCCTGTCTAACCCAAACCCTTCACTCTCCCTCACTGGATGCTAAGAAACAGACTTCAGGTTAGATTAAACTAATGCTCTCCCAACCCTGTCCCTTCGTTACATATATTGAACTGACTGTTTAATAATGCATACATTCTTTTTGTAAGAAAAAATTAAAATAAAAACTTATTCATTACATCAGCCTCTGTGTGCCCAGACCTTGTGTGTTACCATATCAGGATTACAGGAGGTTGCATCTTAGTAAATTGGAAAATCATCAAAAGGTTTATTCCAGTAATTCAATAAAACAAACCGAAACTCACATATTATATAGATTCCTTACTCCCAGAGTGATTTCGAATGCTTATTTATGCTAATTGTGATGATTATGGGTTGAAGCTAATTAAAACCCAAAGTTTAGTGTGTCGGAAAATTTGATTATGACATAATACTAAATAAAATAAGAAGATCAATAATTAAATTGTTACAGTATGTTATGGCCAAACCAATCATGGGGAAGACTCCTGACTTGACAATTGTCTAGTATACAGACACAGACTGGCTCACTAGCTGGCTGTTCACAGCGAGGTAAATAGTCAAGTAGAATGAGAAGTTGAGTGGAAGGAAAAAGTGTGGCAGAAAAAGGCGCACAACAAACAAAAATGACTGCAGCCTTGAGAGGACCGTGAAGAAAAGCCCAGAAGTTTGAGAAACATTGAGAAGATGTGTACTGCAGCAAGAGTCTGAGCTTCAAGAACCACCAGTAAGGATTGGATTGTTGCTCTGTGGTTCAAAACCCTCTTTGTGGATATATTTAAAGAAAAAAAAAATACAGTGAATTTTGGATTTCTTTTTATCAATGTCTGGTGGGACAGTGTTAAGAAACAAAATTTGCTTGAGGTTCAGTGGGAAATTTTTTCAGTAGGTTATGATTTGGGGCACCGTGTCATCTGCTGGTGTTGGTCCACTGTGTTTTTACAGGTCCAAATTTAGGGCAGATATCTAAAAGGAGATCCTAGAGCATTTTTTGCTGATTTTATTTTCCAACAGGGCTTGGCACCTGCCCACAATGCCACAAGGACCAATATCCACTTCAATGACCATGGTATAACTGTGCTCCATTGGCTCTTTGTCAAGAGGAGTCTGAGAGACACTTAAGTCCGCATAAAGGAACCTGGGCTTCCTCACCTCAGCAAAGCCACAGGTTGATTGCCCCATGACACGCTACATTGATACTGCAATGTTTTGAATTGGAGTACCAAAATAAATTCACTATTTGATGAGTTTCTACTTCATTGAGGTTTACTAAATTAAAACAAGGACTGCATGTATGATGTCATGTAAAATATTTATAAAAATATTACAGGTATGTATTGCATTTACAGGAACAAAACACAAATATAAAGCAAATACAAGGTATTTACAGTGGTTCTTGTACTAAGTAGTATTACAGCAGAAACTGGGCACATCAACAAACACTCAAGCTCTATACTAACACCACATCTTCACTTTCTGATGCACACACCCGTATTCTTCCATCAGTCCAAAACAGCCACATAGTTCAATTATTAAAAGCAGCTATTTAGTAAAAACCTGGAGTCAAAAGAAATGCTTGTTATAGAATAAATCTTTTTATTTTAGGTTATACAAAGCTGAAAGAGAACTTTTGTTAAACAATAATACATCTTAAATACCCTGATTCTATAGTGTTATTATATATAGAAGAGAAGAAATTAAAATTACATATTTTTCCAAGGATATAATTCAATTCATAACAAATAAACACAACAAACACCATCAGGATACTCCACTAGTAAAAATGATTCAATATAAATATATCTAAAAGTCACATAAGGGGAATTAGTTACTGGTGGTGGTAAAAATGCTAATATCAACATGTGTTTGTTGCATTCATAAAATAACATCTTTGCTGGTTCCTAAGAGGACAAGAGAAGCACTCTGGTTTATATAGGATCTTGTATTTTAAATTGGAAGCAGTTTCACACAATGTACTAGTTACAGACATCAGCAACCAGAGTCCCTGGCTGTTACCTTTAGCCACGCTCCGCCTGCCTGCCAGGGTTCATAAATAATTCAATTCTGTGGGTTTTGATCACGCTCCCTGACAGAACCGCAAACAGGCAGCCACGATGCAGCCCGGCCCAGGGAAAAATCAGAAAGAACAGGGAGGAGACAATCAACTGCATTATTGATTCTGGACATTTAATCAGATTTGTTGAGGGCAAGAAGACTCATTCATCCCTTAAACATACAAGTGCAGCGCTTTGAAAAAGTATTCATACCGCTTCAACTATTTCACATTTGTCACATTACAACCAAATACTTAGATGTATTTTATTGAGATTTTAATTGTGAAGTGGAAGGAAAATAATACATGTCTTTTTAAAGTATTTGACAACCAAAAATCCTACAACTGTTTTACATTTGTATTCAGCCCCCTTTACTCTGACACTCCTAACATTAGTTTACCTGTGTGCATTTTAAACTCAATTCTTTATAGGCTTTAGAGGTTTGTTATGAGACATGGTGGTGATGACAGCAGCATGCTGTGGGGATACTTTTTTCAGCATGGACAGAGACATTGATGGGGAAAACAAAACTAAAAAATATGTTAGAGGCTGTAAATGACTGGAGATCAGGGTGGAGGTTCAGCTTCCAACAGAATGACCCTAACCATACACCCAGAGCTACAGAGAAATGGATTGGACCAAAGCATATACATGTGTTAGAATGGCCTAGTTAAAGCCTAAATTTAAAGCTGTTCTCCATCAAATCTCACTGAGATTGAGCAATTTTGCAAATAAGACTGGGCAAAACTGGAATCTCTAGATCAAAAAAGCTCACAAGTCCAAATTATGCCACACTTCTCAGATTTTTATTTGTAAAAAAAAAAAAAGTAAAATTAAAACCGAGCAGTTTTCCCTCCACTTCACAATTATGCACTGATTTATGTTGGTCTTAACATAAATCCTATTAAAACACAACACAACACATTAAAGCTCGCAAAATGTGAAAACCTTTGCGACGCATGACCAGAAAACAACGGACATGATAGGCCATCACCTCTGGAGGAAATCTGCATCACATGTCGCTAACTATCACCCCGCGCTGATAGTTATTGATTGAGAGTCACAGTGAGACAGCGGTAAATGCTGTCACAACAGGAGGCCTGATGACTGTGCCTCACATAAAAAGAATGTGAAACAGACAAGAGGGAAAAAAGAAGGCGCTGCGGTCTATCTTTTAATAGATATCAAAACTAGTCCCCAGCAGGTTAGAATAGCATTACCCGACCCACATGCAGCACATCCTGAAAACTGCAAGTTGAGGTTGATTTTGCTTTCCTCGGTCTGATGCAGGATAAAGTCACAGTACAGAAGTGGGAAACCTGCTTCTCATTATTGCTTCTTTCACTTCCTTATCTCCCATTGTTAGAGAATGAGGCGGTATAATATCCAGCACCCAAACGTGGCCCAGTGGCTTGTCCAGCTCAGCTCGGACCACTTCTGAATGGTGTGGTGGGTGATATCATCCTGCAGGGAGAAGGATGTAATGTACAGTTAAAGGATGCATCAAAAATACTAAATATTCCACTATAAATACTTGACAAATGCTGTGTTGCCATGTCATGGAGCTATATAAATATAGCCACCAAAGATCTTAAAAATCAATTTTGAGCTTCAACATCAGAGTAAATCCATCATTGGTTTGCTCCAAAGAAACAATCAGCATGTTAAGATTTTCACTGATGTTGAAATGTGATTTGCACAGAAACTAAATCTGTCATGATCTGCCAGTGTTAGGGTTTTGAGTTTGTGTTTTGTTTATTTCCTTCTCAGGCAGTGTCGGTGTAGTGTTTTCATTTACTCAGCCAGGTGTTTTTCTGTTCATCCAGACCATTAGATTACTTCTGTTAGTTGTTACTTCCTAGATTCTTGTGTTTCATGCGTTTGTTTATATTTTCCTATAGGTCTGTTTTTCTCTTGGTTTTGTTATTTAGTCTAGTTTCCTTGTTTTCTGTTTAGCTCCTCATGACCCTGCTGTCCCTCTGCTCATTAGTTTAATTAGACACATTCCCCTCAGTCTCCCCACAGCCTGTTCCACACCTGTGTCATGTTTCCCCTGATTATCCGTGTCCCTGTTTCATTGGTTCATACTCCACGTCCCTCAGTATATTAGCTTCCTGGTTTTCATTGTTCCTCCTGTTTTCATCCATGTTTACAATCCTGTATGCTACCCTGCTTACTTCCTGGCGCCATGTCTGTTTCACTGTCTGGCTTACCCATGTAAGTTGTTCTTGTCTATTATTATTAAAAGAAAAACTCTTCAACTCACCATGCTGCGTCAGTCTGCACATTGGTCCAAACATACCACAACGAATCGATAAAATCAGACTTAGTGGATTATAAAAAGTCCATGAAAAGATCAGGCTAATGCTTCATACACATACAGGGCTGTCCACAAATAAGGGCACTCTTGGTAAAGATGTGTAAAAACTTTAAATAAACTAATCTTTATAAAAACGTCGTCCACAGCTAGCCAACAATGAGCTTTGCAGGTTTTTTTTTTTTACCATCCCCTTGCATCCATCTTACTGGTTTTGGAAGCAGGATAAACTCGTCTTCATCCCAAACTGTTACAATTTTAAGTCAGAAACGAGCCAAGACTGTATAGAGCCTTGAGCAAAACATGATAAAGTCTGATTTAGTTGAGTATTTGTTGGTCCAATGTGCAGAAAACGCTTGGGAGAAGAATGGTGAATTGAAGAGCCTTTTCTTTTAATAACAATAAACGGCAACCTACAAGAGGAAGCCAGGCAGTGTAACGGCCATGGAGACAGGTAGCAAACAGAGTAGTATGCAGGAGGAACCAGTGACAATGAAAACCAGAGGGGATAAATACTGAGGGAAGTGGAGTATGGACCAATCAATGAGGAGGCTAATCAGGGAGAGAATCATCTAAGTGAACTCAAGCAAGTAAACAATGAGACTAACTAAAGAACATTAACAAGGGAGGAACCAGATCTATGAGGAAAATTTAACCAGGGAAGTACCAAAAACTAAACAGAATAAATCTAATAAGCCAGAATGAACTGAAATAAATCAAGTGAAGAACATGACAGTTCAAAGAAGGTAAACAGAACTCAAACCAAAAACCTGACACAGGCAGATTCTGACAGATATGGGGCCCCTTTTTCCAGGTTCAGTATATATCAAATATATAACAATTAAAAAAAGGTGGAGACACGGTTATTTTTGAGGTATTCATTTGATTTCGCGGTCAGGTCCAGAAAAACAACATTTCAGTTCAGATTCAGAGATCTGCTCAGGAGGTCATTTTTATAGTGATATTTTAGATTTGTGTGCCTTACTTTGTAAGCACACTGGGCTACTTTCATGTTTTAAGAAATGAAGTTGAACTGAATTGAAATAAGAGAAGATACAAAGGAGGTAGCAAGTTCAATTAATTAGTTTGCAGTTATATCATCCATTGAAAGTGACTGAAGCACAGACACAAGCAATTAAAATGATTAACTAATAAAATTAAATTATGATCGTTAACATAAGTATCAAACCGTAAATATTGGGCTTAGTATGATTACTATTAGTATATCAGTTATTTTAAATCCCCAAAAAACAGAATTTTGAAATGTTGAAAAAACTTTTAATTTTTTTTTATTTTCTGTAAACATGACTAACTGGAAGTTTGGACATCTATATTCTGAGATCAAGTGCGCCCTGCTGGCCTGGGGCTCAGAGGTCAACTGGGCTCGAACGTTGCTTCCGGTGTGTTGGATCGGGGATGCTTCTAAACGTTACAAGACACCGGATTAGAGTTTAAAATCTCTAGCATAGGTTAGGGAAGTAGCTATTTTCTTCTCATTTTCTAACTTCTGAAGTTAAACATACATCTGCCTTACTGGAATGGAATGTTCACTTGTCAATCCCACATTTAAAAAATGGCTAAAAGTAATGAGTCTCTTGAGTTTTTAAATGGCACTGGTCACAGCGGATCAAGCTGAAAATTGGCCAGCTTCGGTCATCCACTGATTTTTTGTCTCCAGTTGTGGATTAAAGCAGAAACAAATAACTCTTGAAGCAAACATTGGTGGAAAGATATTGTAAGGAAAATACATCAAAAAAGAGCCAAGCAAAAAACAATTAAGAAAGTAAATTAAATGTTCAATGTGTGTGCATCTAGACTCAGTTTTACCCAGAATAGATTTTTTATAGCACACAAATAGGCTTTAAATTTATCTTCTTATTATAATATTAAATTAACTTAAACTTGTGCATTTTTCTCTTGAAGGACATATCTCAGCTATGCAGAGGAGTTCAAACATCTTCAGGCTGATGCACAACAAAAAACATTCTCTGGAAAATGCTTTAAAAATATTTGTGATTATGAACTAATATGCGGTTGCTCAAACTTAAGTTATTTTCCAAATCAGTGCAACATACCCATCAAACATGGCCTTCAGCAGCCTTATCAGAATGAAAACAAAGATCTGAAACAGGCTGTTAGAAACATCACACCTGTCATTTTGTCCCTGGACAGACGAACAGAAACCCAGAGAACCCGATTTTATTTTTAAACAGATGAATACTGTGTCTGACTGTTTTGTAGGAAAACACAAAAAAGTCTTAGATATTATTTTGGGTCGTAACACACAGCACAAAGGAGATGTACAAATGGGTTACTTGCACAGCTTCATAATGGATTCACATCGACTGTATTGCATTAGTCTTACAGCACTGTGAAGCCATTTATTTGACTTATTTTTCTCTGTTTCTTTTTCAGATGCTGTTTTACTGCAGCAAAACATGCATTTCCTCAGAGGAGCAATAAACTCCTATCTCACCTCATCCTCCTCCATGTAGTCCACGCTGGAGTTGAACACAGAGCCAAGATATGTCAAGTGAAGTAGTGCCAAAGCAGAAAATGCTATGTTAATCATATACACCCACAGCTTCTGCAAACAGAGAAAGCGTTATGGTAGGCGACTCTGTTTCTTATGCAGACTTGATTGGATACTTTATTATAAAGCATGTGACCCATAACAAATAACTCCACATAAGACAAGCAATATAATGAAAGAAATGCATGAGATATACTGTGTATGTAAACACAAACTCATGTGAGCTTAGCAGTGACAATAACTTGGAAGAAATCCTTATTTTCCACTCTAAATGCACTGCAGCGCATATATAGACAGTGCAATATGATATCAATACTTCTTTAGTCACACATCAAGTGTAAGATCTCATGTTTCCTAATGTGATAGTCTGGTATTGTTAGTGTTGCTCGACGATCAATGCAACCACAGCAAATATGATGAGATACTGTGTAGACAAAAGCAGATCCCTTCGCACACATAATGCTGTGAGAAGAAACGTCAGCAACTGATTTAATAAACAAAACGTTTGGAGAAAAAAACTCAATATCTGAGTGAAACTTAAAAAACACAGCCTGTGCTCTAAAGTAGTTTTCTTTGTGCTGCATAATTACTGCTTGGACCGGTATTGAAAAAAAACAACCCAGTAAACAGAATTAGGAAAGCAGCTAAAACAGACAATTTAACAAGCAGAAAGAAATGTACTGTGCCTTACAAAAGTATTCAGGCCCCCTGTACCTTTTCGACACTTTTTTGCATTATAACCATAAACTTCCAAAAATTACATAGCAAGTTTATGTGGTAGACGGACACAAAGTATTGCAAAATAGTGAAATTGGAGGAAAATAAAATGTTTTTTATTCTACAATTAAAAAAGGGAAATCTGTGTTGAGCATATGTAATCAGACAATTACGCACTGTGTTTTGTTGATTTATCACATAAAAGTCCGATAAATACATTCAGGGCTGTGATTGTAATGTCAGACTTCAATTAGTATGAATACTTTTGCCAGGCACTGTAAGTAAAGTAAAAGCACAACAGTACTAGAGGACTGTTCTTTGCCAATAGTTAGAATTTATTAAGCTGTTTTTAATCGAGAAAAAGCACTTTAAAGTCAGTAAGACCTGGTGTAAAAAATCCACCTTCACCTCAAAACCTTTCCATACATTCACATTTGGAAATTAACTGATTGTGAGGATTACACAGACAGGATACAATCAGCTAATCGCAGGGTGCCTTTTCATTTTAAAATCCCAACTCTTGATTTTTCTGACAGTTAATAATATTATTCTGTGAATTCAGAGATATACCTAATTTGGTTTTATTTTATACGTTCCACAATTCATAAAAAAATTATATGTCACAGCGTTTTGTAGCATTTAGACCAAATTGGATCAGCTCTTTATTAAAATCTGTAACACCTAAACTTGACAAATCTGGACCAAGTTATTCTATACATTGTAACTGTTAACAAAATAGGAATGACACCTCTTTTTAAACTGCAACGTGTTACAGAACGACCGACTTAATTTAAAACTCTGATCTAAGAGGGCCTGAGAACAACAAAGGCAGCAAAATTACCCTTTTTAGGGTTTTGAATTAATGTGCGTTTATCTGTGAGTTCAAGCTGTAACTTTATAAACTAAATCAAGAATAGAAAAAAATAAACTTAGGCTGGTATTTGGGAGATCAAAGATAAAGCCACATCTAATTGAATGATAGTGAATCAAAATTTTTATTTCTTAGAAATGTTTTTGAGGCAGACTTCTTAAATAAAATATGAAAATAAATCATATTCTTTTAGAATTGTGTTCATGTCTAACAAGACTCCCAGGCACTTTGGAACTGAACCAAGCCCACAGCATCAAGGATCCTCCACTGTACTTAACAGTGAGCATAAGCTGCTTTTCCACGTATTCATCCATGGTTTAACAAATCTGTATAACATCACATTCAAACACATTACCTTTTTGTTCTGGTGGCTGCAGTTTGGCTGACATTTCCTTGAAAGCACGCATGCATTAAATATGACAGCAAGCCTCTTCCGTAAAACTGAAAGACAAAACAGGACCAATGAATTAAAATGAAACAAATAAAGCCATAGAAGCAACATTACAAGCTGTGCAGTGAACTGAAACACTGTTACACAGGCTGCCATTAACCATTACTGCAGAGCTAAGTACTTCCACTAAATGGAAAGGTTTTAATGTGTAGAAGACAAAACATTAGTAAGACTTACCGTGCTCGACGTATGTAATGAACCCCAGAGATATCAGCACTGCACCTAGGTGGAAACTTAGACCCTGGAATGTATGAAAACCTAAATCAGCTTGTTGACACAAGGTCATTCAAAGCAAGATGAGGTTATGTAAACTTATATAAGACTCCCACACAGTACTCACATGCAGGAGGGCGCTGGCTATGTATGTCACCATGATGGCAGTGAACGTCCCAAATTTGAGTGCGCTCTTGAATACATCTGTGAGACAAGAACATTAAATTGCTCAAAGAGTTCCTACACATCCCCATGTAAAAAGTCTACATTGTTTCGGACCCAAAAACCCAGAGTTTACAGTCTATAAGGCCCATTATTAAATATTAAATACAAACATTCACAATAACCTTATGGTAGTTATTTCTACAGTAGGCAGGCTCTAAATATGGTGTCTGGAATAAACAGACTTTGACGAAGGAATGAGAAGGACACAGGGAAGGAAGGAAAAAAGGAGGGAAAGCGGAAAAGGATGGAAAGAAGGTAGGGATGAAAAAATACACAAAAGAAAGGAAAGAGGAAAGGAAGGATGGGCACTGATGAAATAAGCAAAGAAGCAGGAAGGGAAGCACAAGAAGAAGGCAGGAAGGAAACAAGGATGAAAGAAGAAATTAATTACCATAAGGACTAAGAAGGAGAAAAGAACACAAAGGGAGGGAGGAGTGATAAGGGCAAGGCAACAAGGACACAGGGAAGGAAGGAAGGAAGAACAATGGCATATGGAAGAAAGTCTGGAAAAAAGTTTCAATGCTCTTTTTGTCCTTCCATAATTATCAAATCTTTGTAATTCTGAACTGAAAATCTTCACTTTTAATGACTGCATTCTAACCCTGTGCTTAAATCTTAAATCAGGACGTATGATTGTGCAATCACTGCCACTCACATATGTGCAGAAAGCGAGACATGGGCAAATTCCACGACGTCACCACCTCCACCATGGACCGGGGGAATTCAATATTTAGAGGCTTGGACACGCTCAGATCCCTGCAAAACAAGACGTAATCCGGTGGGAGTTTGTTAGAAATGTCATAAAAGAGATGAATGCATTTTGTTCAAGGGGGCAAATGCATTTCTCACCATTTGAGGTTTTCTTTCTCCTCTGTAAAGCCTGCCCCTGCAAGAGTAGCAGTGGTTTCGCTCAGGTAGCCAACAAAGTAATTGCTAAAGTGGAAAGACATTGTGTTCTCAAATGCCAGCAGCCACCTAATGCAAAGACACCAGCAGAAATACATTGTTAAGATCCCATCCAGTTTAACTGATTATAAAACAGGAATGAAGGACATACTTTGCCAGTGAACCTCTAGGAAAGCATAAGGAAAAAGAAAATATTAGTAATGTTTTAAATTTGCACAATTGCTTTATCGTCTTTTCTTGTGATTACTTATGTCTCACCAAGTAATTCAAGTTGATGAAATGGAAAATGAGAGGGTGGAAAAGGTGTCCTGGTACACATGTAGCTGCACATAGAAGGAGGGGTGGGAACATGCATGAAGGTAAAGCTTTTGCACACAGTAAACACAGCAACCATGCAACTAAAGTGTGACAATTCTGTGGAAACACAGCTACAGTGATGGGAATGATCAGGAGAGCTCTGGACCTTTACTTACCTGATCTTCCGCCTCTTTTTGCTTTAAACACATCAGGCAACGGAAGCATTAACTCACATAAAACTTAAGCTAGGACTTGTTTAAACACACCTCTGTTTCGCTCACCTTCGCAGGAGCTTGTCTCCATAGACAGGGATGAAGTAAGGGAAGAGGTAGGGAGCCACACAGTTGGAAATGACAAGGCAGATCTGGCTCTTCACCCAGCTAAAAGACACCTTTAAAAGCCACCCTAAGCTCTAAGGAGAGAAATGATAGCACAGAGTTAACAGCTGACCTCAGGACCAAGAGTTGCTTGTAAAACCATTCATACCCCTTTAGACTCATTACATTTTGTCATGTCAAAACCACAAATTTTATCTTTTCTATTGAAATTTTATCTGATAGACCAACACCAAGTAACCAAGAAAAATTATACATGGTTTATAATTTGTAACCCACAGTCACCACGCTTCCATTTAGCTACGGCCCAATAATCACTTATAAATGCAGATCTTAAAATCATCTGCAAAGCGTTGGACCCAAGGCTGGGAAAAGAAACCCCTCATATTATACATCCTGACCAGAATGGATTTATTAAAAAACAGTACGCTATAAATAATACAAGACTCATCATTCCTCATGTTTGCTATGTGCCCTACATGGTTTGTGGGAAACTGCAAGCCTTTTGCGGAATACAAAAATAATAGTTATCCTGTCAGCTGTTTTTCCCACCTGAGCTGTGGATGTCTGCAGCTCTTCCAGAGTTACCATGAGCAACTGATGACAAACAATGGCGACCTCATACTACTACCACACATCGAGCAACCCCTTCCACAAATGACCAATAGTTTGTTGTCTGTTCACAAAGGTAAAGGACAGGCCTGTTTGTCTTCTGTGCAGAGCCAAATTAGCTGTAACCAAGGAATGCAACATATAACATTTCTTCAATAAATATCAAGGTTGATCCTGCCACTTCGTCTTTAATCTTGGCCAATCCTATTTGAGTGCCACACATGTCATGTCATGTAGACACAGGATTATTTTGCTCTCCAAAAAACCATGTGAGGCCTTCACAGAACAGGGATTAGATTACACATAGGTGGACTCTTTTGGCTAATTAGGCAACTTCTGAAGGCAGTTGGTTCCACTGGTTATTATCTAGAAGTGTACGTGTAAAGGGTTCTGAATACAAATACATACCACACTTATCAGATTTTTATTTGTAAAAAAAAAAACTAAAACTTTGCATCATTGTCCTTCAATCTATCACATCAAGTCCAATAAAATTATTAAAAGATGTTCGTTGTTCATTGCATTTATTTTTTGTTGTAAAGTGCCTCGAGATGAAATGTGTTAATGTATAAATAAACTGAATTAAATTGAATGAAATCCATTTTTTATCATTGCTTTATCCTGTTCATGGTTCAGCAGGTGAGAGGAAGGGTAGTCCGCCATAGGGTTAAAACACACTAGCAGAGTCTCACTATATATCAGTAACAATGCTGTCTAGGGCTGCAACTAACGATTACTTTGATAATCGATGAATCTGTCGATTATTTTTTCAATTAATTCATAATCGGATAGCTAAAAATGCTTAATAGGAGATTTTTTGAACAGAATCTGAACCAGGTGAAGCTAAAGCTATGCCACTTGAGATGTTCTGAATAGAGCATAGTTACCGATAAAAATTTCTATAATTTTTGTACAATTTTGGCCTAATAACTGCTCTGAGTGGGTTGTTATTTCAGAAAATTGTATGTTTTAGAGTCTATATACTCCAGTTAATGATTATTTGAATACTAAATTCGTTGACGATTATTTCAATAATCGATTAATCCGATTAATTGTTTCAGCTCTAAAACTGGCCTCAGTTTCCAGTTTCCTACACTTGTGATTTTAGAGACCAAACTTACCAACTTACGTCCTTCTAAGGCTTCTTTGTAGCTGTTGAAGCTGATCCAAGGCCCAAAGATGACTGTGCCCACAAAGTAAATATAGCCCATGAACTCAATGGGTGAGGGGACATTGGTCACAATACCTCTGTCCAGATCAAATGCCAGAGAGATGGCTTTCATGGCAACCACCATCTGTGAACCTACACAACAGAGGTTCCAAATTAGAACTAGAAAAGCACCTTTCAATATTAAAATAAACAGGTTCTGGATTACCTCTCATTTTGTGCCAGTTGGTGGTATCCATCATATGCAGCTCCCTGATCAAGGCAGATAAAAACAGAAACGTTTTAATGTCTGTGTAATTCCTGCAACTGTGAAAAGTTCACATCAAACGCCCCAATTGTGTCGCAATGCAGATATTTTTTTCCGGGGGGGGGGGGGTTTTGGTTTTTTAAAAAAACCCCCCCCCCCAGAAGATTGACCTTTTACCCGAGGAGCAGGTAGATGAGCACCGTTATGGACAGAAAGGTTCCTCGGATGGTCGAATGGCGGCACAGGAAGAGGAAGAGGTAGCAGAGAAGGCTAAGAAGGACAACCCAGATCATGTGGAGCTCAAAGAACAGGTAGAGAGTGTAGAAACCTCCTGCCACTGTGCACAGGTGCTTCACAGAGGAAGGGAGACCTGACGAAGCAAGTTTAAAAATAAAAAATTTTTTTACAAAGCTGATTTGTGACGCAGACAGTGTAACAGGTGAAAAACAACAAAATAACTAAGCTCTCACCCAACATCCAGAGCAGACGACACAGCAGGCAGATAACCAACAGCTGCCATACCTGCTCCAGGCCCTGCTGGGCTGTAGGCAGCAGGCAGCCATAAGCAAGCTCCTGGAAAAACTTCTGCCGAGTGAACACTCCCATGTCTACACTGGGAAAGCAGATGGAAGCCAAACACCTTTGGTTTTATGAGCAACTAGAAGAGTACTTAGAGTCAAACTTAACGTGCAACTTATATAATGCTTATATATATGTTTTGTTTTGCTTTATATGTTTGGCAATATGTCTTTTAACCTAAACTTTGTGTTATAACACATTTATAACACTTATAAGTTGTTAGATTTATTAGCCTGATAATTTATGTATCTGTATTCATTAACCTGTGTTACTATTATTATTGTTGTTTATTCAATTCTGTGTCTGTCCACCTGTCGCTTGTATGAAAAGTGCTCAACAATTAAAGTTTGACTGAGTGATTGATTGACTCTATGCATCCAAGGCAAGCGTGATCTGCTTAAAGCATTTAGGGTCAACACACCCCAGTCCAAGCAAAGCAACCCTGCGTTGATCCATGCAGCGGCTGCAGGAGACTCTGCGGAATTGATTAAATATCAGGCGCGATTTGTTATGCTTGCAAATACACATCTGGTTCTCATCATGTACCTGAGTTTTGTGAAGTGCCTTGAGACATGTGTTGTGAATTGGCGCTATATAAATAAAACTGAATTGAATTGAATTGAATCTAATAGAGAAACCCGGTTAGTGATGCCTTTCATGAGTCCGATTATCTAAGTATGCAAAACACATGAAACCCGTGCAAACCCATGAGGTGAAACTGGGTCTTCAGACCGCTGCTACGGGGATTTAAATGAAGATTATTAGATGCTATTCTTCAAGGCATGCTCTCCGCAATGCAGTCCAGCAAAGGGATGAGTTGACTCGCAGCTGCATTAGGAGCACGGTTGATCCAACGTGGTTTGTGCGACTTGCCAGGCAGAAAATGCATCTTAAATGCAGGAAAGCTGCTAAAGCCAGCAGGATTTACTGGGGCTCCTAACGTACTTGAGACTTGCTCCACACCTCCCCCCACCTCCGTACCCCGCCCCCGCCGCCTCAGCCACAGCTTACTGGATGGCCCAGGAATGCCAGTTTGGTTTCCGGGGTAAGACTCACCCTTTCCGAGCAGAAGCAGCAGCAGCAGCAGCAGCAGCAGGAGGCCCCTCCTTGTGTCTTTATCCAGCGCTTTTCTCTACACTCCTTCAGGTCTGTGTCCAGCAGCCGGAGGACCCTCGGTCTAGATGATGCATATCTGGATCATTCCCATTGTCACAGCATCAGCACAACTGGCTGATCATCTGACAACGCATACCATGACATTATCCAACCAATAGCAAGCTCAGCTCACAGAATATGAGCCAATCAGAGCGTTGAGTGTCTTGAAGTGAAAGGTAAAACATCCAATCAGAGGCGTTAGCCAGTGCGATTGGGGTATCCGAACCAATGGGACGTGTACAGCTTGCAGATGGACCCAGGTGCACCTCTGGCTGATGGAGGTTACACAGAAAGGCCCTCTGCTTTTTTGTGATAATACTATGCATTTTTTCTTTAACATGTATTTATGTGAAATTAATAGCAAAAATCAGGTTCTCTAACAAGCCTCTGGGCCCTGCACAGAACTGGGTTTATATTGAGATAACACGCTGGTGGACTCCTGAAGTTAACTGCTGTCCCAAGCTTCAATTAGGGTAATCAGAGCAAACAGGGCATCAGACAAATGTATGCCTCAACTAGCAGGTTTATTTGTAAATTATTTTGAATATCCAGGCCTCACCTTCCTTACATTTCACAGTTATGTGTTACAATGTCTTAGTCTACTAAACAAAATCCCAGTAAAATAAAGTTGAAAGTTATGTGGTAAAAATGTAGAAAATCTTGAGAACCAGAATTATTTTTGAAAGCACTGTTAAAGATTTAAAACTACACAGATCAAACCTCCTTTACATTTAAACATATAACCAAACATTTGCAGGTAAAGTGAAGCACAAATTGTGAAATTTGCAATTTGGAGCATCTCTTCTTCAGCTCGTTAATCAATGTTTCATTTTCCATGACAGGTCAGCACAATAAATACTTTTCAGACACTATAAACCAAAAGTGTGCCTACAAAAGTAATCTAATTGTGCATCATTTAATAACAAGCCCTCAAAGAACTGCATTTATCTACTTAAACTGTATAGTTCATATTCTTTAACCTTGTAATTCTAAACTAATCACTAGTAGAACATCGGGACTCAAATAGCATAATCATAGAAGTACAATCTACAAAAATGCTGGGGGTAATAAATCATGCACAAAATATTATGATTTCTGAGAGAGTAACACAACAGGTAGAATGATTAATCTTTTCCCAAGTACACATATCTAATAACCATGTGCCAAAATCCAAAAGAGTATCAAGCATCTATTCAACATTTCATTTTATTTTAATATATTTGAGGTACAAACTACATCCTAAGAGCGACATAACTGATGTTTTGTGTCAAAGTGAAATAAAAGACAAAAAAAAAAAGAAATCATACAGTGACTTGCATTAATTTTTGCTCCCACGGCTCCGAAAAAATGAAATGAAAAAATAAAAAAAAAAACACTTCAGGTTCACAAAAAATAACTTTTCAAAAAAAGTCTGAGTACCCCCTTGGGATTTGCCAGACATTTTTCGTGAGGTAAAGACAAACAGTGAAACATTTTTTTCAATGATCGAGGAGGGAAAAAAAAAACAAACGTAATGGGTACTTTTTTAAAAAGAAAAATAAGTCAGGGAACAAAATGCGCTTTGTTTTATCACTGTACAGGGACGGATTTTTCAGCTTACAATCGCAGGATTTGTGGTTGGAAAACAAGCCCGAAAGTAAGCCATCCTCAGTCGAATCCTGCCTGCCATTTGTTTTGTTTTCCCCAACGCAATACAAGCTAACATTTTTATAAAATATAAGTTCTGCTGGTTGATACATCGTCCAAAAAACCCCTTCATCTTAATACAAAACGGTAACTTTTATTTGTTTTTTACAGCTGGCTGAGGTAGACAGAAAAGAGTGTAATGAAAAGAAACCTTTCTTACATAATGCAAACATTATAGCTAATGTTAGTTGTGTGTAGAAAACTGATCGGTTATGATGCCAGAAAATGCATAACATAAGCTGCAGCCTGAATGCCTACTGGAGTGGCTTTATAATAAAAGTCTGTCACATATAAAATGTGTCAGCATTGAAAATTACACAGTAGTTATATAGTTACTACATAAAGTCACAGACAGATAAAGAGTAGATCACGATTTGCCAAGATTGAGCCAACACCCCAATATGTATGAAATATGTATGATACAAAGGACCGATCCCGTAATAAGCAATAGTGAAAATATTTAAAGTAGGCAGACAGGTCAGTTAGTCAAATTTTATGCTCACACTGTAGTTGGCTGCACCACTTAAACATGTACATCTGTAATAAAATCATAATTTGGTAATGACGTCCACAACACAACTTCACAAAAAAACAAAGCTTTTAGAAGGCGAACTGAAGAGAAAAAAAAGGCTCCAAATTCTGCTGTGTTTGCATTTGTGTTGATGAAATGAAATGACCCCCCTCCTTCTGTTTAGTGCCTTATGTGATGTCACCAGAAGCCTGTGAGTGTGGGAGCCAGTTTTGAGAAAGGAAGCTCTTGTCTTAGAGATTTCCAATAAAATAGTAAAACATATGGAATGACGGACCATCGCATGCTGTTTTATACTTGACATCCTTTATCTAAAGTGAGTTTGATTGATATCACAGAGAAGTCTGGTCAGCAGCTTTAAATCAGATTACCATCTCCAGGTCATAAGCAATTTTCTCTAATTTGACTTGTTTGACAGGTGGCTCATCTGGGCAAATTTGAACTAGCTCTTCTGGTTCCTCCTTGATCTTGACGTCTTTTTTAGGCTTGCTTAAAATGTATTCGTAATTTCTCTGAACATCAAGCAAAGCTGAGGTGAGGTGCTGAGCCGAAAAGATCTTTAGCGAAGATGGGAGTTGGGGTTGTTGGGAAAGATGTGGTTGTGACAAAGCGGGAGAGGAGTCAGACAAGAGTGGTTTAAACTGAAACAAGGTCCCTTGGTTATTTGGGAGTCTGAAGATTGGAGAGGGTGGAGAGGGCACAGCAGCAGGTTTCACCGAGACCAGGAGAGGTTTTCTGATGTCTGTCAGAGGGAAAGTCTTCAGTAGAGGTGAGCTAGTAAGAGCAGGACTGTCGGGAGGTGTACCAGTCTGCGTACTCAAAGTGTGGTCAACCATTTTGGTTATTTTGCTCGTTTCGTCCTTTTCTTTGCTCACATTATTGTCCAGAAGTTCATCTTCGCTGCCGGAGGAACTTTCCTCAGACTCGGGTAGAGGCTCGGCCCGCGTCTGGAACAAAACGTGGTTGTGACGGCGGCAGAAGAGCGCGCCGCACCTAAGGCACTTCCTCACATCCCGAACGTGAAGCAGTTTGTGACGCTTGAGGTAGTGACTTGTAGTGAAAGTTCGATCGCACAGGTTACATGGAAACGATGGCTGATCCCTGGTGTTCAAGTAGGGCTCAGTTAAACCCGACTGACTCATGTCCGTTTCTTCACGCCACTCTTTGGGTGAGACGGCAGTAAATGCCTCATTCCTCAGATCAACTTGATAAGCACCTTGTGGTAAAACTAAAGGCTTTAGGAGCACAACAGGATTCATTTTATCTGGTTTTAACATGCCTCCTGGTGGTTTCTGCTGTGATGGAGTGATGTTTAGGCTGGATTTGTTCTCTAAACCTGAAACGATCAAACCAGTTTCACTTTTCGTCAAACCTTGGTCTTTGTCATAGATCTTTTTGTCTTCTGTTTCTTCTTCCTAGATGGCACAAACCCCAGAATAGATTAATGTACTATAAAAGTAATAAACAGTATTAAAAAACAGAACAATATGTAAGGTTGCAAGTGTTAAACATAAAAATTAGGAAAATAATTTCATGTGACATTTAAATAGAGTAAAAAGGTGTTGACTGCTACCTTAGACACTGACGTGCACAACAAAGTTTGGATTTCTGTTAAAAGTTCATCGCCAGTTTCCATCAAGGGATGGGCCTGGTGGTCCGAAGGAGACTCAGATGCAGGTTGGGTTGGTAATTTTCTGGTCTCTTCATCCCCTCCCAAAGTCTGTGCGTTTTCGGTCTCTGCGTCCTTTCTCAAAGTCCGTGCGTTTTCGGTCTCTGCGTCCTTTCTCAAAGTCCGTGCGTTTTCGGTCTCTGCGTCCTTTCTCAGGGTCCGTGCGTTTTCGGTCTCTGCGTCCTTTCTCAGAGTCCGTGCGTTTTCGGTCTCTGCGTCCTTTCTCAGAGTCCGTGCGTTTTCGGTCTCTGCGTCCTTTCTCAGAGTCCGTGCGTTTTCGGTCTCTGCGTCCTTTCTCAGAGTCCGTGCGTTTTTCCGGTTTTCTGGGGTCCTTTCTCCAAAGTCCGTGCGTTTTCGGTCTCTGCGTCCTTTCTCAGGTGTCCGTGCGTTTTCGGGCCCCTGCGTCCTTTCTCAGGGTCCGTGCGTTTTCGGTCTCTGCGTCCTTTCTCAGGGTCCGTGCGTTTTCGGTCTCTGCGTCCTTTCTCAGAGTCCGTGCGTTTTCGGTCTCTGCGTCCTTTCTCAGAGTCCGTGCGTTTTCGGTCTCTGCGTCCTTTCTCAGAGTCCGTGCGTTTTCGGTCTCTGCGTCCTTTCTCAGAGTCCGTGCGTTTTCGGTCTCTGCGTCCTTTCTCAGAGTCCGTGCGTTTTCGGTCTCTGCGTCCTTTCTCAGAGTCCGTGCGTTTTCGGTCTCTGCATCCTTTCTCAGAGCCTGTGTGTTTTCAGTCTCTTCATCCTCTCTTGTGGCTGTTGTTGTTTTGGTCTTCCCATACGGTTTCTGTTGGCGTCTTTTTTGATGGCCAGAAGCCCTTTGAAAGAAATAATAATGACATTTAATGCTGTTATATAGATATATACATATTAAACTTAGGGTTAGCTTCTCACTATCCCTGACTGATACAGATAAGTCCAAACTTGTTCATACCCTTGACAGATTTATGCTTAGTGTATTCTTTTATTTTTGTACCAACATGCTTCTTCTGACTGAAAGTAATCTTAAAGCTTTGGAGCGAATTAAATCTGACAGAGAATCTGTGGGGGGAGCTAAAGATTTGGGTGGTGGCAGAGACACCTTCCAACCAGTGGAAACATGCAAAAAGCTGGCCAGCAATTATAAGAAGGGTTTGATTGCTTTAATGCATTGAGAAAGATATACGCAACTTCCCATATGCCAATTTTTAATAAAATGTAAAAAAAAATTGGTGAATTCTTTTTTTTCCCACAAAAGGATACTCCTGGGTCAGAACTGGGTCACAACATCTACAAAACTCCAATCGTTGTGGCGTGTTCCCGGTAAGCATTGGTCAGTATCTATCATCAGTTGTTGAAGGAACGAATAGTGGTGAACTGGCAAACAGCCTCATCTGCAGCCAAGGGTAACAAAAACACACAGATACAGGGGTTGGACAATGAAACTGAAACACCTGTCATTTTAGTGTGGGAGGTTCCATGGCTAAATTGGACCAGCCTGGTAGCCAGTCTTTATTGATTGCACATTGCACCAGTAAGAGTAGAGTGTGAAGGTTCAATTAGCAGGGTAAGAGCACAGTTTTGCTCTAAATATTGAAATGCACACAACATTATGGGTGACATACCAGAGTTCAAAAGAGGACAAATTGTTGGTGCACGTCTTGCTGGCGCATCTGTGACCAAGACAGCAAGTCTTTGTGATGTATCAAGAGCCACGGTATCCAGGGTAATGTCAGCATACCACCAAGAAGGACGAACCACATCCAACAGGATTAACTGTGGACGCAAGAGGAAGCTGTCTGAAAGGGATGTTCGGGTGCTAACCCAGATTGTATCCAAAAAACATAAAACCACGGCTGCCCAAATCACGGCAGAATTAAATGTGCACCTCAACTTTTTTGATGGTTTGGGCTGCCATATCATGGCATTCCCTTGGCCCAATACTTGTGCTAGATGGGGGCGTCACTGCCAAGGACTACCGAACCATTCTTGAGGACCATGCGCATCCAATGGTTCAAACATTGTATCCTGAAGGCGGTGCCGTGTATCAGGATGACAATGCACCAATACACACTGCAAGACTGGTGAAAGATTGGTTTGATGAACATGAAAAGTGAAGTGAACATCTCCCATGGCCCGCCCCAGTCAAGATCTAAATATTATTGAGCCACTTTGGGGTGTTTTGGAGGAGCGAGTCAGGAAACGTTTTCCTCCACCAGTATCACGTAGTGAGCTGGCCACTATCCTGCAAGAAGAATGGCTTAAAATCCCTCTGGACCACTGTGCAGGACTGTATATGTCATTCCCAAGACGAATTTACGCTGTATTGGCCGCAAAAGGAGGCCCTACACCATACTAATAAATTATTGTGGTCTAAAACCAGGTGTTTCAGTTTCATTGTCCAACCCCTGTAGTTCTACTGGTTCTGGTAGAAAGCTGTTAGACTGGACAGTGCATCACAGTTTGCAGTATACACATCTGAAAAGCTGTGTCAAGTGTCTATGCTAGTCATAATAGTATGCCTCATCTGTGTAAAACATGATTAGAACTGCAGTTATATCTGCTCTTTTGTCAGTTTAAATCTCAAATTAAAACCACACATACTGATGTGTAACCTTTAGAAAGGAAAGCATTGCTGTAGCGGTTCAATGTGAAGAGTGCAGAGGGAAATACATTGTTAATGTCTTGTCTTGCTAATAGTACATGGCCTTGTCATTGATATATTACATATATGTAAATATACGTAATACTTAAAGCATATTTTCTGTAAATTAAGGGAATAATAATTTATGGGGTATTTTCAGCCTTAAAACTCTTCATGCTCACAAAACTAGAAAAAGTGTTTATGCTTCCATGTGTGAATTCTGTGACATAGTTTAAATGTGGAGCTCAAGAAATGTGCGAATAATAAGAAACACCTGGGGCCTCATGTACAAAAGAGAGTGCAGCTTTCATACTAAAAGTTGGCGGTAGGGAGAAATTCTGAAACTTGCGGCACACCAAAAAATTCAGATGAACAAAACCGTGCGTAGACATTTCCCCGCACACCTAGCTTACACACATCCCTATTTGCGGTGAATTCTGTGTAGCTGCATGTGGCGCTTGGACCGCCTGGTCCCCGCCCATAAATACATATGCAAAGCAGAATAAACAGCCAGAAGGCACCCACCATGTGTCCAGATAACCATGGCAACGATGCTGTGACAGTCAAAGAACCGAACTGGTTCCTTTCGGTGGAGAAACACTAAGAGAGACTTTATCTACACACCATGAGGGATATCTGTAGTGAATTACAGCAAACCAACAATTTCAGCGATCAGCGACTAAAATCTGGCTGAAAACATTTTTTGGCTCGTACCCGTTTTGTTCTACAATGTATTAAGTCCATATGGCTCTGTCTAGCTGCTGCACTAAGCTCAATTACAGCTCTATGCTGATCATCATAATGTTGTGAATATGCCTCCCATATTTCACTATGCACATCTGGATGAGGCCGTCCCACATGGCTGGCATGGCCCGGCTCAGGGATGACTGTTAAATACCCGACATGTCAGTCAGCTCCCTCCGAAAAGCTCCAGTTGAAAGGACCGAAGCGTAGTGAGAGGTTGAAATGGCACCGTCGACGGTTCCTCCTGGTTTCCCTCTGAGGCCAGGTTCATGCAGAGCTCCAAAATAATTGCCCTGGGCAATCGAAACCAGCTGGTAAACCATGCATCATCATGTGCCAGCAGGTCAGTACAATCTCTGGGGAAAAAAAAGCTTCCTCCGACCACCGGCGATGTCCTCCAGCTGAGCCGCAGCCGTCATCGTTCCATAATTCCGCACAACTTTATGCAGCTAATTATGAACATGTGATTGTTTACACCTTGTCCACCTTAGGAATCATCAAACCGTTGTTGAAAATTAATCTGCTGATCCGACACCGGAAAATGAAAGTGCCCATTAGATGATTCACATGCATTTTATGCTCCTCAGCGCACAGACAGATGTGCATTTCCATCTACATCCGACTGAGGTTGTTCCCATTATTGCATGAGGCTAAATGTGATTCAGTTTCATTGCTTGTGTTTGAACCATAAAAGCTCAAACTTATGAAAAAACATCAGATTTGATGGTCCATCGATTAATTAAAACTGAATACTCTTATTTCAGTGTATTCAGGTGAGTTTTAGTTCTCTGTAGTTTGCCATTTTCAATTGAAAAAGTTTGCTTGGCTTCCTTTCATTTTCACGCAACATTAATTTTTGTACATGCTGAGTTATATAGTGTAGTGTTAAAGCACTTTCATTTAAACGCAAAGGCCAGTTTGGAGATAAATGTTTGTCTAATTTTAGGTTCCAGCCAAAATGTGGCCATGAATTTAATATTTATAATGAATAATTCATTCTATTTGAAA
This sequence comes from Crenichthys baileyi, assembly GCA_036173005.1. Lineage (NCBI taxonomy): Eukaryota > Metazoa > Chordata > Actinopteri > Cyprinodontiformes > Goodeidae > Crenichthys > Crenichthys baileyi. The sequence continues at coordinate 1,786,944 of JAHHUM010002594.1, read as the reverse complement.
ACAATATTCAATATGTCTTACCATTCCGCCTTTTTACTTGGATTCTGACGCTGTTTAGTGCATGTAAACAAGGTGGGGACAAAATTAGGCCTGTCTGGATCCGTAGAAGCCTCTCCTGGAAAAAACAAACAAACAAACAAAAAAGACAGAAAAATGTTTAAGAGGAGGTTGAGCTACAGCTCATATTTTAATATTTTTGCAAACTCCTAAGCAGCTTCTAGGCTACCTGTGACGAAATGAGCGCCACAAATGCGAACATCTGCACCGATTTCACTGCTGCTCCCGTTGGCTCGTTGGATTGCCTCTATCCATAAACGCCTCCTGTTGACCTGAAACTGACGGCTCCCGCCGGGGATTCTGTAAAATCTTATGCTAGTGCCGGGGGTGTAACGGTTATTACAACCAGACACGCAACAAAAGGACATTATTGCGTTGGGAATTAGCTGTGGGCAGCATTAGCATGGAGGCTCGTTTAACGGCAGACAGGAAACTCAACTTCCGTTGCAAATGAAGCGTGCGCATCTTTGAGGTGACGTCACGCACACTGGGACAAACCAGAGCTCCTGGGTCCAAAACTACGGATTTAAAGCAAACCGGTCGGTCGTTCATTGATCGTTTATACAGTGTTTCACTTTATGTACATGGTTTAGAAAATATCACGCTAACGGAGATATTTTTACCAGTTAAAGTCCAGTTTAACGTCACGACTGTATGGCAGGCCATTACAACATATAATTTAGTTACATTCATATTCAAAGGGAGGGTTTAAGATTCTTGTGTGGGGATAGGGTTCACTCTTGGCATCTTTATTTTGTTTTATAAATTATGCTTAGTCGGTCTCAGGCACTTAAGGTAACAAGTAATCCAAGAGGAACCAAGACCGAGTTAAATTTATATTGTCCGAAAACAGCTGCGATCTCAAAAACTGTAAGGAGTTTGTATGTTATCCCCGTGTATGCGTGGGTTCTCACCAGGTACTCCGGCTTCCTCCCACAGTCCAAAGACATTCTTGTTAGGTTAATTGGTCTCTAAATTGCCCTTAGATGTGTGCATGGTTGTTTGTGTGTTGCTCTGCGATGGACTGGCGACCTATCCAGGGTGTACCCCGCCCATAGACTGCTGGAGATAGGCACCAGCTTCCCCGCGACCCACTTTGGAAGAAGGGGTATAGAAAATGACTGACTATTTTATGAACCTTCAATGATGCGGCGGTGCGCCACCAATGAGCTTCCTGTGTAAAACATATTGAGGAACATGAATTCTCATGCTTTTCAGATGAACTATCTAACTTTAATATCAAAGCGTTAATCTGACCAGAAATGCTTTATGTTTTTGGTTCTCAGTATGTGTTTCTTCACACAGATGGATCATTGGTGTGTACAAACTCATCAGTTTCTGAATACAACAGAACCCAATGCGAATGTTATTTTAATGATAAAACTGTGTTGGTTTCATTGAGTAAAAATTGTCCCCAACTGAGGGCTACACAGATGTACACCCCAGATGCGTGCTAGAATTGAATGACCACCCAGCCTCATCCAAACCCATAATGCAACCTTTATCAAACTGCTTCAGCTGATGTTAAAGTTATCCATTCTGTGTCTGACACCAATATGTTTACAATGACTGTTAGACGCTCCAAAAACTGCCTGATTACACCTTTTCATCACTTATGATGTCACCACTTGTACCATCTGGTTCCTGTTCTTGGTGCACCAGCTAGTGTAAACTTAAGCTACCTGTCTCTCTATACACAATCAACATTTTACTTTTGTCAAGGCTCCTTCTTCTTAGGTCATTTACTGTGTAGTGGATTTTCAGTTCCTGTTGTCCCCAAGTGCAGTCTTACTATCTGTAAAGAATATTGTGAAAATCAAAAATAGAAATATGTATTCAGTATATCTTTTGTTTAAGATATACTGAATAAGACAATATATCTTTGTTTAAGATATTTTGGATATCTTAAACAAAATGTATCACTGGCAACAACAGGACTGTAAAAATCTAAAATGCATTACATTTTTCCTTCTAAAACGTACGTTTCAGACATCAGCAATAATAATGTACTAAACAACACTTATACCGACAGCCAAGTTGAGATGCATGGGAAACAACACAGTTGTACAGAATGTGTGAAATGTTGACTGAAGATTAGACGAATCTAATTATAGATCTTTGAAACGTTAACTCTTACTATTGTATGATTAATGCAGCTCCAGCTCCAGCTATGTTCTAAATATATCATTTCAGGACGATTTCGTTTACTTCTGGCTTCATGTTTTATTACCTGGTATCCTAAAACGCAGCTCGATGTGGCCCCCTGCTGGCTGTGATGTGCGCATTGCCTTAGAACTTTCAAATTTATTTTTGACAACATTTTACAGTTTGGGCTCTATCTTTTCAAAATCTTTAAAGAACTGGCTTATTTTCTTCTCAGACCCCTGGTAGCTAAGTGAATGAATTGTATCAGATGTATAATATAAAATAACTTATAACAAACAAACAAACAAAATAAATGGGACATTTTCCAAACTAATTTTCCAAAATAGAATTTTCAGAACATACATCCTTTACACTAATTTATGTTATTTTGAAACTTAGTCTTAGAATAATATATTCACCCTTTTACTCAGTGACAGAGGAGGTGACTGAGATTGATGTTGTGAAGGCCTAGGCACCATGTTCGGCCCCTGGACTGATTTTGTGCGGCCCCCGACTCCAGTTCAAGAGTCTGGCCCTCCGTAGCGCATGGCTGATGCAGATGGAGACTTTTCATTTTTAATTAAGGTAAAATTATTGCTAACAAATTTCAATCTTACATTGGAAACCACAGGTAAAACACAAAGTATTCATATTTTAGTTAACATATATATATATTTTAATAATTAATAAAACTTGGCTCAATGGCATGCGTTTTCAAAGAAAGAGTGAAAGAAAGAGTCACACAATGTTCCATTTGGTCAGAATAAAGAATATTTTCAATTTTTTTCTTTCAAGCGTGAAAAGATTTACAAACTGGGTGCTTTTATCCAATGAGGCAAATGTGCAAAAGCCTTTTTAAGTTTTGGATCTAAATGATTTAAAAGGATCCCTTTTCCACAAAGCAATCCCACTACTTTATTTCCTTAGTGAAAATATTGCATGCTTAGTTTATTTTTGAGCAGGTAAAAAAAAAATCACAAAATAATTGTTTGTGATCTTCACTTATATATTTTTGGCCCACAAGTACTTTTGACTTGTGGATTTTGACCCATGTGACAGAAAGTTTGGACACCAGCGGCCTTGGGTGAGTTTCTATATTTCTTTTGTTTAATGAAATGGCTCCAAATTATTGATTAACAAAAAATATATAGAAATTGACAAATCATCTATTCAAAGTAACAGTAACAAAACAGAGACAATTGGGAACTGAACCAAGTTTGCAGATAGCTTTTGATAACCGTAGGTTACATATTAGTTAAGTAGATATGTTTGAAATAGTAAGACTAGCAGTGATAATAAATATTAATAAATAAATAAATAAAAACAGTCGTTGGTTCTCAAAGGCAGAAAAATGTGAATAACTACATATAGTCTTAGAATTATCACAATTAGTATTTTGTTATAAATGTAAACTGCCATATTTTAGATGTTTTGTATTTGTCTACAACCAAAATAGTCTATTTGTGTCTTCCATTAGTCTTAATATGTTTTTTTTGTGTCTTCTAATTTCTTTTTTCATTAACATTACCCAATTACTGTTGTACTTTAAGCTTTAAGCTGTTGTACTTTAAGGGAGCATCAAAGAACACTTCAGTAACAATAAACTCCCATTTCCAATCAGGAAATGTGTCTCCTTCGCTGTGGAGACACAGGAGGTGAGGAGAGTCCTGAGAGCAGTGAACCCACGCAAAGCTGCTGGACCCGACGGGGTGACTGGGAGGGTGTTGAGGGACTGCGCAGACCAGCTGGCGGGGATTTTCACTGCCATCTTTAACCAGTCCCTCTCCCAGTGCTCCATCCCACCTTGCCTGAAGTCCTCCACCATTGTCCCTCTGCCTAAACAGAAAAATATCACCAGCCTGAATGACTACCGGCCAGTAGCACTCACACCCATCGTCATGAAGTGCTTCGAGAAACTGGTACGGGGTCATATCACTTCACATCTGCCCCCCACACTCGACCCCACCAGTTTGCCTACAGGGCCAACCGGTCCACGGAGGATGCCATCGCCACCACCCTGCACACCACGTTGACCACCGTGGAGCAGCGAGGGAGCTACGCGAGGCTGCTCTTCCTGGACTTCAGCTCGGCGTTAAACACCATAATCCCGAGTCGGCTGGTGAGCAAACTGGGACACCTGGGTCTCCCAACAGCACCTGTAGTTGGATTATGGACTTTCTGACAGACCGCTCCCAGAGGTGAGAGTAGGACACCACCTGTCCTCTCCATTGAGGACCAACACGGGTTCTCCACAGGGCTGTGTGCTGAGCCCCCTGCTCTACACCTCTCTACACCCACGACTGCACCCCCACCTACCCCAGCAACAGCATCATCAAGTTCGCGGATGACACCACGGTGGTGGGGCTCATCTCAGGAGGGGATGAGCGGCTTACAGGACGGACGTGAAGCATCTGTCAGCATGGTGCATGGACAATAATCTGACTCTGAACACCTCCAAGTCAAAGGAGCTCATCGTTGACTTTTGGAGGTTGTAAACAGGACACACAGCCCATCATCATCAAACGGGGACAGGGTGGAGATGGTGCCAGTTCTTCAGGTTCTTGGCACCCACATCAGCGAGGGACTGACGTGGACTTCTAACTCCACGGCGATCCTGAAGAAGGCGCAGCAGAGACTGTACTTCCTGAGGACTCTCAGGAAGAAACACCCACGACCAGAGCTGCTGTTGTCCTTCTACCGCTGCACGGTGGAGTCAGTGCTGAGCTGCGGCATCTCGCCTGTGGTTCTCCAGCTGCACTGCAGCAGAGAAGAAGCAGCTCCAACGGGTCATCAACACCGCTGAAGACTGACTGGCTGCCCTCTCCCTCCCTGGAGGAGATTTACTCCACCCGCTGCCTCAGGAGAGCCCCCAGCATCATCAGGGACCCCTCACACCCTGGTCACCATCTTTCTGAACTGCTCCCCTCTGGGAGGCGTTTCAGGGCAATAAGGACAAAAAACAAACAGACTGAAAAACAGCTTCTTTCCTAGAGCTGTTGTTGCCCTGAACGCCTCATGTACTCATGTACACTATTAAATGACATAAACACTAAATACATTCCGTGCAATTTTTCCTTTTGCATTATGCTACCTCACGTGCAATAACCTGTAAATATTTTGTATATATTATATATATATATACTATAATATATATATATCTCTGTTTCCACCGGCACAGCCCTTTTTTAAACTTTTTTGTTTGTATTTATTTTCCTTAAATATGCACTACTTGCCTGCACTGTTTTGTTCTGGTTTTTTTGGAAATTTCGTTGCACCCATGTGGAGCAATGACAAATAAAGAATTCTGATTCTGATTCTGATTCTGATTCTGATTCTGATTCTGATTCTGATTCTGATTACACAGTCACATGAAGGACCTTGATCAAACACATTTTGAGAGTAATATGGGGCAAAGATGGTTAAAGTATTCAAAACATGCAGCTTTAATCGTACTGAGGAGGAAAACGGTCCTTGGTTTGTACCAACAAATGTTTGATTACAAGAAGCATTCAGAAAAGCATTTGGCAACGATTTTCTCTGCAGTGCCAGGCCTGGCTGACTTTCTTCCCACAGTCGACACCATTTAAACGCATACAAAGGTGGTGGTAATTAGGGCATGGATGTATACACTGTATGGTCTGTCATACAGTGTATTCATTTGAGTTCAGCCTCTCCTTAGTCCTACTTTTAATAATCTGAAATAGGTATGTTAATGTTACCTATGTTACATTGTGTATCTGTAGTCCCTTATGCATAAACTGCTGCTTTATGTCTGAACAAATGTCTCTAATACAGTCTTTTCCTTTGCGTCATCATCTCACACTCACCCTGACTTTCCTGCAGTTATATTTTGAACAGTCCAAATAGTTATCAATCTAAAGCATGATGCATTTCTATTTTCTCTGAGCTTATTATGTTTTAAAAGCAGTGTTATAAATGTCAAGCTTATGGGGTACAAACTAAGGCTAGGACTGGCTTTTGCACTCTGACAAATGTATAATCAAGGAATGTTGTGGCGAACTGGAAATATATTTAAAACAACTCCACATGACAGCAGTAGATGTGAGACGTTTCTTGAACATTTAATGGTTTATGTCTAATCATGGACTAGGTGTCATATTTATACTGGCTTCAGCTCTGGTGCAAGCAACAATTACAGACTTGCTTGACGTTTTTTTTTTTTTTAAGTGATTCATTCAGAAACACAAGGAAAAGAACTTTAGGGTTCTGCTCCGGGATCTGGATGAACACTGGATAGAGAAGGAAAGTATTAGTTGGAGGAGAGGTTATGTTGTATATGGAGTTGAGTGACAGGTTGAAGGAGCGGTTGAAGATGGAGGTCCAGGGAAGGTGAGTAACTCTTTGAGTCTGACATTGACAGGTTGGTTGTGTTTGAGAGGTGGTGCTGGCAGAGCATTAGTTTGTCCTTCTCCAGAGTGAGGCTGATAGAAGAGCCACAGCAGACTGAGGGTGGACAGGCAGGAGAGCGATGGTTTACCGAGCAGCAGTGTGACTAGGATCCAGGAAGACGAGGAGCGGTCCAAGGAAGGATCTTCTTGGAAGTCTTTGAGATGGAGAAACATCAGCCACCGAGGTAGGAACCCAACACAGGCTGTGGGAACAGGATCTTGGAAGCAAGAAGGCAAAGGGTGGATCAGAGATAAAATTCTTCGTGAAGAAGTCAGCAAGACCTGGCCTGTTACTGCGCTATGTGATCAAACAATTTGATGTCTCTCTCAGGGATCCCTGCTCCTCTTACGCACCTCCTGAATAGCTCAACGAGCTGCAGCTGCAGGGCCTGTCAGTTGCACTTTGCTGGAGAAATGAGAGACGACAACAGAAGGAACGCAACACAAACCTGTACAGCCCACAGAGTGTAACATTTTCAATAAAGTGTGCAAAAAGAGTGAGACAGACATCACAAGCTAAGCCCTCAGTACTATGGTCTTTATACAGTGCAGTATTTGTACGTTATTTTTTACAAGTTTTGTCACATACAACCACAAACCTCAGTTTATTTTATCACGCTTGTATGTGATAAACCAACATTAAGTGGTGCATTATAGTGAAGTGGGAGGAAAATGATACATGATTTTTCAAGTTTCTATTTTTACAAATAAAAATCCAGAAAGCATGGCTGTGCTCTTGTATTCATCAATACTTTGTAGAACCACCTTTTAGTGCAGTTGCAGCTGCAAGTATTTTGGGTTTTGTCTGTACCTGCCTTACACATCCAGAGACTAGAAGGTTTGGCCATTCTTCTTTGCAAAACTGCTCAGGCTCAGTCAGGTTGAATGGAAAGCCTCTGTGAACATCAATTTTCAGGTTTTGCATCAGATTGTGAATTGGATTTAGGTTTGGACTTTGACTAGGCCGTTCTAACAGATGAATATCCCACCCATTCCACTGAAGTTCTGACTGTAAGTTATAGGTTGTTTTGTTCTTCTGGAAGATGAACCTCTGCCAAAAAAGGGAAGGAGGTAGTTTTTGTCAAAATTTTATTGACATTTATGACACCCTGGATTAAAGGTAAAAAATGACAATGTTGTGGATCTTAAGTCCGTCCATCCCTCCATCCGTCCACCCGTCCGTCCGTCCGTCCCTCCATCCCTCCATCCCTCCACCCGTCCATCCAGCCATCCATCCGTCCACCCGTCCGTCTGTCCGTCCATCCATCCCCCACCCCCCCATCCCTCCACCCGTCCATCCATCCATCCATCCATCCATCCATCCATCCATCCATCCATCCGTCCACCTGTCCGTCCGTCCGTCCATCCATCCATCCATCATACCTGCTTCTTCAATACAGGGTCACAGGGGAGCTGGTGTCCATCTCCAGCAGCCTTTGGCCAAGAGGCGAGGTACACACAGGACAGGTCACCAGTCCATCACAGGGCAACACAGAGACACACAGGACAAACAACCATGCACACCTAAGGGCAATTTAGAGAGACCAGAGAACCCACGCAAACTCCATGCAGAAAGACCCACAGCAATTAATTAATTTTGGTCTCATTTGACAAGAGCCCGTTCTTCCCAGCATCTGCTGTGTCCCCTGTATGGTTTGTGGCAAATTTTAAGTAGGACATCTTGGGGGCTTTTTTTGACAGTGGAGTTCTTCTTGCCAGTCTTCCATTAAGGAATGTTGTCTAACAAACATCTGATTCCTCCACAGCTGTACACATATCAAATTATATATAGATGGACTCAGTTTGATGAGTTGTTTTGTGAGAAAATGTGATGAGGTTGAAGGGGTAGACATTTTTTGTACGCCACTGTAGAACCTTTCGCATCCAGTTGTATTGTGCCAGCTGCAGATTTGCGGTGTCCTCAGATTAAAAAACCAGATGTGGTTTGAAGCACTGAAGCTTCTAGTTTTATTGTGACAGTGCTAAGCATCACAAGCTGCACAGACCTGCACTCATTCATTGGTATATCATTTCCTGCTTTGTTCTGTGCCGATTCAATGTCTTTGTTAAAACTGCTTTTACAAGGCCCAAGTGTGAAGAATAAAATTAATGATGCTCTCAGGGGCACACTGGCGAAACAGAGGGATAGTTTCTCTTAATTAGACGAGTTCAGACTGGTTTTACAGAAATAATTAAAATGGGTACCAGGTTAGGCAGCTACAAGAAGGGTCATCTTTATTCATGCATTTTTGTGAATTCAGGTTTAATGGAACCACGGCTGGAGGTTCATGTTTCAGGTTTATACATATCTATAGAGACCGTTTTGATACAGCTGTTTGGGGTTGGTTATATTGCCTGCTTATTTATTTATTTATCATTATGAATAAATAAGCAAGCGTTCTAATGCTTACACTTATAATATCAGAGCAACATTAACCCTTTAATGTTTTTAAACAATATTGAATCTTTGTGTCACAATGAGAAAAATTACTTTTACAGGTGAGACCAATTTAGTGCAAGGTACATTTACTACCCAGTAGGATGTTTTTTCTTTATCAGTAGTATGATAAAGAATTTAACAGCGTTTTTACTTTAAATCAGTGGCTGTATTTCACCAGCAGATGTCAGTGTGGTTAAATAATGAAAACAATGTCCTGATCAATTTTAAGGATTTTAACGCAAGAATAAAAAATGATGCAATTAACTGTTTTCTTTTTGACTTTAAAGAAATGATGAATAATCCTTTCTACAAACTTTAGCCCCCATGACACAGTCCCTTGCAAAAGTGTTCATATCCCAACTTTTACAGTATTTTGTGACATAAAACTACACATTTCTCTGTTTTATTGGGATTTAATGTGACAATAAGTAATGCATCATATGGAAGTGGAAGGAAAATTATTTTTAGAAATAAAATTGGAAAAGTGTGGCATACATTTGAATTCAAGCTCCTTTACTCCAATGTCCTTGAATAAAATCCAACTGAACATCAAGGTAGTTTAAAGGCTGTTTTATTTGTTATGAAGCAAACTCATGATATATCATGAAGCTCAAGCGATAACGCTGTGCCAGAGAGACAAATTTAAGATCCATCTATCCATCCATCCTTTGTCTATACCTGCTTGTCTGTGCAGTGTCATGAGGGGGGCTGGTGCCTATCTCCAGCAGTCATTAAGCGAGAGGCGGGGTAGACCCTGGACAGGTCGCCAGTCCATCACAAAAACATACAGGACAAACAACCATGCACGCACACATACGGGCAATTTAGAAAGACCATTTAACCTAACAGTCATGCTTTTGGACTGTGGGAGGAACCTGGAGAGAAACCATGCATGCATGGGGACAACATGAAAACTCCATGCAGAAAGACCCCAGGCCGGGATTCGAACCCAGGACCTTCTTGGCGCAAGGCAACAGTTCTAACAACTGTTCCACCGTGCAGCCCAATCGATATAATCAATCTAATTTAATTATCCGTTGTACCTCTCCTGTGAGAGAAGAAAACAATTGTCCTTCATACATTGGCATTACGTGCCGTTCCTCCTCCTTCCCCTCTTCTGCCTCAAGGTGACTCCTCCATCTGCACCCTCCCTGGTGTTGCCAATCCCTCTCTATGCAGTAACCATGGCACAGTAGCTGAAATCTAGTTCCCTTCTTATTTTTGGAGAGCAAACCTCACATGTTTCATTAGATCTCATGGAGCCTCAGAGGCACATCAATCAGAGCTGTGTTTTAGAAGGAGGTGATTGAGGATATCAGAGCTGGAAGTACTTGAAGATAACAGTGTTGCTTATGTGTTCTTTTCATTTCATTCACGTTTCTTATTTTCTATTCCTGTTGAGGTTAAGGTGTGTCTCTGGAAAGGCTTTTAATCACTGCACACATTCCCATTTTAATTACCTCCTGCTTAACCCCTCCCCTCTCTAAAGAGAAGCTGTTGCAAAAGAGGAACTGAAAGGAAAGGGGTAAAAAATATTTACATTTATATATGAAAAAAGGGTGGAAGGTGGGGTGCGTTGTGAGTGAATCACTATAGAGGAAAGAAAATAGAAAAGATGCAGAGATTAAGATGCAAGACTTCATTGTGCTTCAACACCAATGGACTGAAAACAACCAAGATAATAATGAATAAATATTTATAACTTCAATAAGATTTGAAATTAACACATCAGATGAATAAATTTCTCTCTAATAATTTAAATATCTCAGTGATTTTTTAAATACATAAATAATGGAATGTTTAAATCATTAATTAATTTCTTTATTTATTATGCTTTTATAGCAATATCTTCAGTATTTATTCCACATAGTTTTGCTGCAGAATACCAAGAAAGTTCTGGGTTTGAATCTTAGCCTGGGGTGCTTCTGCATGGAATTTGCATGCTCTCTCAATGAATGCATGGGTTGGGCTCTTTAGGTTCCTCCCACAGTCTGTGCTTTGATCCAAAAACATTTTGACTTTTTAAAGCCATTCAGAGGTGGACTTTAGACAGTTTTCCTGCTACATAACCTAAGTGAGTTCAGCCTTAAGGTCATGAACAGATGGCCTAACATTCTTCTTCAGAATTTTCTGGTAGAGAGCAGAATTTATGGTTTTATCATTTACAGCAAGTCCTCCAGGTTCTGAACCAAACAGCCCCGGACCACCACACTACTAGCACCAGGTTTGACTGTTAGTATGACGTTCTTCTTCTGAAATGCTATTAGTTTTAGAATAAACGAGATGCAAACATTTCGTCTCTTAAGTGTGTAGAATATTTTTCCACAAGTCTTGGGGATTATTGAGGATTTTTTTGGCAAATGTTAGACAGGATAATGTGGAGATAACTCTAACTGTGGTTTGAATCCAAAAACCTCAAAAATGGCTTTGTTACCCTTTCCAGAGTGCACAACTTTGTTGTTCATCTGGTCTTGAATGTCTTTAGACTGGAAAATATTGTGTTGCTTCTTGAAACCTTTTAAGCTACATTCTTTTTAGGTGATTTCTTGCTTCTAATACTCACAGCAACTGCAGCTGGCTTTTATATTAACACAACTATTCAACAGCAGCTAGGAATGTCAGCTAAGCCTCACTATTTTAAGAGACTGGCTTAAGGCTTTGAGAAAAGAATTATACGTTGTTTTGCTTCATTGATACTAAATTATCAATATCAGCTGGTCAACTAAAGGGGCAGAAGGAGTCTTTAGACTTGTCAAGGGTTGGTTCATGCTTCCTCAATGGAAGCATATTCTTTTAATACATTATTTTTTTATTGGCTCATGTCCCTCTTGGTCCTCTATCATTATCAACACATAAGAGATTATCCTTGCACCCATCCAATAATTTGTGCTGGCCTCCAGCTTTGCTGACTCACTGATGCTCATCAACTTGTTTGACTGTTTCCAGTGAGTGATGTTGGTACCTGGTGGCGTTGACACCTGTACACACACAGGGACAGCCTCCTCTGTTTACCCAACAGCACAGCAGCCCCGAGGAGCTGCCACCTCCACCAGGAAGCAATGGAGCTGTCGTTCCTGCCATCACTCAGCCGTTCAGGGCTCAAGCCACTAAAACACAGTTACACATTCATTTCACCCTCACAGCTGCCCTCCTTTGCTCCTATCATCCCTCACCTCCCCCTCCTACATCTCTCTTCCCTCTCCGCCTGGCTCAAATCCCGCTCTTACACCTTTAACCCCCTTCTATCATTTTTATCCCATTTCTGTGCTGCCCCCCTCCTCCACATCAGCAGTGCAGAGCACAGAAACACACAAAAGGCCAGAAACAGAGCTGAAGAGTGAAAAAGTGGGGGTTGGTGGAAGTCGAAGCAGGGGGGATGAGAGTCGAGGTAAAGGGAGGAAAAACAGCATGAAATACTGTGAACTGCGAGGGGAAAATGGAGTAAGAGTGGTGAGGGATGTGGACCACGGGGTGAGCAGAGAGACTGGCTAATGACGTATTGATTTGGCTGTGCCTGGGGCGAAAAAGTGGGAGTGTGTGGGAGGAGAGAAGTCACAGCTCGCAGATGCCTGAAAACACCTGTGTGGGTAAGGTGTTGTTTATTATATGCCTGTGCTGACAGGAAGAGAAGAAGCACAGTTTGTGAAAACCTTCCAGCATACATGTGTGTACACAGAAACATTGTTTACACCCCTTGCAGCTCTCGCAATTTCAAGAAGAAATAATATTTTTTGATTTAATATGTGGAAAATAAAGGCTCAGCTGTCAGGTACCCCAGCTGGAAAAATATTCAAGCTTGTGGCTCTAAAAGCCAGCATTTAGAGGTAGATGGGCATTGGGGATCACATTAGGTGATCCTCTGGGGATGGAGGCTTGCTAAGGGGGGCGAGATGGAGAGATTAATTGGATTTTGTGTGTTTTCTCTTAATAATGCATCATGAACTGAATGTGTCCATGCTCTTGTGTCCCCAGGGGCAAACAGGTGAGGGATGTTGGTTGCTGAATACATTTCTGGGTGAATCATACAATCTTTATTGACTGGGCGAATTGATGATGTTAAAGCAGGATTGTGTAACAATTGATAATGCTTCAGTTACAATTTATTACACAGCCTGGAGGGTTATGAAGAACTCTGAAAAGTGTGGCCTACATTTCTATTTAGTCCACTTTATTCTCATACCCCTAAATAAAATCCAGTGCAACCAGCTGCATTTAAAAGCTAGGCAATTTGTAAATAAAGTCCACCTGTACATAACTCAATCTCTGTGTAAATCCAGCTGTTTTGTGAAGGCCTCAGAGGTTCGTTAGAGAAAATTGGTGAACAAACAGCATCATAAGGAAACACAGTAGACAGACCAGGGAGAAAGTTGTGGAGAAGTGTAAAGCAGGGTTAGTTTAGATCAGTGGTGTCGAGCTCTAGTCCTCAAGAGCTGGTCTCCTGCAACATTTAGATGTGTCCCAAGACAACACACCTGAATCAAATGATCAAATTACCTTCTAATGAACACAGGTTCTACTGAGTCCTGCTAATGACCTAATTATGTGATTGCAAAGCTGCAAGTGAACAGAGCGGGAAAGAGAACATTAATCAGAGAAGTGGCCAAGGGGCCCATAATTCTGGAGCAGCTGCAGAGATCCACAGCTCAGGTGGGAGAATCTGTCAACAGTACAACTAGTAGTTGTGCACTCCCTAAATCTGAACTTATTGGAAGAGTGGCAAAAGAGTTGAAAGAAAGCCATAAGAAGCCATGTTTTTTGCTTGCAACAAGCCATGTAGCAGACTTCAGCAGGTACATGGAAGCTGGGTGGACCTTACCACAGGGTAAGAAAACCTGTTAAAGGCTGCAGAGACACCAACGCTTAGCAGGACAACAACCCTAAACACAGCCAATTATAGAATGGAAAGGTTTAGTTCAAGTGTTAGAATGTCATCAAGTTCAGATCTAAATTTGATTGAGCATCTGTAGCAAGAATTGCAAACTTATGTTCACATATGCTCTCCATCCAATCTGACTGACCCTAAGCTGTTATAGAATGAATAAAAGCTTTAGTCCCTAAATGTACAAAGCTTGTGGAGACATACCCAAAAACACTTGCAGCTGTACTTGCATAGGAAGACGGTTCAGAAAAAGGCTGATCCAGAGTGCTAAACAGAAATACACACCACACTTCTGATGTTTATTTGTAAAAAAAGTAAAAACAATGGACCATTTCCCTTCCACTTTACACTTATGCACTACTTTGTGTTGATCTACCCCCAGTAATCCATTGAAGGTCATTGTTCAATACTGTGAATCAAATAAAAATATATTAAATTTAATAAACACCAATACTGTATTAAGGCCATCCCTCCTGCTGAGCTGTTGAGATATGTTTCTTCCCTGTTATTAAATGTGAGTTAATCTGTAATACAGGCAGAAGCAGCAGCTGGAACATGAAGTCATTCAAGCATCACGGGCTCCAAAGCTGAATTAATTAAGGCTACTCCATATCTTCTCCTCCTGCAACAAACTTTCTTTCAAGCTGTCACCGTATTCACTTTCCTCCTGCTGCTTTTAAGCTCATTCCACTTCCCAATTTCATTTTATTCCTTCTATTTCATGGCAAATAAATCAAGCTACTGGGTCCTTGTGAGCAAATGTTCCAGACAAAATATCATGGCCTTTTGAAAATCGCATCAGTTTATTTTATTTTTTTTAGAAAAGCATTCTTTTAATTCCTTCCCTCCTCAATCTCGCCCCCCCTTTATAAGTCCTCCTTTGTCTGAAGAGATATAAACAGCAGAGCACACTGGAGAACTGGGAATAGCATGGATGAGTGAGGATTTGATGGGTTGGCATCAGGGAACAAGCTACTGTCGCTCTGATCACCATGAAAAGCCATTAATTTGTTTAAGAGGGCTTACATGCCCCACAAGATTGTCCTCTACTTTGTGATTGGCAGACTCAATTCTGCTCAACATCTCTTAAGTGTGTCTGCTTCACGGTTATCACTTTCACAAACAGAAAAACATGATTCCTATTATTGCTTTACAGCAGCTACACTTCTCACTTTGTCATATTTAGTCATTAATAACTCTCAGTGAAGTATACATAAACCGCCGGGTTTTAGACGCCACAGTCACGATGAAAAGCTTCTGTTTGGATTTTAATTAAATATCTTAGATTTACTTTAGGTTATATATTGTGTATATGTTACACATTAAAAAAAAATATATGTTTTGTGGATTTTCTTTTTCAGGATTTTTGACCGTTCGTCTTTGCACAATCTCTCTTGCTTGTCCAGAGTACTGGGTTGTGGGTCACGTAACAGGTTTTCTGTAGGATTTAGGTCCAAGGACTGAAAGAAAGTTGATTTTGTGGCTTTTTTTGGATAATTGTCTAGCTAAATGACCAAATGCAGACCCATTTTCAGATTCCTGGAAGAAGCCACTAGATTTTTGTATAAAATGTATTTCAGAGTTCAATATACCATGTTGTCTAACAAGGTTGTGCAAACAGGACCTTCAGAGGGGAACCTCAACCCTGCTTAGCAGTGGGCATAAGGTGCTTTTTCACATAATCATAAGTTGCTTCACAACAAGAATTTGTTGCTAAACAGCTCAGTCTTAGTCTCATCTGATCAAATTACTTGGTTCTAGTCTCACTAGTGTTTATCAAAGCTCACACATTTTCATCTGTAATGGTAGGATAGAAAAGCCTTTATCTTTGCGTGCATCTTAATGAACAGGTAGTCATCATCCGTGTTAGTGTTTTGATGGTCTTGTATTAGGATTGTTTTGGGTTGTTGTTATTTTGTGCATCTCAGATCTATTTTATGTCTAGTGTTAGTCTGTAGTTTAGTTTTTTTTCCTGTTAGATCCCTCTGGGGTCATTTCTGTGTTATTTAGTAACTTTTCTTCAGCTCCTCTGTTCAGGTCCTTACTTACACACATGGAAAACATTGTTGGTACCCCTCGGTTAATGAAAGAAAAACCCACAATGGTCACAGAAATAACTTGAATCTGACAAAGGTAATAATAAATAAAAATTCTATGAAAATGAACAAATGAAAGTCAGACATTGCTTTTCAAACATGCTTCAACAGAATTATTTTAAAAAATAAACTCATGAAACAGGCCTGGACAAAAATTATGGCACCCCTGAAAATAATGTGACCAAAGGGACATGTTAAATCAAGGTGTGTCCATTAATTAGCATCACAGGCGTCTACATTCTTGTAATCAGTCAGTGGGCCTAAATATAGGGCAGCTTCTTGTTCCTGTGACGAAAGTTGCACGTTATTCAGAAATTTAAGATCCATGGGACTGTAGCCAACCTCCCTCGACGTGGCCACAGGAGGAAAATTGATGACAAAACAAAAAGACGGATAATATGAACAGTAACAAAAGAGCCCAGAAAAACTTCTAAAGTGATTAAAGGTGAACTTCAAGCTCAAGGAACAGCAGGGTCAGATCGCACCATCCCACGTTGTTTGAGGCTAAGTGGACTTAATGGGAGACGACCAAGGAGAACACCATTGTTAAAAACAAATCATACAAAAGCCAGACTGGAATTTGCCAAACTACATGTTGACAAGCTACAAAGCTACTGGGAGAATGTCCTGTGGACAGATGAGACAAAAATTTTACTTTTTGGAAAGGTACATCAGCTCTATGTTCGCAGACAGAAAAATGAAGCATATGAAGAAAAGAACACTGTCCCTACTGTGAAACATGGAGGAGGCTCTGTTATGTTCTGGGGCTGCTTTGCTGGCTCTGGCACAGGGTGTCTTGAATCTGTGAAGGTATAATGAAATCTCAAGACTATAAAGGGAGAGAAATGTGCTCCCCAGTGTCAGAAAGCTTGGTCTCAGTCGCAGGTCATGGGTCTTGCAACAGGATAATGACCCAAAACACACAGCTAAAAACACCCAAGAATGGCTAAGAGGAAAACATTGGACTATTCTGAAGTGGCCTCTCTGAGCCCTGACCTAAATCCTATTGAGCATCTTTGGAAGGAGCTGAAACATGCCGTCTGGAAAAGGCACCCTTCAAACCTGAGACAACTGGAGCAGTTTGCTCATGAGGAGTGGGCCAGAATACCTGCTGAGAGGTGCAGAAGTCTCAGTGACAGTTATAGGAATCGTTTGATTGCAGTGATTTCCTCAAAAGGTTGTGTAACAAAATAGTAAGTTAAGGGTACCATCATTTTTGTCCAGGCCTGTTTCATGAGTTTATTTTTTTAAATAATTCTGTTTAAGCATGTTTGAAAAGCAATGTCTGACTTTCATTTGTTCATTTTCATAGAATTTTTATTCATTATTACCTTTGTCAGATTCAAGTTATCTATGTGACCATTGTGGGTTTTTCTTTCATTAACCGAGGGGTACCAGCAATTTTGTCCATGTGTGTAGCTGCATTGCATTCCCCTCATTAGTCTCACCTGGTTCCCATGTCATCCAGTCACCTCCAGTTAAAAGCCAGTCAGTTCTTGTCAGAGTCTTCTGTCCCATTTTATTACACCAGTTTGAGTCTTTTTGTTCTCCTCGTGTCTCCTCCCTTTAAGTACGTTTTTCATTAAAATAAATCTTCACTTTCAACATGAGTTTGCTCTCGGGTGCTCTCCATTTGGGTCAGTTGCCTTCAACATCACACAATATGACTGCCATGATCTGTCTGTGACACCAATTGGTTTTACAGACACTGGGTGACTTAAGATGCTGCTCTTTGCAGCAGTTTCCAAACAGTGATCTTTGGAGATTTTTTTAACCTCCACCATCCTCCATACTGTGCGTGATGGCAAGATAAACGTGGGTCCTCGCCCAGCTTCAGCTGTTTTAACCTTTTTATTATTGCTCCCTTGCTCTGACTGTAAATATGTAAGTAAAGGAGAGCAGAAATTCTATTGTAGTAATATCTGACTTATGAAGGTCAGCACATCTGTGTTACTTGAACAGCATGTTTTCTTGTCTTTCCTGTTGTAATAAATGGCTTACAGATGTCTCTGTGTCACATTGTATTAATACTTTAGAAAAAAAAGAATCCATGGATTGTTATTAAAATAGCCCTTCTCCTTTAAACCTTAAAAAGTGTAATGTAAACTTAAAAAAGACCTTAGTTACATTTTTATAATAGTTGTCAGGGGTGTTGATTATTTCTCAACATGGATTTACTTCCCCTAAAAAATATGTATACTTAAATTAATAGTTGACTTTGTCTAAACAGTTCACTGATTATGCAGCTGCAATTAAAGCCGCCTATTTTAAGACCTTTACTCGTCTTTAATAAGAGTGCCTTGAAATGAGGAAAACACTCCTTCCTGTCAACATGTTCTTAATGAGTATTCTGCAGTTTCAATCTAATGTGATTGGAGAACATTGGTTCTACTGGTTCTTGGTTTAGGTTCTAAATATGATCAGAAGTCAGAACAATTGTCAGTTAAAAGAACTGACCACAGCAGTTGTATAGAACAGCTTACTGTAAGTTTGCTACAGTATCATAAAAAATGCATTTAGTGGCTGTGTGATGAATGGTGTTCCAGGCTCAAATACACAGGCAGCAGCAGCATGTGCATGCAGAATGTCTCTATAACTCAGCGAAGTGGACTGTAGGACAGTTGTTTGGCTTTAGATGAAAAATGATCTCTGGTTAACTGTAGGAGCAGCAATGGGGCTGCAGGGCTGCAGTTGCTTTGTTTGCAGAGTGGTTGTACTCCAACCAGAAGGCTAACAGTTTGATCCTAATCCCCTTCACAAAATGAAGCATCCCCAGGTTACCCTGATTGTCAGTCAGTCAGTCAGTCATTTTCTACCGCTTATTCCATAGTGGGTCGCGGGGAAGCTGGTGCCTATCTCCAGCAGCCTACGGGCAAGAGGCGGGTACTCCAATCCATCGCAGAGCAACATACAAACAACCATGCACACGCTCATTCATACACCTAAGGGCAATTTTAGAGTGACCAATTAACCTAACAGGCATGTCTTTGGATTGTGGGAGGAAGCCAGAGTACCCAGTGAGAACCCACGCATGTATGGGGAGAACATGCAAACTCCATGCAGAAAGACCCCCGGCCGGGAATCGAACCCAGGAGGCAACAGTGCTACCAACTGCGCCACTGTGCTGCCCTACCGTGATTGATTGAAAGAAAAAATCCAACAAATAAGAAGCAAAGTGTGGCGGAGTCTAAAAGAGAAAGCCATTGTTAGAGAAGGATTATAAGGTGTTCTCTTCATGTAGCCTCATTCTGGTACAGATGTTTAAAAAGCCTTGAAATAATTTGAAAGAGGCTAAATTAATACTCACTTTGCTTCAATTTAAATACATTTATTCAGTGAGGTAAAAAATTATTGTTTTAAGAAAATCACAGATTTGACAATTATGGGCACCCCTAAAAGTTAAACACAATAAAGCATTATTGTGTCTGGGAACTTCTAAACAGTAATTTATTCTTCAAAATGGGAAAGTCAAGAGACCATGTGCTGGTCTTTGTGAGCCATGAAATTACAACAAGAAAACAGCGACTCATCCAAACTGGCTTTTTTACAAAGATCAATAATCAAAAAATAAAAACAACTGGAGCTGTGAAAAAACAAGACTAGAGAGGATCTAAGCTAATTTTGTTACAACGCACAGTGAGCAGGATAGTAAGGGAGGTATAACAACATCTCCAAAAGCTCACTGTCAGAGGACAGCAGCAAAGAACGGGAACTCGTGATCAAAAAGTCTCCCTGTTAACCATTTGTTAATGACAACTATTTCACACACACAGAAGTTAAGGGCCATTGCAAGTCAAAAACAAGTCCTATTCATTCCTGATTATGTGCAATCCAGTTCTCTTGAAACCACAGTGCAATTCTGTCCAACCAAAAAAAATACAGAGACATGACCCCAACCATACCCTGCCGATTAGTAAGCAGATTGCACTGAATCTTTGACTGATGGATTCCCTCATCCTGGACAAGCACAGGGCAATAGGGGAGGGGAGCAGCTGCCTTATGACAGGAAGAAACCTCTGGTAGAACCAGGCTAATGGATGAGCGAACATCTGCTGTGACTGGTTGGGAGCCAAAAGGACAGAAAGGAGACACAGACCTACAGAGATGATGTGGGTCAGGGGTACTTTCTAACCGAAAAAAAAAACAAACAAAGAGAAAACAAAGTTAGCCCTTTTTGGATTCTACAGTTGATGAAAATAAGAAACCGAATATTGAACAAATGTGAGTTTTATATCTTTTTTTCTGATTGACTTCCCTTCCCTTCACTTTCCTTTGCATATAAGCAGGATCCTCTATAACAGGAATACTGATTTAAAAAATGTTGTAATCTTGTGATTAGCAAAAAATATGAAACACAGTGGTGCCCTCAAACGACACAACAGAAATATAACATAAGGTCTACCAGCAACATTTGTCATTTCCAGGGTTTTTTCTTCTCTCAAACATGTTGCCTTCCTTTCTATCATACCTTCACATCAGTTCCTCCACAGTCTCAGTGCTCTTGTCTCATGTCATCTCAGTCCTTCTCTGTGGCAGCAGGCCCTCCTCATTTCCTCTGTTTGATAGCTTTCACACACACGGTGACTTCTCCAGAATGTGAATGAGGCTCTTGGAAAAGGTCCTTTTAAACGATCTGTCAATCATCACCTTACTTAGTCAAAGTGGACACGTTCAAACAAGCTTGCTCTCCTATAAACACCTGCACAATGTGTGCATACACACACACATGAATGCAAAACAACATAAAATATGGTTCTTCTTGCAGCATGTTATGTACTAGCAGTCTTCTGTTCACAGCAGTAAATAAATTATGAGGACTCTGTTAAAATTCTTCCAGTACTCCATCTGCTGCTGCGATGAGGCCCTGCTTCCTTCTGAAGGAACGGAAAGCCTCTGGATGGAGGTGGAAACTGTGAGATCAGGCTTTTTAGTTTACATACTACTACTACGCCCTGCTTTAATACCTCTGCTCCTAACTCGTGCATCTTTTTACTCCTTTTCACTTCCATGGAAACTGTCTTAAAACAGCGTTCCTAAACCACCTGGAAAAGTCTGGAAATTGATATAAGTATTTTCCTGGTCTGGATAAGAAAAAAGAAAACAGAGTATGGAATAAATAGTTTTATACCCACACTTTATTCATTGTCTGAAAGTTCCATTCATCCATTCATCCGTCCGTCCGTCCATCCGTCGGTCCATCCATGCATTGATCTATGAATACATCCATGAATCCATCATTCCTTCCTCCCTTCAGTCTATCCATCTTTTATTTTTCATAAAATGCCAGATAAAAGCTTATTTTTTTCCTCTTGCAAACTGGTGATACTTTGTGAATTGCAGACAGACTGGCGGAGACAATAGAAATGGTTCAGTTTTACCTCTGCATTCACGCTTACTATTCATGAAATGTTAAGCAGTTAAGAGGGTAGAGCAACATCAGGACAAAGGTGGATCTCAGTTGAGAAATTAAAGGGCATTGAACTCCAGGTTACATGACCTCTGTTCAGATGAGGACTAAAAAAAACAGTAATAAACGACAAACAGTGACATTTAGGTAGGAAACTACCTTAGAAGACCTGCACAAGTTGGACCTGCTTGCTCAAACGTGATGCACTTGGTACTGCTGATATTTCAAAACATGATACCACAATCCTATGGCCTTTTGGGTGTAGCTAAGTAAAGCTGACAAAACAATGTCCGTTCATGTGTGATTTAATCTTAATATGAGGGTGCTTTCAGCATTGTGGCAAGATTTCTTACTGTAACACAATAAAAGAAAAGGATAAACTTACCTTCATTAATCATAGCTAAGGGCAGGCAAGTTATGCTTGAGGTAGTCAGTGTGGGTTGTTGGGGCTTAATATGTATTTAGTATTATTATTATTAAAGCATTTATATTTATTAATGTGGCTTGTTAGCACTGTTGCATTGCAACAAGAAGGTTTCAGGTTCGAATCCCTGCGTGGACTATTTCTGCATTGAATTTACATTTATCCCTGTGCATGCAAGGGTTCTCTCCAGGTGCTCCGGCTAACTTCCACAGTCCAAAAAACATGAGTTTTAGGTTAATTTGTCTCTCTAAATTGCCCTTAAGAATAAGTGTGTGTGCGTGCATTGTTGTTGTTGTTTGCCCTGTGATGAACTGGTGACCTGCCCAGGTTGTACCCCCGCCTCTTGCCCAATGACCACCAGACATAGGCACCTGTCCCCCTGCGACCCTGCAAGGATAAATAGGTAGAGACAATAGATTTATGGTACTGTCAAAAAACTTTGCAGCAAAACTGCCGACGCCGGTGTATCTGTAAATATCTACATTGACATTTCTTCTATTTCTGATCACCATGCACTGTAATTTGGCTGGCTTTACGCAGTAAAAAAAAGGGTTGTGGTAGGAATGTGTGTAAGCCTGTTGAGCCACACACAGCCACCATGAAATCCTGTTTCAGCCTGGATCATGGACAATATCCCAAGAGGGGAGATTGAATGGGTGTTTGTGTGTGTGCATGTTTGGGTGTGTGAAAGAGAGAGTGAGACAGAGGAAGATAGACACAAAAAAAACTGAAAAACAGACATAACAATAGGTGGCTTTTTATTTGGGGCGAGCTGATAAATGACTAATGTCTAATGTGGCAGAGAGAGCATCTTTCTCCTCTTTCCCTTGTTGACTGGCTTCCTTCTGTAGCCTGGTGGCCATTGGCAAAATCCTCTGCAACATAAAGGCTTGCTTGAATGGGAAATCACTGAGTGTAGAACTGCAGATAAAATGAAGGGGACTTTTTACTCATAAATATCTTCCAGGCAGTTATTTGGAATGGAAAATCTCCATGTGCGTCAGTTTTACCCCCGCCTTCAGCAGGTCATTTTGATTACTGCTGGGAACCATTGTTCCACCTCGTCTCCGCTTCACCACCGCTCTCCCACTTACTCATTTGCATTTCCTCTCTTGGCTCTCTTCCACATCTTTCAATTTATCCTCTCACACCTGTTATTCGTTTGGTTTTTCTTCTCG
Source organism: Crenichthys baileyi (assembly GCA_036173005.1). Lineage (NCBI taxonomy): Eukaryota > Metazoa > Chordata > Actinopteri > Cyprinodontiformes > Goodeidae > Crenichthys > Crenichthys baileyi. Next base: position 1,763,909 of record JAHHUM010002594.1, on the reverse strand, counting down.
TTTTTTGCCTATTTGGCTTTTTCTTTGTGTTTGCACAAAGCCTCATCTGAATGCAGAGCCAGTCACAAGCTCTCTACCTGCATTTTTACTGCTTGAAGAATTGCAATATTTTTTTTTCCTTTTAGGATATCTAGAAAAATAACACAAACAAAGTCTGAACTGTCTAAATGCCATGAAATGGGTGACTGAACCCTACTTGTTTGTGTCTTGATGAAAACCTTCATATTTTATTCACTTTCATACAGCTGTGCTTGTTATCTCGCTCTGTCCTGCACGGATTGAACACACAGACTTTCCAGTGCTTGCTCTCTCCCTTGTCTGCAAACGAGCAGAGACGGAGGCAGGAGAGAGTGAGGAGGGGCGAGAGGCGAGCAAATGAGGTGTGGGTAAAAATTATGGGGCGGACTGGAAGAGATTGCAGCAGCCCAGCCCTGAATCAGGAGAAATGGAGGGTGTGAATGGGGAAAGGAGACGGAGAACGAGAGGAGTTCTTAGGTCCAGAATCCTGAAGAGTCAGGTTTAGTTGTGGCAGTGCTGCATGCAGATCTGCATCCTCCTTCACCACTGGGAAACAAGTGCCTTTTGTGTTTCCCCCCTGCTGCAGAGGGGGGAGTGTGTTTACCGGCGTCCCCTGAGGGAGAAGGCAAGAAGTCTCCTCCAATCAGCCGTTAGAGATTCCTCTGATCTTGTGGGGCTGCTGATGGACATTTATCACTGACCTGAGACAGGCACTGCTCACCACTCCAACCACCTGGAATGTTCTTAGGGCTTTTACATACTCGTTATTATAAAATTATACTTTATTGTGGACACTCCAATCAGCTTGACAAGAAGAGGAAGGAAGGAGTAGCTGGACATGCTGGATTGTTTTTCCTGCTGCAGAGTGATGATGGACTAACTTTTACATGTACATTTTTCCACCTGAAGACTATTTTTCTTTAAGCCAATATTTATCATGTCATGTTTTTCATCCTAACTGTCATGTAAGGCTGACACATCCAGATAGATATACAGCAGGAGATGAAGGGAAAGGGAGACAGTTGGTGCACACCTAACTGCTGAGTGCGTCTGGCACCTCGCTGCAGCCTGCTCTCCAGAGTTTGACTATTAGGGTTGTTTTAGTCAAGTTATCAAGCTTCTAATTGTGCAGAGATAGCTTTCTTCTTGGTGTGTAGCCGATGTGTGGAGCTGGAGTTTTGGGGATTAGTGGCTTAAAGCAAAAAGGAAACAGGTGCTGTGGAGCCTTGAACGAGGATTAGCTTGTGAAACCTCGTAGATGGACCTTTCAGACAAGACCATCCAGCTGCTGCCCCTCGCTTGAGAATTGAAGAAAAAGATCAAGATTTAACCAACATGATGAGACTGATAGTGTCAGAAAGGAGACAGGAGAGAAACTTGCATGAAGACGGAGATCAGTTCTCTGAGAACTGGGTAAAGTGAGGTCTCTAGGACGTCTGTCAGTATTGACAAATGTGTTTGAAGAATTTCGAGAAAAAAAAAACTCTCTTCAATACGTCAGCAAATTGAATTGATCCAGGAGCTGCTTTTCATTGATTTTCTCTGGACATCCAGGAGTCTTGTCTGATTATTGCTCAAGAGGTCTCTAATCTAAACATAATCCATCACTAGTTTCGCAATGAAGCAGTTTGAGTGCTGAGTATGCCACATCTGAGGACTAATGGATGGATAGGATTAGATTATTGCTGAGATTCACCGAATGCATTTGTAGTTACAGTTAATTTAAATGTCTTGGATTGTTTTGAGGAAATATAGTGAGGTGTGTTTGTAAGTAGAAAGCCTTGTAGCTCAAATGATGGAGTGTTTTCACCCATCCTGACAAATCTGAAAGTTTGTATTTACCTTATCTTCACTGCACAGCAAGGGCTTACAGCTTCTGGCTAATGGTGTCATGGGCACAACCTGGCACAAAGCTCTCAATCCCACCTGTGCCCTCAAGGAGTTTCAGTGCAGTTGCATCAAGAAACACCTCTAACCATGCACTGATCCTAAGCAGATGACCAGAGCAGGAGAGTGTGTTGACAGGGCTTTAAGCAGAGACACATTATCTCAGTAGCCACACTCAGCCAACCTGGAGAGCACATAGCAAAGCAGGAAGGAAGGACAACATGGGACTGAGGGGTGAAAGGCAACTGAGGCACGCTGCTAGATGCTCTCATTGTCTGAATGTGTAGGACTGCCAGAGTGGGGGGGAGCTCAGCCACAGTGGGTGTCTTCTAAGAGAAACTGCTTGATGCTGCAGATCTAGACCCACATGACTCAGAGTAGCTGGTTACAGCAGGAGTTCTGCACCATCTGATTTGACTGAATGAAGCACTGAGATATCTAAAATTGGTGCCTGATTGATTAATGAAGCACAAACCTGCAGGACAATTACAATATGAAGGGAGATTGCTCAATTCGCACACAAACTTCAGTGAATTTTAATCTCTAATGGAAAATAGCTGCAAAAAAACTAATTGTGGATTACTAACGTTTGAACCGTGAGCACAACAAAAGACAGCGGATCAGTGACGCAGCCAATTAAACTGTGCCGTTCCCTGCCGTGGATGAGCTGCATGTCACTCTGAAGAGGACACACAACCCCCTGCGAATGAGGGTGGGGCTCTCCCACTGCCACAGACAAAGAATACTGCCTTAAGAACCGATCTTCTGTTGGTGGACCAGCAGAGTGCATCATCCCCTGCCAACAGTCGCCATGGGGTGCAACATGTGTGTGGTTCAAAAGCCCGAGGAGCAATACAGGGTGATGTTTCAGGTGAGAGCTCTCCTCCTCTGAGCTAACGCTGACTGCTGCTGCAAAAGTATTCGCATCCCTTTCCTTTTTACATCTTGTCACATGACAACCACTGATACCAGCGCATTTTATTGAGATTTCATTTGAAATATAAACACAAAGCAAGGAAAATTTTACTTTTTATTCAAATTTTTCTTTCTTACAAACTTTAAAAAGCGTGGTGAGCATTCGTATTCTGTCTCCCTGAATCAATATTTTGTAAAGTAACATTTAAACTGTCTCTTTCAGCTTTGACCCACATAGCAAAAGAGATCTGGCCTAGTTCTGGCCCATACAATGCAGTTACACTCGGGCAGCGTACCCCAAAGAATGACAGCCCTTCGGCGGCCCAGATTAGGTTTTCCAGTGATGGCCCAACACAATAGCAGCTTGAAACATGGTGGTGGCTATGTACTGGCCCAGAACTGCTTCAGTACTGTCTCCAAATGCCAGCCTAACATATAGTATTTGACAAAAGTGAGCACACCCCTCACAATTTTGTGATGCATAGTTTTCATCCACACAATGTGTTTTGCATGCAGGCCAAAAGCTAATTTTCTCCCACATGTTTACTGTGTCCCCTGCAGGCTGTTGGCAAAATACAAACAGCACCTATTATTGTTTTTTTTTTATCAGTGGCTTTCTTCTTGCTACTCTTTTAAAAAGGCCAGATTTGTGGTGTGCACAATTTATAATCTCCCATCTGAGCTGTCTTGCCAAGGGTCTCTTGGCTGCTTCCCACCCTGGGTGGTGTGTTCCCTGGTCTTCATGTCTTCTGAAGGCAATATGTTGTGCTGTTTTATATTTTGGGTTATCAGAGTAAAGAAGACTATGCATGCTAGATTGTTCCATTTTTTTTTTATTCGTAAAAATCTTAAAAATCATTTAAATGATATTCCTTCCACTTCATAGTTATGCGTTTGTGTTTAGCACAAAAAATCCCACTAAAAGCTTGTTACTGTGCTTGTAACGTGATGATGTGTATAAATGTGTGACTCATATGCTAGGCACTATTTAAGAAAGTAACACTTCACCTGATTTTTTTCCTCTTAAGAAGCTGACACCCACAGTTTCATTACTACATGTTACATAAACAAACGATTCATTTCAAAACTGAACAGCAACACACAGTTTTGCATGGTAAAATCCTTACCACCAGACGTAGTGGTAACATCACAACTTAGAATATTTGCATGAACATGAAAAACAAAACATCCTGAATGAAAATCTAATGTCAAAATATGATGCTAAAATATCACAAAACGAAGTTAATCAGAGAAATCAAGCTGGATGTTGGACTGAATGTGATGAAACTGATGCAAAACAGTTGCTTGACATGCATCTCCTTTTATGGTTTCAAATGCAGATATAAGCTCGTTATCTCATTAGCCCTGCTCCTAATTGCTTCATGAAACAGTCATTCAGTGACAACGATACTGATAATTTGAATAATGATGCTTCACTGTGATTATGATAGTATGATAGGAGCACACAGAAAAAAAGTAGCCAGAGTCACAGAGCCAGAAAGATAGATGGGTTGTTAATGTGGGATAAAATGAAGAAAAGGGTTGCCACGGTTACAGCCTCCCTACCAACAGAGACCTCAGCCTGCTTGTGAGTAAGCTCATCTGGCTGTGCTTTGCCACTCAAATATTCCTGCTCACCTGATGATGCATCCGCTGGTCCTAAATAAGTCCCCATCTTGCAGGGAATTTAAAATTCTCTGTAGTCACAGTAATGCGGTGGAACATTTTTACTATCTGTGGAGCCGACAAGCCTCAGCTGGGGCTCTGTTGCATGCTGGACTGGGCTGCATCTGGTGCCAGAGGCAATGCCAGGAGAGAAAAAAACAGAAAGAGTACAAGTCCAAGCAAATGCAAGCTAATGAGTTGAATAGGGAGCAGAAACATGCAAATGAAACCAGGAGAGAATAAGGCCAAACTCATTTCTAAGGTACATTTTGTCTTACAGCTTGACCTTCAAAATAATTAATATGAGTGCTTCGTATAGCAAGGGGGAATAGAAAAGCTTTGGGAGGGCTCAGTAATCTTGTAGGTGAAGGCTACGGAGAAGGGTGGAGCGTGCAGAACCCAGAGGAGGGCAGATTTGTTCTACAGTAGCCACCTTTTCTAAGAGGAGTTAGAAACACTGAGTTCATGCAGGCAAACAACCCCTGAAAGAGACATCTCTAGCAGCAACCAGTCTCTTTAAATGTCTTTAATATTCACATGTGTCATGGGTTAACAAAAATCAGATGTGATTTATTCTAAAGCATGAATGAGATTTCCCCATTAGGTCAACAATCTGAGTAGATTTTTGTTAACTTTATCATAAATATGTGTTAAAAGGAATGAACATGACTGTCTTCTCCACACTGATCAACTAAGGTACATAAATTAAGCTTGATGTAAATTACTATCTACAAGTCAACCCTATTTATCGAGTAAAAGTTAATATAAAGACAATTCTTTCAATTTTTTTCAGTAACAATTAATCAGATTCCACCCTTAAAATGATCAAGAGAGTTTGATTAGGATGTCCAGAAGAAGATAACGTTGATGGTCCAGCTCCAAAGTTGTATGATTTCATGAATGAGTTTAGAAGAGGAACATGGGATGAGAAAAATTATAGCATAGCATATAAATATAGAACAACAGTTTGAAATATCAGAAAAAAATCAGGATTTTGGGAGCGTTTTGTTTTGGGAAAAATGTTTAATTTCAATTAAACTAATACAAGACAATTCAGCTAAGTGGCTGGAGATGAAAGGTCAAAATGCAAACATGCTACAGATTTGCCTGATTTCTGTTGAAGAGAGATCAACTGTTTGGTAGAAGCCTGCCTTTTAGGAGCATTTTCAGCTTTGGCTGACACATGCACGGGCGTGGCGATGAGCAGAGTCCACAGTGACAGCCAGGAAGAGTGGTGAAGTGTGGAGAGATGTCATGTTGTGTGCAAAAGCCGCTGCACGGATATCGTTTGTGCAAGGTAAACAGAGTTTCTATAGACAGCGGTCTGTTGGAGCTGAAGAAGCACTGCTGGCTGGGAGCAGAGGAGCGTGAGTCCACAGAATAAACACAGATGGCATAACGAAGCAGCGAAAGAGCCTCTGGCTGCAAGTCAACGTGCATTCAGATTAGAATAAAAACACGGCGTCTCACAGAAGCCTGAGCTGGCGCATGTTTAACCTAAAAAACAATACATCAAGCAGAAAACAATTCATCAGAGGAGAGATGATTGCGGACGGCATGCTGCTTTTTTAAAATTTAGTTTTATTTCTTGCATGTAATGATCACAAAAACTGAAAATCTGGCTGTGCAGCTGCCTGATTAATTCTAATATCATGCCAAATAAAAGACACGAGGTAGACATAATTAAATCTGTTTCTTGGTTCACGCTCTGCTCTTCAACGTTACAGGATTGACGTTTGGGGCCGTTTTTCTTTACTCGTGTAAAATTTAACTCAAATTAGCTGTGTCTGTTTTCAGACAATAGTTACAAAATGTTACAGCTCAGGGCTCCATTCTGCTGTAAATTCGGGCTCTTAAATTTAACTATATCTATATGCTTCTCTTGCTGAAGGAATAAAACGCATGCATTATACATTCGGCCTTTTGCTGCACATTCGTTTTACTCTCGTTCTTGGTACACACCCGTCGGCATGTTTCTCATCAATACTGCCTCTGTAGCCCCGAGTAGAGAAAAAGCAGGAGAAGCTAATAAATTAGACAGAGCGGCAGCAGACCTGTATTAAAAGCATAAACCATACTGGATTTTATGTTGCGTTTAGCACGCATTACCTGACCCACGCAGACCCACACTGACACGGTAAACCCTGTTAACCCCCCCGACTCGCTCCCCGAGCCCAGCAGCCGCTCCCATCGTCTTCTCTACCAGCTCACCGTAAAGCAGGAGGCTGTTTCCATGGCAACAGGCATCATTAAACAAGCCTAAGTGTACTTTCGTTCAGCATGGCACGCAGAAACAAGAGACAAACACATATAGGAATGGATGCCTACGGATGACCTGGTGTGAGCATACAGACCAAAGGCAGGGAAAACAAGTGATGACACACTGCAGAAACAACAATATACTTCAGAAAAATAGATGAATCTGGTTGATTTGATTTTTTTTTCCATTTGTATTTGTTTTTTTTTTAAAATCATTCCAGTAAAATTTTCCATAAAAAGAAGACTTTCATCTTTTGCAGAATTACATGATACATTTATATGTATATTAACCATATTGCAAAGCTTTTTACAGCCTTTCCCAAACTATAGCTGCGCATCCCTCACTGACAGAAACAGAAAATGTTACCATGGCGGTTATTAATTGCCAATTAATTGCCAATTAAAGTGTGTTAATCACACTAGCAACAAAAATTATCTGCTTAAATGGCAAGGATTAATAAACTGACCATGAAACAAACATTTTGTTGACTTACATTTGGAAATGATAAGTGTTGTGGAAAGTGACCTTGCTAAATAGCATTAGCAATGCAAGTCAATACGAAAAGAACATGATCGCAACCAAATTCTTTATTACATAAAACACTTCTGAGCAAAATAAATTGTGCATATGCAATCATTGCACAACTCACACCACGCATGTGCAAGCATTTTGAGCAAGGCGAAGAAGATTTCTCTATCCATTCATAGGGTTCTGCTTGTCCATAAACTGGGTCGGTATCGGTTACTCTCCAACTCATCCTAAAGGATCACAAAGCTGTCCCAGGTCAGGAGGGAGTTGAGCCAACACATTCGAAGTCCACCCCTTGGGTTTCCTCTCAGAGAAGACTGATCCTCTCAGCATCTCTGAAGATACTGCCAGGATGACAGCCACACTGCTCCTTTTGAATCCAAGTTTCTGCAGCTGGTTGGAGGCTCCTTTCCAGCAGCACTGGAGTAAACTTTCCAACTCTCTGGTCCCCTTTCTTAGAGACTGGGACGACCAACCTAGTCTGTCATTCCACAGATGTTGTGCCTCCTGGGAAATTTTTACCTACCACAGTAATGACCACCAAGGTGATGGAATTACCTTTCAGTCAGTCCTCAGATTCTGCCTTCTCCATGGAGGACATGGTCACTGAATTAAGGAGATCCTCAAGGTGCTCCTTATACCACCTCACAGTATACTTAGCCTAGTTGCTCAGTTCAGCCTGGCCAAACCAAACACAGTCTGAGATGGTCTCTGTTTTTCTTTCAGGGTCATTGAATGGTTTTTCATAACTTCCTTGAGGCAAACCAAAGTTCTTCTACAATGCCTCTGTAATTTTCTCCTATGCCCTCATTTTTACTTCTGCAACAACATAAGCTACTGTCCTTCTGGCTACCTGATCCCTGTCTGCTCTTTCACTAACCCCCAGAGCCAAACCAAACAATGCAGGCTCTTAATTTTACCTTGACCTCTTCCAGCACCACAGTGGTCCAAAAAAATGAATCGTTTGGTCAGACCACAGCTCCTGGAGGCTGCATCTACAAATAAAAACCCTAAACATGGTTCATTCAGATTCCATGTCTCCAATCTCCCTCAGAAGATCTGAGAAATTGTCTCAGATGTTCCCATTTCTCCCTCACTAATCAAAGCTAAAACATTAATACCAATAATAAAAGAAACATTTAGTTTCTCTGGAGGAGAAAATGAGCTAAAATTAAGAGATTTTTAAGGGGAAGATGTAGACCCAGCTGAGGTTACAGTCTGAGATTACATGAACTATTTAAGACCAGCATGATAAAGAGGAAAACAGACCATTTCAAATTTGAAACTACATCAATACTTTTCTAACTTCCTGTAGAAACTAGCTGTGCCGAGACAACAACATTAGCCTTTAAATAAACAGGAGCAACAAAACAACAATTGTTAAAAGGTAATAATGCCTTTGTGCTTTTTAATAGTAGAGCTGAAAATTGTTTAATAAATGTATTTGAAGCTTTTAAATACCGACTGTCAGACAAAGCAACAAAAAAACATTGATTTGTCAGAGCAACTGACAGATTGCTTATAACCCTCCTTGTGTGTCTGTTTTCTCCAATGATTGTTAGTGTCTGTGGACAGATGCATCTGTTACTTGTAGGCTTGGCATGAAGAAGGGAGCAAAAGGGGGCTGATGGAGAGGTTGTCACTTCCACTGTACATTTAATAACACTGGAGTGACTGAAAAACACAGTGATCCAGAGAGATATTGTCAGGTTATAAAGAGTTTTTTTTACTACTTTCTATTCAGACCCCACATCCAAAACACCTTACAAGCAATCTTTGGTTCTGACTGTATGATATACGGATTGATATGTATATTAATGTACTCCCAGTGAGGCTTGTTAGCTGAATGGTGATCATTTTGAGAATATTTTGAAAACCTTTACCATCAATACCTTCTTACTTAGATAGTCCTACCTTTTCGCTGCTTGATATCAAACAGCTGGAGCTGCAGACGGTCAGCCCAGTCTCCAGATTAATTGATTTTCTGAGGTGACTGCCGAAGTGGGGGAGATGAGAAAAATCAATTACCAAACAAGTGGAATTCAGTGCATTCTTGGCAAGGATTTCGCCCTTGTAGGAAAGCTGTTTGAAATGCATATGAAGCAAAACTCCATGGTGCCTTAGAGGAAAGCATTAGCATGTGACTGCTGATGTGTTTTTTTTTATCTTAATGTGGCGCTGCTTTATCATGTGCAGTTTGTTTTTATCGCAGCTCCTGAGACCTCGTCATGTGTTTGCTCTTCAAAGGACAATTAGATAACAATAATTATGCAGCAGCCATTTAATATTTTCCCAGGAGCTCCTACTGTGGGTCTGTTTACCAGCAAGTAAACTGAGAATATTCACATCCACCCATCACCTCCTTGTTTTCTTTGTTTATCCCCCTCCTCAACCCTCTTTTCCTCTCTGTTCCCTGTAAACATCTTCTGCCTTGCTTTTTCTGTCTTCACACTTTGAACTCGTTGCATTTCTTTCATCTCTATCCACATCATCCCCACCCAGAGCTCCACAGCCGCTGCTGATACCGCCACCCACCCCCCACATGGTGGATTCTAGAGTACTTTTTATGAATTATAATTCCACTTTTATACAGATTTAATCATGGGGTGTGGAGACCGGGCTGTTCATTATCTGAAAAAAACCAAAACATGTGTACCTTATAAAAAGAAGATAGATGTGACCTACTAACTCAGATAATGGAGAACAACACATGAACGTGGTCTAGCTGGGACCAAAAACATCCTTGTAATGCAGAACAACCATTACCCTCCATGAAGTCATCTTCAAAGCAATCTCAGCACCTCTCATTGATAATAAATGAGAACCACCCCCTTCTTTTTCTTCCATCAGTATTCATACCTGTCACTCATGACCACAGAGCTGTCTACTAATAGCTTTCTGCTTACCTTTGAGAGTGCAGAGCACTGAGGCTAAACATACTGGGCCACTCCAAAGTATTCACACACTTTCACTTTTTTCCACATTTTCTTGTCCTACAGATGTATTCTGTGCAGTTTTTTTATTCCCAAGAGCTGGTAAATTCAGTGTTTCATACATATTCACACCCCCAGCTTAATATTTTGTTGAAGCACATTAATCAGCAAGTCTTTTTGGGTGTGTCTGTACAATCTTGGCACGATTTTTTTGGGGTTAATTTTTCCATTGTTCTCTGTAGATTTTCTGAAGCCCAGTCAGGTAAGATGGGCAGAATAGGTAGCAGCCATTTTTTAAATCTTTCCAGAGATGCTCAGTTGGATTTAGGTCCAGGCTCTGGCTGGGCCACTCAAGGGCGATCACAGCAAGCTCCTGAAACCACTCATCATGGCTGTGTGCTTTGGGTCATTGTCATGTTGGAAGGTGAATTGTCTGAGTAGGTTTTCTTGAAGAAACTGCTGTTGTCATTTCATTATCTATGAGAAGTAGTTGCCCTGTTCCTGCTGCAGGAAAACATTCCCACTTCATGATGCTGTCACAACCACGCTTCACATTAGGGATTGCGTTGGCATGAAGTTTAGAGCTAAGGCCAAAAGGTCTGAATACTTGCTATGTTCAAATGTTTGTGTACAGTTTTTCTTATTAATTCAGACAAACATCTGAAAACATGTTTTTACTTTGTCTTTACTGGATATTTTGTGCATACTTGTTCTTTTTTCTGTTTTATATTTTCTATACTTAAATCGGTCTGTACTGTGGAAAAAGTGAGAGAAGGTGGACATGAAATCATGAGTTCAAGGCATAAATATTTGCACAATGCAGAACATAAATATAACGAAGTGTTAATTTCTTTCCTCACCAACCTGCCATGTAGGCTGCAAGCATCTTATTTGCTGCAAAGAAGCTCATTAAGACAGACAGCAAGATTTATGGGGGAACATTAGCTTGAGGAAGGACAAACGCACACAAGGAGACGAAGCGGCTGAAATAGATGGAAAGAGAGGAGGGTGAGGCGGTGGTCCCTCCAGGGAGGGGACAGAGGAGACAGAACTGCTGAGGCAGCACAACAAAAGGAATCCAGAGTCCGGAGAAGCAGGAGAGAAATGTGGGGATAGAAGCAAAGAGAGACAACAAGAGGGGAAAGGAGTAAAATATAGACCAGAGGAGCAGAGGTTTAAGAGTGAGTCAAATAAAAAAAAGAAGGGGAAAAATATCAAGGGAGCAGGAGCTGAATGTGGCAAGAAAGTTTTTGCGCTTGGCTGCACAGGGGAACATTGATTTGACATGCAATTACTGGAAAGGGGACATGAGATGAGAGAGGGAGTGAGAGAATGAAGCGAGGCTAGAGAGATGTGGAGTCGCAGACATCCAAGGTCAACAGCTGAATGAAACTGTTCAAAGATGGTCTGGATCAGTGTCTCAGTCAGAGCCTCGCTGGCATCATCGTGTTGCCTGCATCTCGGTCTCATGTAATAAAATCCAAACAGCTGGACTTGTTTATGGTAAAAATGTGGTTAAATGTGTCATTTTAAATCAGTACTAAATCATCAGTTCTGTCTGGAGACTGCACTAGCTTATTCAGGCTGATTTTAATGCAGGACCGATCTGAGCTAATGATGATAACATTTTAAAATGGGTCCCTGTTGAATTATTTTAATGGTGCCATGTTGCTGACTTAAATCCCAAAGCAAAGCTGGGAATGATGGGAATGTGACTGGTAACCATAAACCAACCAAAACGAATCAAACTTTATGTTCAAAGGTTAAAATCTGATTTCTAAATAAGGTCAAATTGAAAACCACTGATGATCAAATTGCTTCTGATTTGAAGTTACCTGAAAGAAAATGGCACTTCAGGCCTATAGTTGTCTATTTGTGACTCAAACGTGCACTAATTTACAGCAAATTATAATGACCATTTGATTCTATACAAAAAACATTTAAACTTGATCAACATAAATGCTCTTGGGGTGAATTTGCTTAGACAGCCAGACCTGGACTTGCCGGCAGCTGTTTTAAGTCCTTCACTTGTAGAGTAATTTCCATTTAGTGGGACACCTGATTTCAAACTCTTCTGGCACGTCTTTAAGCCCCTTACCAGGCTTATAATCAGCTACGGCCTTCTTTGTGGGTTAGGGCTCTTTAAATCTTATCATGGTGTTCACTCTCTCTTCAGCACTGAAAAGCACTCCAAATCCGAGGTTTAAACGGGGGCAAACCTTCAAAATGCTGAGTAAGGATGTTCTAATGATGTGTGTTTTATGTAACACCTGTGTGTAATTGTGGCCATTTTAAATGCGAATAAATGTCTGTGTGTCATTATTTATTCCTCCCCTGAAGATTTTTACAACGTCTTACAGAAACCTTAAAAATCATTTTCCTCATTACCTAAACCAGTGATAAAAATGGGATTAATGTTGGTGTTTCAGAAAAAGCTTCGAGACTAATTAGATTAAACATTTTTATTTTTCAGAGTTCAATAATTTCTAAAGTATGTTCTAAATAACTCCTGGGTTTTAAATAGCAAAACTGATATTCACTGTGTCTAAACCAGACATGAAAAACATTTTGTTGAACAGTACTATGTACCAGGTGGCAGGCTCCATCCAAATTTCATGAGGAATTATTATTTTCTGATTATTGCAGTCTTGTTTAAGAATAGGGCTGCACGGTGGAGCAGTTGGTAGAACTGTTGCCTTGCAGCAAGACGCTCCTGGGTTGAAATCCTGGCCTGGTGTTTTTCTGCGTGGCGTTTGCATGTTCTCCCTGACCATGCCTGAGTTTACTCCAGATACTCTGGCTCCCTCCACACATGACAGTTAATTGCTCTAAATTGCCCTTAGCGTGTGCGTCTCTCTGTGTTGCCCTGTGATGGACTTGGCGCCCTGTATTCCATCTCTTGCCCTGCTACACAGAAAGGATAAGTAGACCAAGATGATGTTTAGGATTATTTCTGAGAATATATAGTGGGTGGGAAATCATTTCCACATATGTTATTGTGGAGCTGATTACCAACTTTGGTTTTCTCCTTTATGACAGAAGTTCTCAGAAACATCTTTTCATTCTCCACCAGATGTAAATATTCACTAATGGTACATTTTTGTTGCTTTGTTTTCTATTTCTCTTTGCAGAGGGGTCATGTAGGCAACATGCTGTGCTCTTTTGACGCTGATGGTCGATTAAAGGTCTCTTTCATCTACTTTCTCATCCGGTGCTTAGTGTTATCCGTTAAAATCCTGCATAGAAATATTTTTGTGGTTTCTTTCAGAGCACCGACACAAGGCTAAAGGATATCCATGTTGCTTTTAATTCTGACGTCACTTCTTCACTAATCTTTTTAAATTCTGGTTCTGTTTGCATATTTTTGTCTTGTTTGGGTTAAATTAGACGCAAATAAGACCCACATGAGTGGCACTTTTTTACAGATCTTCTCCATTTATTACTGCAGTGTGATTTTCTGTTGCAGGTGAATGCAAAAGAGCTCTCTCGCCTTTCGGGAGATCCCACGCTGGACATACGAGACCCCAGGCTGTCCAACATCCTGAAGCGGGGGGCTCGAAGGCGGGCGGGTCCAGCTGGAGCCCCTGGAGGGCAGGTGCCAGTGACCATGGGCATGGCTGACTGCGTGGACAGCTGCACCCAAACAGACATCAGCTTCCAGCATATGTTGACTCTGGGCAGGAGCAGAGAGCATCCCTGCGGAGCTCCACCCCCACCCGACCCTCCTCCTTCCCCTCCACTGCCCCCTCTGCCAGAGCCATATCTGTTCAACGAACTGTGAGTAGTAATAGTTTAATAGGTCTCTGAAAAATGTCCAAGAATCCAACTGGAGCTCATCTCTTGTGTTAGTCCATGACATGCTGGTTAATGCATTTGAAGCCAGAAGTTGCTCCAGTTACATGGTACTCTCCTGAATGTTTTCATCCTCAGCTTCTCAGAACCTGTGTACTATGACCCCACTGACTACTTTGACATCAGTCAGCATGAAGTGGACAGGAACGATGAGCTAGAATATGAGGTGAGGGCCTTCTAGGCAACTTTAAATCACACCAGTGCAGAAAGCTGGTCCTTTTTATATTTGCTCTGACAACCATGAACTCGCCTGTAACTGCTCTAGGAGGTGGAGCTGTACAAGTCTCGTCAGCAGGATAAACTGGGTCTGACGGTGTGTTACAGAACTGATGATGAGGAGGACCTTGGGATATATGTGGGAGAGGTGAAGCCAGATAAACACAAGCAAAATTTCTATTAGTTTTTGAATAAATATTGTTTTCATTGTTTTATGGTTTTAAACTCCTTGTCCTTTTTTAAGGTGAACCCAAACAGCATTGCTGCGATGAATGGACGCATCCGTAAGGGAGACCGAATACTACAGGTATCATGAGGACTTTAGTGAAGCTCACACTGCTGCCCTATATTGCTTTTGCGGTTTCATGCCATTTTTTAGACAGCATCAGTCCTCATATGCTACAAGAGCTTTAAGCAATTTAGAGTGCATTGCAAAAGTATTTACACCCATTGAACCTTTCCACATTTATTCATGTTAGTCACAAACCTTTATTGTACTGGGATTTTATGTGATAGACTAATTTGAGATATTCTATCCTTTTTACCAAATACAAATCTAAATTCTCTGTTTCTCTGCATTAGTTTTCAGCCCCCTGGAGTCAATATTTTGTAGAGCCACCTCTGTAGTTACAGCTGAAAGGTTTTTAATTCACTAATAGTTTGAGGTCTTGACTTTGGCATTATTATAGACTACTATAGTTTGATCTAAACAACTCCATTGTAGCTCTGGCTGTATGTGAAGTGGTGTTGTCCTGCTGGAGGGGGAACCTTCGACCCGCTTCTCCTCCTTCTGAATTTCCTTTTCAATTTTCTGTTGACAGATTCTCTCACCTTCTTCACCTAAGCCTTTCATTGCATTGTTGACTGTGTTAACCTGAAAATGATAAATAAACCAATACAATACACCTAAGCTGTAGATCTCTGCAGCTCCTCCAGAGTGCCAATGGGCTTCTTTCTCCTTTTCTGATTGACACACTATTTGCCCAGCCTGGCAGTTTAGATGAACATTCATGCTTTTTAGCTTAATTAGTTTAACTGTTTTAATCTTGTTTGCTCTGTAGGGTGACCTTGGGTATCTAAAGGCAGTTGCGCCATATTTTCCTTTCTTGATGAATTTTCAATTTTCTTTAAACCTTACAATTTTGCACTAGCTTGTGTTGGTCTATTACATGAAATCTCAATAAAATTATGTAATGTGAGAATGTGTGAAAAGGTTCATAGGGTACGATTACTTGCAAGGCTCTGTTCACCGGAGAATATTTTATGAATTCCTACTGAATATTAATCCATTTCCATTTTAATTAAATCTGCCTTAGGTTTAAGGGGCCTAACATTATCTGGCATCAGTTCATCTTTGTCTTTTCCTCTCAGATAAATGGAGTGGACATCCAGAACAGAGAGGAGGCGGTAGCTATTCTCACCCGAGAGGACAGCACAAATGTGTCCCTGCTTCTTGCAAGGCCTGAGATAGAGGTGAGGAAATTGATTATGCAGTCTTTGGGGAAGAGCACTGCAAGACTCAATTCTGAATGTTGACCTGAAAAGACAGTTTTCTCAGTTTATCTTACAGAATATGTTACAAGATGCTAAATTACATTTTAAAAGACTAGACATCAAGCTGTAGGAGGAAAAGGAAATGTGATTCTTCGTCTCATTCAACAGGCAGAATCTTTTGCAAATATGTACACAAACATGTTGAGACCAAAGATTGTGCTGATACAGAGACAAGGAGAAATAGTGCATTTAACCAGAGTGCCAGTGTGGAGCTCACAAGGTCACCTTTAACAGAAATGAGAGTCTAAATGAGCAAAGCACCTCCGCCAAGTTACCTACAAGCTTTTTTTGTTGAATATATTTACAGGGACATGCACTGTTTATGTAAGCAAAGAAGCATTTGTATTCTCTCTGAGGTGCAGGGAAGATTTAAAAGTCACTCGTTAAAAATGGTAGGTCAAACACTGACTCTCGCATAAGAGCACAAATAACCTCTGCTCTCTGCCAACATGTCCTTGTGTTTGAATATACAAGGACGAGTAAAAACCTGCAAAGGGCTTACAAAGTTTATATTGGCGGGGCATTGTCCCACATTAAGTTTCAAGCTAGGGAAAGCAAGGGGGGAGGACGGAGAATCATCAGAGGGAAAAGCTGTAGAAGAGATTAGAGCTTGATCTGTTGATGAGGAAGATGAAGAAGTGAAGGGCTTTGCTAAAGCATGGGAATGAAGACGGAAGAGGATCAATACAACACGTCTAGCTGTGTGCATGCAGTTCACATTTAAGTCAAACCAATTAGACAGAATCTGCAGAGCGGAGGAAGAGGAGGAGAAGGAGAGGAAGATGCTTAAGTATTTTCATTTTATTACATCAGCTTTTAAATAAAACTGCAACATTAACAAAAAAGAGACCACACCATTTTTAAAAGGAACATTTTCTTGTTGTCTTCTAACACCAAATAATAAAAAATGTCTCTTCAATAAATTAAGAACTGATTACTCGTTTCATCGTTCAAATCTCTCATTGGAAACAGAAGGCAATATTATAAATACTGAAACAGTGATGAAGGTTTCTCAGAACATTGGCGCCATCTGGTGTCAGAGACGACCAATACTCTCATTTAACAGATAAGGATACCGCAGATTGAATCATATACAGTACCTACATGAAGACTTACAATCAGGAATGTCCTGATCACAGTTTTTGTTTTGTCCCGGTACCAGTCCGAGTCATTTTAGAATGGGGATTTGCCAATATCAGATACCAGGTCAAGATGTAAGTAAAATCTATGTCACCCAAACCTGGGGTTCAGTTGATTAAAAAATAACCACAATAATGTCCTGATTCTGCATCAGGAGGGACAAGTATAGCTGTTTATAAATAAATCTGACCAGACATATAGCACTGAAGCCTTCAGTGCCCCACCGTGTTTCTCCTGACAATGTTTTCATCCAGAGGAGTTTGTTGAAGTGCTCGGCTAGCGTTAGCATGTTTCTCCCTGTTTTTATATGACTTGTTGATAATTCAGCTTGTAACTTATTTCAGGGCAGTTCCAGTTAATCGTGTGCAGAGAAAACTTGTCCAAAGGTTGTTCTTCTGCTGCATAAGATAAGAACTTTGCTTTGAACCCCAAGGGTTCCGATTGGGGTGTTACTTAAGTTCTTATGTGTGTGAAGGAATATGAGCGAATACTTTTGTCAAAAGACAATATGTCTTTACACTTTAGAATGTATCTCCGACTACCGTCACATCAGCATTACCACCCTGTGAACCAGGATCACCGGAGGTTTTCCAGGACACCAGCACTATGCCAGTAACATATGCGTCTGATTGTTCCATTGTTTTTTCCTCTGAATGTTAGGGTGTTGCACAATAATTCTTGCATTCCCAAATGTTTTTGGTAATGCCAATTTGTTAATTGAGACTTTTATAGCTCAGCACCCTTTTAAGTCTTCCAGACCCTTTTTCCATTGCTCTTTTTCTCAGAAAGCACCAATATTACATAGAAAGTATTTGGAAAATGTTTTTATTTTCAATTATCTAGATGTGTTACTAATCTATTATTTCCCTTTATGTTTTCCTTTCTCAACATTGAACCTCTTTGTAATGCAATGATCTAAATTCGTCAACCTGCGCTAGAATGAAAACCAACTGGATCCAGACGAGCTGGAACTGGAGCCTCTGGACAACACTGTTCATCTGAGCAGCAGTCCCAGACTGGGGAGCAGCCCCTCTGTTCCAGGTGCAGGACAAATCAGTGCTGCAATCGGAAGTGTGCTTTCCAGTCACAGTCACTCTCACTTGTTGAGCAGGGATTCTCCTGATTTGCTCCAGACAGTTCTAAGTAATAGCCAGGAGTTGGATAGCGGGGTTGGCCGTACAGATGAAAGCACACGCTATGAGGAGTCATCAGAACACGATCTCCTAGGGGATGACCACACCAGTGCCTCCAACACAAACACAACCAACACACCTGGCAGCATGAGAAAGTTCTTGTCAGGCAGAGGGGACACCCCACCCTTGCTGCATTCCCAAGACCTCCAGTTCAGCACAGACTCTCTCTTAGGACTGGACTGCTTTAATGGAGGAGGCCTAGAACTGGTGGATCGGTTGGAGAGGACCTACATGGCCGATCCGATGAGGATCATGATGCCTGGGCTGACTGAAGAAGAGTGCGAGCGGTACAAAGAGCTCCTGGAGATCAAGTGCTTCTATGGGAAGAGCAGTCAGGGGGTGGCACAAGAGGAAGGGGATGTAGCACTGGATGAGAATAGGAATGAGAGTCTGACACAGCACGAGATGGTCCTTATAGAAGAGGAACTGCGGCATCTGGAGTTCAAGTGTCGTAACATCTTGAGGGCACAGAAGATGCAGCAGTTGAGGGAGCGTTGTATGAAGGTTTGGCCTCATGAAGACAAAAATGGAGCAAGTACAGGGGCTTTACTAGGAGCTGGGCGCTTGGAAGCAAATGGCTGTTTAGTGAGTGAGGAGTCCTGTCACCAGGCTTTGTCAGACATCAACGAGCTTCCTGAGAGAGAGCGGTCTGATAAAGACAGCACGAGTGCCTACAACACTGGAGGAGAAAGTTGTAGGAGCACACCTCTGGTCAGTGAACAGTACCCTTCAGTCTCAACTCAGAGTCTGGAAGGAGGGGAGTCTGCTCTTCCACCCTCCACCAGGCAAAAAGAGAGATGGGATGGGATCCAAGCAAACTTAAATCAACCATACTCTCCGCAAGCTCACAGGAGAGGAACCGAAGCAAAGACATCCAGTCCAGGGGCAAAGGTTAGGTCTCTATCCCGGGATGTAGGAAACAGGAGGGGCTCAGATGGGGGAGTGAGACGCAACCCCAGAACCAATGGGACAGTTGAGAGAGCTGGTGGACGTAGTGCAGAAAACAGCCCATATCTGTCCCGCCGTCAGACAGACTCAAACCCCCCCCAGCGTTACCTGAGCTGCATGCAGCTGAGGACCCCCTCGGCGTCTGAGCACCTGGGTGGACTCAGGAATCCCCCAAAAGAGGACACCATAGAGATAGGAGACGATGCGAGTCCAATGAGTTTAGGCAGCACATGTAAAGACACTCCCCAAATTCCAGGCAGCGTGTCGTCAGCGTTGTCCCCTCCACTGCTGCCTGCCTCCCCTCGAATGGAGTGGAAAGTAAAGATCCGCAGCGATGGCTCACGCTATGTGGCCAAACGACCCGTGAGAGATCGCCTCCTGAAGGCGCGTGCCATGAAGATCCGGGAGGAGCGCAGCGGAATGACGACAGACGACGATGCTGTGAGTGAAATGAAGATGGGCCGCTATTGGAGCAAAGAGGAGCGGAAGCAGCAGCTGCTGAAAGCCCGAGAGCAGCGGCGGCGCAGGGAGTACATGATGCAGAGCCGTCTTGACTGCCTGAGGGAGCGTGAGAGGGAGCAGGGTAGTGGAGGTGGTGGAGGAGGGGAACAGGGGGCGACGCAGCAGCAGGAATCAACGTCCATCCTGGAGCTCTGCCACCGCAGGAGCATGAAGAAGCGCAGTCGAAGAATCCTGGACAACTGGATCACTATACAAGAGCTGCTGGCGCATGGGAGCAGGTCTGCAGATGGGAAGAAAGTCTACAATCCCCTGCTGTCTGTTACCACTGTCTGAGATTAGGCGGACAACGGAGACTTTTAAAGATCACATAATTTGGCCCAAATAATAAAGAGAAGACATCTTGTGCTTTTACCAGAAACTCCAAGAATCTTCCAAAAGCGCAAGAAAATGCACACATATATACACTGTGAGCATAAATATCCATTCTAAGCACAGCTTCTTCAAACTATCCTGTAGCAATTCCAGCCCTAAAGACAAAGGGAAAAAGCTCAGATTTGCATTCACTAAACATATTTACATTAAGTGAAATAATGCTACATACCAAGATCGCACCAGCTGCTCTTAAAAAGCTCACAAATAAAAAAGCAATGTTTACAGGTGTTGAATACCTTTTTATAATAAATGGAAAATGGGGCCAAGAACAATGCAGCTGTGAAAGAAAACAAAACAACAAAAAATCACTTGTGTGCCATAAAAACTGGACAATTAGTGTCCAAGTAGGACTTTTCATAAATCACAACCTTTTCTGCTTGCTGCATCTTTTGTAATATTTTTTCCAATGTTCATGTACAATTTGTGAAAGTTTTGTTTGTCCATTATCCAAGCACAGACGTCTCTTGGACATGAGGAACTGTCCAGTGCCTTTCTTTCAGGCAGAACTGACAGTATAGCACAAAAAAAGGCTGGACCAGTTCACTTTTTTCATTAAATCAATGCAAAAATGCCTCTGTAAAAAAGCTATAGGTCACAGGTGTTGTTGACCTTTAACAAGCACAGACTAGATGTTATTATCCTCACCTGAAGAATAGATTAGGCTGTTTGGATTAACATACACACCTAGACTCATACTTATTCCACCTTCACCTTCCAAAGAGGGAGCTGGTGGACGCTCAGTTGTACCCCTCATTTCAGCGGACTGACAAGTTCATGACAAATGTCCTGCACAAGTATTCATACATCCTGATCTTTTCACCACGACAAACTTTCGTGTCTCTACCAGCTCAGCATATCTAGAGACTCAAATCTGAGCCTTTCTTCAACAAAACAGCTCAAACTCAGCCAGATTGGGTGGAAAGGACCTGTGATCTTGCCACAGGTTTCCAATTGGCTTTTTGTTTGAATAGGTCACATGAAAACATGTGCCAACCGTTACATTTCTAACAAAACGCATCTTCACAGCACGATGCAGCCAACACCATGTGTTACTGTGTGAGGATGTGCAGTGTTACATTTTATGCCACACTTTTCCATGTAAACCATAAAGTTACATTTTGGTCTCATCTTATTATATGTCTGCTGTCTCCCCCTCCATGGCTTGTGGTAAGCTGCAAACAGGACTTTTTAGTGGCTTTCTTCCCACCACTCTTCCATAAGGCCTTGATGCCTGAGATGTTCCTGTGAACAGATTCTCCTAACTGAGCCGTGGATCTCTGCAGCTCTTCCAGTGTCACCCATGGGCCTCTATATTGCTTCTCTGATTAGTGTCTGCCTTGCCAAGCCTGTCAGTTTAGGTGTACGGCCATGTTATGTTTGCAGCCGTGCCAGTTTTTGAATGATGGATTGTGGTCTGTGGGACACCCTTTTTTATCACCCATCTTTGTTTTAAACTTCTCCACAACTTTATCCATTACCTGTCTGCAGTATGTCTTGGTCTAAATTATGTTGTTTGTCTACTAATGTTCTCTAACAAACCTTTGAGGCCCTCACAGAACAGCCGGATTTACACCAAGTTTTAATACCAGATGGCTGAACACTAATAAACGGCACTTTTTTTCTGATTTTACTTTGACATTTAATGGGAAAACCTTCCTCTTCTAAACTGCGCACTAATATGTGAAGGATATTGGGTTAAATTCCAATAAAATGCACTGATGTAAAGTGATAAATGGTATGATTACTTGTGCAAGGCACTGTATATTCCCTCCCTGATGATTTTACAGTTCTCTACTCCCCCAGACCAGTATGGTATTGTTTATGACTGTGACCAGGGCTATCAATGGATACTTCAAACTACAATTTCTGCTGCTGCATCTGCTGTTTTCTGAATCTTGCTCCAACTATATGGAGTAACTTCGCTATTATACCCAGATAAATGCTGCTTTTCCATTAGACTCATGCATGTTTGATACAGAGATGACTTTCTCCCCCATATGCTCCAATATTGACGGCTTTTACTCTAATTGTGTATGTCTTTCTATGACTTTGCTAAAACCATAGCATAGAGAAAAGAACAAAACATGGTGTAATTGTTAAATGTTGTGATGTGTCTGCAATTTTAAAGCTTTTATAAATAAATGCTGTGAACATGAAGACTATGTTTATTCTTTGTAAGATTTTTACCAATTCACCAGTAAATCATGCTGAGGTTAGAAATAACCAGCCCAGAAGTCCTAAACAATTCTAAACCTTTATTTTTTCCTAACAAGAGTGAAAAGAAACAAAGGCAACAGTAAAATGAAAGGTTTATACACAAACTCACGACAACTTTGTGTCCGCAATATCAACAATAATAATAATAATAATAATATAGTCATTTGAGCCCATAAACAAAACAAGTTGAGACAGAGTGAGTTACAGTAAAGTAACCTTAATTTGAAAAGTGAAAATAATGAGAGGATGGATGAGACTGAGCGGAATACATTATGGAGTCAAAAGGATGGGATCTAAAAAACAAAGCGCTGAGCAGAAGGTAAGGATAAAAAGATAAAGCCAAGAGGTACATATATTCATTTTGGAAAAGTAGCACCAAAAACATTAATGCCTGTTTTTAAACACTTCCCAAAATTTACTCAGGGTGTTGAAAATGCACGTCTCCTAGAAACAGCTTCAAACACAAGATTAAATACAACTAAAGAAGAAGCATGTGTGACCATGGTAACGTTTGTCTCAGGTCAGCAGTCTGAAATCCTGCACTGTCAACTTAGTGTCGGGATTCAGGCCCAAATAACAGATTAAATTAACCCATAGCTTATCCAGGGTCAACATGAGAGCTCCTATGAAGTGAAACTGACGCTGTTGGTCCTGAGACTGAACTAGCATTTAACAACGTGGGGAGGTCAAAGCAAATGGACTGACCTCGGAGAACTCGAAACCAAAGAAGCTGCTTTAACGGCAAGTCTCACATCGGTCCAACAGTCTCTGGAAACAAATGCTCAGGTAAGAACGTATGTGACAAAATAATAATGAGAGAGCGATACTGCTGAGTTATTGATGCAACAGTGGAGTGTAGAAGAACAGTCATTTCTCTGTTAGTGTCTGACCACATGGGTGAGGGATGAAGCGGGTGTTGGGGGGGTAAATGGAGGAGGGGGGGGATGTCCAGCATCGTTCTAGAACTTGACACTGTTTCTGGCACGGAAAGTTCTGCTTCTCCAGTATCTTTCAAAAGGACAAATCCTTTTAAACACAGCTCCCACGTTGACTGCATCACAAAATCTGTACAAACAGTAAGATGATTACACTTTGGTATATTCAGAATAGATTTACAAGCATTTCTGAAAACAACAGAAAGAAGAAAGTCTTACCTCTGGATGGATTTCAACATTTAAGTCACGAGCTGGGCTGTTTTTGAGAGGACAGGTTTTCTTTGAGAGAGAGACATCCAAAGGTTGGTCTCCTGCTCCGTCTGCGCTGCTGCCACTGTGACCCTTTCTCTTCCTTTTCTCCTTTGGTCGTCCACGGCTCGTCCTCGCCCCTCTCTGCTCCTCAAGCTCAATCTGTGTAACAATCAAAATGATTCAAATTCAGTCACCAAACCTTGTTAATTACACACTTTTTAAATGATACGGGTGTGCAATTTGGAGAACAAAGTTTCAAAATTAAGCATTCAATTTCTAGATTTTTCTGGCAGTTTGACCATTTTGGATTTATGAAATTATGCGGAAATTATCACGGAGATAAGGATTACGTGATCATGATCACAAATCATGAAAGAGCATGACGCTGAGGTTGGCTTCACATTTAGCAGTGTATTCAAGAACAATTTCATCATTTTATTTTGTTTGTGAACAAACTTAGATCCGCACTATTTAAAAACCTATAATATTTAAAAATGTTGATGTGTTATCCGTTCCCCAGGCATATTTGTGCCAGTGCTTTGCTTGCCATCTAAACCAGACTTAGTTCAGAACCTTACGCCAAGTTCCTGACTCTGACCTTGGAGAATCTATCTGCCAGAATGGAGAGAATTTTTCCTAGTTTCTATTTTTGTGGGGGCAACATGAGGAGACCCACCACTCTTCATAAAGGCCCGATCTCACCACTTAATCAATGTTTTTGGGTTTTTCCGAATGAGGAATAAGATTTTCACAGTAGCTAAGCAGTTAGTGCAGTTGTTTTGACAAAATAGAAAATATAGAAATATAAAAACTGGGAAATAAAGTAGCCAAACAATTGCCTAAGGTTGCCGATGGAGGGGGAGGGACAGTGTAGCAAGAGGACACCCCAGTTGTAAACACAGCATCATAATGGCTTTCTGCTAAAAAGATGTTAATAACGAGAACTAAAGCCAGGATATCGCAAGGAGTTTTTTCGGGGCAGACCGGGAGCGAAGAAGCAGATTTCAATGCTGGATTCGTGAGGTAAATGAGCCACAAAATCTTCAAGATTGAGCTGACTGAGCAGCCGACATCTGGTGACCCAGATTGGTATGTTGCCTTTTGTAGTCATTTATTATTTGAGATGCAATGAGCATATTACAGGTGTTGAGCAGATAAATTAATTTTGTCTGCTTAAAATGGATCTGTGGCGCATCTCTGAGCTAAAACCGGAATTGACACAGGAAGTTGAGGGATGCTGCTTCAGCATCAGGAGATGATACCAATCGGTATGTGTATATTCACACTATTTTTTCAACTCGGCAGCACAACGTTTTGGCATATTTCCAAAAAAGAAAACAAACAAACAAAAAAAAAAAGAAAAAACATGTTTTATTGTGAAATGCAATGAAAAAATCTCTTGATACATCTCATTGTCCTTTTAATGTAGTTTGACCATTTTCCATATATGGTAAAGATGAACATTTTCCCCATATATCTCAAACTGTAATTTGATCTACTTATCAAAAATTCAGATGCATGTTTGTTTTATTTGTTCCTGTTCATTTATATTTGTTTTGTGTTGAAACAAAAAAAAAAAACCTAGGATAGGACCTTTCAGCTTTAGCACCTTGGTCACTAACATCTAAAATGCTTGACATCTGTAAATAAGACATGTAAGCAGCCCACTGGGACGGTGATATTCACTCACTGAACTGCGATGATGATCGTCATGATCATTTTGGAATCAAGAATTTCTAAATAAGAGTGGATTTATCTCTGGGGTTTGTCAGTGAATCAAAATCCTTCAAGATTCATTAGAGCCATTTACTTTTTTACAAAGTGCAGAATTTTACCTTTTAGATGAATAAAGTCTGGAACATTTCTCACAGTCAATTTTCTTTTCCCCATATTTTAAGACTGCAGGAACCTTGTTATGGAGCTAAATTGGGGCCATAAAGTTTGTTCAAACGAAAAAAATTTGAACCTGAAAAATAAAAGTTTGTTCAAACGAAAAAAATTTGAACCTGAAAAATAAAAGTTTGTTCAAACGAAAAAAACTTGAACCTGAAAAATTATTTTGAACCTGCCCCAAAATGTGAAAACTGGAAAAAAAGTTTTGCAACTGAAAAAAAAAACAGATGTGAAAATGGAAAAAAAAAGTTCAAAACTACTTTTCAGATTCAAGTTTCAGATTCACCTCTCTGTTGGATGCCAGACACAAACGGAGATTTATATATATATATATAAAACGGTGGTTCAGTTCAATGGCTAAGGTCCCACTAAGCCAGCGGTCCACCGGGGATTTCCCCGATTGCCCATATGCCAGTTTGCCCCTGGCTGTGAGTCACTTCACTAAATGAAGACCAAACAGATCAAAAATGCACCAGAAACCGAAACCCGAGTCCAGTCCATGTGAAAACAAATCCAGGCTTAATTATGCAAGGATATTCGGAAAATACCGGCTCGTTTTGCATCTGGTTTCATACCGTCGCTTAGTCTGGCGGTTCTTTTGCTTTATGTTGGGAGCATGGGAAATCTCCAACACGGACTTAAAATGCTGTGCAAATCTGTCAAGATCATATTTTCTCCTCTGAGATGCGCGCCGTGTATTCACGTAAGCTGCTTGTATCGGTGAAGCATGTTATCTTTCAAAACCAATCACATACATATAGAATATCGATGATGTATTACAGATAATCCCAGTTCCCACGGTCCCTGAATGCAACAGCTGGGAATATGTTGTTCAGCCGCTGTGTTGAGCTGTCAGTCATGATTCCGCACCCCCGTGATCTGAGGCCCCGCCCCCCACGCCACAACAGGGCCAAAGGTTTGAAGCCGAAAAAAAAAATCTTCATGTTCGAAAAAAAAAACTTTAATCTGAAAAGTAGTTTTCAACTTTTTTTTCCAGTTTCACATCTGTTTTTTTTTTTCAGTTGCAAAACTTTTTTTCCAGTTGTCACATTTTCTTGTGGCAGGTTCAAAATAATTTCTCGTACACGTCGTCTTCCGCTTATCCGGAACCGGGTCGCGGGGGCAGCAGACTCAGCAGAGACACCCAGACGTCCCTCTCCCCAGACACCTCCTCCAGCTCCTCCGGGGGGAGCCCAAGACGTTCCCAGGCCAGCCGAGAGACATAGTCCCTCCAGCGTGTCCTGGGCCGTTCCCTGGGCCTCCTCCCGGTGGGACGTGCCTGGAACACCTCCCGAGGAGGGCGTCCAGGAGGCATCCGGTATAGATGCCCGAGCCACCTCAACTGGCTCCTCTCGATGTGGAGGAGCAGCGGCTCTACTCCGAGCTCCTCCCGAATGGCCGAGCTCCTCATCCTATCACTAGGATAGGATGAGGAGGATACGGAGGAAGCTCATTTCAGCCGCTTGTATCCAGGATCTCGTTCTTTCGGTCATGACCCAAAGTTCATGGCCATAGGTGAGGGTAGGAACGTAGACCAACCGATAAATCGAGAGCTTCGCTTTTCGGCTCAGCTCTCTCTTCACCACAACGGACCGGCACAGTGCACCCATTACTGCGGCAGCCGAACCGATCAGTCTGTCGATCTCCCGCTCCATTCTTCCCTGACTCGTGAACAAGACCCCGAGATACTTGAAAGCCTTGCCACCGCGGAGCTTTTTAACTACCTCGGTGTCTTCAGCCTGGGTGATGAACGAGTCCAACCCCGAGTCCCCAGCCTCTGTTTCCACCAGGGAATGCGTGATGGCAGGATTGAGGAGATCCTCCCCGATCTGAATCCGAGTGGTGTTTTGTTATTGGACTTCTGTGCTAGTCACGGATTGTCCATAATGAACACCATGTTCAAGCATAAGGGTGTCCATCAGTGCACTTGGCACCAGGACACCCTAGGCAGGAGGTCAATGATCAGCTTTGTTGTCGTATAATCAGACCTTCGGCCGCATGTTTTGAACACTCTGGTGAAGAGAGAGGCTGAGCTGTCCACTGATCACCACCTGGTGATGAGTTGGGTCCGCTGGAGGAGGAGAAAGCCGGACAGACTTGGCAGGCCCAAGCGCATAGTTGGGGTCTGCTGCGAACGCCTGGCGGAGCCCTCGGCCAGGGTTGTATTCAACTCCCACCTCCGGGAGAGCTTTGACCAGATTCCGGGGGACGTTGGAAACATAGAGTCCGAGTGGACCATGTTCTCCGCATCTATTGTCGATGCTGCTGCCAGTAGCTGCGGCCGTAAGGTCTACGGTGCCTGTCGCGGCGGCAATCCCAGAACCCGGTGGTGGACACCGGCAGTAAGGGATGCTGTCAAGCTGAAGAAGGAGTCCTATCGGCTGTGGTTGGCTTGTGGGACTCCTGAGGCGGCTGACGGGTACCGTGAGGCCAAGCGTGCTGCGGCCCGAGCTGTGGCAGAGGCAAAAACTCGGGCCTGGGAGGAGTTCGGTGAGGCCATGGAGAAGGACTACCGGTCGGCCTCGAAGCGATTCTGGCAAACCGTCCGGCGCCTCAGGAGGGAGAAGCAGTGCTTCGCCAACACCGTTTATAGTGGGGGTGGGAGGCTGCTGACCTCGACTGGGGACAATATCGGGCGGTGGAAGGAGTACTTCAAAATAATTTTTCAGGTTCAAATATTTTTCCTTTGAACAAACTTTTATTTTTCAGGTTCAAATGTTTTTCTTTTGAACAAACTTTATGGCCCCAATTTAGCTCCATACCTTGTTCTCTGCTAGCTTGTAGTTCAATAAATATTCAATAAACCCATTTCAGCAGAACTGGGTTAGTGTACATAAAAACAAATGAATGTTTTCAAAAATTAAAAATTTGATTGATGAAACTTTAAAAAAATGAACTTTTTTTTTACTCTGAAACCAATCAAAAAAATCCGACTTTTATTTAGCCTGTGAATGCATCAGCAAGTTTTTGATGCCATATGTTTTGGGTTTAATAAAAAATTGACAAATATGGATTGATGCATCAGAAACCTGCAGTACATTTTTCATTTTAAAGTGAATCAAGTTAAAATGTTGTGTTAAAATAAATTCTGTGTTAAAATAAAACAAATGAGTTTGTGTGGATTACATAGAAATAAAGTGTCAAAATCAGACTCTGCAGATTAGAAACATTAATCCTGTATTGACCAAGAAAAGCCTAAGCAGTGCGTCTGCCGTCTTAATGTCTCACCTCTTTAATACCTTTACTCTAAAGATTATACATGATCACATCTGTAGCTTTTACCTCCTTATCAAACACAGCAGATGCCTTTTCTGCTTGGTTTTACCAAAAGGTTCTACCATATGTTTTAGTCTGACCTGAATGAGCGTTTGCAGTGTTTCTTTGGGAGGGTCTGAGGCAGCTTGCAGGACTCTGTGGATGGTGTACGTCTGGTCCAAGGTGACCTCCAACAGGTCTCCTTCTAGCTGCAGCTCCTCCAGCTTTTCCCTGGTGGTTGGGGAAAGCTTCACCACTCTGCCTTTCAGCAAAGGCAGCAGGGGCATCAGAGACTCCACACCTGAAATAAAACAAGAGGGCAGCATTAAAACGGTGCTCTTTCAGCAGGTTACGGTCCATAGCTTTTGTCCTCTTATCAGCATGGTGTCCTACCTGTAACATTTGACTTCTTGCTGACACCATTCGGACATTCAGCCTGCCAAACAGGGACATGACAGATATTTAAACGCTAGCAGTGTTTATAGAAGATTTGACAAAACTCAGGTTCTGCTACAACGATAAGATTTGATGAAAGTGGTTCAACTGGAAAATACAATTTACCTGAGAAGCACTGAGTTCCTTTGTTTTCTTAATGGGGGAATTGTCCTCTGTTAAATCAATAACTCCATCCTCTCCTTCTCCTCCCTCAGAGTCTGATAAAACAATAACCGAATTCCCTTCTGCATCCTCTTCCTTCTGCCCCTCTTTCTCTGCGAGTGCTTGTAGCTCCTGAAGTGCTTGCTGCAGTTCTGGCATCTCCAGCGCCTCCTTGGCTCGGCCCTGCCACGTGATGGCTCTCTCAGTCAGACACTGGAGAGCTTCTCCTTCTGGCAGACGCACAGGTAACCTCTGCAGGGCTACGAGCAATGCGAGAATAGTCGCCAAACGTGGACGGCGTGACCGCTGACACTGCGGGCATAAAAAGCGGGTGTCCCAGTCCCACCAACAAAGATGGTTACTTTGTGGGCTAGAGGGCGGCAGGAGGGAGGGGAAAGAAACACAGCCGCCATGGAACCAGTCTTTGCACAGATAGCAGCGGAGCTGATGAGCACGGGGAGGCCCGGCGCAAACACACACTGACTGAAGCGGGGCGCTGCCACTATGGCTACCATTTATGTTCTCTTTAACAGAGTTCTCAGAACAGCAAGATGTGTCCTTGTCCATGGTCTCATCCCACCACCCGTTGTCCTTACAGCTGGCTGTGTTAAGTCCAGATTTACACATGTTCACTTTCTGTAACCTCAGAAGTGCCTCCTTTTCCTGATGCTCCCCTTCTTTGAATGCCAATACCTAAAACAAGACACAAGCAAATCACACAAACAAGTCTGGGAATGAGGCATGAATCTACAGGGAAAGAGCTGCATGTTTCCTTAAAGATCTAGGATCAACGACAACAGGACCAATATTCTTACAATAGCTGCAGGGTCCCTCAAAGCTTGAGCTGAGAGCCCCAGAGTGTTGGAATCTGAGTCATCTAAAGTATCATCCAACGGCTCCGTCTCATTCCGCCTCTCCCTCCTCTTCACACATGGACATAAAACCTGCAGGAGGAAAAGAAGGGATTTCATTAGGGTCACATTACAATTTAGCATTTACAGCACCGTTTGAAAAGGTACAAACACATTTGACTTTACAGTTTTAACAAATGCAGGACTTAAGAGGTGCACAGAGGAATTGACTGATCCAGTTTGACCGATCCTGGCCAGCGTGTTCACTGAGCTTCTTACGTCAATCGACACATCATACTAAACCTCAGCAAGTTCATATTTCTTTAGTATCAGTGAGGTATTAAAAATAAGGCCAGAAGAATCAAGGGATGTAAGCAGCTACTTAAAAGAAAAGTGTGTCTTTAACAGCATTTTCAGATCATCCTTTCGTTCCAAGACCTTCAGTCACCACACTTCATGATAGACTGGGGATGTTGTAAAAAACTCATCACCAGAGCTCCACCCTGGGAAATCCCCAGAGGAGAAATCCTCTTCAGGTGAAGACTAAGAGTTATAAGCCACACCCCTTTGATTTCATAATCACAGAAACATGACCTGAAAGCTCACACAACCCGTGATCGCAGCAGATCTCCTTTTAGGATGTAAAAGGACAATGTCATGCGTAATGGGCGTTCATGGTTGTGTGTTTATTGCAGAACTATGATGCAAAAGGGGATTATGACATCTCAAGACATGCCTGCGATTAATTCAGGCGGCAAAACAATGAGGCTTTCAGCGGGTAACAGGAAGGTTAACTGGAGAACAGGAAAGTTGCTGTGTTTTATCTTTTTGGGCTTTTTTACCTCTATCTGTCAGCAAACATGCTGGATTAAGACACCATGGCAGCCTTTTAGGAATCTCAAAAATTAAAGTGATTATCTATAATCTCTAGGGAATACTCACAGACAGCTGTTGTAGTAGTGCTAGCCATGCTAACCCTGCGAATCGCCAATATAAGATTTTTTTTATTTTAAAAACAGTAAAACATGTTGTGCAGTGAACGCTCTTACAATCTGGCATGACATTGTATCTGGCTTGAAATGTAATATTTATACATTAAAAAAAATTATTGAGTGCTCACATATCTTCTTATAGCTCTTAAAGAGAAATCAAAAGCAAAAGCAATGGGCCAGAGCTTTACAAAAACCAGAGGTCATAAATCATGTTTGGCGCTTCTCTGAAAAAATGATGAGCAGGTTTATTTCAGTCTTACCTCCAGTAAGCTGTGCTGACTGCTTTTCTTTAGGAAGGTCTTGGTAGCCTTGTCCCTCCAGGAGTGAGCACTGGCCACCTGCAGCTCCAGCTGCCTTAACTCTTCCATTAAGACTGGTAAATCCCTTCCTATTGCCACCAGGCCCTCCAGGTCATCCAGACATGGGTAATGCTCCCCATTCTAAAACAACACATTTCATTCATTTATTGATATCTCCAGCCAATATTAGATGGTTTAGAGCACAGACATCCAAGAAACAGCAAAACACAATAGTTGGCTTGAAAGAGATAATCAAAATTATTTAAAGAGGCCTTTAAAGTACCTTCTTCAAAAGGAGAGACCAATATCTGAATAAAAAGCTATGTCTGTACTGTCCCACTCTTAGTTTGGGTTATTCCGGAAAGACTTGGTACTTGTCCCCAGCACGGTCCTCATTAGACAAAGAATAAATTCTGTCCTCCCCATCTCTCCCTCTGCATCGTCCTTTAATATTCAGCCTACTACAGTTGGATAACTTGAAGTCAGTAACAGCTTGTCTTTAGTCCTAATTGTCACGCAGTAATACTTTAATTCATCTTAAACATGAACATAAATATCATAAAAGGTTCTGCTCTCTAATTCGGTATAAACTGTTTTAAGTCTCAGTTCAACAAACCTTTAAAGCCAAGTGATTCAAGTAAGAGGTAAACATTTTAAAATCATCCATGGGGACATAAATGAAATTATTATACAATTATTACAAGCATTAGTACCTCATACTAACACAGTGAAGCCAAACAAGCCACAGGCTTTATTCATACCTGGATTTCCTCCAAGTCTGTCACCCAGGCCCGAGCTCGCGTTAAACAGCCCCGCAGAGACTCAATGTTGGGAAGCTTGACGGGAATAAGCTGGGCCTCATTCACAATTGCTTCAAGGGTAGAAAGAGGATGCTTCTGCCTAGAGGAGCAAAACAAAAGACCCTTTGATGTCTTCACATGACGATCACTGCTGCCATTTTCAGTAAGGGGAGAATGTATGATTTTATTACTTTTGTTCTAAGCAGATCTGGGCTTTTTCCTCCCAGCGTTCAGCGATCGTGAGCAGTTCCTGAAGCTCAGCCATGGCCGTCTCCACAGGTACGCTCTGAGGCACGTTGCAGCCTGCTTCCATTAGGTTCCTCAGTACTTCCAGTGTTACTTCGTGTCTCTCCCCTCCTCCTGTGCCCAGTGTGCGCCTCACCTCTTCCAGCCAGTGGCCTTGTGCCTTTAGGCCCTGGAGTGAACCACACTCTGGCACCACAACAGGCAGCTTGCCTCCCTGCTCCAACAAACTCTGCAACTGCTCAGGAGGAGGCGACTCTTTCCTCCAGTCCTTGTTATTGACCAGTACATGGGCCTGTTTTTGGAAGTCCTCAACAGTCTGCAAAACCGCCTTGGAAAAAATAAAATAAAATCACATATTGACGGCAGACTTTTAGACTAAAGAAATTCATGGGGCAGTTGGATATAACTTAAATCAGTTTGTAGAGAGTAGAATATTACGATCACATTGGGTTATTTACTACAACATTATGTTTCTTACCTTAACTTTCTCTAAATGGTTCATCACACAAGGTAAGTTTTGCATTTTCTCAACCAAGGACTTCAGCTCAGCCCAGGTCAGCCTGCTATCACTGAATGAGATATAAAAGTATGCATAAATCTGAATAGAAATGAGCACTAATGTAATTGGTCAAGTTTGTGAATCATCTCACCCAGTCTTTGAATTACTGAGCAGCTCAGCACTTGTCTGTTGGCAGTATGCTATATCTTTAAAAACAGTGTTGAGTTTCCTAAGAAGTTCATTGTCAGGAAACTTCTTCTCTGCTGCTTCGGCCTTCAACTTCTCCAAGTCATGAATCTCTGCAATTTAAGATTAATTTCACATCAGCAATGACATCGCCTACTGTCTTACATGTTTAGTTTATGTGTATTATTTATGAGGATTTCCCACCAATTTTGTTTCCTTCTTCCTGTTCAAGTGCTTCTTTTACCCTGTTGGCCCAGGAATCAAAGGACTCTGACCTAACCTTCAATCGATGGAGCATTGCTAACAACTCATCCAAGGTGTATCTGTACCTGCAGATTGAGGACCAAAAGCATGAGTAAAGGTTATATGAGAAAATAGATCTCAGAAAGCAAGTGGGGTATTTTTCTGTATGCATGAGGGAATAATCCTCTAATTCAGGTGTGGTATACCCCAAGGGTCTATTCTCAATCTCACTCAATTTTTAGGAAGTATAATATTTCCTGTCATTGTATGTTGATGACAACCCAACTAATTTCCTTTTCCAATGTCTCTGCTCGACTGCAGCCTCCACTTAAAAGCTACAGGATCTCAAAGACTGGTTACCACAGCATCTTCCGACTCTAACGGAAAACAGAAATCCCTTCTTTTCAAAGGTTTAAATGGTTAGGCACACCTTCAATAACCAAGATGCAGGACCTATATAACCCTGAAGGAAGACAGATTATGCAGCCAGGTGCTCTTACTGCTGCTAAAGTTTAAACTAAAGCTCAGAAAGGATCTGGGTTTTGCATGACAGCACCTACTCTCTGGAGAAACATGCAACTTGGCACCCATAAAGGGGAGTGCACAGTGACTGAATTAGAGTTCATTTTGAGTCTTTTATGCTGTGGTGTCTACTTGTTGTAGCTGGTAAAAACGCTATAGAAATAAAACTGACAGTGACGACATGTACAGACAGGATGAATACCTGAGGTAGAGCTTTTCAGTGGGACAGATGCACAGATCCTGAGTGTGGTAGAGACACACCAGTCGCTCAGGACAGTTGGAGCAGGCCAGAGCGGAGAGGAAGCATGTCGTCTTACATTTGTCACACTGCCTTTCATCATCAGGCAGCAGCTCAAAAGCCTCTCGCTCGGCTTCTGTGATGCCCTGAAAGTGCACCAATGACAATAAACACAAAATTCCTACAATGTGAGCCATGTTTACCTACACATAAAGAGTCACAAAGAATCCATTTGATTTATTTCGGTGACTCACCCTTTCCATCAGATTCTTGCGCAGTTTTCTCTCTTCTTGAACAATGATGAACATCTCCCGATGCGTAGCTGCAGCCAGGTTAAGGTCCAGTTTCTCTGGGCATGCAGCCATTTTACAGGTGAGCTCTTCATGAGAGAACACACAATACCTCCTCAGACGGCGGTAATGCTCAATACAGTGTCGGCCAGCAGGAAGCTGCAAATAGAGAGAAAAGTGACTGCTGGAGATAAACTCTGCAGTATTGTGGACAACTCCAAATGAAGCCAATGTTAGACAAGCTTACCCAATCTGCAGTGCAGAAGTTGACTGCTTCAGCAAAGTTATATCCCTGATTGAAGCCACTGTGGTAGGCTCTAGGAAAGGTGATTACAAACTCACCAGCACACTGGTTGGTGCGAACGACCTGAAGTTTGGAAACAAGAAGTTCATTAAAAAAAAACCTTCACAACCTGGTTCTTTTCTGAACACGTGGTGATGTGGGACTGACCGGGACACCATGAGCCATGAGGATATTTGGGTTCATAATGGTGACGAGCTGGTGCAGAAGGTCAGGCTGGTACTCAAACAACTCTGGCGTCAGCTTCTTCATAACATCTTCAAGTTGTTCAGCTGCCGCAGAAGGAACCCCATACCAAGTCTTGGGTTCGCCCCTGGAGATAAAGGATACATGGAAGGAAAACGGAGACTCAAATTACCCTTCAACACCTTAAAATTTTCATCAATGTTCTAACATAGTCACAGAAGGTAGCGTACCAGTGCAGGTAGTTAATAGAGTAGCTCCAGTGATCCTCAATGTGCCAGCAGAAAGTTGAAAATACCATGCCCACATAAAGCCATGGCACCTTCATCCCAGAAATGTCTCCATTAATGTGGCAAAGGAGCGACTGCTCCAACACAGGCATCACATTTAAATTCCAGCCAGAACGTGCATATTCCTGCCCACCAGAAGCACAAACAGCAGAAAACAAGGGGTCAGTTTAACTGAAAATGCTGTGATCTTGGCTGCTTCTTTCGGCTTTTCCCTTTCAGGGGTCGCCACAGCATCTCGTTTGTCTCCATCTAACCACATCTTTTGCATCATCTTCTCTCACACCCACTACCTTCATGTCCTCTTTCACTCCATCCATAAATATTCTCTTTGGACCTCCTCCAAGCCTCCTGCCTGGCAGTTCCAGCCTCAGCATCCTTCTACTGATGTAGTCACTATCCCTCCTCTTTACAGGTCCAAACCACCTCCGTCTGGCTTCATCGCCAACACAACCAACATCAATTTCCCTTTGATGTCATCTTAGCATAATCTGAGCAATTCAGACTAAAATTATAATTCATTAAATGGAAATATTGCAAAACATGATCTACTATTTGCATCTATATTTACCGTTATCCTGGTGATAAACTCTTTGCCACCAGCTTACCGTCTAGCAGTATTGTGTTGCTTCTTCTCATCTGTACGCTTATTATAAAATGGAAAACCAGTGGTGTTCTTGGTTAGTTTTAAGATGATTTAAAACAGAAAGTGATATAAAAGACTTATAGCACTTCAACTAAAACGGATTTTTCAAACAATGTTGTCAAATAAGAAAATAATTCAACATTTTTATTAAAAACACAGATCAGTTTACCTTACATTCAAACAGGTGTTAGTTGTTAACTAAGGCCGAGTAGACCGCTTTATGTGGGCAACTCCTCAAACAAAAGTTGTAAAAGATGGATCCCTCTATATAAAACTAATGCACTGATTAAATAATACACAAAGTTCCTGTGATTTCATCAGTGTCACTGTGCGGCTCTCAAACACCTGATCGTTTTCTCCACCATGTTTGTGAGTTAACAGAATGCTTTGGGCTTTTGTATTGGGTCAGTTAAACAGGAAACTCCAAACTTCCCTCAACATTTCTTAATTTTCTGAAAGCTAAGTTGCTTTGGTAATTCTCACATTCTCACACTACTCTCCAATTTTGCATTATTTGCTGTTATTTCAGCTTTTAACTTTGTTCTCTCTCTTTTCTCTTCCTAGAAGCTACACCTGGCCTGACTCTGTGTCTACCTGTAACACCTTTCTGGAGAGGGGAATCCTCCAAGCTCCTGCTGGCAACAACTTAATGCTCACCTTCTACCGATGATCCACATGGCCCTGTCTTTCAGTGTTTAGCCCTTTCTCTCTCCTAGACATGGCTACTGACTGAGCTTTACTGTGACTAACTCTGTGCTCTCTTCAAACTCTAAACTTGAAAACTGGCTCAGAGTTTATCTGTTCCTTCTTTCTAGGTGAAACGACTAAAGGAGCTACATCCATTAACATTTACTTTTCCTTCCCATAGAAAGTACTCCTGGATCAGTCCTTCTTTGTTCTCTTTGTGTCTCTGCTCTGTTCTCTCTAACCCCCAGTCGGTCGTGGCAGATGGCCGTTCACACTGAGCCTGGTTCTGCTGGAGGTTTCTTCCTGTTAAAAGGGAGTTTTTCCTCTCCACTGTCGCTACATGCATGCTCAGTATGAGGGATTGCTGCAACGTCAACGCCAGTGACTGTCCACTGCCTCTACATGCTCATCCGGGAGGAGTGAATGCTGCAAGTCACTGACTGGATGCAATCTGCTGGGTTTCCTTAGATAGAAAAACTTTTTATCCAATTTGAATAAATAACTAACTCTGACTGCACTGTTCAATGGTTAGGACTAATTGGCATGTATGAACCTGACTTTTGTGAAGTGCCTTGAGACATGTGTTGTGAATTGGCGCTATATAAATAAAACTGAATTGAATTGAATTAAAATTGAATTAATTAACTCAAAATGCATCATTTACATTTGGTCTGTGGTGAGTTTTAGTTACAAATTAATCTTGACTGATTTAATTGTGTTCCATCAGACTCAGAAGAGAGGAGGGTTGGTGGTTGGGACGCTGAAGACAAAGATTTTTACAGAACTACTTGATCCTGGCAGTAATTTATAGAGGAGCTCCAGTGATAAGTGCTGTTTGAGGATGAGTTCTTCTAAAATAAAGATATATGTAGATTTTTTTATACTCAGCGTATGAAACCTCTTACAAGACAACTGGTCAGTTTTATTTATAAAAATAGTTCAAGCACATTAATCACTTTAATCTCTTTTAACCAATCACCGTCA
Organism: Crenichthys baileyi; assembly: GCA_036173005.1. Classification (NCBI taxonomy): domain Eukaryota; kingdom Metazoa; phylum Chordata; class Actinopteri; order Cyprinodontiformes; family Goodeidae; genus Crenichthys; species Crenichthys baileyi. The sequence goes on along the minus strand of JAHHUM010002594.1, from coordinate 1,726,503 downwards.
TCCCAAACTAATATAATTGCTGCACTTAAGGAAACTACAGTTCTTACATTACCGTTTAGCACCTAATTAAGTATTAAATATAAAGTCAGCATAGTCAATAATATTTTAATTACATAGTACACAATGATATATAATACTCAGCTTCTATTCATGTAATAAATGGAGAACTCTACAACATAAAACTAAAAGTAACAATAACTGTTCCTAAATAACAACAAGACAAAACCATAAGCATACCTCTTCTTCTTTTGTGAGTGTCTTTTTCCCGTTATTCATCGGAAAGCCACTCCCAAACTCTTTGGAGTGTATGTCTGCTCCATACTCGACCGTCACGTCTTCTTCAATACTGCTGACTAATCTCCAGAACTCTCTCTCCACGAGCTCAGTGGGAACCATCTACACGTAACAGAAGGGTTGGACACTTTAAGCCTGTCTCTGTTTTACATCACGTCAGACGGAGTCCTGTTTTCTAACAAACGATAATCTCTAGGTGCTCTCACATGAACAGGCATGTTGAAGTAATCTGCTTTGAAAGCGTCTGCCATTTCTCCGAAGCTCTGCAAAGTATACTCTCTGGTTGCTTGTTCAAAGCCGAATGCTTCTGACGGTTTCTTGCACTCCTGAGGAAAAGACAGGAAGCGAGAGTGAGGAAACTCAAAAGCAACCAGGTGGGTTTTTTTTTTTAGCCGAAGTAAATCAATAAGTCTCTTTTAAAAAACGTTGAACTTACTTCAGCCACACACTTTGGGCATCGCCACTTGCTTTTGGGAGGATCAGCGAGGGGGGGCAGGAGACAGTAGGTGTGATAGTTCTCATCACAGCTGTCGCACTGAAGGAGCTTCTCATCCTCATCTCCCCGACCACACATCCGACAGATAAAAGAATCCACCTTTGGAAGTAAGAAATAAAGAAAATGTTGAGTAGAAGTTGATTAGACCAACAAGTCAGAACAACTGGTTTGTCACCCTCCGGTTAGCAACTACAGGACTTACACACTGTGGGTTGGTTATGTTTCGTCTAAGCCTCATGGTCATTTTGGACCCATCCTCTCCATCTTCCTCCTTTACTTCTTCCTTCTTCACCTCAGTTTTCACCGTAACCGTGTGAGGAGGTAGCTGAGGGGTGGACGAGCCCCCATCAGTTTGCTTCTCTTCAGAGTCTAGTGGCTCAGATTTGACAGGAGAATCACCAGAAGGGAATGTGGCGTCCTTGATGGTAACGGTCTGAGGCAGCTCATCTAAAAGAAAACAATGAAGTCTTCAAGATTAGATTTCGGTCTGTTAATCCCAGACACTGCAGGGTTTCAATTAGGGATGAAAGCCATTATATAAACCAGACAATTTATGCCGAGTTAATGTTTAAGCACTTGCCTCTTTTTCTGATGCTTTCTTTAGTTAAAATAAGCTGGATACACACGTATGTTTATAAGTAGGACTGAGAAGATTTGAGTCACTTGAGTGAACTGATTATTTTGATTTGATGCCATGTTTAAATCGTATGATCGCGCATCCCTTCTTGCCAAGAATATGTTAGACCCTGGTGACGGGACTTTATGCCCACATCTGATATAGGTCTCATTGAACAAGATCAGAAAACTCAAAGGAGAATATTGAGGGTGTGGTGATGCACAGAGATAGTCACAGAAATATTTAACAGTAACTTCAAAACGTCATGTTTTCCTCATATCAGGCAGCCTGAGTTTAATGCTAGGATTCATGACTCGGTCCATCCTTCCAACCAAAACATATTTGTGGTTTTGGGGTGTTTTTTGCCAACTTATTAATGATTTATTTTTGGAAAAAACAACGATCAAATGAAACCATATTTACACTACTGGTCAGACGTTTTAGAGACACTTTCTCCAATGATTTTCTTTATGTTTATGGCAATTTACATTGTACGTAGATGCCAGCCTGTTTCATTAGTTTCACTGACGCCCCGATGCTCCATCTCACCTGGTAAACACTGTGCGGGCGGAGCTTTCAAGAAATGTAAGGGAGAAGGTAAGTTAGTGAGGTTGGAAAAAAATACTTGAAGCAAATTAAAACCCAGATGTGCAAAGACTGCGCTCCGTTTTCACACCTCATGATATTTTCACTTCAGAAATCTTACATAGAACGGGCCTTAAAATATCAAATACATCTGATGTATTGCCCTGTCCTGCTTTGACATGTATGATAGCAGAAGGTAAAACACTAAGAGGAGAAAGTCAGAGGACAAGCCCAAAGCAAATATGCCAAACAATAAAACCAGATTAGCTAACAAGTGTTTGTACAAACATTTGTCCCTACGAAAGAAAGCATTTGTTGCCTGAAATGTCCTTCCTGACACAATGAGCAACCGAACCGACAAGCAGATTCAGCATCATCATATATAAGCTGGGGGAAAACCTTAAAAAAACTAATCATAAAGATTATGAGTAATACTCATGGAAAGTCCAGTAGCTTCAAGCATGTATATTTACATACTGATCTGCAACATGTTGCATGAGCAAAGATGACCCTGTTTTAGTAGCGATAACATATTTAGAACACAGGATGGCAACTTTGCATAAAGGACACAAAATATTTAGGGTATGGGAGATCATTTGCCTTTAGTGACAAAAAGATTTTTCAAGAATATCTTTGACAAACGTATTTTGGATCGTCAAAGAGACGTGCTGGTAGACGATGGAGTTTCAGGTTATTTTTCTTAATCAGGTCTACGTCTGAACGGAGAATTCAGCGCCAGGTCAGAATAAAACAGATAATAATACAGATTTTATTGTAACAGGATGCTGTCTCCACCATAGCACCTGCTATCCGATTACAGGATTTAGTTGTTTTTTATTTATTAACATACTTGGATACAAAACTATGTACCAAGGTATGCAAGTATTTTAGAATCAAACTTAAGGGAATGCTACCGAATATTAAAGCTTTGAAAGAAATTGGATCACATAAGACGATAATCCAGGATGCAGCATGTTAACTAGGCTCTCCAAAAGGAGCACCATACTTCTAACATGACTGATAGAGCATTAAATTCACTTGTTACAAAACAAATGTAAAATAAAAATATATTGCTTACCTTTTTTCTTGAAACCTTTGTCCCTTGCTACCAGTCCAAGTCCCATCATCTTTGGCCCCGCACCGTAGATCTGTAGTTTCTTTAGCTCGGGGTTCTTCTCTATGTCTTCCTCTGTAGGTTCAGGCTGAGAATAAAAGAGCACTCTTTCATTATAAAGTCACAGATGGACAATGGCTACTTCACCAAGCACACAAGCAAAGCAACAGCCGAGTGATGACCAAGTGCAGAACAAACTAAACTTAAGAATATAATAATGCATAACAACGCATCACAAGAAGGATTAGGGATTGAAAGTAAGGAAATGTTAACCTATATCACTGTGACAGCTAAAAAGGATAAGACCACCCATCACAGGAAAACACAACCACCAGCAGATGCAACCACAGTCATGGTGAAGAAGATATTTTAACATCCATCATGTCTCTGTGTATTGTGATAGGATTTAAATTTAATAAGAGGCATAGAGAAGAAAATAAATGCCTGCAGATATAAGCTTCCATCTGCAGTTACTAGTTATAAACAGGCATGTAGGATACATTTGTTGATGAAGACCCACAACAATAAAACTATCCTGTTTTTAAATGACAAGAAAAATATTAAGCACTTGCTAAGCTAGCACGACCAAACCTTTGTAATTAGATTTTATACCAAAATCTGATTTTGAAAAACTCCTGTATGAACAGAGAAACTGCTCTCATTCACTCTGGGTTTTGCTCTTATCTACACTGAAATGAACCGTGCTTTGTGGGGATTTAAGTTTTTTTTGAAGAAATTCTCCTTCTCACATATAATGCTCTTAATAATCTAACTCCATCATACATCAGAGATCTGATTGTTCACAGCAAAATAGCTGTGACACCTTCCTGGAGGGGGCATCGGCCCAGCTACTGCTGCCGACAGCTTAATGTTCTCCTTCTATAGAGGATACACCTGACCCTGTCTTTCAGGGTTTAACATTGTCTCTCTCATAGACATGGCTATTGGCTATGTGTTCTCTTTCATACATAAGACTTGAAAACTGGCTAAAGTTCATTTGCTTAAAGACCTACTGCTGCCTTTAATGCATTACTTTTCTTTCACATTGGCTGTTCTCCTGGATCAGTGCTTCTGTGTTCTCTTTGTGTCTCTGCTCTGTTCTCTCAAACCCCCAGTCGGTCGTGGCAGATGGCCGCTCACACCGAGCCTGGTTCTGCTGGAGGTTTCTTCCTGTTAAAGGGAAGTTTTCCTTTCCACTGTCGCTACATGCATGCTCTGCAAGAGGGATTGCTGCAAAGTCAACGGCACAGTGCAAGCGACTGTCCACTGTCGCTACATGCTCATCCAGGAGTGAATTCTGCAAGCCACTGACTTGAAACAATCTGTCAGTGGCTTCACTTGTACCCACATTGAATAATAAACTGAATTTGACTGGATTGTTTGATAATTAGGATCAATTGGAATGTACGTACTTGACTTGGAATCGATATGATTCTAGCAAGTTGTCTTTGTGAAGTGCCTTGCAAGGACATGTGTTGTGAATTTGCACCATATAAACTAAATTGAATTAAATCATTTAAAGTTTTCAGACAAGAAAAATAATCTGTAAGAAATTCTGTCAAAGCCCATAACAGATTCAAGTTTAAATCTGAAAAACAGTTCAAGACACACGTAAACAAAAAGTTAACCCAGAAAACCCTGTCATCAATATGAACAAGTTAAAATTAAAACGTACCCAATAGCAGTTTCATGAAATATAAATGCTGAAAGCAGATATCAGATCTAATGTCCAAATGTCCAGTAGAGCTCATCCACACTGGATGGGATTATCAACATTTTTCTAAATCCTTGGAGGAGATATTGTCAAACCCCCATCTGAACAACACAAAAAATGAAATATACAATGCCAAAAAACATGCTTTTAAATAAATGTTCTTTTTCCAAATGGTTCCAAAATGGTTGCAAAAGAAGCACAAGCACCTAAAAACAGTTGCAAGTAGAGATGCATCGAGATGTCGACAGATACTCAGGACTGATTTTCGGCTTTACTAGCTCTGACAAATGATAGGTCTGTTGGAAACTCAAAACAATACAATAAAATTACGCACCAAACGTAACTGTAAAAAGGGCAAGCTAACAGCACTCTCGGTGATGGAAGTCGTTACTAAGAGAAGAAGACTCAGTTAGCTCTTTATTTTCAGTGAGGTGATTGAATTCAGACCAAGCCAAAAAGCTGCCTAAAAGGAAATTGGGACGGGGAGTGGTAGTGGTGGCGGGTTTGACTCCTGGCCCAGGAGACCTTTGCTGCAGGTCTTCCCCCTCGCTCCACAACTTCCTGTCAGCTTACAGTGAAAAAAAGTGAGAAAATAAAGGCCACTAGTGCTGCAAAAAAACAAAAAGGAAATTGTATTTAAAGATGCATGTCTTCTTTTTATTCTGTGTTTATTCTGGATTTTTTAACTTATAACTTCTGCATTTCTAGTAACTTGATGGTATTTTAAATATGCTTCATAAACAAGTTAACCGTCTAAAAGAAGTGAGAGTTTCAGCAGATAACAGGAACGCCGACAGGAAAGTTGCTCTGGTTTATCCATTTATGCTTTCTGTCCATCCCTGACCAAGTAGGATTTTAAAATATTGGCAGCCTTTTGGAAAACTAACAGGTAAAGCTCTGTACTGCTTACAGTTAATAATGCTAACCATGCTAATCACTAATATAAGATATAAAGGACAGCTTAAAATGTTCAACTCCTCTATCATCGTTTTTGATCTAATAGAGGACCACAAAGCTGTTTTACAGTGACTGCTCTCTCACACATGGTGTGACATCTCCACTACACCCATTATAAATACTTAATGAGTGCTCACAGCAGTAAAAAGCTGGAAAAACATTCTAAATGCTGTGAGTTATACCTCCAAAAGAAAATAAGAATCTGCTAAAATTGGTATCCGCAGGTCAAGGTTTTACGAAACCGGAGATCAGAAATCTGCCCCAAAACTCTGATCGGTGCATCTCTAGTTGCAAACCATTTAATCATTCAGCTGTAACTTGGTCTTTCCTCAATCTTTGCTTTATGCGCTCTGCTAATGGAAAATCAGGATACGGAGAGACTAAGAGGGCGACAATAATTAAACAAGTAGTAAATATTAATGAGTGATCATACTAAGTATTTGATTAAAGATTTGTATAGGTCTAAGTAAGTGCACTCAAATGAGAACACATGCAGCCACACTGTTAGCTTTAAAAGTGATTATAGGACAGGCCAAATCAAAGGAAGTGGAGAAAATTAGGACACTGACAGCTCGGGAAGTCAGCATTTAAGGGCAAGTATTAGGAAAGAGAGAATATAGGTGAAAGAGCGAAGCGGGTCAAAAAATACACTGGAAGAGTTAATTTGTCAATAGCACTTTAAATGTTTTTTATAGGTGTATAGATAATCTGACCAAGGATACCAGAACACCTGCCAACATCTAAAATAGGGTGAATATGAAAAACCTGAAATACATCTTTACACTATAAAGGTTATAACAGAGTGGGAACAGCCACTACCAGTGTCACTGACAAACCTCCAAACTGAGAACAGTGATTTTTATAATTATTGTTTTTGCAACTTATTGTCCTGAAAAAAAACAAAAAACACCCAAACATTGGGAACAGCAGAGGATTGAGAGTGCATGTTAATGAAAATGTTTTAGTATTTCAAAAGAAATGTGAGACAGACATAATTTTATATGAGGTATGGTGGTTTAGGGTCAGCAAAAGGAAGGAAGAGGGGGCGGAAAGTGAGCTCTTATGCTCAAGGGGCAGTACCGCAGAGATGAGTTGAGAGCCAGTGGTGAGAGGATGTGGGGTCAGATCCTCTGGACCCTGCAAGGGGAGACAATAACAGCAACAATAAACTAAGACAAGGAAAATGGAAAGCGGTAGGGAGTAAAGTCTGGAAAGATGAGCCAGTATAAAACATCTCTGAACATCTGCACATTATATTCCATCAACATAATGTTCTGGAGAGAGTTGCCTCATTTAAAGTATGATGGTCTGTTCATTTGCAGTTTTCACAGTTTGGGTTTTGTTTTTCAAAATTAGAGGCAATCAAATTTCTCTTTAAGGCAGGGATTTTAAAATGTGCTGCCAAAAATACTAAAAGACATAAGCAGCTGGATTTGATTTTTTTTTTTTTTTTTAAATGAGGCAGCTTTTGAGACAAAAAAATAAAAATTTTTGAAAGCTCTCAGTTATGAATCTAAATTCTTACTTACAATTTCGCTTTTCATGCACACTTTAAGTTAAAACAGTTTGCCAGCATTACTGGATAATGATTAATCTAGACGTATATGTGAACAAATGTGCTGGGTCCAAACCTTGGAATCTGTCCACTCCAGCGGACCATTTTTAACTGTATGATTTAACTGTGATTTCTTGGAGAAAAAAAATAAAATTTGAAAGAGCATTAGGGGCACTAATAAGTTTCTTGGTGAGCACTAACACCACATTTAAGGGATGGCAACTTGTGTGGAGATATTTTGATTTCAAATCATCAGCTCCCTGAGATGTTTTGATTTTGCCTCGCTACAATATTAAGGCCCCTGCAATCCCGACATATTGCCATTAGACTGAGGCTAAAAATGCAATACAGGTGCATTTCAACAGATTGGATGTTCATAAAAAGTTTATGCATTTTAGTAATCCAATTCAAAAAGTTAAACTCACATGGATTCCTTCACAGAATCACATATTTGGATCAATGCATATTTGCATCAATGGAGCGCAGCATGGAGGCAACCAGTCTGTGACCCTGCTGAGGTGTCAAGTAGTCCCAAGTTGCTGGTTACAACAGCCCTTAGCTAGTCCGAATTGTTCCCTCTGGTGTCTTGCATGTTCCTCTTAATACTCTACAGATCCTTTATGGGGTTTAGGTTCAGGCTTCTTTGCTGGTAAAGCAAGCACACTGGTACTGTGGTTATTAAACCAGGGACTGGTACTTTTGGCAGTGATGGTAGAAGCCATGTCCTGCTGGAAAATGAAAATGACCTCTACCTTAAACTTGGCTGTAGAGGGAAGCATGAAGTGCTTTAAGGTTTTCCGGTAAACAGCTGCAGAGACTTTGGCCTTAATAAAACACAGTGGAAAAACACCTGCCAATGACAAGGCGCCAGTGACTGTGGACACTTCAGACTGGACTTCAAGCAACTTTAGATTCCTCTGATGCTTTTAGCTCCCGAATCTGGGACCTGGATGCAGAATTTACTTCCATCTGAAAAGAGGACTTTAGACTAGTGAGCAGCAGTCGGTTTCCTCCTTAATCCAGGTAACATGCTTCTGGCATCGTCTCTGGTTGGGGAGTTGCTCAACATAAGGAATGCGGTTGTAGGTCCGGTTCTCCCTGTTTGCCTCTGCACTTTTTCCTACCACACCTTTTCCTTCTGCTAAACCTTCAGTCAATATGCTTGAACACAGCCCTCTGATCAGCCAGCATCTTTAGCAATGACTGTCTATAGGACAACTGTCAAGTCAGCAGTCTTCCTTGTTGCCTCTGTTGCTTTTAATTCATTATGCAAAAAAATAACAAGCAAAACGAAAAAAAGAAAAAGGTCATTACAGTAAATGAAGAGAACTGAAGCCAATAGGCATGCATTAGTACGCATGTTAAAAAAAGCATTGCAATAACCAGATGTAGACTGACGCAAAAGCTGTGTTTGTAATAAACACAATAATAGCGTGAAACAGATTTTTACATCATACAGCCTGTAAAACAACTTCCTTTCTGTATACTTTGGTGAAAAAGCGCCACAGAAAAGCGTGAGAATGCAAGCAGAGAACAAAATACCCCAGAAGCACAAAGCAATAACAGCAGAATTAGGCACAGCGACATGACCGGGTGGAAAGCAAGCAAGCTGGAATGCGCTCTGAGTGCACTGTAACATTTTCTGGACAACCATGCCACCTGATGCTACACAGTTCACTGGTAAAAACTGAATTATAGTCATCATTGCAGCCCACATTGCAAGAGTAGTATAAGATACACCTAAAGTGCAGAATGCTGCCTTTACTTGATAAGACTGCATCATTTATTTATTTATTTGGGTGAAGATCAAACATCATATGAAACTGTTAAATGCTGCAAGAGGTTTTTATGTGTACAGTTGAAAAAAACAAAAAGAGCAAGTGCAGTTTTCAATCTTATGGTGAAAATGATCCAAGTAGCAGTTTCAATACCCAAGTTACCCAACCTGTCAGATAATTCTTAGGAGTTGGGATAAAGGGCAAACATTCAAGCCGGTTACTGGACGATCAAAAATATCAAGAGTGGAGCTAATTTTTCCACCTACGCTGTTGTTTGTGGTTTGTTTCTGTCTGCTCTTCAGAGAAAAAAAAAATCCTAATAATACATTCACTGATTATAAAGACGATGAAGAGGAGAGCGGAGACAATAAACAACTAAAAGGTTGTGGGCGTCCAACATACTCTGAGTCCAGCAAAATGTGTTCAATCAGGAATGAACTTTTGGACCACTCCAACTTCCACCTCTGACCAAGCTGCGAGCAATTAAAACAACCAATTGATGTGTTACGATGGACTGCAAAAATCATCATAAAAAAACTATAAAAAACACAAAACTTTGAAATTATTGCTTTGCAGTGATTAGCATACACACACGTGTGCACATGTGGTTTCTTCAAACTGGATGAATCAACACATTGCCACAACATGTGCTGTCCAAGCTGAGAAAAGTATTTTAACCCGGCAGCACACATGGACAGCATGCTTGGCATTGTGCTACACCAAGAAGCTGTGCTTCATGACCAGCAGATCCACTCTGCCGCTATGCAACACACAGGCATGGAAGTGGCTGCTTTTAGCTTCCAATGTAACAACGTGACGATTCTGATGAAGCAAGAAGCTGAAGTCATGACTGTTTTATTTATGATGCTTTGAATGTGGATGTTCATTCACAAGAAGCTACCACGGCACATCTCTGACCTAGCAGCAGATATTTTACATATTTTTAGCAAAAACATGTAAAAAACACACAACAGTCTGCAAAACGTGAAAATATGTTGAATATGTGAGCAAACTAAAGTTGTGATTCATACCTTAAAAAAAATATAGAATATATAGACACACATGGATTGTAAGGTTTGGTTTCTTTCCTGTGGTGCTGGTAATAAATTTACATCATTTCCTCTAATTTACTCAGTGCAAATGTCAAATTCATCCTCAAACAACCACAATCAATAAGAGGCAATGTGCAGCTGGATTGTATATAACATTGTCAAAAACAGTTTTCAGAAAATGGTTACTGGTCCCAGAGGTATGCAGATATACAAAATAAGTGACAGCAGGTACTCCGACTCACATCGGGCTGGCACCGGTTTGCTCTGCGTCCATAACTGCTCATTTTAGATGGCGGCACAGACTGTCGCAATGGGATGGAGTGAGGCTTGTACTCTTTATCCACATCTTCACCGTCATAATGCTTTGGCTTGCAATGCTTGAAATTGAACAGAAAATAAATATTTTTAGTTAAAAGACCAGAAAGGCGATCAAAACAGAGATAAGTTTTTGCACAATAATGTATTTCTTTACATTTGATTTGCATATCATCAATTAACTGAAATTTACTCAAAAAAAACATCGGTAAAATTCATCTTAGAGTGGAGTTATACCGTAAGGCTGGCGCCACACTGGAACATTTCAAATGGATAGACAATCCTCTCATAGTGTGACCGCAGCAAAGACCCGAGGTTCTTCCCTGGAGGGTAGCCGAGCCTCTGTGCTATACGAGCCCATCGCCGTTCCTTACAGATCAGCTCAAAGCCACCTTCATCTGCCACAATCTGAAAAAATAAATACACTGCTTATTCAAATCTTGGCACATCAAAGAAACCAACAGCTATTATTCCTGAATGAACATCGATTAAAAACTATTTGACCTTTACTCACCTTTGACAAGCTGTACAGATCGAGAATGCGCCTTTCGATATGTGGGATTTTTAAAGATGATCCTTGAATCTCCCAAAATCTGGCAATGCGGTCCAAATAATTGAGTTTCACTCTGGTCTCAGCCTAAAATGAGAACACAACGATCCCAAATCAAGCCACTTCAGACGAAATACCAGCTGATGAAGAGTTTCTATCAGACAGTCGCATATTTGTACAGAACAAGTGCACTAAGATGCATACCTGCAGAACAGTCTGAAGCCCTTTAGGTTAATGCAAGGTGTTCCTTTCAGTTCTAAGTTCTAACCAAATTAAGGTTGTTGGATACCAAATAATCACAAACTTGACTGAAACCCTGATTTTAAAAATTAGATCGTGACACAAACAATAACAGTCGTCATTTTTATTGGAAGGTGTGTTACTGGGGAGAACAAACCCTTACCTCCAATCATTTAAACCTTGGCTTCAGATTTAGTGAAAGTTTTCCAACTCCACTGAAAATGGTGGCTGCCAGTCCTAAGTGAGAGTAAACACATTCAAATTTTAACTTGTGAACTCTGTATTATGTCGCCTTATTATTATGAATGTACCAAAAACTAAAATAGGATAGAGCACCAACCAACAAAGTTGAACTTAGATTGAGTTTAATTCCCGTTTAGATACGGCTTTCAGGCTTGTGAAAGTGGTAATAAAACATGAGGTCTTACTACAAGTGAAATTTGGCATCATCAGCTACAAGATTTCATTTCAAGTCTGTTCATCACAGAACATTTCAGAGGTCTCCCATGTAAATATTCATACATTTACATAATTGTTTTAACGAAGTTCAAAATCCTTTTTTATTATGCTATCAGCACAGATATCCAACGTATGGTTTTCTCCACTCATAGATATAACAGATCTACAAACTGTAAACCTCAAGATGATGTATCTTGGAGGGAATGAAAAAAATATATATTTTTCACTCCAAAAATATGTAAAACATCCCGTTTCTGCAACATAACTTAGACGTAAGCAGGTACTCACTGGTGGAGGTCGAATTTTACAAATTCCAGACTTCTCGGCAATTGGACGTATCTTGGCAATGTAGCCCAGAGGATCCTGGAACTCCTCCCATGACGGCTCAAATACTGGACACTCCGGAGGAGGGATAAACTCTTCCACTTCCATTTCCCTGACAACAGGAAGAGCACAAGGTGAAACAAGTTAAACAACTTTACAAAACAAATGGGCACAATATTATCAAGATTTCTGTTTGTTGAGTATGTGCAACTATTTATAGGGTCCAGAATTTTAAATTAATATGCAACCAAATATGTTTTTCTAATCTGTCAAAAATACAAAAAACTAGAATAAACGTGTCACTTTCAAAATAAAGCTAGAATTTCAAAAGCAAACCAGATTTTTACAGTCTTAGTTTCTACAAACCACACCTCATTTGTTTAGTCTTGCAAAATCAATACTTCCCCATTTTACCACCAGCTCTACTTTAAAGATAGACAGTTACTTAAAATGTTTTTCAATCATTTTCACAGGACAGTAGCTTGACGGAAAAAACCGCAGGAAGCCAATTTATTGTCCAGGAAATCCCCTCCCCCAACATCAGACACAACGAAACAATTCTCAGGAACATGACGGGCCAGCAAGGGTTCATGTTACACCTTTTTAGGTTAATTTCAAACATTACCTAACTGCATAACAACAGCTACCTGATCTGACAGCAATAATTTGCATAACAGTGCTTTTCCTTTTTCTACTACATGGAAACCGGTACCAGCCATATTCCATTATTCATACATTTGTATTTCCCATCTAATTCTAGTAATGTTGAACAGTCTGGAGGTTCCTATATGTACTAACTAACCATCTTTCGGGTTTAATTTCTTAGACTGAATCACAAAGCTAAACACAACAGCTCAACTTGAGCTAATTTAAGCAGAAGACAACTAAGTACTAACAATTACATATGTGACCAACATGAAGAAATACTGTAGAAGTGTAAACAAACCCCTTAAACTTTCTCAGTTTTACTCCACAACAACGAGCAAAAAAAGACGAATGTTTGACAGATGTCAGCAACAATCACACTGAGTTTGAAAGTATATTTAGATGCATTTCGGCAATATTCATGAAAACAATCCTAAAATATACTCAATTTCATGTTGGGATTTCAAAGACAATCAATCACATTTTTCACGGGCCTTCAGGCAAACAATGGCGTTGAGCCAATGATCCCTAATGCATTAAAAGGCCAGAAAGGCATCACTACTCGTAAGTGGGCAGAGCTTGGTTTACAATTATAACATAAAACGTCCAACATTAAGCTAAATATGACACACAGTCTCGTTTTAATGTCTGTATAAACCAACATCCTTACATTATCCCATTAGCTGACAGTGTTAGCAAGTAAACTTGTGAGAACTGACGTAAAACACTACGCTTACCTTTAGCGACAGCCGTTAACAAAGAGAGTATTAAAAAAACAACAAATGCCTACAAACTAAATTAACTGTAAACGGATAGCTAAATATCATCCATCTGCCCCTACTGATAACAATGACCAGTGTTGACGTCTATTATCTAGCACCGAGAGGCCATAACACCACTAACTGCTTGGATTAGCATCAAGGCCTCCAAATTTCACATTGGTGTAGATAACTAGCATCCGTTTGCTAACGTTAACTGGAGTCAACAATGTAACCGCAGACCTGCTAACCTATGACTACACAACGCTAATAGTGTCGAGCCAACATTCAACTATAAAGTAATTTTTTTTACAAACAAAAATTCAGTTATGTATCCAGTCCGTTATAGTAAAGTGTCTAGCTGCATTCCTGTAACTGACCCGAAGACACCTCGATGTCCCGGGGTATGATAAGGACTGTGGCCGCACTCCTTCCTCTGTTGTTGGGATGACTGGTAGTTAGCTAACCAGCTGTGCTCGGTCCTGTTCTGTTGGCTAGCAAAGTTGACCGTTTTCAGCTTCGGTTCTCCATACACACCGCTCTGCCAACCGCACGAGCTTAATATAGGAGTGGCTGGTGTTCGTTTAACAGTAAACGACACTCTCAAACTTTTCTCAATAACTGTCGGGATAAATCATTTTTCGATCAACATCATGACTCTCTTCAGGCCATCCTGTGCATCTTAACGAGACGCCATCTTAGCTTTTTCTCACGACCGAAGTACAACCTCAAATCTGCACACGCCGCCTCCCACGTTTTCTTCCTGAAAGTAGTGCGCACGTACACCAACCATGTCATATAATTACAATGGCACAGTTGTGGGAGGAAGTATGTCAAAACGATGTTATGTTGGTTTTTTTTACGAAAGTTATATCAATATCACAGCATACACGCGTTTCAAAAAACAACCGTAGAAATATTATACGCACCTTGTGTTATATAACGAAAAAGAAAATTAGCTCAGGTCTTGCCTGGAATGAATGATCTTGCAGATTTGATGGAACAGGGTTTAAGTAAAGCCTAACCATCAAAACTTTTCAAAGCAATCTGGCGAATGTTGGATTATTACTTTCTAATCCTGTGGCTTAAGTTTGACCCCGACGGGGTCAGCTCTGAGTCATTTACATATTACAAGGGGGTGTCCTCAATGCTCGCAATTATCTCCACTTTAATTCATTTTTGCTATCGAACCACCAGCAATGTCCGTAAGGGTAACAATGAGCGTGAAATAGCTTTATATGCCGATGAGGTCGTTTTATTCCTCTGACAGTTAAATACCTCCCTGCCAGCGTCGTTGCATTTGATCGAAGAATTTGGTAGTATTTCTGGGTATAAAACAAACACATTGCTGCTTAGCAAAGAAATTGGCCACTCCACAACACTTGTGTACTTTTAAATTATCATCCAGTATTACATGTCTTGGTATTAAAATAGTACCCCAGTTGGAAACTATAAACTATGAGGTGATGTTGGAATTAATTTCCAAAGACACAAAAATAGAGTGTCTACCAATTTCTTTGATTGGAAGGATAAATATATTAAAAATGAACATATTACCTAAATTCATATAGGCTATTTATTCCAAAACATCCGTTTGGCGCCACCAGCTGGAATATTTTTGAAGATTAACTCATTGTTCAGGAAATGTATTTGGAGTAAGATATGTCCTCGGTTTCGGTGAGCTTTACTCTATTTTCCATTTTATGCCGGGGGTTAAAATGTCCTAACTTGTACTAGTATTATTTAGCTGCACAGTTGTGAACAATTATGTGTTATTTTTCCTCTGGAAACAAACCATCATGGGTGGATATGGTGTCACGCTTTTCTAAATTGCTATTAAACTTGTAGGGGAGACCAGGGACAGTAGCAACATCTGACTCTTTGCATTCAGATACAAATTGTGAAAAAACGTACCTTCTTCAATCAGCTTTAAATGGTTTTGACTATTAACAGATACATGTAAGTTTATTGTATAAAAATTTTGTTTGTCTAATCCAAACCATCTCTGAGTAACAGAGTCAAACACAAAAAGTGCTGCAACTGTCCCAGGTCTCCCCAACATATACTCAGATAATTTCAAGCAATTGAAAACAGCCACCACCCACCCTATGAATGGCAACATGAAAATAGCTGATTCTTTATCTCAATTTTGCCCCATTTGGGGCAACACACTATTGAACCAGGGAAGAAAGATCCAGGTTTTCGGGGATGGGCTAAAAAAAGACTAAGTAAAGTTGGTGATCTTTTTTAATGTCATTTGAGCAAATATCTAAGAAATATGGAATTCCAAGAAGGAATTCCTTTAAATAATTAAAAAATAATTAGTTTTATTATTTCATGGCAAACCCAGTCACAGCAGTTACCTGCACTCTCTCCTCTAGAAAAATAAATCATCAAGAAATGTAACAATAAGGGATTATTATAATTTTTTTTACTATTGGCTTTCAGCCATGTCTACTGAACCAACAACCCCTAGACTTGAATCTTGGAAGTCAAATCTGAAAAGGGACATTTCAGAAGAGGAATTGAAACAAATAGTCCTCTGATATTCATTTTTGTTTAAAACGAAAGCAGGAATCTGACATGTGTAAATACTATATTCACCCAACGGAGTGTCGAATCTTTTTTATAACCAACCAAATATTTGTGTTCCTATATGTGCATTATTAATGCTTCCAAACCTTTCGAAATGTAATCACAGAAAACTAGTTATTACACAAAAGAAATAATTTCTTATTTACTCGCTGATTGAATCATGGAGTTTTCAGAAATGCAACTAATGTGCAGTTTAGCCAATCAAATAAGCCACAGTGATATATATTCATTAATTTTCTATACCGCTTAGTCGGTCATGGGGGAGCTGGTGCACATCTCCAGCAGTCAGAAAGAATCCAGTTCATGCAGAAAGACCGCTGGCTGGGAGTCGAACTCAGAACCTTCTTGCTGCAAGGCAACAGTGCTACCAACTGCGTCATCGTGCAGCCCCAGTTTGAAACAAACATTCCTCTGTTATTAATTTTGGTTTAAAACCAAAGCAGGAATCTGACATGTGTAAATATTATAGTCACCCAACGGAGTGTCGAATCTTTTTTATAACCAACCAAATATTTGTGTTCCTCTATGTGCATTATTGATGCTTCCAAACCTTTTGAAACGTAATCACAGAAAGCTAGTTATCAAACGAAGTGTTAACTAGCTGATTGAATCATGGAGTTTTTAGAAATGGAGGGTCTGAAGTGGATGGGGCTAACACTGCTGTAATTACAGGTGATTGGTCTAAAATAGAAGTAATGTGCAGTTTAGTCAATCAAATGAGCCACAGTGATATTCATTCATTCATTGTCTGTGCCGCTTATTCCATAGTGAGTCGCGGGGAAGCTGGTGCCTATCTCCAGCAGTCTATGGGCGGGAGGCGGGGTACACCCTGGACAGGTCGCCAGTCGCCAGAGCAACACAGATACACACAGGACAAAAAAACATGCACACACTCATTCACGCCTAAAGGCAATGTAGAGAGACCAACTAACCTAAAAGTCATGTTTTTGTACTGTGGGAGGAAGCCAGAGTACCCGGAGAGAACCCATGCATGCATGGGGAGAACATGCAAACTCCATGCAGAAAGAAAGACCCCCGGCCGGGAGTCAAACCCAGGACCTTCGTGCTGCAAGGCAACAGAGCTACCAACTGCATCACTGTGCAATTAAATTATGCAGGGAATATGCAGGATATGTTTAATTTTGATTTTCATTTTACATTTGATCAATATTACCAAATAATGAAATAAAGAAAGTGTGACTGTACAGATTTGACTAAAATTACTATAATTCAGGTTAATAAAATATTTGTTAAAATACATCAGAACACTTTGTGCCGTTAAGTTCTGAAAGTGCTCTTTAATATCAAATAATTCACACCCACACACACCTGTTACTTCACTGCAAGGACACTTTAATTTATCAGAAGCAATAAATATTCACATCTCAGTTCTTCTTCCAGTACATGTAATACATACACAAAAAATGAAATCATGTTCAAAATAATATAAATAAGTGCACTGACATATTAACTTTTCTCAGGCCTTGAATTTGTAATTGCTGTAACTCATTCTCGCTCTGGCAGTATCAAACAATAAGAAAAAAAGAGGTCAATATTCCTTTTGGACAACATTTCCTGTCCCTGTCTTTGTTTAAAATGTGCATACCTAGAGGCACTCACATGCACGCACCTGAATACAGAATGGGAGCAGTTCATCCCATAATTATAAGAAGCCTATGTATATTTTAATATGTACATTCATGTTTATACAGTACAATCTATTCATTAAGTGCAGATATATTCATGCAAGAATAGTTAAAAAGGACACAATAAAAAGAATAGCCGTAACATACTTTGAAAATTTTGATTTAATATTCTTAACACTCTCCATACCTTCTTGAAATCCCTTTTTAAAAATTTAATTCTTCCCAAATTTTGCCATTCTTTTTCATCATCTTATCAAAGAGACATTTTAATTTTGTTCTCCATGATTTATTCTCTTCTGGATCAAAAAATATGTAGTTTTCCCTCGGTAACAAAAGGCGCTGAATATTAAATACATCAGTGCTCAATTTTATCTTGAAAAATGCAGTAGCAAAAAAGGGGAAACACTTACATAAAGCCCACAAGAAAATTTATAAATAATAAAACAAACAAAAGAACATGAAGTACAGTACGTACCAGGCATCAGAAAATATAACGAGGCATCAGAAAATAATAAAAAAATTTTCAGAGCGGTAGAAGAGGGAGGATTAGAAGAAGGCCATTTCATACTTAGGACCCCACATGTGCAAAACCACAAAGCTTCATGTAAAAACGTGCATCCTTTAACATAGAAAAAGACACAATTACCAAAATCTGATAATTGTTAGGAAATAGTCCCGGTTTCAGTCAGAAGTTTACACACAGTCATCCAGAGCAAAAAATACTATATTAATTTTAGGATTCTAATGATTTATTTAAGTTTTTCTATTTGCAGGGTGAAATGATTATGCAGTATACATCTTTAGTGATTTTTGAAAGTATAACTTGGGTCGAGAAGTTTACTTCATGTGGCATTTCTTAAATCTAGACAGGATAAAGATGACAAAAACAGGCCAATTTCTATACATACAATCCTGTTAATACTGGATCAAATGTCCCTTATCAAGTTGCATCTTGACCACATGCTTTTTGTAGCCATCAACAACCGTCTATCAAAATTCTGGCTCGACATCTGATCACTATTCTTGGCAGAATTGATTTAAATAACCTGGCACAGAACAAGGTTTTAAGGATAGTCCATGAATTTTTAATAGTCAAGGTCGGAGACATTCCCGAAGCATTACCTATTCTAGTTAGCCAAAACTGATGTGTGTTTGGGATGGTTGTTTTGTTGGTATACCCATCCATCCATCCATCCAGGAAATTGTTAGCTATATTGTTGAAACTCGGACAAAATTAGGTGTTCAAACAGGACAAAGAAGCCAAATATTCATGGAGGCAGGTTTAGGAATGATAATGCAGGCTAACTTTAGGGTTCAAACCTAATGAAAAATAAGTTAAATCCTAAATAAGCTAAGGCTTTGCCAGGAAAGCAGCCAGCTTAGATAAACTTCACAAATTCTGACAAGTGGTTTCATATCTTGCCAAGATTATCCCAAAAACTTGTTGAAGGCTACAAAAAATGCGACTTGGTAAGGGATAATTAAGCAAGTATTAGTGGGGGTGTATTTAATTTGAAACGGTATGCCCAATTTCGGGTCTGTGTGGATCAGATAAAATCCACAATACATTTAAGCTTTTGGACCTTGTTATTAAGGGATCATGAAAATTGTATGTTGTATAATCATTCCACCCTGGAATAAAATGGGTAAAATGAATCATTAAAGGCCCCAAATTAATTTCACATTCAAGCAGAAGATTACTGTTTGCGAAACCTTGACCTGAACTTGACCCTGCTTGTTTATTGATAATTAAATTTCCACTAGCACATTTAGGCATCTCTTCAATGTAGAGAAACTCATTAAATAAATTAAACTCTCAATTTTAATTTTCTTGGTCATATCATCTAAAAAGTTGATTCTGTTAGGAGAAATCTAAACTTTTATCATTATTTTAACACTAAGAAATACTGAACATTAAAAACTGAAAGGAAAATATGATAATATGTAAAGAAACCACATTTCACAAATCAGAATACCCTCCAGTGTTTATGGTGAAATGAGTATGCGCACATACTTTCTCTAACCATGTACAAACATTTTGCTGATATCATTAATCACTGATCAAAACAATGATTGGACAATATTCATTATACTCAGGTAGAGCAGGTATATCATAATATCAATAAAACGCAAGAAGCTTCAGAAACATTAAAAATATGATTTGTATCACTTGTTTGATTCCCAAACCCCACACACAAAGCGTTAACAAGCCCCATGACTCCTGCTGATGTAAGACCAGAAAGGCAGAACACCATTTAAACCTGTGATTGTTTTAGAATTTAAAAGAGAGCAACATATCTGAGGTCTTCTTTCGAATAAAAAATGCCTTAACTGCAAAGTGTAATCAGCAATAAGGTATGGAGACATCATGAAGCCAAGTAAATTATTGCAAAGTTAAGGGAGATTTTTTTGCAACTTTTTTTCTCTTTTCAATGCAAAACTACAACTGGACTGCATTCAGTGGTTCAGTCTTTATGTACAAATCCATTGTCAGCCAGTGGATACATAAACTGCAATATTTATAACATCTTGGTACTATACATGGCAATATTCTCATACATACTCATGACTTCAAACAAGTAAAACTTAAGCATTATACTCAGATATAGATTTAGTTTCATTTTAACTTATATGGCTATAGACTCTTTTTGATTGTGTGTGGCAAAAGTAGTGACTTGTGCTCATGTGGTGTTGTGTGTGCAGCTTTTTAGGTATCTGGACACAAGCCATTTACCTTTAGCTGTTCTCCTAAGCTCCACCTACATATGTGGGAAGCGGAGGTGAAAGTAACAGAGTCGGAGCAGCCTGCGTTTCCTCTTGTCGCCAGCACTGCTGCTGTTGCTTTCTGTCCGGGCAGATTTGCTTCGAGTCCGTGATCTGCCCACTTCCTCATATCTGTCCTCCAACCGGTGACCCCTGGAGCTCCACGTCCTGCTCACACTACGGTACTTATCCGGTTGATAGGCTTGGATTTGGAGCTGCCCACCGTACCTGTCGATCCAGCCCCTGTCACCTGCGGCCCCTGCTGAGGCTGCCCTTGGTGCTGGGGGGGGTGAGGGGAGAGAGGTGTAAGAGGGGTAAGGGGGGACGAAGGGGGGGGTAAAGGGGAGTGTGGTGGGGGGGGGGGATAGAGGAGAGAGGAGGGTACTGGGGCAGATACGGGACGGCGGAGGCTGCGTGATGCGCACTGACGGAGGCGGATGGAAGGTTGTGGGGCAGTGTGCCGAATATAAAGTGTGTTTGATGGGTGGAATGACTGGTTGGGTGTGGCGTTTGAGCGTGCCTGGGGTGGGTTTGGGAGTGTGCGTGGGGGTGGGGGTGGGAAAGAGACAACGTTAGTGGAGGTTTGGAACCAGGGCCAGCGACCCCTCTGGCAGATTGTGTGGGCTGCACGTGGTAGAGGGCGAACTGTGGGGTCTGGGAATGTTGGGAGAGAGGAGAAAGAGGGGGGGGACATCCTACCACCATGTTGGTGTAGCGACCCTGAAGCCCATGCAGGGAGAGCTGGGAGAGATGGGCCAGCTGTGGATGCTGGACGTGTGTTGGCCCAGCCGGAGGACGACAGGTTAGTGGGCCTCTCTGTAAAGTATGAGGGGGCACGCCTTGCAAAGGAGGGGGCACAGGTTGGACATGAAAACGATGGTGATGGTAGTAAGGTGGCGGAGGCTGTATTGTGCCCATGTGACAGAACTGTGCATGTAGTGCCTGAATCTTGGAAGCCCCCCCCTCCAACTGGCAAAGGGATGAAGGGGAGTGAGGAGGGGGTCCTCCAGTAGTCGGTGGGGGTACAGGTGCGGGGTAGGGTGGCCCCGGTGGAATGAGGGGCCCTGGTGGTTTGACGCGTTTGCTGCCGAAGAGTGAACCCAGGAAGGAGCCGCTGTTGTTGCTGCTGTTGCTCCCTCCAGGGCCGCCCCCCGCTCCTGATCTCTCTACACTGCTGGAGACTCCCCCAACTCCTGTCCCAGCAGTGGTAATTTGCTGCCCCGGCCCACCCCCCACCCCCGTTCCGGGGCTCAGGATGGGGCGGTGAGGCCGGAATTCTTCTGTTCCGTAACAGCCAGGGATCACACCTGGCACTGGATAGCGCTGGTGAGGTTGTGGGCTGCTAATGATGGAGCCCTGGGAACATAAAAACTCATCAGGTTCTAAAAAAACACACTGGAGAATTACAATCCCTCCCCCCCTTACATCACCAAACATGCTGAGGAAGATATAACTGCAAAAAGCCATGCAAGGGTCGCTTCAGAAATCACATATGCATGTTTACTCTATATGTACATGCATTCAGAAAGACATGGCACCAATTAAGGGAAAATGTTAGTCATTTAACTAATCTCAACTAATCTTTTATAGACTTACTTCCATTGTACTGTCCAGAGAACCAACACTGTTCCTGCGACCACGTTTCCCTGCACCCCATTAGGAAGAATCAGGTTAGCAAAGCGAAAAATATTGATTTGAAAAAAAAGAAAAGAATCCAGTGTCTTGCAAAAGTATTTTTATTCCGTCAAATTTTGTCACTTCAAAATGCATGTTATTGTGATTTTATGTGATAGACCAACATAAAGCATTACAGCCGCTAGTCTTTGTGGCATATCAGCTTTGGTTTAATGGATGGAAAGTGTCTTGGAACAGCAGCTCTTAATTCTTGCTTTAGTTTCTCAATTAGATTTAAGGTCTATAATTTGACTGGGCATTACTAACAGATTAATATGCTTATATTTAAACCATCCAAATGCAGCTCCGGCTTCCAGAGTTACTACAACCATAGGCCTGTTTTGCTGCTTCTCTGTTTAATGTTCTCCTTGGCTGGCTGTGAGTTTATGTTTATGACTATGTCAACTTGGGTTTGTAGTTTAACAATACTGTTTCCATTTTGGATGATGGAATGATAAGTACTCTGCGAGGTGTTCAAAGCTTTATAAAGTCTATTGGTTGAACTAGATTTTTTTCTGGGTTA
The DNA here is from genome assembly GCA_036173005.1 of Crenichthys baileyi. Lineage (NCBI taxonomy): Eukaryota > Metazoa > Chordata > Actinopteri > Cyprinodontiformes > Goodeidae > Crenichthys > Crenichthys baileyi. Next base: position 1,703,850 of record JAHHUM010002594.1, on the reverse strand, counting down.
TCAGAGCAAAGGAGGCTGAGTACAAATTGGATGCCATACATTTTAGATTCTTATTCATAGAAAAATTTGTGAAAAATCTATCAGTGTTTTTAAACTCCAAGAAATTAAATTTATCAAATCTAATTTGAATTGGTCTATGACATTAAATCCAAATAAAATACAGAGTTTGTAGTTGTAGGGTGACTAAATATAAAATGGTCAAGGGGTAAGAATATTTTGCAAGGTACTGTATGAGCCTTGACTAGACCTTAGCAAGACAGAGGAGCTAGATGTAGCATTAGAAAGAGAGAGCAAGATCAGGCAACCTGAATCAGAAGAAGTGATAGTAAATAAACAGTATTGACGCCGTCTCAGTGATAATGTTGTCTCACCTGTGTCCGAGAGGTCCCTGAGAGATGAGCTGAGTGCTGTGCGTTTGAGACCCTCACCCACTGAGCAGTTGTCATCAAAACTCGTCCTTCCCAAGGTGCCATTCACAACATCGCTCTTCACACCTATGCCTCCACCAACCACAGTGCCAGTCAGTAAGCTGGGCCGCATCACACCTTTCTGCTTCTCCAGTTCCGCTGCAAATTTACACAGAATCACGAGGGAATATTAAATGAGGGAGAGACAAAACACAGAAGAATGAGCTGCATAGCAACAACAGAAAACATTTGGGTAAGTTTCCATTCTCTGATGCCCAGAAACATGTAGAAAATGGCTCTGATAATCAACAACTACAATTTCATTCATATAAATGACCAGCAGATGGGGCACTTACACTCCACTCTGTATTTCTCCATCTCTTGCACTTCAGCAATACTCTCCCTGAGGTCGCTAACAAAGCGGGTGCGGTCTTGCTGACTGGGTGCCATAAACACGACAAGAACCTTCCTCTCTCCGCCTAGGCTGGATGAGGACAGCCGGATGCCATGAGGGTAATCTAGTTGGAAACAGCGGCATTACTGTTATAATCAAACAGGGAAATTAGGTTCAACTGAAAGATGCAAAAGGAAAAAGTTTCTTACATGAGTTCTGAAACATGTGCACTTGCATGTCAACCAAAGGGAAAGATTGTCTGAAACTATAAGTGACTGATGTTTTCTTCTTTTGGAAGATTTTGGTTACCTGGTGCACAATAAGAAATGTATATATTTACAGTGCTTGATCATTTATTTAAACTTCTATATCATATCAGTCTGAAGGTCAGCCTTACCACTAGCAGGTCATTAAAAAGGAAGACCTCTCGTTGGTGAACCCCTGTCCTCTGAGGTCTGTTGGGGTCAGGCACCTCGTAGAGCTGGCAGCAACACACCAGCCTGCGATGAGGAAGGGAGAGCACCTATGTGGGCAAAGAGGCAGAGAGAGACCAATGGCGTTTAACAAAAAAGAACCATTACAAATCCTCTTATGATGCCTTGAACAGTTGTAGGAACTCACAGGCTTCTTGCCAACAATGACTCTTTCCACTGCCTGCACCTGCGATACGTGGTCATCATTTGTCCGTAACTCCCACTTCTGTATTCGCTGGTAGATCCCAACCAACAGGTCCCGGGGTATATCCTGACCATTGTCCACACCTTGGGTTGGATGAAGACATTAAAGGTTTTAAAAAATAATGACACCAAACAAATGTATACTAATGTACAGGTTATTAAAGAACACTATAGAAAACGTCTTATTAGTACAACACAGTCTAATACCTTAAACCTTAACAGTGTTAGAGTCCAACAGCAAGGAGTGTGTGCATGCTGAAATTCTTGTGTTTTATAAAGTGTTGCTATTAGCATATGGGTCAGCACCTCTCAAATTCTTGATGAAATCTTCTAGTTTCATCTTCCTCTCCGCTTTGATGTTGGGGCTATACATGTCTGTGTTGAGGAGGATTATGGCAAACGCCAAAATGAAGATGGTGTCAGGGTTCTGGAATTGCCGCACCAAGGTCGGATTGCACACACAGTACCGCTGACTGAAAACAAAAGGAAGTAATAGAAACCTTATATAATTTGGATCTAGTTAAGACCCAGCCAAAATTTACATATGGGGCCCAAGATTACAAGATTGGCTCAAAAGTGGCCCTCCTTGTGTCCACTGACAAATATGGCCCATATTAATTGCAAATATATATTGATATACATCTAATAACCCTTACTGGTTTGAGACACAGCTAAGGCCTAAAGAGTGTCCAGCTGGCCTTACCAATAAGGGTTGTATTTAGTCCACCGAAGTGGGTCACATAAGAAACTTGCTTTACCTATTCACCTTTACATATTCAGCCTGAACTAAGTCCTTATGGGGTCCACATACACCTGCTGGCTGGGCAAAGCGATTGAAATACATTTCTCTTTAGCTATTTGTCATATACAAACCTGAACGCCTCTATGAGCCTCTCCACCTTTTGCGCTTCCCCTTGAACTTTAATTTGCGCCTGGAATTTCCTCAAAGCATCGTCGATGTCCATACCTGAGAAATCCATCTCATCCACCACACAGCTGCAAAAACACACACACAACTCAGAGGTTTTGGCTGAATTTCTTTCACACCAAGCATACTTGGGCTTGAGTATCAGCATTACATAATTCTTATCACATTGTCTGTGTATGGTGGTGGGTTGAGTAAAGGTCTAGAAAATCCCATTGCTTCAAAGGTTCCCCCTGAAGCTGCTGGACTATACAGATATACAGATATCTGCAGCTTTTGCTTTTTGTCACTCTTGAAGGTTTCAGATGATCAAACAAATTTAAAAATGACAAAAAGCAGAACTGGAATGATGCCTTCAGTTTTTTTAAAGAAAAAATTAAATACAATGAGAATCAAAGTCAGTGACATCTGTCAGTCTGCGATGGGTTACAAGAGTCATTCTAATCCTTTGAGACTTCAGTGAGCCACAGTGAGAACAAATATCCACAAATGAAGAAACTATGGAAAGGCATGAAACAGTGGTGAACCTTCTCAGGTGTGGCCAGCAAACCAAATGTTACTCCAAAAGTACATAGATGACTCATCCAGATGGTCTCTGAAGAACCAAAACAATCACACTACAGGCTTCACTAGACTCTGTGAAAGCCCGTGTTCATGATTTACCACTTAGAAAGGGACTGAGCAAAATGGAATCCAGCTTTTACGGCAGAAACCACTGCTAACCAAAAATAAATGGTAAATGGCCTGCACTTATAGCGCTTTATCAAATCTGAAGACCGGAAAGCTCTTCATACCACCCATTCATACACACATTCACACTCTGACAGTAGTAAGCTACATTGTAGCCACAGCTACCCTGAGGCAGACCGACAGAAGTGAGCCTGCCATACAATCGGCACCACTGAACCCTATAAGCACCATCAGCAGGCAAGTCAGGATAAATGGATGGAGGAAGGGTTCTAACTGGCAACCTATTGGTTAAAATACCACTTGAGCCACAGTCGCCCACAGAAAAAAAGCAAAGGCCCATTTACATTTACCAAAACAAATCTTGATGATTCCCTACACTTTTTAAGAAATATTTTCTGGACTGAAGAGACAACAGTTTGGAAGGTGGAGTAGTCAAATCAAAGTCTGGACATAAATCCAATAAAGATGCCTTAGCATGACCTTTCATTCATGCTTGGTAACTTCTCCAACTTCTCTGAATTAAAGCATATTTGGCGAGAAAAGTGGGCCACAATTCCTTCACAGTGACGTAAAACACTTACAAAAACTTGATGGGAGTTGTTAATGCCATGAGTGGCAAAAGTAGTTATTTGGTTTAGAGGGCAATCATTTTTTCACATAGGTCAACGTTGGTTTGGATAACGTTTGACTCAGTAAACTAAATAATTATTTAAAAACAGTTTATTGTATTTACACAGACTTACTTTGACTTTCAAAATTTGTTTGAGGATCTGAAACATTTAAATAGGACAATAAAGTAAAGATAGAATAACTCTGTAAGGAGCTAAATACTTCTCCACAGCAGTTTTATACATATTTCTTTTTAATACTTACTCCAAAACATCTTTGTTGAACTGTTTCTGCCGGTTTCCAAGAAACTCGCCAATCATCTGCCGGCTAAGGCCCTTCCTTTCCAAGAGGAAGTGAGCAATCCCAACAGGAGTGTCTGATACAAAACCTCTTTCTATCAGGTACTGGATGCCTTTTTCTGGTTTCCTATAGTTGAAGCAAAAAAAATCATGAACCTTATCAATGTCCATATATGGACATGAAAATATTGCACTTGGATGGAACTGCAGCTCACTTGTTGAAGAGATTGAGACCAATGCGGTACTGACGTCTCTGCACCACATCGCTGTTGAAGGGTGGAGAGTCCCAGCTATGGCGGCTCTCCCTCTGATACGTCTGCTTGCCCAGAGGAGGAAGAGGCTCCTGCAGGCTGTCCTGAGATGAGGAGCCTGAGCTGCAGTTGACTGTCTCGTTGGAATTGGTGGTGGAGTTGAGGGAGTCGTTATCTCCATCAGAGCAGCAAGGCTGCTCCAGAGCACCGGATGGCAGAGCTGTTGAGGAGGAAGATGACAGAGGGGTGGTTGGGGGCTGCTGGGGGGAGGAAGAGGATGAGGGTGTGTCAGGGTACTGATGGTGGTGGATCGGATGGTGGTGATGGTGGTGGTGGGCTGCCACCTGATGTGGGATATGTGTTGGTATGGATCTGCCAGGTGGCCTGGTCTGACCCTGGGCAGCTGCCGCGGAGGAGGAGTGGGTGTCTGAGTTCGGGGTGTGCTTGAGGGTTCCCTGTGGGGAGCCTGAACCTACCCCAGGTTCCTGCTCATAGACTAACTGTCTGCTGAGGGACCCTCGGTCTGAACGATCACTCATGTCTACTGAGCTGTCACTGGGTGGCTCAATAGTAAGCAGAGGCAAATGGGCCCCCCTTAGTCGGTAGTCTCTGCACTCTGTGCATGGGGTGCTGCGCCTGCTGTTGCTGCTGCCCCCTCCTTCAGTATCCCTGCTGTCCTCACGCCCTCCAACACCACCGCTAGGGCCCCAGTACTCTGTATCTGTGCTGCTGGGTGCCCGGTCAAGGGACAGCGGAGAAGATGGCATCCCATCATCCATGTAAAGAGTAACGTCACTGTAAGAGGTGGCAGTACTGTCGCCGTGCATACTGAGTCCTCCTCCAGCTCCTCTCCCTCTTTCTCCCAAACCTCTTTGGGAGGATGGGTTGCTGCTGCTACTCCACATGCACTCTCCAAAGTCTTCACTGATAGGTCCACCCTCCCTGCTGCCCTCCTGGGAGTCATCGCGACCCGCACGGCAGGTAAGGGCATCATCAATCGAGTCGGCTAAGGACTTGACCTTGTGGAAACACGAGAAGTGAAATTATCAAGGCCAAATACATTCTTCAGTTTTGTCAGTTTGAGGTTATAAAAAATATATTCAGTTGAATTCATCTTTATTTATATAGCACCAAATTACAACAAATATCATGTCCAGGCACTTTATAAACCAAAGAGGTCCAATTCATATCAAGTTATACAGGTCCATAAATTATTTAATTAAGTCCAGTAATATCCAATAAAGAAGTCATAGATTCAAATACAAACAGTTGAAAGTAAGCCAAATATAGTGCAATACAATGACAGTTAGTAGATCACATAATGCCGAATGGTGGAAAGTTATCCATCTACACAAGTTCAACTATGGTGACAACCAACACTCAAATCTAAATTTTCACACAGTTAACTCCCCCACTATAAGTTCTAAAAAAACACCTGGACAAAAGACTTCTAATTAAAACAGAGATTGAATCTCCAAATCTTCAAGATATAAAGGTTTTAAATGACCTTGTTATGCAATTATGATCAAGAGCTGATTGTCAATTCATGTCAAAGCTTCTGTTAAATGTCAATATTCTTATTTTAAAGTTGGATGATTCAGAAAGCTGTTAAAATAATTCATAATTAAATCATGAGAAGTCCTAACTTTAAATAGTGTGCATTGCCTCTGGGTTTAAAGAAACGGGGTAGGAAAAAGAGAACATAGTCCATTTTATTGTTGGTTGTCCATTGCAATGTGGTCTACTGCTCTTATTAGTGATCAGGCTTGTGATGCCTTCTTCCACAGAAACTAAGGTCTAAGTGTTAACACAGAGATTTAGATGAAGGACGGAGAAAAACAGAAACAACAAGTTGCTAATCACCATGGAAGATTTCAATTGCAATAAATATTTTTGTACCATGTAGGTTTTTTTTCTTAGCTTTGTTTAATTATTGTGAAAAACTCCTCCAAAGTTTTGCTTTTTGCTTCTCCTTCACACCTCCAACGTGCTCGGCATTACCCAGGGACTCTCTTAAGAGCATTTTTTAATCCCATTTGGTTCCAGAATGATCCAAAGTGAAGACATACCATCTTTTCTGACAACCTTCTCCCTTCCAAATGTACCTTCAGGCATTATAACTCATAATTTGGTCATATCTTAAAAATCTGGAGAGACCAGTTAAAACTTTTGGTAAAAGTTAAACCTTAACTAAGTAACTTGAACCAGTGTAGGGATTTTATTTTGTGTTTTTTCTATCACTTACATAAATTATTATGTAATTGATCTTATTGTAATTATTGATTAATGTAGTTCTGGAGTACATGTAGTTTTTTGTAGTGATTAAAAATATTATTTTGATAAATATACAAAATCTCCTCATTCCTACAAAATATGTGATAAGATTAGGAAATAATTTCTACTTCATGTTGATTTTTCAGTATACATGCGACTGAGACTAATTTATGTTACTCTAAAATAGTTTAGTGTAGCATATAAAGGCTACATCACCCAACTGCAAAGAATCAATGACTTTGCAGGAAGCACGCTTCCTAAGAAGCATGTGGCAAAAAAATCTGAAGTAATTAGTGCTCTATCCATTTACTTCAAAAGTTTTATCTTTGGCTTGTGTGTTTCTGCTATAAAGCGGATTAGAGCTTATGAAGCTGATGGTTTCATAAAATCCCAACAGTCTACCTGTTTGGAGAAGGAATCCTCCAGATGGGTGTAGTCTGTAGAGCGGCCGGGATCAGGGGAATGAGGAGGCCCTATGGCCACACTGTGTGTGAAGTTGGTCTGTGTCTGTGCCTGTTGCTGGGGCTGCCGCTCGTCGAAGGAGTACTGCAGTCTCATGTTGGACAGGATGATGCGGCGTGTCATGCGACTCTCTGAGGCAGAGCTTCGGAGGCGCTCAAAGTTCTTATTCATGCGATATTGTCTGAAGGCCGTCTGAATAGTTTTGGCTGCTCTGCGACTTACAAAGGAGCCTCCATACTTTCTCTCCAGCATCTCCACCTGGACAAGGTGAGAAAGATAATTTGTTGATAGAGCTTTGCGCTCATTATGACAGGAACCCCGTTTACACAATGTTTAGTGCTCTTTACACAGCCAGCCTGAAAAAAATTACTTGTGATCATTTAAAAATTGTATCACAAAGCAACCCTAAACTTGAATGTATTTCACAGGGATTTTATGTCAAAGTAGTAGATAATTGTGAAGTGAGAGAAAAATGATGCATGTTTTTTAAAGATTACATCTAAACAAAGGTTACAAAAATGTGAAACCATGGTGTGCATTTATATTTAGTCCCGATTACTCAACACTTTGTAAAGTCACTTTTCGCTGCAATTACAGATGAATCTTTGGTATCCAGAGACTTAAAGTTTTGCCCGTTCCTATTTGCAAAATAGGTCAAGATCAGTTAGGTCTGGACTTTACCCGGGAGATTCTAAAACATGTCTATAATTTGATGTAAATATTCAGTTCCATCTCTAGCAGTTTATTTAGGATGAACATGGAGCTCAGTTTTATGTCCTGTGCAGCCTCAGCATTACGTTTTCTGCTGGTGTTGCCCCGCATCTAGTTCCAACTATTTTCCATATCAGAACTTATCAGCTTCTATGTAAAAAAGAATCGCCACAGCATGATGATGTCAATACCATGTTTCACAGTGGGGATAGTGTGTATTTAAGATGCATGTGGCCCAAAAACTTAATTTTGGGCTCATCTAAACCAGAGCTCCCTCTTCCATGTTTGCTGTATACCCTGCAAGGTTAGCAAACTGCGAATAGGACTTCATCTGGGTTTCAAACATTACTTCTTACAGTGGCTGACTTTTATATGACTAATCCATAAAGGCCAGATTTGTAGAGTGCATAGCTAATTTCCTGCTAAAACATACTCCTACCTTAAGAACACCTGGACTTATACTGAGATGAAATTACACACTGATTGACCAAATTTACTAATTGGGAGCCCTCCAAACGCAGTTGGCTGCACTAGATTTTATTTAGAAGTATCAGAGCAAAGGGGGCTGAATGTAAAAGCATGCAACACTTTTAAGATTGCTCTCTATAAAAGAACTTTGAGAACTACACATCATTTTCCATCGACTTCACAGATAAGTTACTGGTGTTTCTGGTTGTGAAACACAATATGAAAAGGGTAAAAGGTCTGAACATTGTTATTAATAGTACTGCAAAACTCTTTACAGCTCGTCACTCTAATTATACAATGAATATCATTACCTTCTTATCCTGCAAATCCGTTGAGAGCTCATAGCTATCAGAGAGGGCCTTGCATCTCTTATTTTCCTCCTCCTCTTGCTTGCGGAGGGCCAGGCTTGCCGGCTGGTGGCGGGTTCGTAGGGCCCAGGCCAAGCTGGCCGAGCTGGATGTGACCACGCTGGCGGGGCCCCTTGAAGCAGAGGGAACACCGCTGCTGCTGTCACTGTAGCGCTCTGAGCCGTGAAGATAAGGCGACTGGCTGAAGGAGCTGTCTTTGTGTGTGACCGTCTCCGGACACTGGGACTCCCCTTCCACACTGAAGAAGACAACAAGAAGCAGAAGTTAGAAGAATGCGTCATGAACAGCTTGAGAAAACACAGTAGATATCAGTGTTGTCCACAATAACATGCTAAATAATCCTTCAGCATTGCTAAAACTGGACTTACTTGTAATTCTTAGAGCGGCGTGAACCCAGCCACCTCTTACCGGAATTCATTGTGAACTTCAGGGTTTATTTTATGCAGTGTCAGCTCCTGACAACATTCCCTGTTTACAAGGTGATTTGGTAATTCGACCAACATAAATGTTTCTGTCACCCATCCACTTCTGTTCAAGAGTTCAGGGTTAAGTTAATATTTTGCCAGGTCAACATATCTTTCCTTAGTATTATGCGGTCCTTGTTTGACAAGCAGAGCAGCAGTAAAACTTTCTGACAAGTCAGCTGCTACATAAATACATTTCTGCAGCGCCGCATACCAGTAAATCTAACCTGACAGGAAAAACCAGCCTGTTATGTCAGCAGCAGCTATATAAACAGCACTACCAGTGTACTGGGGAATATGAAAAAATGCATTAATCAAAATGCTTTTCAAGGTTTCGATTATCCAGAAATATTCACAAGTTATCCAAGATTAAACGTCTGCAGCCAGAAATTTTAATGATCATCAAACTTATCCGCAATCGAGAAAGTCCAAAAAATCTTCCAGTCCTGCTACTTTCTGACTAGAAAAGTCCACTCGAGTCAATCCCTGTGTGTTTGTGTGTTTGGGAAAACAGCTACAGTCACATGTTCCTGCCTACATTTCTTCCTGTGTTGGCCACACCCCCTTCTGTCAGCCGTGTCCGGTCTCACACTGAGTGCAGCCAGGATCAGGGATGTGTTTAGACATTACATTCAGCTCAAGAAAATGCTGATTAAAATGGCAAAGCGTTTCTAAAAATGTGTTAAGGTCACTAGTTACGATTACAAAGAAAAACCGAAATGAACTGTCTGTCCAGCATTGTTTCTCCCTGAACTGTTACTTTTCAGCTGTACTGCAAAAACTTCCTGTTTAAGAGCTGAGTTAGTGAAAAAAAGCAATCCTCAGGAAACAAGCAGCCCTTTTTAATTAGTTAAAATCAACATGTTACAATGGATTCTGTGGAGTTTCAAACATCCCAGCTGCCTCTTTACATCAAGACCTGGAATTTTTGGAGTGGGCAAACGGGAAAGCATTGTACAATACAACGTCCTTTAGCAGGACATCCTGTGCCTTTAGCAACACATGACAGCTCAATGATTGTTGAGTGTATTAACAGAGTGAGAGCAGTGCAGCCATGTTGCATAACATAAGCTTTGTAATAAAAAGTCCATTCAAACCTCTATAAGGAGGTAATTATTATTATAATCTGATGTTTTACAGCAAGTCTAACAATCTAACTATACTATAAGCCTTCTTATGCCTTCTACACTGTTAATATTGTGCTTTTCCTCCACTTTGAGCAAATAATCTCCTCTTGTAGAGTTTATTATGTGCAGCACATTTTTCAGTCCTCCTCCTCTGCTCCTTCAATAGAGAAACAGAGAACAGGGAGGGGGTTGCTTGGTGACGGTTGCTGTTGGACTTTCGTGGGCGACTAGGCAGTTGTTAGGATAAAAAACGTTGTTGCCATGGCAGTGTATTGACTGTTATCATCTTTAAGGTGGGTGTTGAGGATGTTGCAAAGGTTGTGAATGACAGTCTAAAGAATACTTCACTCCTTATGTAAATTGATGAAATAACATTTTCTGAAGGGAGTTAAATAAATAATGATCAGAACTAAAGACGACATCTTCCAGAATCAAGAACAGAAGTCCAGCTGCCTTCTTTTTAAGCTGTCAGTCACAGAAGTGACTGAGTGCTTATGAGGAGTGCAATGAGGAGGAAGTGACAGGAAGAAAAATACAGAGCAGCAGGTTATAAGGTTTATACTATTTCACAGCAGACGCAGCTCATCTCATCAAAAATAACCTGGCATGGTTATTCTTTAAAGAGTGGCTGTTCCAGATATAAAAGGGCGCTAAGTGTTGTGCAGCATGCATAATCACCTGTATCCTCTGATGCTACTGATCAGATGATGAAAATACTGACAGTGGAGAGAAAAACTTATTTGACAAGTACTAAGGGCCCAGCAGAAATATAATTGCCCCAAACAGAAGGAGGGTTTGAAGACCATAGAGCTATATAGTTTCTATCAGTCACGGCTTAATTGTCCATCATCTTCCACCTATCTGAGTGAAAAATCCAGGAGGGAAAGCCAGACAACCCTTTCCCAAGCAACACCCTCCAGCTCCCATTCCAATGTTTTCCAAAAGCCAGAGTGCATATGTAGTCGCTCCAGTGGGCTCTGGGTCCATCACAGATTCTTATCCCAGCAGGATGTGCCTGGAAAAGCTCCAAAATGAGATCTTCAGTAGGAATCCTTTTTAGAACCAACTCAACTGACTCTTTCCAATGCAGAGAAGCAGCAGATCTGCCTCATGCTCCTCCCTCAAACCTTGAAGTCTCAGTCTAGCTCTCCCAGATATGATTCTCATTATAGCTGCTGTAATCCAACTCCTTGTTCTTTCAGTCAGGATTGACATTAGATTGGGGGTCAGAACATGAATGGACAATTAAATTCATAGCTTTGCTTTTTGGCTCAGATCTTAGTTCACCAAGACAGACCAGAGCAGTGCCAACATTACCCGAGACAAGGCCGCAGTCAGTCCATCAATTATCCATTTCATCCTGCCATCACTTGTTAACAGGACACCAAGATATTTCCTCCGGTTGAGGCACAGACCAACCCCCGATGCGGAGATAGCAGTCCATGTTTTTCAAGTTGAGTTTCCTGATCCAAAAGGTCTTTTCTTTACAACAATCCCAAGGGGCAACAAGGGGGCAGCTCACATAGAGTCCAACCTGCATTGGGAACAAACTCGACTTGAGCCAAGGATGCGTATACAGCTATTGTACAACAGCTGGCCTTGTCTGAATCTGAATATTAATCAGTGATATAACATTTTAAATGCTTTAAATGCAGGTGACTTGAATTAAAATTTTTTTATAAGCACTTACAATTGCCATGATAATAATTAACTAAAGTGATAGTGGCATCTAACTGCCAAGCTGCTAAATGCAAATCAATGAATATCCTTTTTACCATTTTCCCCTCCCAAGTACATTGGATAAACTATTGTATTTGTGGAAAAACTAAACTTCATGCAAGAGTATACCTATGTGCCATCTGTAAATAGTATTATGGCCTGTTTTAAGGTAGTAGAACACAACTAATATTATTTGATCTGGTGTTATCCAGCTGCTTGAGTTATTTTTCTGCTTCTTTGTGCAAACTCATGACATTTCAGGTATTACTTCTCACAGTAGGATCACTACCCGACCCACCTCCAGATTCTATTCACCCTTTCCCATTCACAGTCAGCCAGCTCTGCAGGATTTCTTTATCAGCACGCGACTCAGCTGTCGGATCATAATTGCCTAGTGTGTCTTGTACCTTTCCAGTGGTTAAATACAGACTGACTTTGCTTGCTTACTTTTTCCACACATAGCAAAGTCTTGAGTATGTTTGGTTTTCTTTCCTGATTTATGCTACTTTGTTTGCAAGATGTTCCTTTGGGTACAAACTATCGCTTATTTAATCATTCAATATTTTTAATATAAAAACTAATCTTTGTAACAGATCCTTGGTTGTTTTGCTTACTTTGGCTTTAATCTATTGTGCTTAATAACGATAGGTGTCCAGTTAGTTGAAATACATTTTTTTGTCTGGGTTAAACTGAATTGACTGAATATAAATTGAGTAAATTAATGCTTTTCTGGCAGCAACCTTTGCAGCAATCATAACAAGTGATCTTTGTTCCTCTGCACAGCAACTTTCAGTTTTTTTCCATTGATGTTCAATAGGATTAAGATTTGGGCTCATAGAGAGCCATTAAAGAGTAGTCCAATGTTGCTTTTTAGCTGTCTTTGAGACCTTTTAGCTGAATGTTTTGGGTCATTATACTGTTGTTCCAGGATGGTCTTGATGGTCGTGGTTCTCCGTTGTTGTCTGCACAGAATTAAGGTTTCCCATAACAGGCCTAAAGCAAAACTGAGCCCCTTCCATGTTTAACAGTTGGTTAAGTCAGTATTCTTTTCTAAACATTTTATTTTACCTTCTGTAAACATTTTGCTGAAATGTCTCTCCAAACAAGTTCCAGTTAAACACCAGAGGTGGATAATAACTAGTTACATTTGCTCAGATGATTAAGATTTTGGGAAAAAAAGTATCTTTTGGAGTAGTTGTACTGCACGATATATTTTACTTCTACTTAAATATTATCTCAAAGTAATGCTACTCTTACTTGACTACAAATTCTGACTACTTTACCCCCTTTAGTTACTTCACCGAATGATGAACAACTCGGTTTTAACAAAAAATTCACCAGATACACATTTACAGTTTACATTAAAACGAGACTTCTTGTTTGTACTTAAGCATCATTGTGTGAAAGTTACTATCTGTCCAATGAGCCTGTAAAGCCTGCACAGTCATTTGGAGTTCAATGAATATCCAGTAAACAGTAAATATTGTCACTGGTAGTACTTTGCACTGTTCTAACATATAAACTTAACCTTCTGTAAGTATTGGTTTGAAAAGCTTTATGTTGTAAAAGAAATTGGTTTGGAAATGTGTGTTTTCTGCCTGAATGTATTATTTGTACTAAGTTTTATTTCAGTCTTTAAAATACCAGAATTTGCACATAACTTTATATATTTTTGTCTTTTTTATTACATAATTTTTACAAATTAAATCAGGTGTTATAATCAAAAGGTTTGGCAGTCTTTTTACCAAATACCTTTTTAGTTTTATATGAATAATTGTTTGGATGGCTACTTTGTACTTTGTACAGGTTTGGGCTACTCTGCCCATCTCTGTTAAACACTTTGTAAAACATTCACTTTAGGAGCATCAACAAATCTGTCTATCTGTCTCTAACTATTTTCAGATAACTTTGTAGAGTAACCAACAAGTTCTTTGTTGTCTGAAATTTATCAAATACTAAAGGCATGAACTTATACACTGGACAGCTGACTTTAATCATATCAAAGAAATGAAGAGTTATAATGAGCTGTAACAAATGTCTCCCTTTCTGTAAATCGAATTAATTGAAGCGGTTGACATTTACTGTACAAAAGACAAACAGCATTCACTTTTTAAATTAGAAAATCTGTCTAAAAATTAAGTATTTGCAACAAAATTGTTAGAGCTCTAAAAAAGATGGACATTGTTTCAGATTTATTTTGGTAACATCAGTTTACTCACTTTTACAAGCACCTGAAAAAACCTCCCTGTTTTTCCATATTGCACAAGAAATAAACACCTTGAATTTTATTAGTAAGACGCACAATTCGTGTTAAAATTCAAAAATCTAATCGCCTCATTTTCTCAGGGGAGGTAAGATCTGAAAACCCTAACAAAATCTGGCATCTTTACTCATGCCAAATAAAGGCTGTACTCTTGAGAACTTCTGCAAATATAGAAAAATGCAGTTACAGCTTATTTAAAAAAAATCTGTAAGGAGTTTAAAATAAAAAAAGATAAAATACAGTAACTGAAAAAAAGATGTCGAATAAATACAGTTTTGTTGTATGAAACAGAAATGTGGCCATATCACAGCTGGCAGCTCATCATTTATGTAAGAAAGCCTGTTTTCTCATTGCAGAGCCAGAGAGAGAAAGTCTCTCTTGAGGTTTCCTCCTGAGGACCAGCCAACAGTATCACTACCTCTCACCATTTAATTGGAACTGAAACAGATGGCTGGACTCTAATAAACTTGGGAGTGGTCACAGATAAGAGTTTAAAGAATAAAACAAGTCGGTAGAAATTGAAAATTGAACGAGGGCTGCTGAAAAAGCACAATGTCAGCTTCTCTGGCTCCTGTCCTCCAATCATAAGATATTGATGTGATGGTGTGTGTGTGTTTGTGGCTGTGACTGAACCCACAGCAGGACACGAATCTGCTGGATTAACCTCTCTGCAGTGTGCCATGGGGAAGCCAATAACGGCATCCATTTGGGAGTCGAGTCATTTCCGCCACAGCATTGACTCAATGTAGTTGTCTCAAATGGTTTCCAATCGTTTCACCATTAAACTTCAAAATAACATTTGATCGTTTTAAAGCTCAGTATCTGATACAGTACCTTGCAAGCAATCTCCACCCTTTAAACTTTGTTTTTGATTTTAACCATGAACCTCAATGTATTTTATTGGGATTTTATGTGATAGACCAACACAAAGTAGAGCATAATTGTGAAGTAAAAGGTTTTATAATAAAAGTCAGAAAAGTGTTGCCTGCATATGTATTCAGTTACATTTACCCTGATACCCCTAAATAAAAAGCTGTGCTACCACTTGCGTATAGAGGTCACCAAATTGGTAAATAGAGTCCACCTGCATGTCAATTTAATTTCAGTATAAATCCAGCTCTCCTTTGAAGCCTCAGAGGTTTATTAGAGAACATTAGTGAACAAACAGCATCATGAAGACCAAAGAACACAGTAGACAGGTCAGAGATACGTTTGTGCAGATGTTTAAATCAGGGTTAGGTTATAACCCCGGCATAACAGTATCCCAAGTTTTAAACATCTCACAGAGCAGGGTACAATCCATGATTCAAAATAAAATATGAAACAACTGCACAACTACCAAGACATGGCTGCCAACCTAAACTGAGCGGCCCCGCAACTAGGGAGTTGATCAGCGAAGCATCCAAGAAGGCCATGGTAGCTCTGGAGGTGCTGCAGATTTCTACAGCTCAGGTGGGAGAATCTGATCAGACAACAACTATTACTTGTGCACTCCACAAATCTGACCTTTTAGGAAGAGTAGCAAGAATAAAGCAGTAGTTAAGAGGAAGATATAAGAAGCCCCGTTTACAATTCAAGGCAAACATATGGAAGTATGTGCCCTTGTCAGATGACACTAAACTTTTTTTGGCCTCTATGTAAAAGGCTACATGGGGCAGAAAAATTAACACTGCACATCCTGCTAAACACACCAGGGTGAAGCATTGCACTGGCAGCCTGTTGCTGTGGAGATGCTTTTTTTCAGCAGGGTCAGGGAAGCTTGTCCAAACTGGAAGAAAGATGGAAGGAGTTAAAAACAGGACTAACCTGGAAGTGTTGTGGATCAAGTGTGGATCAAGAGGTGGAAGCTGCAAACAATTTGAAACTCGGATGACAGTTTAACTTCCAGCAGGACATGACACTAAAATACAGCCAGAGCTACAGTGTAAGGGGTTTGGATGAAATGATTTCTATGTGCTAGAAAGACCTAATCAAAGCCCAGACCTAAATCTAAGTGAGAATCTGTGGCAAGACATGAAACGTGATGCTCACCATCCAATGTGACAAAGTTTGGGCTCTTATGTAAAGAATAATGGGCTAAAATGTCAGTCTGTCTTATGTCTGTGTCTATGTATGCCTTTTGTAGATGTTTACCCCAAAAGACTTGCAGATTATAATTGAATAGAAAAGTGGTTCTGTATATTAATAACTCAGAGGTACTGTGTACAAATGCACACCACACTTCAAATTTTTTGTTTGTAAAATGCATTTTAAAAAACACATACTTTTTTCTTCCACATCACAATTGTGCACTTCTTTGTGTTGGTTTATCAGATACATACAGTTTTAATGCATTTAAGTTTGTGGTTGAAAATTGAAAAGAATCATTCTGCAAGGCACTATACATGATGCTCAGGGCTCTCCTCTGTGAGACTCCAGCTAATACCTTTGGTTAAACCTGTGTGTGATAAGTCTCTGTAACAATTTCAAGGTTTAAAATGATACGGTAATGAAACAACTGTTGGTGGAGCAGTTTCTGTAAATCTGATTTTCTTCTTTCAAATTGTCAAACTGAATGGAAACAATAAAATCATTCACAAGTCAGATCTGAGCATTCTTGTGTCGCAAACACTCTCCAGCCGCTCTTCTGCTTCACATTTTCCTGTGACCATCAAGTTTAAAACTGAAACGAGCTCAGAGGAGGCATCAAAATTCCTGCTATGTCAGATTGTTCAAAGGGCCACAAAGTGAGGCAGGGGGAAGCATCTTTAAGCATAATCTCTTTGGATAATCTAAGGCTCTCATGCAAGAAAGACTAGGAGATAGGGATTGTGTAAACAGATGCTGTCACAGAAAAATGTAAAAGTTAACTGGAAAGTGACTGTTAGTTCTGCTTATCTCTACTTATTAGTAAATTGCTTTCACTTTCTGAAGAAATCGTATTTGAGGAAGTTGCTCATTCACTTAAGATATACTGTATGTTGTGTACTCCACCATCCCTGCAGACATGCAGAACCTAAAAGCTTTGAAGCTGCAGTAGGAGGCACAGTCATTTCTGATAATTGCTTATTAGCATTACCTCAAGAGTAGGACTAATTTTAGGTTTGGCATTTGTCATCTCAAAGGCATGTACTCTGTCAGACAGGTAGCCTGCAAACCGAAACATAATTTTTCTTTTGCTCATGGTAGTTTTTCAAAACATGTCCTTTATATCTAAATATGGGAACAACTTCAAAAGCAACTAATTTATTATCAATGTACCTTTTTTGCAATCTGTCTTTGAAGAAGGTCTTCCATCTTACAACCAAACATGAAGTGAAGCACATCTCATAAACACAATGCCCCCGCGGTGAGACCAACCATCCAAACACAAAAACCGCCCAACTAAATTCCCTTTTGTGACAACTTAGGAGGTGAAATAAATGTGAAAAACCTCTTACCATCCTGGCGATGTCAGAGAAAAGACTCACACTGGCTGTGGCAGCTTGATAACACCCCCTCTCCTCTCTCTGTCTCTTTCACTTTTTCACACTCACATTTTATTGGCTCCTGTTCGCCCTGCTGAGCTGAACAGGCTGCATTCTCCAGTCCTCTGACAGCTGCAAACTTGACTATCCTGCCCGGTTTCACCCTCCTTCACCCTCTCTGTGTCAGACATCTGGCTCAGGCGTCTTTTTTACCCAAGAGAAATCACAATGACACACACATGTTGAAAATGTTTTGTCATTTATTGATAAAAGTGGAAAGGTAAAAAAAGAACTTCATGAAAAACGTAATGATTGTGATTGTATTGTGACAGCTGAAACACCTTTTAAGCCGTTCATATTGATATACACAGGAAGCCCAAACATTGGTTAAAATCCTTTCAGTTTATTAAAAATGCTGCAGCAAGTTTATTTGAAAATCAAAAGAAAAGATCATGTTTCTCTAGTTTTAGCATTAGTGTTCCTTTTACATGGTGTATCTAAATCTCTTGTTTTAAATGTATCTCTGGTTATGAATTTGATCTTTTTGTCTTGTAAAGTACACTGAGATGACATTTCTTATGAATTGGTCTTACACTAAAAAATTCAATTCAGATGAATTGAGTTATCTCACTTGATTTTAATATTGTCTCATATTTGAAACTGTAACAATACTTCAGCAATGCCATCATATTATTTTTATTTATTCAGCAAAAATATAATTGCTTGATAGTAAAACATTCAGTTTGTTTCTTCTTTGCATAGAAAGCACTCAAGGCCCAGCTTCTGTGTTTAGCTGTGTCTACTTGGATGGCACATGTTCATACTGGGCCTGGTTCTACTGGAAGTTTCCACCTGCTAAAAAGGAGTAGTTCCTCTCCACTGTTGCCACATGGTTGCTCAGGATGACCAACTGCTGAAAAGTTAGTAACTCACTTCGTCACAGTTGGCTGGTAGCCTTAGATAGGTTACTTTTTCCAGATTGTCAACTAAATCGGACTGTCCTGTTTTTTTTTATCTGGTCTGAAATAGATCTGAATCTTTAATTTGTTCTTTTTTCTGGAATGAACTGGATTGATTAAAACTAACTTTTTTGATCAATTGAATTGTATATAATTTGTAATGAACTTGGCCTGTTTGTCTTGGAAAATGCCTCGATATGACATCTATTATGAATAGGCACAAGATAAACGCACTAATTAAGCAGAATTGAACAGTATTTCTGAGAGTTCACACACGCCAAGAAAACATGCTAACACGTTTTTAAAAACTATGCACTTCACTCTATAACAAGGGCTTGCTGAGATAAAAAAAGACTTTTTGCAGCAAAAGAAGTTTAAAAGTCTTTCTTTTCAGATCCCATTTCTGCAACATCTCAGATCCAACTCTGGGCTTTACTGGCCTTTTAAATAACACTCATTTAGAAAGTATGTCCAAATAGAACAAGGTTGCACCAAGTTTCTTGCACATTTCATGATGCATAAAAAAACAATGGTGTGAAAATGTGAGGCTGGAGTATTATGTCGAGCAGCCCTGACTGTGTTTCGCTCTTATCTGTTTCTGCCAATTGACAGTTCCCCATTAAAAAAATCACTGTCTCTACACAGAAAGCTTAAAATAAACTATGCAAGCAAATCAGTTATTGTGCTGTCAGTGAAAACACTATTATGAAGGTCTCTACCCAGTTGTTTTGGCTGTTTGTGAGGTTTTTTTTTGAATAACAGAGAAGCTAAACCTGCAGTATGTAGTTGCCCTGATGAGACTGTTTCTTTAACTGACAACTAAAGCTGCAAACTATATTCTAGCTGATGGGAAGCGATGTATTTAGATTAATTTGTATAATGATGTATGGACGCAATCAAGGTAACTAGTTTCACACTCTTTCATTTTTTATTCTGTCATTTATATGCTACTATGATTATGTTATTTACATCAAACTGTAGAAGGTCTTTTCAGGCTTACTAGTATCCCTGTCTCCATTTCCCTGCTTTTATTCTGCCACAGCTGTTCCACATCTCCTCTGATTAGCTCATGTGGTCCCTTTGTGACTTTCCACCCTGCCTCAGTATTTAAGATTTGATTTGATCTGATTTCATTGTTCCTTGCTGGATTCTTCCATTAATCTGCCTGTGCTCCATGTTCTGCTCTTCCTGTGATTCCCCCTGTAAGTTCTCCAGTTATTTATGATTAAAAACACTTGGGTGCCTTACTGACCTGCAAACATGACATAGTAGTGCTTATGGAGTATTTCCACTACAGCAACCTAATTTGATGCAGTATATATATATCTATATATATATAGATATATACATAGATATATATATCTATATATATATTTAAAATTCTTATTTGAAGCTCCATCCATAATAGATTTTTATTCACCTGCTAACCACACATAAAAACAACATTTTCAGATTTGTAAATGAAGTGGTTTAATTATTTATTCTTCATTGAAGATGATGGTCTGTTTTTGTAATTTAAATTGTCAAAGTTATTTAATCAATTTTGAGTTTATTTTTATTGCAGCTCTATATCTTTCCACAGTTAGTGGCAACCCCTGTAAGGGTGAGTAAAACGTTTAAATTCAGAAAATCAAACTAATCTTGAATACATTCACTCCTTTGGGATGAAAATCCTATGTTAAGTAATATTTATAAAAAATTCCCCAGGGACACAATTCTTGGTACCCCTGCTGTTAATGCTTTGTTAAAACCCTATTAATATGAGAGTAGGGCAATTTGTCTTCTATAACATTTTGAAAGGTTGGAGTACAGGGAGAGGGTTCTTACCTTAACACCAGGGATCATCAGTGGCCATGAGGTATTGTGCCACCTTCTTTATAACACTAGAATCACCTGTAGTGTTTGCCTGATCTGACCAAAGCACACGGTTCCAGTCCTGGTTCTCAGTGTGTGGTGTCAAAATAAACCTGGCTCCTCATCTAGCCTTGTTTCTCACAGTTCCCATTGTTTGGGGGTTTAAACATTTTCAGAAAAGCCATTTTCGTTTTTTAATATATAAATTAAAGGCATTTCTGGACACGCAAAGATCAACTCTCATCTGCCTTACTTGAGTGGCATGCTCTCTTGTCTTTCTCATGTTGAAGAGTGTCATCATACCACAAGCATCATGATGTTATGGATTAATATCTAAACGCTCATTTATACATAAAACAAAATAGACACCAGATCTTTATCAATTGGAAGCAACACACTTTCAGGATCCAAACATAAACAATGCTTTATGATTTGTGGAGAAGGTTAAGGTTTGAAAATTCTGTGCACCACACAACAGACTTATTAATGACAAGAGCATTTCTATTATTACTTTTAATGTGTAGAAGGGTACAATGTCCTTGAGGTAGAGAAGAGTGATGTAACAGATGTGTAGCGATCCAGCGCGACAGGATAAACACAGTGGAGCGTATAAAAATACCTCAGGAAGGATGGGAGCGTCCTCAGGAGCTAAAAATCTTTATTAAATCGAGGGAATAATTAAACTTGATGGATGAAAATATTTAATAGAGGGAACAATTTACAGGATTAACAAACTGAATACAATTATTATTTTTACATTACATAATTCTTGGGGACAGAAGTTTATGGAAATCAGCACATAAATCATATGACATGACTCAACTAGTGAATCCAAGAAAAGCATGGATGCAACAGCAATGAGCAGATGATGCTGATGTATTCTGACAGCAAGATATGGCTGTAAGAGAGGAAATAAATAGCAAGGAATACAGAGAGAACACAACATTGAGATTCCATAAAGTAATGATTAACACACAAAGCATGTAATACATGAATAAATCAATGACACAGATACCACAGATTGCATGCGTTTAAATTTTCTCCCAACAGGAATGCAGCATGAATGTCTTTTTGGCGCACAGTGACGTCTCCGTTTTTATTCGCAGGTAAGCGCGCAAGTCGTCGAGAGGTCAGCAACCTCTGCTCAGCGTGAGGAGGGGCTGCTGCAGCCTGAGGCAGAGCAACAGAACTGATGGGCACCCTCATCCTCAGCCTCCTCACTGGGGAGGGGTCCCAGCACAGAGAGATGCACCAGACAGCAGGCAGACAAGAAAAAAGAAAAGAGCAGGATAGAGAGTGAAAAACGAAGCAGTATGAGACAGAAGCAGAAAGCAAGCAGGTGGGATCTAGGCCCCTTTAGTGTGGGTGCCATTAAAGAGATGAAGCTGAAACATAAAAGGCATCTTTGTCATAAATGATTCTTTCTTTAATCTGGGCAAGGGTTCTCTGCAGCAGTCAATGCCATTAGATGGCAGTGTTGCAGCATCCTGTGCAGATGTGTTGGAGAGTAGCATCAGCTGAGGGATAAGTAAGAGCCGGAGATAAAAGAGGAAGAGAATCATCAGGTTCACTTGTGACTCAGTCAACCAGAGTCCCACAGCTTACTGAAGATCACCGTTTCCTCTCGCTCTGCTTGAGGAGCAGTGTGTTTTTCTGAGCTTGAAGAACAGCAATCTATTAGTCACACCTGGGAACGGTAGGAGACTGAAGGTTTTGTAGGAGAGGTGGAGGAGGTGGACGGGCTGTTTTACTGGGTTTGGAACTGCTGCAGGTGACTTACAGTGACTTGGAAATACTTTTTATGTCACAACAACACACTTAAATGTATTTAATTGGGATTTTATGTGGTAGACCAAAACAAAGGATACATGATTTTCAAAATCATCTATTTGTGTCCAGCACGGATTTCTCTGATACCCCCAAATAAAATCTAGTGCAACCAGTAGTCTACTTGTCTGCAATTTAATCTCAGTATAAATCCTGCAGTTCTGTGAAGGTCTCTGAGGTTTGATTTTTAGTGAAAACGCATCACCATAAAAATCAAGGAAGACAGCAGACAGGTCAGAGATAAGTTGTGAAAAAGTTTAAAGAAGGATTAGGCTATAAAACGGAGTCAAGCTTTGAACGTCGCACAGTAAATAAACTGGCATATAAACCTACAGGCCAGGCTATGGCACCATTGCTCAGAAAATCAGCCAAGAGATCTTTAATATCTCTGGAGGAGCTGCTGAGATCAATTGCTTAGGTGAAAGAATATGTCAACAGGACAAATATTAATTACCCACTTTACAAATCAGCCTGAATCTGCCATGCCCACAATAAAACATGCTGTGGGGAATATCTTCTTTAACAAAGATAGGTCAGAGTTGTCAGGAACATGGATGGACCTAAATACAGGGAAACACTGTAAAGAAACCCTGTTTGAAGCTCAAAAAGACTTGCGATTGGGGAGGTTCACCTTCCAGCACGACGACGACCCTAAACATACAGCCAAAGCTCCTATGGAATGCTATTGATCAAAGCATGGCCATGTGTAAGATTGGCCTAGTCAAAGTCTAGAGCCAAATCCAATTAAGAGTCAATGGCTTTAAAATTGTTCATGGATGCTTTCCTTCTTATATGATTGAGGTTCAGCTGTTTAAAGGAGAATGAGCAAAAATTTATCTCTAGACGTTCTTGCAGCATAAGGTTTTGACTCAGGGGGGTTGAGTAAAAATGCACAGCACTTTTAGGAGTTTATTTGAAAAAACATTGTGAAAATCATGTATCATTTCCTTTCACTTTGAGTCTTATACATTGAAGTTTGAGGTTGTAATGTGACAATATGTGCAAAGGTACTCTACAAGCCTCCTTATCAGTGGAAAAGGTTAGTCTTGCGTCCTATACAATCACTGTAATCAGGAACGCTGTGGCCCTTACCTGTTATCCTGCTGTAAACTTTGGTCATTAGACGGGCAGCAATACTGGTGGAGGCTGCCGAAGCTGTGAACAGTCAGACTGGTTGGAAACAGAGCGGAAAAGGCAGCACCGCTGACTGCAGTGGGTGTGTTGGGAGCCGAGGTGGGCTGCCCTGAGACAGACGGAGGCCGTACGCTGACAGGGAGCATTCAGAGATGGACAACACATACAGAGAGACACACAGAGTCATGAAGGAGCTGAGGGACACAGAGACACAAATGATCAGCACAGAAGCAGAAACAGTGACTGAAAGAGAAAGCAATCTGAAGCTGCACACTTGCTGTATGCTAGAAAGATCATACAAGGAATGGCAGTTCTCAAAGACACTAGATGCAGATGTGTGACAGTTTGCACAGAGGTCGACAAGAGCAAGGTGACTAACTTCATCTCGCCCACACAAACAAAACAGCTTTGCTGAGAACTCCCTTCTGATAAATGCATGACTAAATAAGGGGTTTAAAGCTGAACATTTAGAATTCAAGAAAAAAAAACGAGGCAATTTAAAATTCTGAGTTACTCAAAACAGGAGTTTTATTAAACTACCCTGCTGGATTACATAAAAGCTCTTTCCTGGTCTGCAGTGGCGTTCTTTTCTGGATCATCTTTTATGGAAATGGGAAAGCACTCTCTGTAATGCATGCAGAAGTGCACATAAAAACACAAAAGCCTCTCAGTTGTGCCTCTGCTCTGATAGGGATTAGAGATGTTCCATCTGCAGCTGAAAAGTGAGCAGTGGTTAGATTAGCATGTAAATGGCTGGTTCCTCACTGGGGCCAGCTGCTTTAAGGACAGACAGTCTCTGCCACTTTAGCATGTTAACCCTCTCAGAGAGGGGAAAAAATACACAAAGTTGGGTGAAAAAGAACACAAGATGCTGTATTTAAACAGTTTCCTGCTGTGCATGGTGAGCTAACCTATTCAGAGTAAATGTCTTCTTGAGTGACACTTTTCTTTCCTAAAAACTCTGATTTTTACCAAGTTCCTTGAAACACAGAACACATTTCAGCCAGTTTTGCTGTATTATGTGAAACAAAAAGGAAAACACATCCCGCACTGAGTGACAACCGCCCTCATTAGTATGAATAGTATTTATTTTAAGTTAAGCCTACACATGCCCTCCTGCTGCCGTAAATGCTTACTAGTGCACCAACTCAACAGCTAAAAATAGTTTCCATCGCAAATGTAGAATTTACTCCCGCTTGAGTCACTTATCTTAAAACTACAGAACCGAGCTGTGTTAGAAGAACCACTAATACTTTTTACTTCCCACATTAATTATAACCCAATGACCTCTGAAATTGCTTATATGAATAAATGAATTTACAAAAAGTGAAAAAGAAACAGTACATCTCCACCTAAGGCACTCTTGAAGTTGCTGTTTCAGTATAAATGGCTTTCATGAGCAAGTAGAGAGCTGGACCAGCAGGTGAATAAAGGACTTATAAGATGGAGAGAAATTATGATCTGCTATCTGTAAAAATATATTCACTTTATCAGTTTAAAAATAACTATGCCTGATTTGCTGTCTTACCTATTTAATTCCTACAGATCACATTTGGATTGACAAGATTAGGGTACAACATCAATATTAAAGCCCTTGCGTTTTCGTGAAGAGACAAATGAGATGCACAAGTGGGCAAGAAATGAAAGTAATATGATTACATGTACCACTGAAAGAGTAAGGTTGTATGCATTATCCTTTAAGGTGCATGTTTCATTTGACATAGATATGTACAGCTGCAACCTTTTTCCCCATTGTCCGATGTTACATCCGAATAAATGTTTTTTGTCCTTAGGTTAGGATTATTAAAATATTTTTTTAAAATAGTTTTTTTTTTTCAAATTAAGTGTCCATACACTACTTTCCCTTTCTACAATATGAGAATGTCCATATGATAATTTAATGGCTTTATACGTTTGTGAGAGTAAAAACAAAGTAATTCTGGGTAATTCCTGTAGATGTATTTTAAGGCAGCATCTTAAACATGCTGCTTCCTCCTGTGACATCACAGGAAATAAAAGAAACCAGGGAAGACATCAGATCCAGAATTATGTAGCTGCACAAGTCTGGTTCATTCTTGGGTATAATATCCAGATGCTTAAATGTGCCATGTTCATCTGTTTAAGCAACTTTCTGCAAGTCTAGACATCCTGAGAATGTCCAGCCATTATACAGGATTCAGGAAGGAGACCCTATCTCTAACCTAGAGACAAACATGTGTTGCAGGAAACTGTGTGTAACAACTCCAGAACAAACGCAAACATCCTTATGAAGATCAGGCAGGGTCAATATACACAGTGAAACGGGTACTAAACCCACATGGGCTAAAAGGCCACTCAGAGAAGAAGAAGAAGCCATTACTTCAAAAACAACATAAAAATGAATTCCCCTTTGCAGATGCATACAGGGACAAAAACCCTATTGTTGGAGATATATCCTGTGGTCAGACAAAACTAAAATTTAACTGTTTGGCTATAATGATTATTATTACATTCAGAGGACAAAGGGGGAGACATACAGCGGTCAGTGGTGCCAGCATCATGCTGTGTGCGTTGCTGCTAGAGAGACTTCTGGACTTCACAAAGTTGATGGCTGTTTGAGAAAAGAAAACTGAGTGGAAATATTGAAGCAACATCTCAAGACATTAGTAAAGAAGTTAAGGCTTGGTTACAAAAGGGTCGTCCCAAATGGATACTGACCCTAATCATTCTGCCAAATTAGTTACAAAGTCCACTTTTTGGATTGGCTATTTGCAAAGTCCTTAAGAAAACATCTTTGTTCAGCGCTGAACACCAGTATACCAGCAAGGTGGCCTAAAAACCTTATTCAGTTACAGCAGTTTTGTTAGGAGGAACAACTGATATTATTACATGCCAGAGTCATATTTTTAGCAGATTTTAACTTTTATTCCCAGTGGGCATTTAAACTCAAGGCAGGGTCATTGTTTTTATTTATTTATTCAAAAGTTACTTGAAAAAAGAAAACTTTGAGAGTTAGAGTCACAGCTAAGTCAGTTTTCTGCTTTGGATGTTTTACTCCCCCACAGTTTTTCATGTTGATATGTATCGTGGTGTATGTAAAAATATGTTCTTCATGGGCCTAAACCTTAAAAGATTAAGTGCATATTGACATTTATCAAGTCCTTATATGTCAGTGATGCATTTCAGTCAGTCATTTTCTATACCGCTTCTTCCATAGTGAGTCGCGGGGATGCTGGTGCCTATCTCCAGCAGTCTATGGGCAGGAGGCAGGGTACACCCTGGACAGGTCGCCAGTCCATCGCAGAGTGATGCATGTATACATAATATTTTCCATGGCACCTCTGTCTTGTTTGTTTTTGTCCACAATGATCGCATGGCCATCTCAGGATTAATGTATACATAGGCATACACAGATGCACACATATCACATTCTGACCAATATTGTTGAAAATGCCCTTATCCTGACATTAGATTGCCCCGTGATGAACTGGTGACCTGTCCATGGTGTACCTCTTGCCCAGTGACCACTGGAGAGAAGGACCAGCCCCAGAAGAATATCCATCCATCGAACAATGGATGGATGGATGGATGGATGGATGGATGGATGGATGGATGGATGGCACTGAATTGAGTTATAATAATACTGCAGATGATGACTATCAGATTGTTAAACAATGATTAAAGCAATGTTTTTATAACTATTATGGTGAACCATTTACTTGGATGCCTTGGAACAGATGTCAAATACTGCTCCTTAAAGTCTTTTTCCATTGTTTTTTCCATTAGTTTAGAACCCAATAAGCTTTTGAAATGAGTCCTGATTCTTTTATATCAGTTACAACCTTTAGACTGTTGAGCCGAATGCACATATTGGTAATCTTAAAGGGGTATAATGCATCCAGCCAGTGAAACAGAATCATAGGTTAGGTTTGGAACTCTGCAAGCAAAATGATAAGCTTTGAAAAAGTAGTAAAAGTTATATTTTCATAGCTAATGAGATGTAACACACATTTACTACACTCCTCCATTACAGGTGTCTGATGACATTACAATGAGCTGACTTGTGGGACTAAAAAGGATGATGAGAGCTAAAGGGAGTAAAGGGAGATGGACTAAGACAGAAAAGTTGTTCCTCAACCAAATTCACCATCTAGACCAGAACCCAACTTACCCAACCACATTATTTTTGCACTGTTACGATTCAGTTCCAAAGTCCATGTTGGGAACCCACTAAGACAGTCAGAGGAACTGCTGAAGCCCAAATTTGGCTCCCAAAGAAAGGTGACGCCACAGTCTGATTCTGGACCAAAGTTAAGAGCCCTTCTTATCAGGTTTACCGTGGTAGTTCAAGATAGCTAGAGATAATGGACCAAAGGTAGCTAACAAAGCTGACTAACTTGGAGTTCATTCTTTCTGTTTTCTTCGAAACTTTTCCTTTAAAGTTAGATGAGTAATTTAGACAAAGTTAGACCCTCAATCAGCTAATGATACTCTGAATGTTTATTCTCAGTTCCCTTCAGAAATTCTTTTGAGTTGGTAGTGTCATGTTATGTTTTGTTTCATTAAGTAATTATTCATTGGAGTATATTAGTGCCAAATTCCTTTTGACGAGACACTAAACTTGACTTAATAAGATCTGGTCCTCATTTCATTGTCACTTCGTATAAACAAATATAATAATAAGAGAGTTATCTTTTCTTTCCTTACAGCACATGTAGCCACATTTGCAGTGTGACACCAAATGGTCACAAGGTTAACTTTTTGAGAACAAACTTGACATTTTGATAACATTCTGAAAAAGGAAAAGCACAAATCACTGTTTATTTTTCTGCAACTGTCTTTTTTCTTCTTAAATCTTCATAGCATAATGAAGCTCTTTCTAATGGAGCTTTCTCTATATTCATTCACTCAGATCTTATTCCTGCACCAACTTACTACACTCTTCTTCCATTAGAATGTAAGTAGCAATCATGGTCATTATATTGTCATAATTACCTTAACAATCTGAGTCTATTTTAGATGCAAGTACACTTTGTGTTCCACATGTTTCAATTAATGTACTATGCACTTGAACTTGCCCACAGATGGAGAAATAAATGATCATTATATTCTATTCTAAGAGAAGATTATAACTTATGGTGTGTCAACAAAGTCTATGAATTTAGGGTGGATTCTGTTTCCAAAGTTTGTGTCTGTCATACGACAGTATACAATATTATAATCCCACTGTTTCTTCAATTTAACTCATCTTGCTGAAATTCATGGGAAGAGTGTGAGAGTAAGCAGAGCTTTCTCCAGCCGTATGCTATGTGATGGAGTAATCTACCTCCTGCCCCACCTGTTGCTCCTGCATCAGTCAGCTGACTGAAAGACAGGCGCTGTGTTACGGGTAATGAAAAACGAAGACAACATTTGGATACACCAGAAGTGCCACTCAATATTTTTATGTCAACACTATTTTTAGAGGGGGGATATGACAATGCTAGATCCTGAAGGATTAGAACATGCTGACAATCTGCCAAAGCAGACGGATTGTGATATTGTCTAAATGGCGCATTCCTGTTCTATGCTCTTGTGAGGATGGATCTGTTTATTTTTCTCCTTTACCTTGAGCTTTAAAAACCAGCTTTTATGAAGTGAGTGCATTTCACCAGAGAGGTGTTGTGAAAGCCCCCCTTTAAAATTATTTTGAGTTAGGAAAAATAGTCTCAGAATGAATGTAATTTAAGTCTCAAATAGTTGTGCTTGACAAAAGTTGACAAAAATGCAAAAACTGGTTAATATATATATATATATATATAAATGTTTGGACTGAAATCGTCCTGGTGTGTTTATTTATTTTTGTTATCTGAGCTATATTTTTACATGAGGAAACTGGGATAAAACTGAGTATGGTTTTACTGTTTTTGAGAAATTGTGATATATTTTTTCCATATTTCCATTTTGAAACAGACAGCTTTAAACATTATTCTATGCTCCTTAGATGCAGAGAAAACTGGCTGTATGTATCAGTATTAGTATGCTTTATCTGGCAGCTTAGGACAAGCTTTTAAAATCAAAGAAACAGAATGTAGGATAATTTTAGCGATTTTGAACCTACCATGATATTAGTAACTGGTTGATGACTTCCAATCCCTATTGGTTATTAAACTACGCACGCTGGTTTCAGAACCATGCTCCAAAAGGCTAACAGAGTACAGCTCCAATTAACTGCTAATGGGTGGGAAATTACCTTAAACTATAAGTGGGCTAACAATAGATTTCACTAAGAAGAAAAAAAAAGTACAGGTGAAATGCTCAGAAAACAACAGCATTAAATAAGTTTGATTGTTTTTAGCACTTTGTCCACAACCGAGCAGATCTTTGTCCACTGTGATTCCTGTCTTTCTAAAGCGAAGCTAAAGGTAAAGCTTTAATCTTGATAAAAGAAGACTGAAACAGCGAGAAAGTGTGTGCTCAGCACAAGAGGAGGGAATGTACTTAAAGTTGGGATGTAATCATGTAGATGGAGATTGTAAAACAACAAACTGTCAATGACTATTTCAACTTTACAGTTTACTTGGATCTTGTTTTTATATTTAAGATTCATGTCAGCACCTTGATAAGTTTCAAGCTACGTAATTGGCAGAGATGAATACCATATTTCTACATATCCTAAAAAGATAGGTGGTGTGTCTTGTTAATTCTTTACTTATTAGCTCTCTGTAATGCAAACAAGTGAAATCCTCTTAACAAATAAACTCGTTGACCTGTTCGGCTTCGGATAGGGATGTGGAGAGAGGCAAGGGAGTTGTTATGTAAGGCTGAGCAATGCTTGTACACACTGTGTGTTGCACACTGCCAAGGTTTGTGTTCCAGCAGCAGCAACTAACGTCTCCTGTTGGAGCCTCCCCAGTGAGGCAACTGTTGACGGGCTAATCTGAAATCTGAAATCTGCCACGTGAAGATCTGCTTCTGTATCTCTGAGCAGCATTCACACAGACACACCCACACCTCTTTCTTTAAATTCTCCAAGGAAAAACAAACATGCAGACAAGAACGTATCAATAAAGGTTCATTTATTTTAGTTATTCAATGAGAAAAGTGATACTCAGCATAGCATAGATTAATTAATAACAGACTAACAGATAGCTGACATATTTTTAGCATTTATTTCTGTAATTTTTATCATTTTGGCTCAAACAAGTTGAATAATTCACAAGAGCAATTAAACAAGGATTCCTAATATATAGATGTTATGTTGGGGCCTTCACCATCATGGGGAGGCACGTTAAACTGACACTAGAAACTCTTGACACGCTCCATGAGGAAGGTAAGCGGGGAAGACTACTGACTGGACGGACAGTCACAGACACATATTCAAAGAAAGCTGAGTGGAAGGAAAATGAGTGGTAGAAAAGGTGCACCTGCAACAGAGATAACCACAGCTTTGAGATGATTGTCAAGCTAAATCCAGTGGAATGAGGCTGGAGTCAGCACATCAAGTGCTACTAAGAGCTTGATGTGCTTACCTGGGCTAAGGAGCGTCTTACCTGGGGTACGGAGAAAAACAACTGGACTGTTGCTCAATGGTCTAAAGCCCTCTTTTCAGATGAAAGTAAAGTTTGCAATTCATTTGGATCCTCATTTTAGATCCTTGAGTCTGGAGGAAGAGCGAAGAGGCACATAACTCATATTGCTTAAAGTCCAGTGTGAAGTTTCCATAGTCAGAGATTATGTGGGATGCCATCTACAGGTGTTTGTCCACTGTGTTTTCTGAAGTCCACAGTCAACACAAGAGTCTACACCTCATGCTTCCTTCCTTCTACAAGCTTTATGGAGATGCTGATTTCATTTTCGAGCTGGACTTGCCACCTGCCCACTCCACTAAAGGTAACAGAAGGGTCAGTAACCATGGTGTCTTGACTGGCCAGCAAACTGTCCTGACCTGAACGCCACAGAGAATCTATTGGGTGTTGGAGAGGAAGATGAGAGACACCAGACCCAACAATGTAGATGACAGGAAGGCTGCTATCAAAGCAACCTGGGCATCCATTGCACCTCAGCAGAACCACATGCTGATCATCTCCATGCCACACCGCACTGATGCAGTAAATCATTCACCAACCAAGCATAGCAATGAATATACCTTTCAGGGGCCGGACATTTCTAAAATATCCTTATTTTGTTTAACACTGAATTTTGGGTATTCATTACTATAAACCATAATCATCCAAATTACATGAAACAAAGGCTTGAAATATTTCACTCTATGTGAATCTATGTAAGTTATGAGCTTCACATTCAGAAATCAGTGACAAAAACATTGAGCTTAATATGTACCTGTATGCAATATGCAAGGCTCAGTTTCTCACTTAAAATACTGAAATAAATTAACTTTTTAATGATATTCTAATTAATTTACCTGTGCAACTAACGTCTCTCAATGTGTAAAGTATCTACTACTAATAAAATATTCAACATAATGAATCAGCACAGCGCTGTTTAAAGGTTTATAGCCAAAACAAGAAAGAGATAAGAAAGGAATGGTGGGAGAATGTGTGAGTTTGCTCGTATTTTAGGCAATGAACTGAAAGAAGCTGCAGGCAGGATGAACAGTAGAAAGGAGAGCTGTGAGAGGAGGGCAGGGGTGAAAATAATCAAGATGAATGGAGGCAAGTAAGATAGGAGGGGAGATTTAAGTGGGAACGCGTTGTGAAGTGATGCCTGCTGCCGGATAAAGCATCCCCTCCGAACCCACCCGTGCAGGAGCGTGCGGGCGTCACTGCGTGGGTGAGCATCTATGAATAGACGAGCGAGGTGAGTGGGAGGCTCACATTCACAGGAAGACATTCAACTGCGCTTTTGTGGCAGTTTTTGCGTACAGCAGCGCACGTTTCATCGAGCAGCAGCCCACGGCCACTGCAGAGTACAGCCATTTCCAGCCATGTGTGCTTCCGGGCGGTGGAGTCTGAGAACTGGTCCGCTTCAGGCGCCGCTTTCACCATTTAGGTTTCACTATTGTCTGTGAAAGCAACGTGTGGGAGCGCACTGCGTTATCCCACCTCCAGCATGTGACCCACCTGACTCCGGCAAACAAACTGAAGATGCTTGACAACCACACATGCTGCATCGTAGCATAAAGTTAAGTCAGTTGTCAGCACTCCCTCCCTCCTGAACCACTTGCACCAGCTTCTCCACAGCCAGCCTCACTGGTTTCCCACCACTATATCGAGTCTCCTGCTGCTTGGCAACAGTGTGCGCTGCCTGTGTGGGTGGCTGGTGTTCAGTGCCAGGAGAAAGGCACAGGAAAGCAGAAGGAGGGGCACATTTACAGCCATGGGTGGGTTACGCACAAGGGGCACCTGCTGTGCACTGTGGGTTTGAGTGCATGTGTGTGTGTGCAGCTTAGGTCCATGAATCCAAATGGATGATTTACCCAAATGAAGAACAATCAGACTTCATTTAAATGCTGAGTGGGTGACTTAGAAGGAGCAATATCCCAGTAGATCACCAGCGGAAAGACTGAAATAGATCCTGGTCATAAAGTACGAAACTTTTCAGAGGAGAACCTGTAACCTTCAATAGGTAAAACGTCTCCTCCTCCATCCCCCAATCAAGCCGTCATTCAGTCCTACTTCTCGCTCTCACTCCTACCCTCTCTCCACTTCTCTCTTTCTCCCTCTGTTCTGTGTCTCTCGCCCACAGAGTTCTTCACAGAAGAGCTCACAGCGTTCCCACGGTAACAAGCATCCCTATTCTCATCCACGGAATGTGCGCAGGGGTGTTTGTCAAACATCCCGCCTTAAAAGTGCTCCTTATCCCTATTGGAACCGGGAAGACAATGAATAAAGTGACGTTAAGAGCTGGGAAACCGAGTCCCTGAGTTGGGCCTGAGGGGGAAAAAGGAAAACACCCAAGGAGGGAGTTCATGATCATGTCGCCCAGTTATGTGTAACCCAATGACTGACTTGGACAACAGCGTCTGTCCTCTTTATTAATGACTGCTAATTGCGTTTTTCTGCAAAATAAGAAGCAGAGGTCACTGTAAACAGAGTGTGAAGGTACAGGGATAAGGGCTCTATCTTCCAAAATAATAATATCCCTTGAACATTTTCACATTTGTCACATTACAACCACTTCGGCATAGTTTTTGGCGATTTCATGTGTTCGACCAACACAATGTAGTGCACAATTGTGGAGTGTAATGAAACTGAGTTTTGGGTTGTGTTTGTCTCGAACAGCGTTGCATGTGTAGAATTGTGTTCTTAGTTAAATGGCTCAAGCTCAGTCAGATTGCATTGACAGGTTCTATGAACATCACTCTTCAAGTCTTGCTATAGATTATTAATTGAATTACATGTCTGAACTTTAACTGGGCCATTCTCACCCCAGTTTCAACATTTTTGAAGCTTCTAGCAATCTTTTTTTTTCATGATTGCCTTGTATTAAAATTCTTTTAGGCACTCCGACAGCATGATACCATCACACTGTCACCATGCGGATGATGAGTTTAGGCTGAGTTGTGTTCCACTACAATCATTTTTTCCATGTAGGCTAAAATGTATGATTTAGTTTGATGTGTCTCATATGTGACTTGTGTCAAGCTATACAACTTATAGTTTTCCTGTTGATAGATTCTACCAAATAAATTAAGGGTGAATGCAGCTCCTCCAGAGTTACCATGGGCCTCTATAGGCTGCTTCTCTAATGAATGTTTTTCATACTCTGCCTTTCAGTTTAAGTGGATGGCCTGTCTTGTGAGGTTGCAGCTGCACCATACTCTTCTGTTTTCCGATGACGAATTGAACAGTTCTCCATTATACCCACCTTCATCCCTGACCTGTCTGTTTTGTTTTTTTTTGGTCTGCAGGATGCTGTTTGTTCACTAATGTTCTCTAAGAAACCTCTGAGGCCTACACAGAACAGAACAGAACAGCTGTATTTTTTCCATCAATCCATTTTCTATACCTGCTTATTATTGCAGTCGGGGTGGGGGTGCCTGGTGTCTCTCTCCTGTGGTCAACTAGTGAGTAGGAGAGTACACCCTAGACCGATCCCCAGTCTATCACAGCTCAAGACAGAGAGACACAGGACAAACAACCAAGGACAAATGCAAACAAATCACAGTGCTTTTTCTGCAAGGCAAAAATGCTAACAACTGTGTCCACCATGCAGCCAAGCTGTATGTATGTATGCATGTATGTATTTGTATTTCCAGCATATTCACATCTGTACCCTTTACTAATGTTTATTAGTGTGTGTAACCTTTTCATAAACTTACTATATTTAGGATCGCGGGGGGCTGAATACAAATGAGAGCCACACCTTTCAGGTTTTTTGTAAAGACGTTGGAAAACCTTGTGCCACTTTTCTTCCACGTCAGATTTATGCAACACACTGTGTTGATCTATCACATAAAATCCCAATAAAACACATTTTATTTATTACAATACAAGTGCGGTCGTAAGGTGACTGCAGGGAAAGGCGAGCAGCAGAAAAGGAGCAAGAACGTACAGAAATGTAATATTACTATTGTCTTGAGGCCTCCTGTACAGTTTCCACAGCAACTATACTGTGTCTCTCACAGCATTCTGGCTCCAAGAACATTGCAGTTACAGTGGAAAGATTTACATCACAGCTATTCACTTGTTTTCTCACTATTTATGGCTCTTGGTATAAGCAAGCAGATGGGAAATGAAAGTATGTACAGGCAAACCCATTCGCATTTAGTAATTTACTGTCTGCGTAAATTAAATGTTCTATTTCTGATACCCTCTGTTCTGTTCTGCTGTATTTTCCCAGCAGAAACTGCCAGGAAACTGTTAAAATGGGTAGAATGTACTTGGTTTTGATAACTATGAAACATGACACCATTCTGACAAACCATATCAACCTATGAACTATAAAAAATGCAGCGAACTGTATTTACACTCAGTATGCATGTCGATGCAGAATTGAAACTACATTTGTGCATCAAGCATAAAGCCCAGCGTGCCTCGGTGTGGTGAACACAACCATCTGCACAAAGCGGGAAGGTCGTTGGTCACTGAGCAGAAGAAGTTTCAGAGCAGTATGAGGCCAAACATAGCTAAACACAAATATGATTTTTCCACACGCAGCGTGAATTCACGAACAATCATTTCACTAGAAGGCAAAAAGCACCACCCACATACAGTTGCCTCCTACACAAACACACGCATACACTCACTCACTCACACATAAATGACATATCTATCATTTAAATTTACGTCAAAATAAACTGCACCACTATAATCTTTAGCAATGCTGCAGAATTGAAAGGACAAGATAAAAACTACAAACATTGTTTTATCTTGAGATCAAACAGCTTCAACTGGACTGGCTTTCTTCTGCAAAAGTCATGGCTGATTTTGAGATGGCAGATTCCCTCCCATCACATTCCTTGCTGTGTTTGGATGAGGTCAGAAAAAGCTCAGCTGAGTTTACCCACACATTTGCCCAAGGCCAGTTCATTCCTCTAGCTTGTATCTTTGCTAATGTGTAAAGAACAAGTCAGTAAGCGCAAATAACTGCATGATTTGCACCAGGAATAAATGTTCAACCAGAGAAAATAGCTAGGCTTCAGTTAAATGTTGGAAAAAAAAGAAGAAGGGACAGAGCTCAGAGGTGAAGAGAAAGAGAAAAGCACAAAAGTAATTTTTGCAGCTTCTCTGAGTCATATCTGCAGCAGTGGGAAACAGAACCAGCGAGGGGGAGAGAGTGAGTGTACTTACGTGGGTATGTGAGAGAAAGAGTGTGAGATGGACGGGGTGGAGTGGGGGGTGTGCAAAGGGGATGAGGGTTATATGTTGTGGAGCTCCTGAGCTGCTTCTGAGAAAGAAAATCCATTACAGTTCTCCAGGTTCCTGAAACAAAATTAACGTCTATTTTGGTGAGAACGGAGCCTCCAGTGAGGAGGGAAAATAGATGGAGACACAAACACCTTCACGGTGCTCTCTGGAGCACCCCCACTGTGACAGTCAGTGAGAAGAAAAAAGATAAGTCCTTTTTATTTGACTCCTTTTTTCTGCATTATGTAATAACTCCTTCCTGAGCAATGACTCTTTGGAGGCTGCTGTCAAGACCTCCAGCAGTCCCTGTCTCTCAACCTTTAAGCTGCATGACAAACGAACGGCATGTATGTAGAACGGAATGAAGCATGCACTCCTCCCCCCTTTACAACCGTCACCCACATCACGACTGCAGGGTCATTTTAGCTACAAAACAACAGCCAGGCCCAGGTGTAGTATTCTGCAACCAATAAAAAGAGATGCAGTGAGTGTCATCGTTAAACTAATACATCTCTTGTGTCTTCCTTCCTACACATACAGGCATGGACCACTTTGTTGGCAAACCCTGGTAAAAATGTATAAACTTCCATAAAAACATTCATATTTTATTGCAGTGTTAGAATCCCACGTTGAAAATCCACCTTTGAATTTAAGTAGATTTATTCAGAGGAGAAAACATCCTATTTTAAGGACTATGTGTTTTTTTTAACAAAGTCTCGAGGTCTACAACTTTTAACAAGTCCTACAAACATTTAAGATTAACAACAGAGTGTGATCATTGACCAAATCTGAATCAAATTGCTGAATGGCCACCGTATGCATGTATTCAAGTTCTGCAGGGTCCATCTGACCCAGTGATTTGATTCAGGTGGGATGAAGCAGAGACACATCTAAAAGTTGCAGGACTAGGCCCCCTGAGGACAGGAGTTTGAGACCCCTGCTCTAGATCATGCAGAGTATTGAGTCCTATACTCTTCTTTGTCCTCGTCACCTCAGCCCACAGGTGTTTTTAATCGGTTTTAGGTCTGGGGACTGAGATAGTCAATAAAGATGGGTATCTCGGTGTCGTATGAACCATTTCTGTGTTGGTATGCCCATCTGTTTTGTACCATTGTCCTGCTGGAAGGCCCAGTGATGACCCATTTACAGTTTCCGATATGAGTCCTCCAGATTTTTATTGAAAATATCTTTCCATCAGGCTTTACAAGTTTTAAAAAATCATGTAATGGCAATATCAGTTGCCATAAATAGACATTCCTTTACTGCTTTGTTTCTCATCTGACGTTACAATGTTTCCAACTCCCTCTGTGACCTTTAGCATCTGTGTCAGGTTTGGGTAATTACTGCACTGAATCTCTACCCTACAGGCTGATTACGTTATTGGCATGAAAATTATGGATTCCAGAAACTCGGTATACCTAACCCTGAATATACTGCGTTACAAATAGTCATGTGTGAAAATAACATTGCACACAATGATATTGCAGAGATTGTGTATTGTAATATATTGTGTAGCCCTTTCCTTGCATTTCCAAGAATCTATGAAGCCAGGAGCCCTAACAATATTCCAAAGCTTTAAAGGGGAAAAGGGGACTAGAGCATCACAGATCCTCCACTGTACTTAACAATAGCATGTATCCATCTTTTGTTTCATTTTAAATTGACTTGTGTGTTTTTGGTGAAGACATCAATCTAACTCTGATGTGATCAAAACATGGTTCCAGGTAAAGTCTCATTAAAGTTCAGCAATTTCTTCGCTTTTACATTTGTGCTGGTAGGAAACAATTGTCACTAGCTGTGGAAATAGGATTCAAATGCAGGCAATACCCTGGAGGCAGGTTGAATCTAAATAAAGTTTTGAATTAAAACTTTTAAATTTTTTTGTAAATAAAAACATTTACATGTGAATTTTGATTACATCCTATCCATAATCTATAAAGTCCAATTTGTTGATAGTCCAACCATTGCCAGCAATAGCAACTTTAACTCCTCTGTAAACATCTTCCACAAGATTTAGGAGTGTGTTCATATTTAGATGAGAAAAGCAGAACTGCTCTTTTCATCTTCAGAAGGTTGAAGTCAGGTCCAGTCAACTTTCTCCACACCAAACTTTATACACTTGCAGCCATGGAAGTGATTGTAACAGCAAAATTCATTGATTTGGTGGTTTGACCCAATTCGTTTGGCATTATGGTGTAAATGAATGGAAACAGTAGAGAGAAACCTGAGGTCTCAGACAACCGGCGGAATCTTAATAATGGCTAAATGGAAACAGGGAAAACACAGAAACCAGAAAACTAAACAATCACTAATGAGAACACAAGAATGAATCAAAATACACAGAAATAGGGTAACAATAAAACTGAGAAAGAGGAGAGACAAGCAGAACAGGAGGTCAATTAGAAAACAGCACACAAAAGGAACTGGACTACCAAAACAAAACAGGAACTAGGATCTACAAAGAGCAGCACTAACTAAAGATTAAAGCTCTAAATAGAACCTTAACAAAGATATAAAATCCAATGCACCAAACACATATGCTCAAAGAAAAGTCCTTTACTCAATGAAAATAAAATGCTTTTTTCTGGAATCACTCCCAAGCACCTGATTGGCAAGATAGCATCTAATTGTTGTTAAGGAGTTGGTGACCCCAAGATGCCACACTTTCTAGAACTTGTTTTACCCCAATCACTGTGATCTCTGTGCATGGTAGCCAGATAAATGTGGGTACTCATTCAGTCTAGTGGTTAGCAGCTAAAAGAAATTGGCTTCTGTGTTACTTCATATTAATTCCCAAAGGAAACAGAAACTCATGGATTACTAATCAGAAGTTCATAGAAACTCTAAACAGCTTCAAAAAGTAATGTATAAATTTAAAAAGCACTTTAATTTATTTTGAAGAGGCTGTTTGGGGTACCAATAATTGAGGCACAGTGAATAATGTACCCAATTAAATATTGCATTTTTTGCAAATTGCTTTGCAAAAGTGTTGCTACAGTAAAAGATGAATGTATTTTAATTTTTACACATTTACCAGGAGAGTTTTTAAATCTGGCTTGCACTCTAAATAATAGAAAAATCATCTTCTTCTCACACACATGCAATAATGTGCTCCCAAAATAACAACAACAAAACATCATGTGGCAGTTCCCTCAACCCTGCTGCTTCCAGGGGGCTGGACTTGACATCGAATATCATTTCCCCCCTCGGCCACAGGCTCCTATTGTTCATGCTGCCGTTAAGAGCCAAAGAGGGACGTTATGGAGCAACGTTTGGGACAGCTGCTTATGGCGCACCACTGGGAGAAAGAAGAGGAGGCGGCTTTGTTTTGATGCAGCCTCTACATGCATGACTAACAAAACGGAGATGGGTTACTCAGCCTGAAATGAAAAAACGAGGGTTATGTTAAAGCCGCGGAGGCGAATGCTCCTGCTTCAAGAGCTAAAACTAATTGGGAAAAAAAAAACTGGGCTCTTGGAGCCTTGTTCTCTCTCTCCCTTGCTTACAGCCTGTTGACAGATGGCAAATCAGTGTGTGTGTTCCACCTTTTCTCTTTTAGACCGACGCATGCTGAGTGAGGTCACCCAGTCACTTTCCTCCTCTGTCATCTTTTCCCACTTGTACTTCATCCTTCTGTCTCTCTCTTCCCCCAGTCTGAACCACAATTAGACACTCACAGGCAGCGGACGATGAAGTGTGTGTTTATCTCAGATCCATTATTAGAGGAGAGCGAATTGTCACTGACCAGAGCCAGCAGGCCCGTTTGGGTGAGGCTGAGTCACAGCCAGACAGGGACAATATGGCTCAAGAGCGTGACTCTTTATTAAATGTGACACTCCATACGATGCGCTTGTCTGAGCCTGGATCCAAAGTTAGCCACAACTGCTACAGGCAATTAAACAGGGGAGGATCAGCAAGATCTACATTAGCTATTCATCGATGCAGTTATCGCCCACATAAATAACTAATATGTGCTTCTGTCTAATGACTAAATCCTCTCTAGGGACACAGCAGGAGAGAAGATGGCTCTGATCGATGAGGGATTTGGGTAAATCTGAGTCATTCTTTGGTAAGAGGATTGGGACCATAAGAAAACAGACAGTGAACAGAATCCGGCTACAACTGCTGAGATGGTTTTTTGGATGGAGAAGTGCATACTTTGGAATGTATTTTACTCTGTACTTTTTCACAAGAATTCCTGCCTACTCACAAAGCTGAATGCTTCCAGAACAAAAGCCGACGCTGAGTGCGTGGTTAAGTAAAAGCAAGGACAGATGCTCCCGCTGTTTGCCAAAGCTGGGTTTGCAGCAA
This sequence comes from Crenichthys baileyi, assembly GCA_036173005.1. Taxonomy (NCBI): domain Eukaryota; kingdom Metazoa; phylum Chordata; class Actinopteri; order Cyprinodontiformes; family Goodeidae; genus Crenichthys; species Crenichthys baileyi. Next base: position 1,663,441 of record JAHHUM010002594.1, on the reverse strand, counting down.
TCTGGCTTCAGGTCAGCTTTAAGTTGGAAAATGAAAAACATTCAGTGCCCTTGGTAAAGATTTGCAAGAAGCCTTAAAATGAATTCATATTTTATGGCAGCGGCATACTCTCACACTGAAAATTTCACCAAAAACCAACCTTTATATTTTTCAGTGAGGGAAGTTATTGGTACACCTAACAATCCTTTTAAAATTAATATAACTGAAACATCTTTCAAATTTATACATGAGTTGAAACATCAAATTAGTAATCCACTTTCTGTTTCTGTCAGGTATAGCTATGAGATGACACAGATGCCCATTTCTTTCACACACTAGGCACCAGGCTGGACCCACATTTATCTACAATGCTGCAAGGTAATGGAGAAAAAACACTCCAAAGCTCACTGAATGGGTGGTAGTTTCCCAAACAACAATTAGAAGCCATCTACGTGCCTGGTCTACCATCACAAATGTATACATGTTGAGTTTGCTAAGCTCTTGCATGACTTTAACTGGAGCAGTGTGTTTTGGTCAGATGAGACTACGAATTAACATTTTGGCAACAAACACTTCAGGTAGGTGGAGCTTCTCTTCCAAAGGGCCTGGGATCCTAGCTTAGAACGCGTGGCATCAAGAACACTTCAAAACACCAAGTCATTTAAGAGGGAAAACATCGGAGACTTTGGTTAAAAAAAAATTAAAATGGATCTTTTAACCAAAACATTATTCAAAAAAATGGATCACGAGACACAAAAAGCAATCAGCCTAGAGGATCCAGCTGAAATCGTAATGATCTGGAGAGAACATACACTTAGGAAATGCGTGTAAGATCTCTGCACTGTTTCCATAAAAACCAGTATGTGCTATCATCAGACCAACTGGTTGCTTTTAGAATTATGCCTTGACAAATATTTTTCTGTCCCTCTATCACAAACGTGAATGTGTGAAATTTGCTCCTGAGACTATCTAGAACTGTGTGCTTTGGTCAGATGAAACTAAGATTTCCAGCAACAATCACCCTAGATGGATCTGGTATAAAACAAAAGATGATTAAGTTGAAAGCCCACTGTTAAATATGGTGGAGAATCTGTGATGCTCTGAGCTTCTTCTCTTCCAAAGACCATGGGAACCTTGTTAAATAGCATATGAGAGCACAATGAACTATTCGGAATACCAGGACATTATAAATAAGATATAAAGGTGAACTCATCATCATTGGGCCTCTTAGCAAGAGAACGATCTAAAAACAAGTGAACAATACAATCTAGAAATGGTTTCTAGTTACAAAATCTATCTTCTTACAACCCAGACCTAACTACTATAGAAAACCCACAACTCTTCGATGAGTTACAGCCTTTTTTCTACATGTGCCACTGGTTTTATTTGGGCTGCCTTTAAAGGTACTTGAAGGAAATTTTGCATTAATTATTTGCAGGGTGGAAATAAATAAATTAACTGATTTGAAGCTAATAAGCAGTAACAGAAGAAGGGGTATCAACCAGTACTTATTGCTACACTTGTGTTTCCTTCACTGAATAAATGTAAAGTACTCAAGCTAAAGGCTGAATTTTTCTTGTTTTTTAGTTTGAGATTATCCTGGTGCAATATAAGTTTAATGTTATGTTAGGGCTTTTTACACATCTTTAACAGTTATGCCAATAAATATTGCAGGCGCTGTGCATTATAAAATAATTTTGGTCCATATCGACATGAACAGTGTTACTGCAGATTTGTTGGGCGCACATCCATGATGCATGTCTCCCTTTCCACCACACCCCAAAGGTGCTCTGTTGGATTAAGATCTGGTGGCCATTGGAGTATAGTGATCTGATTATGATGTTCAAAAACCTATTTTGAAATTATCCTCGTGAATGGGTACTTTATACTGCTGGAAGCAGCCATCAGAGGAAAGGTACAATGTGGTCATAAAGGGATAAACATGATCAGCAACAATGAAACATTTAAAATATGCTCAGATATTTTTAAGGGGTCCAAAGTGTGGAAGTACAATGTCTTCCTCACAATCCATGCCCTAACCCATGGACACAATCCATGGGTTAGGGCTAGGGAGTTCTTGTTGTGTAGATCAAATTCTTACTCTACCATCTGAATGTTGCTTAAGACTTATTGAACAAGGTAACCATTTTCCTATCTGTTACACCAACCAGCTCAAGGTTCAGAATGGAAAGGAGAACACAATGTTTGCAAAAGTTAATTCATTCGTTCATCTTCTATACCGCTTATTCCATAGTGGGTCACAGGGGGAGCTGGTGCTCCAGAAGTCTATGGGCGAGAGGCAGGGTAGACCCTGGACAGGTCGCCAGTCCATCGCAGGGACACAGAGACATACAGGACTAACAACCATGCTGTTTGCAAAAGTTAAGATAATAAAAACATATATATATATATATATATATATTATTGCTGAACTTTTCCTCAACAAGGAATTGTTTACACCTACACACACAATGATGTTAGATATCATTATACCATTTAAGCTCCCTCTGCAGGCAAGACACCCTGATCTCTTAGCAGTTTACCCACAATCCTCCAGTACTGTGTTAATTTTCTGATGTTGCCCCCTCCAAGATTCAGTCCCTTAATGTGAGGATCATCATTAATGACAGAAAATACAGCTGTTTTTCTCAGCCTGTCAGTATCAGGGCTTACCGTATAAATGTTGTGTCATAGTAGAGATAATTTGGAGACTGTGGTTGAATCTCAAAGTTAGACCAACCTGACTGCTCTAGCGGAGCTACAGAGGTGAGAAAATGAGGCCCATGTGTTTGGTAAACTTACTTTCTGCGTGCACTGGAGCTGGTGTTGGTGTCTGTGCTGTCAGTGCGTTCCAGCCGGTCCCGGTCCGTGTTGGAGGAACCACAGGAGAGGCCTCGCGTCAGTCTAGCGTGGCTTCTCCTCTCCCTGCTGGGCCCTGGAGTTGTGGCTGATCCAGATGTCACCTGAGGTGTTGAGGTGCCATCACTCCCACTGCTGCCCCCACCACCTTGTTGGACTGGAAGCGACAAGGGCTGGCTGTGGTTGTAGTTCTGCTCTGGGGTGTCTGACCCCCGTGGGCCGCGCTCCAGCCTCAGGTCCTGGTTTTCTTGGCTGACCCGGTCCAGCTGACCCTCGAGCTCCTCAATGCGCCTGCGCTGTGTCTCGAGGAGCTTGGCCTGGCTCTCAATGATGTTGTTGAGCTCCAGTAGGTACTCCACGGCCCGATTGGGGCTCTCTGGGTTGGACTCCATGGTGGGAGCACTTCCTCTTAGGGTATGACCACCACCAGTTGGAGTTTCGACCCCCCCGTGGGGCCGAGATCCACCCTCCCCACCAGCCCTGATAAGGTGGGGGGAGGGAGGGACCAAGAAAGTCTCTGCTGAAGTTTAACTGTAGACTTTTGATGTTCAGAAACAGAAAGTCACAAAGGTGAAGGGATTGAGAGTTTCGAAATCACTACATATCCCTGAGGATGAGGGCAAAAATTTGCATTATAACATGTTACGGCATGATGAGGGTTCAAAGCTCAAAATGAAGCTCAGGACACTGGTGATTGTCTGCTTTCCTGAAGTCACAGTCATTTTGACATCACCATGGAGAAGGTCAAGCACTTGAGACATCATGATTCACAATTTACTGGGAGAAAATGAAAAACAAAGAGAGATTGGAAGATGGAGGGATAAACAAGGGTAACTAATGACTAACAAGGATTGCTGGAGATTACTAAAAGTTTTCTTGCCTTAACTGACAGATCTAAAGAGAGAACAGGAGAGTAGATCATGAAGTTACACTTTCACCGATGGCACGCCTCTGTCAATAGCTTTAAGATCGATAGTGTCAGTTCTTACTAAATTATAATCATCAATAAAAAGGACACTTTTGGACAGAGAGGGGAAGGTGAGGAGATGCCAGTTGCGATTTACCAATTTCTTATCAGGCGCTGTCAATCATTACATAACAGAGAAAATTCAGCTCCCTCCCACGTTGAGGGTCCCCGTAGTACATCTTCTCCGCTTTCAACCCATGATTTAAAAATCTCTTCAAGGCGCAAAAAGTACGCAGAGCTGGATTATGAAGTTCATCCTCGGAGTCCAGATCCTCTCCCCCGGGTCCGGTCCGAGAAAAAATTAAAAAAAACAAAAACACTACATCCCGGTGTTTTTAAATTCACATCCCAAAGTGCGCGTCTCTGTGCTTTTCCTCCACTTTTCCTCTAGATTAAGCATTAACACACAAGTTGTAGTTTAGAAACCTGACAGGACTATTTTCACTGTAATAGTGTTCAAATCCTAAAACTGCACTTCTGTGTTCGCAGCCTTCGAATCTGACATAAAATGTCTCTAAACAGCTCACCAAGCCGCTTTTCTTACTTATGTGATCTTCAGCTGATTCAGGTCCTGAGTCTGTGCAGAAGTGAGGTGATGTTTTTCCTCTCAGCAGCCGAGGAGGCAGAGAGGTTTCGCTGCTTGTGCGTCTCATCCGCACAAAAAAGCGCTTTGCGTCTCCCCCGGAGCGCATCTCCGTCAAGTTTTCACATAAAATACAAACAATCTCCGGAAAAGACTTTCACAATAAAAAACTGTCAACCTTATACATGTTGTTATTTTGGACAGAAGCAAAAAGTAAATACTAATAATACTAACTATTACTATTACTATTACCACCACAAGGATGCACTGTGGGAAGATGTAGTTTAATGTTCGGCTAGGAACCTTTGGGCTCTGCAAATATGTCCATGCTACTTTGAAACAACTCTTTCGGCAGGATAATGCGCTTTGTTGCAGTAGATTTAAAGCATCTGCTGTCAACATATTGGCGCAAGATACCTCAGACCAATATCAGGGGTCTAGTGAAGTGAAGAGTGTCGCTGGGGATGGATGGATGGTTGGATGGATGGATGGATGGATGACTTTCCTCTTACAATGTGTCACACAGTGCTTCACCATATTTCCTTTTTAGTAAGATTTGAGACTAAAATGTGTTCCCTACATGAACGCGTAAGCCTGACGCTTCAGCAGACATGAATTTGTGTATTTTATTTTGAAAGTCCTGTCAGAATCTCATATGCGTCTTCGTGGCTTTGCTCTGTACAGTGAGTAAATCCAATGAGGACAGGTAGAACAACACAAACAGTGCGGTGGCTCCTCTTATCGTTCTGAATGTTTCTCCATAATCAGAAATAATCAAAAGGCCAAGACTTGATTTCATATGTTCCTTTTATTGCATTGTCTCTCACTATCATCAGAGAAAACAAAGCTTTTTCTCTATTTTTTAATAATAATTTCGGGCTTGAGCTGACTTGAACAGAAGGATGAGGCTTTTAGGAGATAACAGAGAAAAACAGGCCTCAGAGCGCTGTTATTTTTAGAGCTCATATGTGAACTGAAACGCAGTCAATTCACCTGCTCTCTCTCGCTCTGTGGCCCCTTCATGATGAAAAAAACTAACCTGAGATTCCTCGTGTGAAAAAGTAGGTTTAATAACTAAAATGGTGAGATTTAACACTGCAACCTTAAATATGTTTAATCTGCAGATTATGAATTTTTTTTTCTAATCTTGTCGCAGTGACAATAAACCTAACAATCCAGTATAATTTCCGTCTTGTCCAAACACACTCTAGTGCATTTTTGCTGCCATCTGCTGTCCATTATTGAGGCTAATAACACACAGACATTCGAGCCAATGCATAACATTACATCAGGACTTTATTTGCACTTTACAGTTTAGCGAAACAATCCTCCCTTTCAAAATGAATGTTTTTTTTTTCAAAAAAATAATATTAACAAAAGTTAAAAAATAGGCAAAGCTACACTGTGTGGTGACTGGTTGGAGAGTAGAACATGATCGTATGGTCATTTGCAGGTAAGTTGCTATATGTCTTTGGGAGATGACTGGTAACGATAACAGTCTGAGTCTCTTAATGCTGCTGCAAAGAATCAACATAATATTGCTTTGGCGTTTAAATAATGCGGGCCCACATTATGTTATGACCATGGTGTACCTCTGTAGCTTTTTGTCCTAATGGCTTATCTAGAGCAAAGTGTCAGAAAACCTGAGTATATAAAAAAAATGTTTTTGATAGAAAAATAACATCTCACAGTATCCATGCAGGTACTGAATATCCCTAAAGTATTAATTTAAAAGGAGAGCAACAGAAAATGATGTGCTGTTTCACCATCTCAGAGCTCAGATATTGCAGATTTTCCTTTTTTTATTTTTTTAGCATGGCTGAAATTCCTCAACGGCCCACCCATCCGTAGTATCAGACACCTTCAAGCAAAAAATTTTCACAGTAAGAAAAACCAGTGGTTAGGATAAAGTGGTTTGTTACCAAGGCAACTGTACGTGGCACGATGGGAACAGCACTCTCAGGAATCTAGATATTGTTTTTTTCTGACCTCACATACACAATAATAACAGTACTGGCAATATGCACACCAGGTGCAAATATTTTGGCATCCTTTGCTAACGGTTTAAGAAAGGGTGCAACACGTCTGAAACACATTCAAGCAGCATTTTACAAAACATTCATTTAAGACTAGACAGGTGCTATATTTCTGTGTGTTTACAAAAGGTGGGATTTTCACATCATTGCACAATAATAAATAGGAACAGACACCTGTAATTTGAAATGCATATTTACAGTGCCTTGTAAAAGTATTCACACCCCTAACTTCTTGAGATTTTGTCATGTTGGACCATTTGTTTGCTGAATGTTGGACCATTTGTGCGCTACTATGCCTTCCAGCGTCAGCTGCCATTATGTACCCCAGGATAGTTTGCTACTACAACTCCCAGCAGGAATTGCAGCTGATAGGAAGGGAGGCATGCTGGAAACCGGGACCGGTTAGCCATGAAACTGAAGCGCATCATTCTGGAGAAGAAACTCACACGTGGGTTTTCATCAGTTCTCCCCACTGGCCAGAAAACTCAACAAATTAAGCTTACAAAAAATGAAAGGCTTGTAAGTTTTACTTTACCCATCGAAGACGTAGATTTAACACGTGACCAAAACCCACGAAGGTTTCCAAGGAGACGAAATCTTCCTCCTTGTTTTGTTCCAGTCGACTGTTGACGGTCCGACATATTTTTTCTCTGTTGCCAAAGAAGGCCAAGGACGACGACGACCGCTTTTGGAGTTAGTTGCGGACGCGCAACTACTCCCCCCTCTCTTTCCCCTTACTCCAGACGAGGTGACCCGGCACCAAGTAATCCCGTACTCATACTCGTCGCACTCGTCGTCATATCGCTTATCCGGAACCGGGTCGCGGGGGCAGCAGACTCAGCAGAAACACCCAGACGTCCCTCTCCCCAGGCGTTCCCAGGCCAGCCGAGAGACATAGTCCCTCCAGCGTGTCCTGGGCTGTCCCCTGGGCCTCCTCCCGGTGGGACGTGCCTGGAACACCTCCTGAGGAAGGCATCCAGGAGGCATCCGGTAAAGATGCCCGAGCCACCTCAACTGGCTCCTCTCAATGTGGAGGAGCAGCGGCTCTACTCCGAGCCCCTCCCGGATGGCCGAGCTCCTCACCCTATCTCTAAGGGAGTGCCCGGCCACCCTACGGAGGAAAAACATTTCAGCCGCTTGTATCCGGGATCTCGTTCTTTCGGTCATGACCCAAAGTTCATGGCCATAGGTGAGGGTAGGAACGTTGACCCGACCGGTAAATCGAGAGCTTCGCTTTTCGGCTCAGCTCTCTCTTCACCACAACGGACCGGCACAGCGCCCCCATTACTGCGGCAGCCGCACCGATCCGTCTGTCGATCTCCCGCTCCCGCTTCCTTGAGGCAGGAACTCCCCTCTAACCTGAAGAGGACAAGCCACCCTTTTTCTGGTCGAGGACCATGGCCTCTGACTTGGAGGAGCTGATCTTCATCCCAGCCGCTTCACACTCGGCTGCGAACCGCCCCAGCGCTTGCTGTAGGTCTTGGCTAGAGGGGGCCAGCAGGACCATGTCATCTGCAAAAAGAAGAGACGAAATCCACTGGTCCCCAAATCAGACCCCCTCCGGCCCTTGGCTGCGTCTAGAAATCCTGTCCATAAAAGTTATGAACAGGACCGGTGACAAAGGGCAGCCCTGCCGGAGTCCAACATGCACTGGGAACAGGTCCGACTTAGTGCAGGCAATGCGGAACAAACTCCTGCTCCGCTCGTATAGGGACCGGATGGCCCCTAATAAAGGGCCCCCGATTCCATACTCCTGGAGCACCCCCCACATGGCATCACGGGGGACACAGTCGAATGCCTTCTCCAGGTCCACAAAACACATGTGAACCGGTTGGGCAAACTCCCATGAGCCCTCGAGTACCCTGTAGAGGGTATAGAGCTGGTCCAGTGTTCCACGGCCGGGACGAAAACCACACTGCTCCTCCTGAAGCCGAGGTTCGACTATCGGCCGGACTCTCCTCTCCAATACCCTGGCGTAGGCCTTACCAGGGAGGCTGAGGAGTGTGAACCCCCTGTAGTTTGAACACACCCTCCGGTCCCCCTTCATAAGAAGGGGGACCACCACCCCGGTCTGCCAGTCCAGAGGCACTGTCCCCGACCGCCATGCAATGTTGAAGAGGTGTGTCAACCATGACAGCCCCGCAACATCCAGAGATTTGAGGTACTCAGGGCGGATTTCATCCACCCCCGAAGCCTTGCCACCGCGGAGCTTTTTAACCACCTCGGTGACTTCAGCCTGGGTGATGAAAGAGTCCAACCCCGAGTCCCCAGCCTCTGTTTCCACCAGGGAATGCGTGATGGCAGGATTGAGGAGATCCTCGAAGTACTCCTTCCATCGCCCGATAATGTCCCCAGTCGAGATCAGCAGCCTCCCACCCCCACTATAAACAGTGTTGGCGAAGCACTGCTTCCCCCTCCTGAGGCGCCGGACGGTTTACCAGAATCGCTTTGAGGCCGACCAGTAGTCCTTCTCCATGGCCTCACCGAACTCCTACCAGGCCCGAGTTTTCGCCTCTGCCACAGCTCGGGCCGCAGCACGCTTGCCTCACGGTACCCGTCAGCCACCTCAGGAGTCCCACAAGCCAACCACAGCCGATAGGACTCCTTCTTCAGCTTGACAGCATCCCTTACTGCCGGTGTCCACCACCGGGTTCTGGGATTGCCGCCGCGACAGGCACCGCAGACCTTGCGGCCACAGCTACGGGCAGAAGCATCGACAATAGATGCGGAGAACATGGTCCACTCGGACTCTATGTCTCCAACATCTCCCGGAATCTGGTCAAAGCTCTCCCGGAGGTGGGAGTTGAATACATCCCTGGCCGAGGGCTCCGCCAGGCGTTCCCAGCAGACCCTCACTATGCACTCAGGCCTGCCAAGTCTGTCCGGCTTTCTCCTCCTCCAGTGGGTCCAACTCACCACCAGGTGGTGATCAGTGGACAGCTCAGCCCCTCTCTTCACCCGAGTGTCCAAAACATGCGGCCGAAGGTCTGATAATACGACAATAAAGTCGATCATTGACCTCCTGCCTAGGGTGTCCTGGTGCCAAGTGCACTGATGAACGCCCTTATGCTTGAACATGGTGTTCATTATGGACAATCCGTGACTAGCACAGAAGTCCAATAACAAAACACCACTTGGATTCAGATCGGGGAGGCCATTCCTCCCGATCACGCCTCTCCAGGTGTCACTGTCGTTTCCCACGTGGGCGTTGAAGTCCCCCAGCAGAATAATGGAGTCCCCGGGAGGGGCACTATCCAGCACCCCCGACAGGGACACCAAGAAGGCCGGGTACTCCGCACTACCGCTCGGCCCGTAGGCCAAAACGACAGTCAGAGACCTATCCCCGAACCGAAGGCGCAGGGATGCGACCCTCTCATCCACCGGGTTAAACCCCAACACTAGACGGCTGAGCTGGGGGGCAACAAGCAAACCCACCCCAGCCCGCCGCCTCTCCCCGTGGGCCACTCCAGAGTAGAAGAGAGTCCAGCCCCTCTCAAGGAGATGGGTTCCAGAGCCCACGCTGTGCGTGGAGGCGAGCCCGACTATTTCTAGTCGATATCTCTCGACCTCCCGCACAAGCTCAGGCTCCTTCCCCCCCAGCGAGGTAACATTCCACGTCCCTAGAGCCAGCCTAAGCATCCGGAGATCGGGCCGCTGAGGTCTCCACCTTCGTCCGCCACCCAATCCTCTTTGCACCGGTCCCTCACGGTTCCCCCTGCAGGTGGTGGGCCCACTGGGGGATGGCCTCGCGTCTCTCGTTCGGGCTTGGCCAGGCCGGGTCCCGCGAGGAGCAACCCGGCCACCAGGCGCTCTCCGACGAGTCCCGACCCCAGGCCTGGCTCCAGGGTGGGACCCCTGCTCCGCCGTACCGGGCAACGTCACGTGCCTCGATTTAGTGGTCCTCATGAAGGATTCCGAAGTAATCCCCTTTTGTTTTATTTCTATTAGAAATAGCTTGGGCAGGATAGAGTAGGATTTTAGGGCGATATAGAATCGCCACTTATAGTCCAATGTGTTCTAAGTTGTATGTGCATGCCATGTTTTATTGAAACTTTGATTGCTGTTGGACTCTGAAAGCCACCGTGCTTTGAAGCTGTGCATGTCTAACGGTGTTTTTCGAACACCTGAGCGCAGACTCAGCTAAACTTACAAGTTGGACTGTTAGAACCTCATGGTGAAAACTCACCATTTCTTTGTCTTCACTTTTTCGTATTTTTCCACTGGTTGCCGCCAAAAAGTTTTATGACCCTTTGTATGTTCCACTGAGCTACACTTTGGCGGGGCCACTCCCAAAGCTTCGCTCAGCACCATATTATCTCTTGTTTTTGCAATAACTGCTGGTTTGATTTCTTACACACTCAATGCTATTCTATCCTGTTTAGTTAGTTATTTTACCCCTTTTGTGTAGAACGTTGCATGCTTGATTAGATGAAGATTATTGAATCGGAACAGCGAGGTGTATCAAGGCTGTTGATTTAATAAATATTCACGTAGATAAAGAGAAAGCGTTTGTGTTTATTTTGAGCAAGAGTGATTTGTCTGTCAGAATAAGGTCAAAATTCCCCACGTTTTGGTGAAATGGTTGATTAAACAGTGACATCTAATCAATTATTACTGAGAATTAAATAATTGTAATTACCAAGGGCTTTGAGTCACAATTACAACACCAGAGGACATCTCTGATTTAAATTCGTAAGAAAAGATTTTTGGTTAAGAAATAAATTTTTCTCAAATTATGATTTTAAATTACAATTCTTGATAAATATTAATTAATCAATAATCATAATTCTTACAGTCACATAACAACAGGGATGTTGTCCAGCCCTCGAAAGCTACTATCCTGTACCTTTTAGATGCATCCCTTCTCCAGCACACCTGATTCCAATGAATGGTTTGTTGCCAGGCCTCTGCAGAGCTGAATGACAAGCTGATGAAAGAATTCAGCCATTTGATTCAGGTGTGTTGGAACAGCGATGGATCCTTAAGGTGCAGGTTAGTGGCTCTCGAGGACTGGACTTGGGCACCCCTGTTTTACAACAACAAACTTCAGTGGCTCTTATTAGGAATTGTGTAACATACCAACATAAAGTAACACCTAAAAGGGAAGTGTAAAGAAAAAGATCAGTAGCAGTTCCTGCATGAATGGTGCCCTGGGCAAGCCACTTCTTCTGTCGTCTCCCACTCCCACTGAAGGTCTGAACAACCCTTGTTGTGTCTTTAAGTGTCCCATTTGGGTTTGGCCAAAGATAGACAAGCTAAAAGAAGCAAAGATGCAGGTAAACTTGAAGCTCCCTCTACGTGGGCACTTGACTGACTGCAAACACAGAATGATCTTCCTTTTCTTAGCAGCAAGCAGAGTGTGCCTACTTCTATTTGACTTCTCATGGATAATACAATGAGAAAACAGGGATGCAGCTGATAAACATTTTTAAAATGGTGTTTGTGCACCCCTTACCCCTTTCCAATGCCACCCTGGGTAACTTCCCATATTAACAATATCAAAATCAACCACTGAAAGGGATACAGTGATTTCTACATTTTTTTGTGTAATTTAATTTCAGTATAAATTCAGCTGTTCTTTGAAGGCCTCAGAGGTTAGTTAGAGAACATAAGTGAACAAACTGCATCAAGGAGATCAAGGAGCAAAGCAGACAGGGCAGGAAGAAAGTTGTGTAGAAGTTTCAACCAGGCTTAGGTTAGAAAACAAAAGCAACACTGCAAAATAGGGCAGCACAAAATGGCACTGCATCATTGCATACAATTATGTGCAATTATAAACTACTTGGATTGCAATTAATATTTGCTAGTTACGTACATACCATACTAATTGTTTTTGGCATATGTATTTGCAATAAAAACAACTATTCGTTTTTTAAGTTTTTATCACAAATTGTTTCATTATCGCAACATTCACTAGCAATATTGCATATTGCTTGTTTTTCTGCCATCGTGCAGCTCTATGGAAATCCTACCAAGACATGGATGTCCGTCTAAACTGACAGGCCTGGCAGGAAGAGCATCAGTCAGACAAGCAGCTAAGGTAACTTTGTAGGGGATGCAGAGATCCACAACTCAAGTGGGAGAATTTTCTGACACGACAACTATTCATCACACACTCCACAGATCTGGCATTTATGGAAGAGTGAAAAATAGAAAGCTGTTGTAAAAACAAAGCCATAATAAATTCTGTTTCTAGTTTCCCACAGGACATGTTGGGGACACACCTAACATGTGGAAGGAGGGGCTGTGGTCAAATGGGGCCAAAACTGAACTTTCTACATATAAAGTGGTACTTGTGGCAGAAAACTAGCACTATTTTGAACACACCATCCCCGCTGTGAAACATGGTGGTGGAAGCTTCAACCTGTGGCAATGCTTTTCTTGAAAGTCACAGCTGATGGGAAAATGGATTGAGCATCAAGTCAAATAAAGCATACCCATGCATCAGAATTACCTAGTCAAACTACAAACATTTAAAAATCAGCAAAAAAGACTTCATAAATTGATATGCACATACCATTTCCATTCAATCTGACTTTCCTTGAGCTAACTGACAAAGAACTGGCCAATATTTCAGTCTCTAGGTGTCTTGCAGCTTTAATTGCAGCAAAGTGTGGTTTTACAAAGTATTGGCTCAAGGGGGATGAATACAAATGCAGATTTTTATTTTAAAAACATTTGGTCAATCACATAAAATCCCAATACGATACACTGCATTTTGTGGTTGTAGAGTGGCAAAATGTGAAAAAGTTTAAGGGGTTTGAATACTTTTGGAAGGCACTGTATTTTTATGTGTACAATAGGTGGGAACCAATTTTCACATTATCGCACAACAATAAAAGTGATGAGTTACCTGTTATTTGTAAGATAGTTATAATAATGTGTGTGTATTTGTTTGGTGCATATATTCAAATATATAGACTTATGAGTTTTACAATAAAGGTATACAAATCAGGGCTTCCCTGATTATAATATTTACAATAAACTCTTAACCTATTTCTGTACAGATATTTACAGAATACAGAAGCTTCAAAACAGGGGTTTTCACACACAATAAGACAGTTACTATTACTGTACAGACATGTTACACTGACACAGTGGAGTGCATATGAACGGCTGATAGTTTTGGACAGTCGCAGCATTTTTATTGCTCAGTATCTTCATGAGGTAAAGGTCTTTGCCGTAATCGAGAGTGAACACTCAGAGAAGCTGGGTGAGCGGCTAACAGAGGGTAGGCTGAAAATTACCATGGTTTCAAATAAAATGTGCAACAATGCTCTGGAAGGACATTTACAATGTTGGGGGAGGTTCAAACCGAACTGTGATATAACATCATCCAGAGATCAGCTGCAGAAAGGCACAAAGAATATGAGCTCTACTGTAGGTATTAAAGTGACTTAGAGAAGAGGTTGGTGATAGTTGCAGAAAGCAAGTAGAGATAGAACGGTGTGAAACAGAATCTGATCTGGGGTCATTTAAATACTGCTTGTTTTGATCCCTATTAACAATCAGGAGACATCACTTCGTCTTCCCCTCTGCCCAGTCCTCCTCCCGCCCCGCCTGTGTTCCTCACCTACAAAGTGAACAAGCCTCTGCTGACCTGGCACGAGCCACGGGCCCGGCAGCGCCCCGGCGGCCACAGAAAAAGCTGAAATACTGGCGGCAGAGAGGCTGCCATCAGACTGACTGTCTCCTGACTCTGACTCAGCATCCCCCAGCTGGTCCACAGACCATATGGAGGTGAGGAAGGAGAAGGACTCTCTCTGCCACTTCGGATCTACCAAAGCAACACCTGGTAAAGGCCTCTCAAAGGTCACCGACTCTGTATCATAGTTTTCCTCGTTATCATTCAGCTCCACTCCTGGATCCCCATCCTGTAACCTCTCCTGCTCCTCATCCGTTTTTAACCCCCTATACTCTGCTGTCATGTCCGAGGTTTCATCAGTTTTCACCTCCCAGTTCTCCTTGGGTTTGGGAAGTCTATGGATTGGGCTTGGAATAGGTAGGAAAACTTTGTCTTCTTCACTCTCTAATAAGTCCACTCTTCCATCCAGTTCCTCCACTCTTTCCTTCTGCGTCTCTTCAACAGCAGATGCTTCCTGCTCCTCCAGCTCAGACTCCTCCCCCCCTGTCATCCTCCTCCTCTCCCGACTCCTGCTTTTTCTCTCTCTGTGTCTGCTCCTTCCTCTTCCCTTGTCCCTTTTTCTTCCCCTTACTGTCTCAGCATCATCCTCTTTACATTTCCTAATAATATCTCTTGGTAAACTCTGAGATCTCCTTTTCCTCCTCCTCTCCCTATCCTCCCAGGACCTCTCCCTCCGCTCGGAGATGGGGCTCTGTAAGCGTTCTCCTCCTACTGAGCCCCGCCTTCTTCTTCTTCCTCTGCTGTTTCCCCTACTATTCTCTCTCACATCTCCGACTGATCTGCTTCTCCTCTTCTGCTTGGAGCGGCGCCTCCTCCTTCCAGCGGAGTTTACTGCAGCCAGACCCTGCTCTTTGGGGTTGTACAGGAGGGAGGGGGAGGTGATTCTGTGCTCATGGGCTGGACAGGTGAAGAGGAAAGAAGGAGAGAAAACAAAATCAGTCTGGAGATAAGAGACAGAAAAACTAAGATTTATTTAATCTGCAGTGCCTTGCAAAAGTATTCATGAAATCTTCCACATTTTGTCTTGATAGTCACAAACGTGTGTTTTTAATTTGGGATTTAATTTAAAAGACCAAGATGTAGTGCATAACTGTGAAATAGAAGAAAAAATATGCATAATTTCTATTTTTTTTTTACAAAGAAAGTAATATGAAAGTGTGGCATTTATGTGAATTTAGTCACATTTACTCTGAAACCCCGTAAATAAAATCTAGTGGAACAAAATGCCTTTAGAAGTCTCCTAATTTCTAAATAGTCCACCTGTGTGTGTAGTTTGTTTGAGCATCATGAAGACCAAGGACCACACCCGACAGATGAAAAATTGGGTGATGGAGATGTTTAAAGCAGCATTAGGCTATAAAACAATATCTCAAGCTTTAAACGTCTCCCCGAGCACTGTTCAAGCAGTCCACAAATCTGGCTTTTAAAGAAGAGTGTCAAGGAGAACACCAAAAAAGCCACATTTATATTTTGTCTAGCTATTTCTTAATCTTTTGTGTTTGTATATGTAGCCTATTTTGCATGTACGAAAGTAACTCTGCCCTAAGAAGTCATTGAAAGTTTGCCACAAACAAGGGGGCAAAGTAAACATGTGGAAGAAGGTGCCCAGGTCGGATGAGACCAGAATTTAACTTGTTGGGCTACATTTAAAGTACTACATGTGGCAGAAAGCTAACACTGAACATTGCCCTGAAAACCTCATCCCCACTTTAAAACATAGTGGTGGCAGCATCATTCTGTGGGTAAGCTTTTATTCAGCAGGGAAGGGGAAGGTGGTCATCCTTAACAGGAAGACGGACTGGACTAAATACCTAACAGTGGAAAAATGACCCTAAAACATACAGCCAGAGCTACAACGGCCTATTCAAAGGCCATACGGAAATCCAACTGTGCAGCAAAAAGTTGTTCTACCAAGTGTTGACCTATTAGGGCAGAATACAAATGCTCGGCGCATTATGCATTACTTTGTGGTGTTCTATTTGACAAAACGTGGAACAGCTCAAGTTGTGTAAATACTCTTGCAAGCACTGTACATTTAAGTGATTTACTGGTCACAAGGTTAGCTTGGATAAGAACATCTGCTTTTTAATTGTACTGCTACATTAATTAGTCATACAACATGTATTCAATTATCTGCATGCTCTGATACTATGCAGGTATGCCAATAACCTTGCATACTCACAAATTATGAAGGAAAGCATTCTGCGTAGAGGCAAATTTGCAAGAAACAGAATGTTGTACATACCTAAATTACTAATTAATCCTCATAATCTTATTATGAGAAAGTCCAACATATGCTTATTGCTATATTTTGCTGAGTGCAGACAGCAGTGGTGAGTGGTTAAAGAGATGTAGAGAGGCAGAAAATGGGAGAACTAACAGGAACCATTACCAACCGCGTATTCTCTGTTCGTCCAATGACATAGAAGCAAGGCTCGCCTAGCTTGGAGTTGGTCATACATAGAGACAAACTGGAGAGCTCCACTGAGAGTCAAAGAAAAGAAAAAAGTAGACACAAAGAGGAATAAAAAGGGTAAACCAAGGCAGGGCACATGCACAATGAGTACCAGAAAAAGAAGATTTTAATGAAGCGGTTTAAAAAGTGGGAGACATCAGAAAAGTGGAAGAGAGAATGAAAAAGTGGAAAGTATTTTAGTTAGTTATTTTGAAAAAAGAGAGTAATGGAGGAAATTCCACCCAAAAGACATACTTATCACGTTTAAAAATACAATATGTGTATCATTAAACATTTCTGTTCATTCATGTACCTAACATACTTTATTTTAGTGCTTTTATCTTGGAAAAATCCCAAGCTGTGTTTTACCATAATCAGGCACGTAGCCGTTCCCCCTCTTGAGGACCAGGTGGATTCGGTGTCCTCCACGGCGGATCATCTCCACAGCTTGGCTGTGGGTCATCCCAGTCGTACTGTCTCCGTTGATCTCCACAAGCTGGTCACTCACCTGCAAGCACAGCATCACTTTTGATTTCACTTGCAGAAGGAGAAATGATGCAAAAGGTGAGACGGCATTTCACCCAGGAGAACCTCATGGTGGTGCTAGATCACCAGATTCACCAAAAATCATCTTGTTAATATTCTGATGGTACCAAATGTTACCACAGGTATGCTGTCTATATTTTAAACTCCTGGTTTACAGTTATTTCATGTTACAGAATAACGTTTTGCAAACTTTGCAGTATACACAGTAATTTTTGCATACTATAAAACATTTATTGCATATTTATGACCACTTTTTAATGTCTTGTGATGTTTAAATTAAAATTTGCTATTAGCAATCATTTTATATGATTTGAGATTAACTCAATGCTCCCAACTTGTTGAGCAAATTTAGCAACCACTGTTATGGTGGGGTTTCAGAGAATCAGCTTCCGTTGAGCACAAATGTCATGCTCCAAAAACAGTCTGAATTTCTTTTTGGAGAACTCTCTCAATAATAAGCCCAGACTATATTAAAGTCTCATAACATATTTTCTTATTATGATAAAAAAAAATCTAACACTAACATGTTTAGATAAATCCAGCCTTTAATTTAAGTACATGTGTTCACTGGAGAAAGTAAATTCCATGTTAAATATCTAATTTCTCTTCCTGGTAAAAAATATGATGGTGTAAATTTGGACCTATTATACGGTCATTATCCTGCTAAAAGACCCACTGACAGGCAGCGACCACCAGATTTTTATAAAAATTTCCTGGTAGTATAAATATTTCATGATGCCATACTGTCTAAAACATTCCCAGGGTCTTTGGAAGAGAAGCGGGCCCTCAGTATCACACATCCACCACCATGCTTAATAGTGGACGTGAGATCTTAGTCTCCAACTGACTAAAAGCACAGAGGAGTTAATGCCCCAGGAGTGTTTAGCACATTTTTTGGTTTGCGCTGAAAGGACATGCCTCCCAAACGAAGAGTTGGCATGTAGATGGTTTATAATGGTTCTTACAGTAACTTGGTGTCCAAAAAGATGCCTCTCTTTTCTGCAGTTCTCTAACAGTGAGCTTTCATGATTTCACCTCCCCGACCTCCTTTTAGTTTAAGTTGTTTTAAATGTTTTAATCATTGCTCTGACTGTAGATATGGACAAACTAGCTGGTTTCTTTGTATGAATTACCTCACATGAAGAATAACACCATGTCTTTTCAATTATAAAGAGTGTCTAAGAGAAATGGGCCTCTATTTTGTCATTTTATCACCCAGGGATATAAGAAGTAATTAATTACTTGTTAAAAGTTTTTCTCAAAAGAAATGAACTATAAATACAAAAATACTGATTAAAAATAATACTATAATAAGTGTTAGGGGTCATTTTATTTATTATTAAATTAAAGGCTGTATTTATTTCAGTGTGAAATTATGCTGCTGCAGAAAAAGCTTAATGCCTTCGACGACTTTTTACACACTTTTACCAGGGGCCTCAGCAAGTGCAATGGAAGCAATGAATAGCACTAACATACCTGTATTTTTTGGCTCCGTGATGCAGGACCCCCCTCCATCAGTCCCAGGACATAGAGGCCCATGTTGTACTCACTTCCCCCTCGGAGGCTGAAGCCAAAGCCCGAAGGCCCCCGATCTAGGTCGACACTGTAGTACCTGGAGTCACGCTGGGTGACAAAGTTAGAGAGGGTGAATGGAAGAGTGATCATTCCCATTGCTGGAAGTATAAAAGTCATAAGGAAACGGTTTAGCAAGAAGATTTGTCTTCACCTTTGGGCGTGACCTCTGACCCTTTCTGCTCCTGTGACCATGATCATGGTCAGCTGTTTCTGTGTGATTTGAGGAGTCTGAGAAGGATGAATATTTTGGTTAGATCATTAGCTGAGAACAAAGCTGTATTCCTTTGTTGTATGGGTGGTGTCTTTATTTTTCTGTGACTTACAGGTGCTGGGCCGGCGGACGATGGTTAGACGTAAAGTGTTTCCTGCTCTGCGAAGAATTTGAGCGAGCTCTCGATGAGGCAGAGTTACCACTGAACGGCCTTCTACAGCCTCTAAACGATCTCCGGGTCGGATCTGGCCGCTCTTTGCCGCAGGACTTCCGCGTCGGACAGTGACAAAACGGTGAGGAAGAAGGGACACAGCTGAAACAAAAACAGACTGAATCAGTCAAAGTATCCTAAATGGTAAATGCTTAATTTTATTCAAACAGTCAATTATATTCAGTCAGTCAGTCATTTTCTACCGCTTATTCCATAGTGGGTCGCGGGTCATTACTTAAAATAACAAAACCTTAACTAGCATTAAAGTGTTTTTTTTAATTGCCGATTGCATTTAGGAGCTGAAAGATTTATCCCAACAGCGCACATGCCAGATTTGCTAAAATAAGCTGTAATTAAGCCCTGGACTGTTTTTTTTTTTGGTGGCTCGATTTACCTCATGAATTACATCCAATGGCAGCTCTTTCTTTATAGCCACCCTCTTTGTCTCCGTGAAACATTCCCTCTCTGTTTCATATTCCATCTTTCATTCTACCTCACCTCTTTCAATTTGTCTTTCCCCTCAAGAACAAAGAGCCATGACCAGAAGCCTTTAAGCAAATATTTCTGTCCTGAATCTGTAACACAACAACAGATTTGGGATTTTATACACTTACAGTGTATACACAGTCAGTAATTTTTATAGTATGCTGTTCTGCGACTGGCATATTTGCAGGCTGTCTGCATTAGTATGCCACGGGTGTGTAAAATAAATTCACTGCAACTATTTTTTTGTGCAGACACTTAAAGGGATAGTTCAGGGTTTTATGCTGTGAGGTTATGGTAAAAAAAATATAAGCAGTGAAAATCTTACCTGCAGTAGGTAACTCTCTTGGCATCTCCTTTTAGTATATACCAGAGAGGTGCCAAAGTAGACTTCTGTCATCTGAAACCAACTCTAGTATAAAAGATTTATTTTACACAGGTAGATTTTATGAATCCTTACCCATCGCTATGTTAAATTAGAGGGTGATGCTGATGATCATTTACATGGGTAATGGAGATAGGAGATGTTGTGCCACCAGGTATCTCTCTGTGTGAAACATAGAACAGAGCTTTTCCAGTCAGAGAAACTATCTCAAATAGAAATAAAGCATCCAAGAAGCTTAAATATTATAGCTAAAGGACAGCTTTTTTGAATTATTTGTATGCTGCTTTATTCTGACAGGAAAGGCTTTTCATGTTCTGTTTTTAATGCATGTTTCACACAGGAAAATTACTGATGGTGCACCGCCTCCTTCCTGTGTAAATAATTATTGGCTCATTTGTAAATCTCTGCCCAATTTAAATCTGACAACAGCTAAAATACTGTTCACATGAGTTACAATGACGCTTAAGAGATTGAAGTTGTTTTAAGAGTGTCAGGATCTGCCATTTTTTGTTTTTTGTTAGTTTACTTTTTCTCTGTTAGGTGTTTTTCTGTTCCTTCTGATTAGTAGTTTACTTCCGTTAAGCTATCACTGTCTAGATTCTGGTGTTCATGTGTTTCTCTTTAGATCTAGTTTTCCCCCAGGTTTGTTAGTAGTATAGTTCTCTTTTGGTTAGTCCCTCTTGTTTATGTTCTCTGTCTGGTCTCATTAGTTGCAGTCTGTCACTTGGTGTTCTGTGTGTGTTTATTTTTCCCAGTTAGGGGTTTCCTCTTATCCTCAGATCACTCTTGTTATCTGTTACTTTCCAGATTCTTATATTTTATCCATTGGTTATAGTTTCCTTCGATTTGCATCCTGAGTTTTGTTATCTAGTCTTATTTCCCCTTCTAATTAGTTTTCATCATATACATTCCCCTTCAGTTCCCTGCAACTTGTCCCCACACCTGTTCATTATTCATCTGATTACCTGCCTCCCTTTCTCATTGGTCCACACTGCACTTCCCTCTGTTTATAAGCTTACTGGTTCTCGTTGTCACTCGCTGGTTCCTCCTCTAATTTCCCTGATGTCTCCTGGTTCCTGATCTATGTGTTGGCAGTTAATGTAAGTCCGTTTCTGGTCATTGTTAAAGAAAGAAGATTGCATCGCACAATGCTGCTTCCAAGTGTTTGTCCAAACCAACCACAAACCCTGACAAAGAGGGCAGAAGTCAGGGTCATGTAGGATTATGATAAACCTGCACTGGTGACTCTTGGGTTGCCTTTAAGGAAAGCATTTATGTGTCAACTGTTTAAAGGTAAATTTAGAGCTAATAACTGGGATTTGGAGCAACTAGGCCACAGCCAAAGAGATGAGTTGTAAAACTGTAATATCTTTAATCCACATTAGTTTCTTCATAAAATCTGAGCTTTTCGCTTAAAGTCTAAGCCTTTTTCACAGTTTTTTTTTATTATTTCACATTGAGAGTGAGAAAAAGAGGCTTCAGTGGATGTTATGTGACCTGTATGTTAGGTGCATAAGAGAGAAACACTTGCCAGCAAGTTTTACTACGTTCAAAACAAAGACAACAACCTTTCCTCAAAGTTTTACGATTAGAATACGTTAGAAGCCGAATAATCAACAAGTCATATCAAAACCGTCTTTTAGAAATTGACTTTGTGCTTGTTCTATTATGTGCTTTGAGTCTCAGAAATATTGTTTAGGTTTTGTGGTTTAATCTTCAGTTACAGTTTTCTGCACAAATCTTAGTTCATATTTTTTCTGTAATC
Organism: Crenichthys baileyi; assembly: GCA_036173005.1. NCBI lineage: Eukaryota > Metazoa > Chordata > Actinopteri > Cyprinodontiformes > Goodeidae > Crenichthys > Crenichthys baileyi. The sequence continues at coordinate 1,641,741 of JAHHUM010002594.1, read as the reverse complement.
TGGTGCCATTGTTCACTATGTTCGATCTTTTCTGTTTTGCTTTCATTTTTTTTTCCAACTTTTTACTTTTGGCTATGTAGTTTGGGTCATTGTTGTCTTGGGTTAGTCTTCTGCTTAGTTTTTGTCTTTTCGCTTCTGTTCAAACATTCCTCCATCAGATTCTGGGACTAAATAGGAATATTCTGTAACACACACACAAAGCAGGCTCGTGAATGTGGTTTCGGAAAGAAAATGGTGGCCATTAGGGCAAACCTAAGGCTTTTTGAACCTGAAAACAGTCATCCTTAACAAGACTGGATGGTGACACTGGATAGCACGAGTCGGGGTGGGATGTGGAGAAATTAAATAGGAAGAATGAGATGAAAACCCTAGATGGTGCGTTACAAGGGGGATGAGTAATTTTCTTCCTCAACATTCATGCCTTTGTGGTTCAAAGAAATAATTTTTTCAACTAAATAAATTAAAACATGGAGTTCTACTTAATATCTGTTCAAATGTAATGGTTAATATAAATTTAAGGGAAATTTTATGCTCCTTTGCAACTTTTTAAGCCTACTCTTGACCCAGTCCATATTCTCGTCACCGCTTTATACTATTTATAATCTATTCTTTCTTTGCTTTGGGTTTTGTTTCACTACGTTACCTCATTAAACCCTTTTTAGTGTTTCGCTACTTCTGTTTCCTGTCTGTCTGCATTTGGACCCTTTCAAAATATTGAAATAAAAGAGAGAGCTAAAATGATGATGTTAGCCAAACAGTGAGGAAAACTGCACTGCATAAACACAGCAGGATGAGGTCATGAATTTACTGTATTTGTTGAGTCTGTTTAGAAATAAATGATAAAGCTACGCATATTTTAGGTGAAGTATTGTTATGACATTTTCATGGCTTTTTGAATTGAGATAATCTGTATTGAAGCAGCTTATTTTGAAGATGATCTGCAAAATATTGGTTGAAACAAAATATTTGTCAATATTTGTCAAAGTGAATGTAAGTGACTTTATTTATTCATTCAAACAAATCTGCTATAAGTTGAAGGAATCTTCTTATGCAGTACATCCTATTTATATTCTGTTAAACATGTTTCTGAGTATTTTATCCCTTTTGGTCTTGTATTTTTAGTCAGTCTTATGTTTAACCATGTTCTACTCAGTTATTGTTTCCCCTGGTTTCCCTTTTGTGCTTTTCAGTCATTCCAGTCAATAGTTTTTCCTCTGTCTGAGTAAAATACTGAGCAGCTGAGAATTTAATGTTCCTCCAATAATCTTTTTCGACAGCTAAAAAGCTTCTTACAGTCTTTAGCTGGACAGCGTTCCTCTGCTTAGATGTGAATCTTCTGGTCTTTTTATATTAGTTAACTCCCGTGTAGTACACCCCCAACCCCAACCCCACCCCCCATCCCTGCATTGAGAGCAAGCTGCGTTTTGGTGACAGCTGGCCCCTCCAGAGTCCTGCCAGGGGCCTTACGTAACCAGGAATAAACATTTTTAAGGCTCTCATTTAAGCCAAAATAAAAAACCCTCATGGCTCTCAGGATAAAAATAGCATGTTTGAACTGCAGTTAAAATGCTTGTTAACAGATTAAACCTGTATAGAGGGGGCAAAGAAAATGCCAAAGGAGATAAAGTACATATCAGACAGGGATGATGATTCAGTTAAAAGGCAACTCAGAGCCCAGAAACATCTCCAATCAGGGTGTAATCTGGGTGACCCAGGCAGAAACGGCAATCAGGTCAGATGAAAGCCAAGGCAGCTTTGGACATAGTCTTCTTATCATGCATAATACATCAACAAACAGATGAATAAACGCACACGGCACTATTGTGCAGACACGCATGCCCAATGACTCACACGCCGGGAGACTGGGACAAACACACTTGGTCACAGATGTAGAAAAACTGGCCCACTCAGACACATACAGCTGCATGCTAATGCACTGATTTATTTATTATTTATTGTCCCGTGGCTCTCTGAGTTCGCCTGTCTACAGTAATCCCAGTGTGGTATGTCCTGCAGTCAGCCTCTGACATGATGCACCGATCACCATTCATGAAAGGTAACAGCCCCCCTCCTCTGTCATCATGAAGTCCCCCCCCTGCAGCCCAGATGAAACTGCAGACGTTGACCGCCAACCATAGGTAGGTTCTTCAGGGCAAACATGTCTCCAGAAAGTACTGCTAGATCCACTACATGTGTTTTCATACAGCTCTAATACACAGATCATGACCACATCAGCATTGTGACATGCAAAAGTCCCTTCTATAAATGTCTGCCTCCGTCACCACTAAAAAGAGTAAAAATATTAGCACCATCTGGCATTTAGAACATGTGATCAACTTTCATACAGCTGACACACGGGACCAAGCAAACTTCAGAACATGAAAATATGAAGTGAGAAGCAGAGCAAATTCAAATAATTACGTTTAGACTCCTTCACAGTTTTCAAAGCAGACTGTAGTCTCTCCAGCATGGCTCCTTGATTAGCTAATGCAACAAAAACGAAAAGAAAGAAAACAAAAAAATCTCCTTTATTCCAGCAGTCCAGCGGCTTCACAGCTCAGAGGTTCATTTGCAACAGGAGCTACAACAGAAGCTGGCCGTTCCCCCTCTGTTGCTCCGCAGCGAGGGAAATGTTCAGCGTAGCATTTCCCTTAAGCATTCATAGGGTGGTGGAGAGAGCAGGGAGGTAAGAGGGACGGGGAGAGAGGGAGAGTTTTTAATCTTCTGAAAAACCAGACTGGACGCTTTTACTGCAGAGTGAAAAGGGAGGTGAGAGATAGAGAGTGGGCGGGAGCTTATGAGATGAACGTCGGAGAGGGAGAGAAAGATGGGACATAAGGAAGAGAGAGAAGGGGACAGAGGGGGCTTGACACGATAAGAAGAGATGGAGGTTTATCGTCGTGAAAACATGCACATATTCATGTTAGGCCATAAAACAGCTTTATCTGCATCCCAGTGGCAGCCTGTACAAGGGAAGAGAAAAGGTAGAGAAGGCTGATGCATAATGGGGATGCTGCGTTTTACCTGCTGTAGATCCATTAAACACTGCACTGAAAGGTAATGAGAGCAGTACTCTTTTCAGAGAGAACACAACGAAGTTTTGATGCTCTTTTGTGTTAATGGAAAATGGTTCTGCAGGACACAGTTGTGATTAGGTGGAATCAAAAGTTCACAAAGTATTATCGTCAAGAGGAAAACCAAACGTCTAATTTCTTGGTGCCTCTAATTCTGTTAAAACAAACATCTTCGTCCAAGTATTCATACCTCTCAAACCTTTTCACATTACATTACTTTGCTGTCATAAACCTCCATGTATTTTATTCGGACAGACCAACACAAAGCAGTGCATAATTTTGCAGTGGAAGAAAACAGATGCACAGCTTTGAAAGTTTTTATAAATAAAAATCTGAAAGTTGTAATGTTCATGTATATTGAGCGGCCCTGAGTCAACACTTTGTGTAATCACTTTTCACTACAATTACACCTACCAGGGAGCTCTACCAGCTTTTGCATATCGACAGATGGAAATTATCCCACTATTATTTGTTGCTTAAGCCCAGTCAGATTGAGTGGAAAGTGTCAGTTAACAGCATTTTTTGAGTCTTGTGACAAATTTTCAATTGGATTTATGTATGAACCTTGACTGGTCCATAAACTAAACCATTCCATGGCCACTTTGGTTATATGTATAGGGTGGCTGTCCTGATGGAAGATGAGCCGTCTTTCTAGGATTATCCTCTGTTTAGCTTCATTCATCTTCAGATTAACTGTAACCAGCTTCCCCTACTTTCTGAAGAGAAAACATCCCCACAGCATGATACTTTTACCACCATTTTTCAGTGTAGGGAAGGTGTGTTCAGTTTAGGACACTTTTTTTTTTTTAATCTTTTGGCAGATTCAAGAAGGTCCTATTAATCAATTTGTAGTTGTTACACTCAGGTTCTCATCTGCAAGCCTTTAATACAATATAATCAACTCTGGACAAATGCCCAAAATTCAATTTAAAGCAAGCTAATTAATACCAAAAGTAGCAGCAGATAGCGATTTCAAAATATATATTTGGATGTTTTACATTTCTGCTAGTTGGCTAAAGGTGGACCTTCAAGTAGGTTACCCTGAATCCATGTTTTTTCTGCTTCATCCTACTATGGCAACATAAACAACAGAGATAAACTTTACCTAGCACACTGTTGCTAAACTTATAGTTAACCTTATAGTTAACCTCATGATCTAGCCTCCTAAAAAACACTAAGCGTTAGATTTAAAAAACTGGTGCAGTCATAAAAATATGAATAAAAAAGGCCTAGCAGAGTGACCAAACTGAGTTCTTCACATGACCTCTTTGGTGTCCAATTACGTCTAAGAACTCCAAAGCTTCGCTCTCTAACAAAGGACCTGAACCTTGTTGAACTCAAAAGTTAAAAAAACAAAGGAGGTAATTATTAAAGAGGCCAAACAAAAAAGTGTTCTGAACTACTGAAGCCAGGAGATTTGTGGAAGATTACAGTCCTGAAATCCTGAACCTGCTTTATGAACGAGGATTACAATTGGTCTAATTAACCAATTGGTCTTTGTAATTAACCAGTTTGCAAAGCAAAATTGTTTTTTCAAAATGGAAGTTAAACCAAGGTGGACAAATGCACCAGAAAAATGCAATGATGCATTCTGACTCATTCAGTGGCTCGTGGCCATGCAGACCACTTTTAATGTGCAATTACCTAATGGTACTTCTTTCCACAAGGTCATCCAAATAAAACCCACTTCTTTGGGCAGGTAACCAAATGCTTGTGATGGGCCAAAAAATGCTATTCAAACGTCCTCCAGTTCTGTTTTCAATCAGCTGGAAATTTAAAGCATTGAAGTCGATGATGCTAGTTCTTACCTCTCCCATTCTCCAAGTCCTGTGAGGCAATCACAAACCCAAATCCTTCTCCTGGTTTTCTCTTCAGTTCCACATCGAACCCTCTAAAGTTCCGTGTTCGTTCACCTTTTCGCTTTTCCAGACTTGCTTCAGGCACAGGTACACCACCGCCAGCCTCGTCTTCAAGGCCGGTGTCGATCCAGTCTTTGGGCTCCATGGTCAGAGTCACTGGAATTGACTCCAAAAAACTGGTACTCTGGATCAGAGAGGAACTTGTGAGGAGCGGGGAGGAAGAGTTGCTTGTGGAGATGCGGGACACAGGCAGGGCTTCTGGAAGCAAGGACGTATTGTCTGAGTCAACAGGAGGAGGTGGAGGGCGTAGCAGAGGTGGAGGGAGTCTCCGAACAGAGCCAGGAGAAACAGATGAGTGATAGGTGCCTGACAAGAAGAGAGTGAAAAAATTATCCATTCATATATCCACTGAGTATTATGAAGTCACTGAGCCCAAGGAGGTTGTGAATATTTTACCTCCTCTGTAAACCAGCAGAATAACTTCTCCCTGCTTTGTGTGCTCCTGCAGGATTGTTTGAATCTACAAAAAAGCAAAGGTTTGGGGTTTTTTTCATTACAGTTAGTTTGGGAACTATTGTAGACAAAGATATGAAAAATGAAAACTTAAACAGATTGTTAAAGCACAGGTTTAAGAGTTAAAATCATCTTGGTGGACTCTGAACTTTATTACCTGCATGGGGCTGAGACTCTGGACATCGGCTCCGTTGATCTTGACAACAGCATCCCCTGGCTGTAGGGAGATGCACTGCTTTCTGTCCCAGACTCTCTCCACTACAGTCAACCTGCCAGCAGAACCACCAGCCATCAGGCTGAACCCGAGGCCCCTGTTTCCTTCAGTTTGCGCCAATGCCACTGGAACAAGTTCCCCTCCACTGAATCCTCCAAACCCACTGCCCACACTCATAGCACCAGAAGAGGAAACGCTGCTGGGGCTGGCAGTGGGGCTGGTGTTGCCATGAAAACCATTCACACCATGGTGGTGAGGGCTTTCTCGGGTGGGAGGTGGTCTGAGATGGGAGGTCTGTGGTCCAAAAAGGTGTGAGTGAGCACTGCGTGGACCACCAGGGGAAGAGGAGGGTCTCCGTGGTGACTCGGGGAGTGCCAGCCGGATCCCTGGCATCGTGCAGGTGGACAGGTCACTTTCAGAAGACTTTGATGTTCCATTACGATGCTGCGGCGTTGTAAGGGAGTTATTGTTGTGATTTCTGATCGACGCCCTGATGAGAAAGAGAAGCAGGTAAAATCCACACCGAGCTAATCTCTGCACCTGAAAAAGTGAAGTTTGGGTTTTTACCTGTGTGATCCAGCCGCAGAAACAACCTCACTGTCACTCTGGCTGGCCAGCGTCTGGTCTAGCAACTGCAGCCTGGCTAGGCTCCTGTGTGACCAAACTGGGGAGAATGATGCAGCATTGCTTACACTGGAGCGTCTGTATGGTGGAGGCAGTCTGGAAGCGTAAGATGTGGCATTTCCATTGGCATCTAGAGTCACGCCATGTTCCACGTAGCCTCTGTTGCTGTGGAACCCGTTAAATTGCTGGCTCTGCGGCGAAGGTGTTGAAAGGCGAGGTAGCTGGTGAAGAGGTTGGGGCTGGGTGGTGGTAGGTGCTACATTGTGGTCCTCACTGTCCAGTAATCTTGGTGAGGGATGCTTGGGATGACCGTCAGGGTTGTAGAGCAGTGGATACCCTCTTCTCACCTCTATGTCTATGCTACAGCCCACAGGCACTGATTTTAGCATCTCTACAGCCTCTTTGTGAGACATTCCCAGCACACAAGCATCATTGATGTACACGAGTATGTCCGCTAACAAAGCCAAAACAAAACAGAGACAGAGATGTTTATATATAACAGATATTATCATTTTTTGTCCTTATTTAATATTTTTGGGAAATTTTGCTTGGGTGTGTAAAAATCCGTTGGTACCCTTGCAGCCCATTGAAAGAATGATCTACTGTCTGACAGGATATTGTCTAATGTATACCAGCACGTCTTTAATACTTAAAAGAGTAAACAAATCAAACTGTGAAAATAAATAAATTGTTGTTTGTTACAAATATAACATAGACTAGCATGTACGGATTTATGGTAGCCCCAAAGAGACGGCTAATCATAACTTAGTAGGCACATTTTAAACAGTTTAACCTTGACCAATAACACAGGTTTCTTCAAGCTTTTCACAAACCATAAACCAACAAGCCTATGTCAAGGGAACAAACATTTTGCTGGGTAGTTTGGTATCATTGTGTGCACCACACTGAAAATGTGTCAGAGACGGCAAAGGTGAGAGCTGTCTGAGGAGTTCACAAAGACGATTATAGAATTCCATGTTAAAGGTAAAAGCTGTAAGAAAATCTCCAAGCAGCTTCATGTTTCCATGACCATGACTGCCAATATTATAAAAGTTTAAGGTTCATGGGTCAGTCGCCCACCTCCCAGGACATGAATACAAGAGGAAATGCAATGTCAATTAATCGGAGAGCTAGTGTGGGTGGTAAAAATAGAACTAAGGGAACTACCCTGTAGCTGAACTTCTAGGTCAAGGTACTTTACTTTCGATAGCGCCATCCACCACATTTTTAACCATAGTATATATCAAACTAGCTGTTGGCAGATGCAGACTTCTACCTGTGAAGTACAGAGCTTGCTTGTTGGCTATTATGGTGTTATGGATGTTATCTGTTTGTTTGTTCATACCATTGCCATTTGTTTATATGAATCAATCATCAAAAGCAAAGTCTGATGTAAAATTGATGCCTTTCAATCTTTTTCAGTGTCAAGTTATTGTGGTAAAATGCAAAGACCTTCGCCTGCGTTTCTACGTGTTTGCATATAAAATTGAGTTTGTGTTTCTGTGTGCTTGTGGACTAATCCGAAAAATTAATCTGCCTAAACCAGCTTATTTAACAAATATGAACTAGATCAGCCCCTGCAGAGACAGCCTGTGCTCTGGCGCCTAGAGTGGTAATAGCTGCCTCTGTAAGACCTTCCGTGACTGTCCGTAAACAGGATGTGCACCACTATATTTGCAAGTGTTATGATAGCAAGATTATGGAGTGCTAGCCACTAGGATTAAAGGGTTTTACCTACACTTTCTCTTTTATATGAAAAAGTTGTAGAACTACAGGTGTAAAAGAGTTGTGCAAACACACTATTGATTTCAATACAGTAAAACATTTACAAGACTTAAGTAATTGTAGGTACAGTCTGCAGATAAGGCATTTTAAAATTGTTAAAAGAAATAAGCTTTCTCAAAACAATTTATATGCTTCTTAAATATTCCAAGCGCTTCTAGTTCATGCTGACAACACTCTTTAGTGTGGATGGTGTTACTGAGTAAAGAAAATTCAAAGTTAGCTAAGTTCAGTTTTGCTGTGAAAGGAGTCAGAGATGTAAAAGGCTAATTCAAGGAAATTGTGCATTCTTTGACATGTTGAGATATCTGTAGTTCATGCAGGCTGCAAGAGAGAGATCGAGAGCAGGACTTTCAGACTGAGCAGTGTACAGCAAATATGTTTTCTTTTATTTTTAGCTTTCTACATCTGTCTGTAATGGAACATGATGGCATTCAAATTGATGGCAGCCTTTTGGAAATCTCAGTGCTAAGTAGAGAAAATACGCATAAAGCTAAAAGCTCTAACTGGGCTAATCACTTATATAAGATGCTAAAGATAGATTGAAATTTAAACTCCTTAATAATTTAGTCAGTGTTTTCAAATAATAGTAAACATATCTTATACAGTGACTGCAAAAACCTAAATTTAGAAACACTTTTTCATTTTTCATCTCTAATGTTTTTACCTGTCTTAAGAGTCGAGGGACCACTTGCTGTCACACTGTAGACCTGGAGAAACTCTCTTGGTCTGCTGCCTCCAACTATGTTGAAACCAAACCCTCTGGAGCCCTTGATCAAGTGTGCATGGACAGGGAAACCCCGGAGGTCCTCGGGCTGGTCCGTAAACCCTGGTGATCATCAGCGTAAAGAGAGAAAAACACAAAAAAGTAGAAGAGTGATTGATGAGATAGATGTCAGGATAAGATCAAGTCACCAGACAGGAGAAAGAAAGTGAAAGCTGTCCAAGGTTTTTATACACAACTAAATGCTTGGAAGTGGCGGGTTTGAAGAGGGAGGGGAGAAAGGGAGCCTAACACTGAAAACCAATTGCCAGATGGCTTTTAACAAAATGCTACGCAACTCAAAGCATATGGTGGAGAGATTGCTTTAAAAGCAGAATCCATTACTGAATGTCTGCTAAGTTAAATTTGGCAACATAATCCATTTGCTTGACCAAGAGCTGCAGAGTTTTGTTGGTCATTTTTGTATTTACGTTTATATGTTAAATTCCATCAAAAAATCTGTAAAATAGTTGATCAGATTGTGTATATTCCCCAGGTTATCTCTTATATTGTAAGCATATGTGCTGTCTGCATTTAGACATGCATGATTTTACAGCCAGAGACAACAGAATTCGCCACGATCCCTTTAACATGCAGATGTCAGTGATCAAAACAAATTCAACATTGCCTTCTGCTGGTAAAGAAAGGGGACTACACCTAAACTGAGAGATTTGAACCAAATGCAACTGAAGCTTTTCCTTTTCATGATGCTCTGATTACAGACGGGCATCATAAACGACATTTGTTTTAATTTTATTTGAAACAGCAGATTATGATGGCAGTCACATGTTCTTCCCATGTTGACCCGGCCAGCCTGCGCAGCAGGTCTGGCCCTCCTCCAGCAGCTCAGAGCTTTAGGCGTTAATCACTTACATGCCTCTCTTCAGCCAAAAGCTCATTCTATCTCATCCTATCTCATTTGACTCTAACAAGCCTGCTGTGTCTGTGACTTCCGTGCATTACAGATTTGTAGCTTCATTTAATGTTCAACTGTTAAACATGTTGCTCATGTGCTGATAATTGCATAGTGAGAGACAAAGAGAAGGAGATACTGAAGGAGACAGACAGGAAAGAAAAACAAAAGAAGCTCACATTCATTTTTGTAGTTGGCCTCTCTGCTTAAAGAACGAGGACCCAGCCAGCTGGTCCTCCTCGGGCTGCGCCTTGGGTAGATAAAGGGGAAGAAGAATAATCACCAATTTTAGTCAAATTATAATGCTGAATACAAAATGAGAAAATGGGATTTACTTGGCAAAAATGTCTGAGTCAAAGAAAAGGGCTTTGTAGTAAAAATGTTTTTTACTTAAACATCCATTCATTTTCTGTACTGCTGGTTGCCTGTTCTTATCTCCAGCAGTCATTGGGCGAGAGGCGGGGTGCACCCTGGACAGGTCACCAGTTAATCACATGGCAACACAGAGAGAGAGACTCACAATCTAGAGAGACTATTGTCCTACCAGTCATGTTTTTGGACTGAGGAAGGAAGCTGGAGTACCCGGAGAGAACCCACAGATACACAGGGAGAACATCAGAATGTGAAGAAATAACCTTGGGATGTGAACCCAAGACCTTCATGCTGCAATTCAACTATACTACCAACATTGCCACCATGCAGCCCTTTATTTAAACAGATAATTATAAAAAAAACTGACAGTATATCTTCATTTTGCATTCAGTAAATAGCTTTCTCAATATATGACTCCAGAAAGAGTAAATGGAAGTCAGTAACAGGGTGCCAGCCGAGGCCTGAGACGCTCAATGGTGAAAGCAGAGGAACGTTTTCTGCAGAAACTGGACTCACCAGACTGTTTTAAAAAGAGATGTTTGTTCTAGATTGCAAGCTCCATCTTTTTTTGTCCACTCACCTGAAGTCAGTCCAGCAAGGAAAATCAGAACTCCTTCATCGCACTGAAGTCCTCGAGTTTCTTCTGGGCAATTCCAAGACCTTTCCAGGCCAGGAAGGATATGTATAATCCCAGTAATAAATTCTATGTCTTCCATGGGTTTCTTCTATTTAGATATGTCACAAATACCCGTAAAGGGACACGACAGGGAGTCCTGATATAATGATTAGAACGACTCCCTTCGAAGGAGAGAAGCAGAACTACTTTACTCCAAGCTCTCTCAAAGTATCTCTAAGGCTTAGACCCTTTCCAGAAAATCTCATTTCAGGTGGATGTCTTCGCCGTCTAATTCTTTTAGTCAGGGTCCAATCGGAGATGAGGGGTAGAATATGGATGAATCAATACATTATTAGCTGTGGTTTCATCTCAGCCTCATCATGACCTTACAAGCATCCTACCAATAAAGCCCTGACTTATCTTTATTTCTACCCTTCCATCCTACCATCTCTAATGAAGAGAATGACCAAATTTGATGTTCTCAACTTCAGAGAGGAACTTTCCTCAATGACAGGAGATCTCCTTTTCCTTTCAAGAACCATTGCCTTAATTGTAAAGAAGTTACATCTCACTCCAGCTGCTTCACATTTGGCTTAATGGCTTGAAGACTTCAGCAGAACATTCTTAAAAGTTCCCAAAGCAGGCACTCTCCTCTTCATGACTACATTGTGAGGCTGCATTAAGCCCTTGAGGAGCACAATCTGCACTGAAAACAAGCTTGACTTAGCTGAGGCCAAACAGCAGACACAAATCAGCACCCACAGTGATGGATGTAGCCTTCAGAGCTATCAACTGGCAAAACTACAATACATTTACTAATTCTTTGCTTTAGTTATTTACTAATCAGCCAGTGAAACTACAGTCAATCTTTTGTAATTTTACTGCAGAGACAAAATGTCTTCCAATTTTTCACATTCCAAACACACAGCTGTGTTGTGATTTTGTGGTAATTGTTTGAAATCATGTGTTTCACTTCTACATTACTGTGGCTAAACCAAAGTAAGACTAGAATACATGTTTATTCAAGGGGAAACAAAGATAAAAGATAAGAACACTACCTCTAGCTAACAGCTGGTTAATATACTACTGAAAAAACACATCTGAATACTAACTATTGAACTTACTTGGTTTTAAGAATTTCTGAGAGAAAAACAGACACTAATATGCAGCCACTCCCTCTTCCTTCGTGATTCACCCAAGGCTCCATTGGATCAGTCAAATGGTCCATGGTTATCAACCCGCCTGCATGCACAGGGCACCAGGAGAAATGAAGGATGCTGTGTTGCTAATGACCAGGAGGACAACAGCATGTGTGCACGTGTGTGTGTGAAGTTTGAAGTGATGGATACTTTGAAGGTTACTATTTAGTTAAAACTAGATTTTGCTTTTTGTTCAAGGATAGGCCTAGGCTTTCAGTTTTGTTGGTACATGATAAAAATAAGGTTTTAAAAACAAATGGGTGGACATTAACGTATACATGATATATTTTAAAAGACAAGTATTTTTACTTTTTTACTCTTGAAATCTTCCATCGTTGTTGACCTCTGTTATTATTATTTTACACATTTGCCCTAATAGTTATTAGTACCTTTGGGTATTTACTTGTTTGGTACCATCCTATCTGTATGATATTTGACTCTTGCATGTGCCTCCTGTTTCTGATGCCTGCCGGTTGAATTTGGGTTTGTTAGCTGATCTGGTGCCCACCATTTGAATCCACTTCCTTGAATAAATCATCACAAGATTTGGACATCTGGATGAATCACTTATTCATTCTGCAGGACAAAAATAATGACTCAGTTTTAGTCAAGTAATTACTCAGAGATTTAACTTAGACTTAACTTTAGTCTAAGAATTAACTAAAATCATCTTTAGCCAAATAGACTTGAGCTCTTTTGACATATATGTTGTACTACAGGGGTTAGACAATGAAACTGAAACACCTGTCATTTTAGTGTGGGAGGTTTCATGGCTAAATTGGACCAGCCTGGTAGCCAGTCTTCATTGATTGCACATTGCACCAGTAAGAGCAGAGTGTGAAGGTTCAATTTGAGCAGGGTAAGAGCACAGTTTTGCTCGAATAATTGAATGCACACAACATTATGGGTGACATACCAGAGTTTAAAAAGAGCGACAAATTGTTGGTGCAAGTCTGCTGGCGCATCTGTGACCAAGAACAGCAAGGCTTGTGATGTATCAAGAGCCACGGTATCAGGGGTAATGTCAGACATACCAACAAGAAGAGAAACCACATCCACAGGATTAACTGTGGACGCAAGAGGGAAGCTGTCTGAAAGGGATGTTCGGTGCTAACCCGGATGTATACAAAAAACAAAACCACGGCTGCCCAAATCACGGCAGAAAATTAAAGCGTGCACCTCAAACTCTCCTTGCTTTTTCCACCAGAAATGTCCGTCGGGAGGCTCCACAGGGTCAATATACCACGCCGGGCTGCTATAGCCAAACTTTGGTCACTCATGCCAATGCCAAAAGTTCCGGTTTTCCAATGGTGCAAGGAGCGCAAAATATTGGGCTGTGGACAATGGTGAAAACATGTATTGTTCTCTGATGAAGTCCACTTACTGTTTTCCCCACATACGGCGAGAGGTAGTTACGTCGGGAGTGTAGTCCCAAAGAAGCGTACCACCCAGACTGTGCATGTCCAGAGTGAAGCATGGGGTGGATCAGTGATCGTTTGGGCTGCCATATCATGGCATATTCCTTTGGCCCAATACTTGTGCTAGATGGGCGCGTCACTGCCAAGACTACCAAACCATTCTTGAGGACCATGTGCATCCAATGGTTCAAACAATTGTATCCTGAAGGCGGAGATGTGTATAAGGATTGACAATGCACCAATACACACAGCAAGACTGGTGAAAAGGATTGGTCCTTTTGATGAACAGGAGAAAGTGAACAGTTGAGCCACTTGGGGTGTTTTGTGAGGAGCGAGTCAGGAAAACGTTTTCCTCCACCAGTATCACGTAGTGACCTGGCCACTATCCTGCAAGAAGAATGGCTTAAAATCCCTCTGACCACTGTGCAGGACTTGTATATGTCATTCCCAAGACGAATTGACGCTGTATTGGCCACAAAAGGAGGCCCTACACCATACTAATAAATTATTGTGGTCTAAAACCAGGTGTTTCAGTTTCATTGTCCAACCCCTGTATATTGACCACAACAACACGTTCTTGTTGGACCCTGGTGGTTTCTTGGTAATACTAATAGACCATGCAGACGAGGTGCTGTTTAATTAGCTAACAGCAACTTTGTGGTTCCACACTTATTGGAACCACTGGCAAAGATGTATAAAAATCCTGAAAATTACTTCCATGACAATAGTGTCATGGAAGTTTAAATTTGTATTAATTTTTTTTTAAACTAAGAAATATGACGTAAGGCACCATTTCTATTAGTAATTCTTCTAAATGGAAAAGACCATGCCAGAACCTGCCATTTAAGTAAGGCAAATGTATATTTATCCTTATAAATCAGGAAATAGTATACAGTATGACTGGATTGACAACAAAACTATCTGCCATTTTTATCAACAAATAAAAAACAAGATAAAGACATTGCAGGAAGTGAGGGGAGAATGGAGCGGGAGCTGAAAAAAAAACCGATGGTTGCAAGCTGGCCGCCAGTAAGGGGACGCTGTTCCCGGTCCGTGTCGGTGAAGAAGAGAGGCTGAGCCGAAAAGGAGAAGCTCTAGATTTTTACCGGGTCGGTCTACTTTCTACCCTCATATATGGCCATGAACTTTGGGTCATGACCGAAAGGCACAAGATCACGGATACAAGCGGCTGAAAATGAGCTTTCCTCGCGTTAGGGTGGCGAGGCACTCCCTTAGAGATAGGGCGGAGGAGCTCGGCAATTGCGGAGAGGCTTCAGAGTAGAGCACTGTCCTCCACATCGAGAGGAGCCAGTTGAGGGTGATGTATCTATCACCGATGCCTCCTGGACTGCCTTCCTCGGGAGGTGTTCCAGGGCACGTCCCACAGGGAGGAGGGCCCAGGGGACGGGGCCCCAGGACACGCTGGAGGGACTATGTCTCTCGGAGGAGCTGGAGGAGGTGTCTGGGGAGAGGGACGTCTGGGTGTCTCTACTGAGTCTGCTGCCCCCGCGACCCGGTCCCGTATGAAGCGGACTAGACTACGAGTTCGAGTACGAGTACATTGCAGGAACATGAAATCAGTCAGTTCTAATTTTAGTTGTATTGAATGGTAGGATGAGCTGGAAAAATACCCAATGTTGAACTCTTGGAACAATACAAAAAATACATTCCTAAGCGGGTTCATATTTAGTTGACTAAGTTTACATTAAATTTAGACTACTAAATGATACTAAAAATTTGTCCACTAAAACTAGAATAAAACAAAATTTGGTTTTAGTAAAAAAAAGTCTACCTAAAGGTAAGCCTGTTCTCTAATCTCCTACCATCACAAACATAAATGTTTTGACTTTTACTATTAAAACAGATTAAGAAAACATGAGAAATAATTAATCAATTAAGAGAACAGTTCTATATTACTTATCACTTCTCAAACAAGGTTTGCCATTCTTTGAAGTATTTATGCCAAACTAAGCCTTTGTTTACTCTCCTTCCTTAGGCAGAATTGACATGCATATGAACACAACACAAAACGACCTCTTCCTGTGACCGACCTCCCTGTGCCAGATTTGTTTGGTGAACACTCACTCTATGTAAAGTGGTTCTCCAGGATCACTAAAGGCCTGCTCCCAGTGATCTGGCATCATGCATCTGATTGTGGCACCTCTTCTGCTGCCGATGATCCCATTCTCTATGCCATGACCCTCACCTCCACTGCTGGATGCCCGGGGCTGACCAGGGGACCGGTGGCCAATAGGAACGCTCACTCCTGCAGAACCTCCTGTAATAATAGTGATGAAAGTTAAAACACAAAATTAAACAATGACATATCCAACTGATACAGAGAGTGAAAAGTTTCTCTGCAAGCAAAATGTGTTGATGTTTGTTCTGACAACTCATGGAGAGTCAGCATCTCTGCCATTTCTGTCTACCCACTGAGAAGTATGAGTGGCCATGCATATCACACAACAAGCAGAATGAAAATCAGCATTTTTTTTTTCCTTAGCTCTCCTTGTAGCTGTCCTTCAGCTTTCAGCTCCAACATGGATCGGAGAGATCTCGGACACTGGGGGCACCCAGAGTCCTGCTGCACATGACAAGTGCTGCCGAGCAATCCACCCACAAAGTTACACTTCAAAAGATGACTCAGCAGAGGTCAGAGTGTTGGATGACTCTCTCTTCAGACTTCACTCTGCCTCCATCCTGCATTCACCCCCACTGGTCCCGACTGCCTGCCGAACATACCTGACTGTTTGGAACACTATCTTTCTTTTATAATTATCTGGATGTATGCCTGCCTGCATTTTTCTCCTCCCACTACAGGTCCCTCTCTCCTTTCTATTCTGCAGCACTCTGGCTTCTTGCCTCAAACCTCCACTTACCCTCCCTCTCTCCTTCCTTGCCACAACCACGTCCCTATGTTGCTTTTTTCTATCTTAACCTGACCGTATATGCTCTTCCTCACCAAGTGTTCAACTCTTCTTGCCCAAGGAGCAAACTAGACAACAATGTCATGCAAACACATTTGGACCCTTTTGTTAAAATGTCAAAAATGCCAGCATTTTATTGACTACAAAATTAAACTGAGGGATTTTAGTGGCATCTAGTGGCAAAATGCACAATTTTACAGCCCAATTATTGACATTTACGGTCCTACTAATGTTATTGTTCTGACTATAGCTTATAAGCCTAATATTCTAAAGCCATCAGAACAAGATGCCTTTTGTATGAGAGTTGAAACAAGAGATGTCCAGTTTCCTTCCAGGTTTGTCCTGTATTTAGCAGCATCCATCCTCCCTGGAACAGGCTTCTCTGTCTACACTGAAGAGAAGCATCCCCACAGCATGATGCTACTACCACCATGTTTCATCCTGCTGATGGTTTGTTCAGGGTGAGGTACGGTGTCAGTTTTCTGCATCATATAGCATCTTGCATAATTGGCTGATTTCTCAGTTTTGGTCTCATCTGACCAGAGCAACTACTTGCCAGTGTTTGCTGTGTTACCTTCATGGCTTGTCGCAAACTGAAAACAAGATGGATTTGAAGTTAATCTATTTTAAGTCCAGTTTTTTTCCTCTAACATAAGAATTATAGTAAACTGGGCTGTTATTTTCCCTTCCTTTGGCTCCCAGTTTATTTGCTTGCCTATCTGCTTAGTCTGTGCTTGTTTTAGGGCTCCTAAGACAAAACGACCTTCCTTTGGAGGTGATCCAGCAATCAATGAGGCCACCGCTCCACTGAGAGTTTTCAGCATACTAATTGTGCTAATGATTGATTAATTTGGGGATCAGAGACTCAGCTATAGATAGAGGGACACTGGATATTGTGCAGAGCTTGGCAACAAATAATATCTTTTACTACTAACCAATATCTAACTATTTTACTTTTATACCTTGAGCTCTGAACATTAAAAAGCTACTTCTTTTAATTTTGCAAAGTGAAAAACTAGATAGCATCTATGTTCTACAGTTCTATTTATGGCATAATTTAGTTCTACAACACTTGCCTAAGTCGTCCTCACTGTCTATGCCTTCGTCTGCAGCCTTTTCCAGGTTGCTGAGGGATTTGCTGCGTGTGCGGAAGTTTCTGAGCAGGTTACGGTGTTCCTGGTAGGTGATGGGGGGACTCTCTGGACCTATGTGAACAGGCCGAGGTGTGCCGTAGTAATTCCCTGAAATAAATAAGGGCAGAACAAGATAAAATAGCTTTAAAACATGAAGCAAGCACATAAAAATGTATTAAATATACATTTGGGGGGAATATACATTCGTTTGGAACCGAAGTTCACAAATCATAGCTGTTATTGTAAATCCAGCCTAGTTAAGAAAAAAGGAACTGGAATAACACATACCGTAAAATAACGTCATTTCTTTCAGCATGGTTTGAATCCATGAGATACTGTAGTCTTATGCAGTTATGTACATTTACAGAATAGGCCACCCATGCCTGTATGTACATTATGTACCCCCTGGGATCGTACACTGTTTTTGTTATAGCCATCTGCTGCCTCTTATAAAAACAAAATGACATTATCCGTGCCACCCCCACCTTCCTCCCATTTGGCTCATAGGGACACAAATGGGTTGAGGGGAAATATTAGATTAGAGAACTAAACAGCAAGGTCACCAGCCGTCACCGTTTACTGCAGCTTCTGCAGGCTACAGCATGCACAGCACTGCTGATAGTGCTGACACTGATAGCAATGTGCATGTCAATGTCAGATGTGAGGCAGGTGAGGATGACATTTATTGGTCCCATTAAACTCATAAATTATGGATGCCAATGTATGTGGGCTTATTAAGGGGCAGTACTCTTACAGGAGAATGGAGATGTGAGCTGAACAGCACCTGAGGTCAGAAATATACAACAAGGAGTGGATTTTGACTTGGTGGCAATTGCTGGCTTTGTAAATCTAATTTTTTTATGTTTTAAATGTATTTGTTGCAAGTAAATATGTAAAAAAAAAAAAAAAAAAAAAAAAAAAAAAAAAAATTATTTTGGGGGTAGGGTTAGAGGGGATGGGCCCCCGGGAAAATTCAATATTTGAATAATTTTAAAATTCTTAAACATTTTTTTTTTTCTTGCAGTTTCCCCCAAATTTTTTAAAAAAATTTTTTGTTAGTAGTAATCAAGTTTACAACATTTTCTTTCCCCACAACATCTGTTTTCTTTAAAATTTAGCATCCTCTAAAACAAAAATAAACAATTTTATTGTAAAAAAAAACTTAAGAAATGCTTTGACTGGCAATTATTTTTGGATATGAACCCACCATCTTTCACTTTACAGTTAATTCAGATTTCTATTACACTGATTGCATTGCTGAAAATGAATGATTTGTGGCAAGCAGCTGGTCACAGGCAATGATAAACCACATGATCAATAACTAGAACTTCTTAGTTTTATACAGTCTGGTAATGACGTATCTTGTTGCTATGACATAACAATCAAGCAGCCCCCCTTCTCACATCGCTAAAATAGGGGTGGGGAAACAAAACCCAATGAGGTTATTCTTTTGGCTCAAAAAAGTTTTAAAAAGGTAATTTTTAAACGATTTCCCCAAAGTTGAGGAGATCCCCTTTCAAACCTAGGCTTGTCAAAAATACATTTTTTTTTTGGGAAACCCCTACTGAACTCCACTTTAAATGTTTTTCCCATATACACACTGAGCAGAGTGTTAACGTGTTCAACCTAATCAAAGAAAACATGATATGTGCAAAAAAGTTGTATTTAAAGTCCTTTTAAAAAGGGTAAAAAAAAATTATGTAACTGCCAACTACTTCCTTTCATATTTTTGTGTGCCTAAAAAATTTTTTTTTCTCAAAAAAGGAATTTTAATTTCCCAAAGGGGTTACCCTTTTTTGAAGCGCAGTGTTTGACCCCACACACAATTTCCTGAAAAATAATTTTAAAAAGTGGCTTAATTTGGAGTCTAATGATAACAGGTGTACTTAACTGCAAAAGATTGCAAGATTTAATTAAAATCAATACAAAAAAATAAATAAACGTCCGGTAATTTTCGGGGTGCCGGGTTTGGTTTCCCAATGGGGTGTGTACTGTGTTGGCCCATAAAAAACATTTTTTGCGGGGGAAAAAACTAAAAATAACACAAATTCAGATCAATTTGGTATAGGAGAAATCAACTCTGCAAAATACTGTGCTCATTTAGTCCTACCTAATATCTTGTCTAAATGTTTTATTAATTTAAATGAGGTTCTACTAAAAGATCAAGTAATTTCATTTTATCTGCTATCTTACAGTTTCAAATACTTAGGTTATGTTGGCTCTGCATCTGAAACCCTATGATCTTTAAAGAGAATCTTGTTGCAGAAAGACAATTTCCAATTAGTTTAACCTCACCTTTGAATTTTCCACTCTCAAGCAGTGCTCCGGACTCTTCCAAGGAGAAAAACTCCTCAATTGAGACAAAATTGTAATCTACCCCTGAGATTTCCGCATCTCTGGGCTGTCTGGTTGTACCTGTGATAAAGGAGACGATGTCAAACATCAGAGTGATGAGGCCACATATAAAGTCAGCTGTGACATGGGTGATGTATTGGATAATCAAAGCCCTCTTCTCCAATCAAGGGTCATCAATCTGAGCTCAGTGTTTAGACAAACTGCAGATCAGCAAACTATAAATAATCAAGATTTGACAAATGATGCAAAATGTAAAAATTACACTCATTTAAATAAAAATGGGATTATTTTGACTCAGCATTTTCATTTTGTCAACAGAGCATCCACTAACAAACCAAACTTTGCCCCTTTGTTTGATAAAAACAGACGTTTACCAAGGCCTCATTATAATGAACAGATCAATAAGATGTGGATCAAATATTAATGAGACACTGGCAAAGTCTTAAAGTGTTTCTGTCACCATTGCAAAGGTGGAGCACTTAGATGATCAACAATCTGTCATCATAATTAATTCACATTGACCTTGGCCTGGAAGAAAGCAGTGAGGGTGAAGCATCCTGCATAATACAGGATCACTTATGTGCTTTATTTCAACTCATACTGCAGATCTCCACACAGCTGAATGCAAGCACAAGTATGTGGTGCGAAATATATCACATTTATCCCGTTAAGCTACTGGAGTGGTTTTAATTAGCAAATTGAAGGGGAAAGCACCCATCCTGACCTTGAAACATGTCCTGTCGTTCCATAAGGCAGAATCACTTCAAAGTAAAGACAAATCTCCATCCTTCCCAGGAGGACCACATGTGATGTCTGTGTGTGTGGGGCCAGAAGGATGAAGTCACACCTAGCTACCCTATAAAACCTGTGATTAATGCACTGCTGTCCTGGGAGCAGCTCTCGCAGCTACAATGACACATGCAGGACTGCACTGAGTATCCACATACACATAAAAACACGCTTAAGACAGGAAACAAACCAAATGAGGGCTTTTACACACTGCAGCCAACTCTCACAGGTAGCCACACAGGAGGAGACACCAAACACTGGACAGGTCCTCCATCACCCTACCCTGTTCCCTCTGCGGCACAAAGTGTGTTTACTTTGCAATCTGCTCTGGCTGTCTGCCCTATGGTCTTCTGCCAGCGGTAAGCCCTGTACTTGTAGCCTGTGTCTCGCCAAAATTTCCACAAGTCTGAGTTAAGTTGTCCTGTGCTTTGATTTTAGAGTATTTTCTTCCATTTACAATGCCTTGCAAAACAATTCATACCCCTTGAACATTTCCACAATTTATCACCTTTCGTCTATAAACTTGAATGTATTTCAGAGGGATTTTAGATAATATACAAATATAAAGTAAGTGGAGAATAAGGGATCCAGGATTAAAATACAATTCCAAATCCAGTGCAACCCATTGCCTTCAGAAGTCACCTGATTTATAAAAAACACTTCATATTGTCTGTGAAAATACAACTGTTATAACAGGACAATAGCACTGCAACGCTGCAACGCTGCCAAGACACGGATGTGTACCTAAAATAATAGTTGAACAAGGATAGCTTTGATTAAAGAAGCAGCAAAGAGGCCTATGATAACTCTGGAGGAGTTGAAGCGAACCACTGCTCAGGTAGGAGAATCTGTCTAGTATTAATCATGAACTCCACAAATCTGACCTTTATGGAAGAGTGGCAAAGAGAAAGCCATGGGTAAAAGAAAGCCATAAGACGTCCTGTGCATAATTTGCCAACAGCCATGAAGTCCATGTGGTCAGTGAGACCAAAATTAACTTTTTGGCCTTTATGTAAAATTGTATAATAGAAATATTACACTGCACATCACCATGAGCACCCCAACCCCACAATGAAACATGGTGGTGGCAGCATCATTGTGTGGGAGAGCTGCTCTTCAGCGGGGAGAGGGAAGTTCGGCAGAGTTGATGGGAAGACGGATGGAGCTAAATGTAGGGCAACATTGGAAAGAAACCTGTCAGAGGCTGCAAAAGACATACACCCAGAGCACCCAGAGCAACAATGAAATAGTTGAGATGAAAGTATAATTATGTGTTAGAATGTCGCAGTCAAAGTGCAGGCCAAGACTTGAAAACTGATGCACAGATGTTCTCCATCCAATCTAACTGAAACTTCAGTCTTCAGGCGTGCAAAGCAGGTGCAGACATTCCCCAAAAGATTCGCAGGTATTATTGCAGCTTTTATTTATAAAAAATATGCAAATATTACAAATATTACAAATGCTACATATAAGTAAATTCAGTCCTGTCATACAGACATATTTAAAGTCAATTACATGCATCAATCTGGTCTTGGTTATAAAACAGGGCAGACAACTTCAGTTTATAATGGAAAATGTTTATAATGGAAAAAGTTTTCTATCTAAGGAAAACCAGTTGAAAGCATCAAGTCATTGACTTGCCCCAATCACTCTTCCTGGATGAGCATGTACCGACAGTGGGCAATTGATTGGATTTAGTTGACAACTTTGCAGCAATCCCTCACACTGAGCATGCAAAATACACAAAAAGCATGAGAAAAATTAAGGGTTATTAATACAATTCCAGCGCAAAGTAGTGCAATGAAACCTCTTGTTTTATCTGCTTTCATGTAGCTAGGATAGCATAGTGCATGCAAGTTTGTTCTTGCAAATTGTTTTCATGGATTCTTGTTTCTAAAAATATCCGTTCTTCTCTATGTGTGCGCAGCTCAAATTTGAACAACCTCCACAAAAAAATCTTTGTGTCTAATTAAAGACCTGATAACAAACTGTCTCATAACTTGTGTGTAATTCTTCTTGTTCCCTCAGGACACACAGTATCTCTCCAGCTGATATGGTGCAAGACAGGGAATCATTAACTATACACCCTCCTTGGAGTTATATATATGACATGTCAGCAGGGAGACAGAATGGATTATTGACATCTTCTTCCTCCCTGACTGTCCCTGTAGGCACCACACACACTGATCCCTTGCAACATGGATGAGAGAGGGATTGAAGAGGTAATTACACAGAACTCTGTATCAACACCCAGAGAGCTCTGTCCGTCAGGATCATACGCGCACAAATAGCAAAAACAACGGACACTATGGAGTCTAAAAGGCCACAGACGGCCTGGCGGACATGCTGGAGGGGGTGCATTAGAACAAGTTGAATGATGATGCTCCTTATCTCGGAGTCAGACAATTAGAAAAGTCTTTCATGGAGGAGATGAAGACGCAGTCAGCCTTGAGAGCATGGCTCTGAATCATCCAAGGGCACATGTGCAAATGCAAAGCCTGATTATAAAAGAATGGATGGGAAAGTTGAAAAAAAAGGGTAACGTGAGATTTGCAGAGCCGAAACCCAAAACAAAACAGTATGAATGAAGAGACAAAAAGGTTTAATTTACTCTGAACTGTAGCTCAGTTTGCACATGTTGAGCCATGACCAGGAATGATATTCTTACTCTGTGATACCTTTCAATAAGACTGCCACATTTCCTTGGTATTTACACAAACAATTTATGTAAAAATAGGTGTAATTGTTGTATTTAAACTGAATAAATCAATGATTCCACCTGCTGCTGAAATAATATTTTGAATTTTACAGGAATGATGTTATCTATACCTTTCAATCACTGATATTTCAATTTTGATTAACATACTTAAAAATACAGAAGAAAAACCCTAGATTTAGAAGTTTTCAAAACTTATTGGGCAAAATATGTCTTTTTAAGCTCACTTAAAAGAGTCGGCTCTTTTCGCTCCTGAATGGCTCTTAAGAACTTTGTTGCTTGAATTAATTTATTGCCTGCAGTAACATGAATATACATGCTAAATGAATTATTGATTTAAAAGACAGTGAGAGCAAGTTGCTAGTAGACAGTCTCATTTTCAGTGTGAATCAAGTTTTTCACAAACCATCCAGCCAGCAATTCACAACTGAATTAACATTAAAAACCATCCTAAGCAGCAACATTGAACAGACCCAATTAATTGTAACAGCAGCTTGCTCATGGTGTTGCAGCACTGGCCACACCTATTGCCAAATAGTCGCACAATGTTTATAACTGCTGACCTCCACCCCTGTGCGAGTGCTGCAGACAGAGATGACGACACACATATTGACCGGTCACATGCAGTTTGAAGAGCAAAAAGTGAGAGAGAAGTGGAAAAAAACCTCAGCTCCCAATCAGGAGCTGGCACCGGTCATTAACTTTAAAGGACCGGTTCTTACCCACAATTTACACAGCATCCGTCTCCAGTCCGCTCTGCCATGGTACAACTCAATAACAACAATTACACTGCCTCCGCAGGGCAGAATGGCGCGGCGCAGGGCAGCACAAGGCGGCCATCCAGAAAAATTCAGAAAAATTTGACCCAATTCTATTTTTGTCAGATCCCAGAGCCAATCAGAGGTTGGAGTCATTCTACACAGATCACCCTGCACCAACAGGACACTGAAAGAGCACATCTTTTTTTTTTAAATAATTCTCTAAAGACAGACTAGATTTTCTGAAAGGCCTTGCTGTTTAATAAATATATGCATATATTTATATGTGCATATTAGTAATTGTTCACATTAGATCTGGGCTATACGCATTAACTTAGGTAATCAAGACCCAATGATTAAACATTAAATGCAACAAAATAAGTAAAACTAGCTTCTCTCTACTCTGTGTACTCACCCATTGTAGAACAAACCTGTGAAAATATCTGGATGCAAAAAAGCGAAAAGTGAAGCAGTTTTAACTGTTTAAACTTCCAAAGAATGAGTTGTTTTGGTCTGACTTCTGCATTCTTCAGTGGTTTTTATTGCGTGATTTGAGCATGCCTCACTGAGCATCTCCAGAGACTATAAAAGTGTTGAAAAAGTCAGATTTGTACCATAACTAGTAGTTATTTGTCAGGCTATTGGCTCAGTTGCCTAGTCTGGATGCCTGACAGACCTGCTGATTGTACCTTGCCAACAGCCAACAGCAGTTTTACCTTAACAAGAGAGATGTGTGGTGCTTCTTTAATTTCCACCAAATGATTGCCCATACCTTTGAGTCTCTTTTTACAGCAATAGTAAAAAGAGATAGCACAGCAATAGTGTAACTTTAAATCTGTATTACCCATAATACGGTAGACCTACATATTGCTAACCAGTCTCTGATTCCCAGTGCACAGTAGCATTCTGTCCTAAGTCCATAAGACCGCCTTCATCCCCTCTTCACTTTGGCTTTGATAGACATTAGCTTTTAATTTAATACCTCTCTGTAGATTATTGATACTCCAGAGCATACATTTACTTAATTCTATCGTTCATTTCCATTTTTACGAGCTGCCCTCCCAAATGAGCCTATGTTATCTCTTGCATCAGTGCCAACTTCAATATCGGAGAATATTGTCTCATCAAAAGAGCTTGACGCCTGAATTGCTCTAAAATAGCACAGCAGCATGAAGCCACATTTACACAGAGAGATCTAACAAAAAAATCTGAAATAAAAAAAAAAAAGATATGATCTGATGGCCTAAACACTTTGCTTCCTTACCATAAATACTATTTTAAAACCTAGAATTGAACCAAATAACAAAACCTACAATGACAAGTCAAGGAAGAAAGCAGGAACATACTTATGGTCCTGAAGGGGGCCACAATGAGCCACTGATGAGAACTCCTCAGCTTTTCGTTCCTGTTAAACACAGCTGCCTCATTCAAGGGAAAAAAGAAAACAACACGGGAAAGAAAATGCTCTATAGTCTGGAATAGTGATGCTGCCAGAGCCGTGTGGGTATCAGGCTCGCACGGGTGTGCTGGTGTCAGCATGAGAAAAACAGCATCTTACTGTGTCATCTTCAGGAGATCAGGGGATTACACACCCATGGGGCTGAGCCTGCCTTGTTGTCACTCTTTCTAAATTAAAGGCGCCCAGAGACGGGAGGAAGTTTGCCAAGTTTGGCAACAATAAACCAAGACGGATTGAACAAGTTAGTCGGGAGTAAAAATTTTTTTATCAATAATTAAACTCAGAGCACTGTTTCCTTAAATCCTTCTCTGGCTCGACCTTATCTGATTCGCTCATATCCATGCCTTTTTAATTATTAAAAAAAAAGCTGAGAGCACCGCAGTTAATTTGGCAAGCGCCCTCCCTGAGCAGCCACTTGTAGATGCAAGGCGTGGTAATAAGATGAAAAGCAGTTAAAATTGCAATTAAACTTCAACTTGATGTCCGGAGAGAGATAAAATGAAGCTCTTATACCATCCTGTGAGTTCTGAACTGTTCTTTGTTCTGTCAGTGGGTGAGTTGTGTGGCGCGGCGGCAGACTGTGCCATTTGACCTACTTCCTTGACTAAAGGAGAGATTAACAGCAACGCCACACTCCCACGACAAGGTTAAGACTACACACACTTACACACACACACAGAAAAGTGGTGGTTGGTGTCCTTTGCATCAACTCTTGTA
This sequence comes from Crenichthys baileyi, assembly GCA_036173005.1. Lineage (NCBI taxonomy): Eukaryota > Metazoa > Chordata > Actinopteri > Cyprinodontiformes > Goodeidae > Crenichthys > Crenichthys baileyi. The sequence continues at coordinate 1,615,540 of JAHHUM010002594.1, read as the reverse complement.
CAACAAAATTAAAAACACAAATCAAGGCACCAAATTACATTAAAAAAATTAGATCGCTTGGCTTGACTCAGAATAGTCAGCTGTTATATCCTGCAGCCATTTGCACTGACGTCACGATGGAGGGGATTAAGATAGCAACAGATGTACAACTAGTAGCTGCCTTTGGTTGCCACTGTAGATGCTTTTATTCAGTATAATTAAAATGAAATCGCTTGAGCAAGATAAAAAACAAAACAAACCAAGAAGAACCTGTTCCATAGAACTACCCTCAGATTTAGTACCACCTGGACAAACTGCCTGGAGCACTGAGGTGGTGGATTCTAGGTAGCACACAACATAAATAGTGTTGTGGCAATACTGAGTGTCCAAACTGGTTGAATTGTTTGTCTTTTACTTGCATTTAGGATATTCTAGTGATATAATGGACCCTTTTATGTGCAATGTTTAATTCACTAAATTTAAACACCTAGAGGGAGCATGCTTCAACATGAGGAAGAGAGGAAAACAGTTCGGCATGCTTAAGTACTAATTAACACCAGGATATTCACGTGACAGCAACAGGAGATACGTTGTCACAGAGTTAATGAGGCCGTTAATGAACAGAAGAGACACGCTTGGCTAAATTATGAATATGAGTCAGGTTGCAGTAAGTTTAATATTAGCCTTAAACAGAAATGGTCTGACAGATAACATCATTTGAGAGGTGTAAATGTATGTAGAGGAGACCTAAAGGACATAAACCAGCAGTAGGCAAAGACTGAAGACATACGGAGAAATAATAGCATCAAAAGAGAGAAAGAAAGACTTACAGGGTACGGCTCGGAGGTAGAGGTTCTCTCTGATGACCTGCTGAAGCTGGCTGTCCACTGAGCCAGGTGTGAAACATTTACTCAGATATAACCTGAGATCTTTGCACAATGTGGAGCCTGAGGGGAGGGCAAACAAAACAAAGCATAAAGGGGAGGAACCAGGAGGAAAGAAGCAAAAAGTGTGCAATTAGGAACCAGCTGCTCAAATTAGGGATAAGCTGGTATGAGATTCTCGTGGTATTCTTAACTACTATTATGGTAATAAAGCAAAAATTAAGAGAAAAAAATGACATCATATAATGTTTATGAAATGTATCTTTAACTCTATTTTTTTGTTATCCTGATTTTGATACTTAGACTTATTTAAAAATATAGAATAAACACCAAATACATTATGCAATACTTTTTATAGCCTACCTTTTTAGCAGATTATTATACCTTTTTGTTGCTCTTAACTTAATAACACAAGAATAACAAGCTGATGTCTGTTTGTCAGGCTGTCTTGCAAACTTTCAAAACAACTTTAAATAAATAAAGGTGATGGATGCCGTTCCTTTACGTTCTACCTCATGACTCTCCATGTTATCATTTACCGGAAATATTTCCAAACAACAGTTTGTCTGTTTTGTAAACAAGGGAAAGGCATATGAGCCTTTTTTCAGCCAGCTGACCAGCAGTGCACAGCAACAAGTGGGGGAGGGGCAGCACTAAACCCTGACACTGACACCTGCTCATCCCTTCATATCACTTCACATATAACCTGACAGGGAACTGTCTTGCATAAAAATAGAGGTTGCAGAGGTTAATGGAGACACATGAATAAGTTTGAGTGGATCAGCAGAACTCAGTTTCCTTTCGGTGATCTCTTAACATCTCGAGTGCTTTATGGCGTTTGATGACAGGCTGCTTCCTGTTATTGATGGGCTGAGCACGTCTTCACTTCTCACCCTCACAGACGACAACTCTGTCAGTGCTACCCCTGCAGGCAGCCGCCTGCCTGTCTACACCCCTGACACCTCCAAACAGACACCCCCCTGTCTGTTACACTTGTCTACCCAGTAGCAGATTGATTATAATGCACGGTTCAAAAATATCAAAGGAATTAACTTAATGTTTGGCAGTAAGTCGCATGTAAGTATGAATGGTCACATATGGTGGCTGTCTTTAAAGGAAAAAATTTATCTAGTCTGTTGCCTTTAGGGAGAAATGATGGGCTTTTGTTCAACGTGTTATAAAACAGCTGATGTTTTCTAGTCTGTTCAGGCCTGAAAATTTTGCTCTTGGATTCACTGAACAAACAGAGTTCGGATTACGGTGCCATGCAAACATATCCACACACTTTTAAATGTGTTTTAGTGGGATTTTAGGAGATTTAACAAAACTAAGTGGCAAAAAATTGTGAAGGAATAATGATAGAGAATTTTCTAAAGTTTTTACAAATACAAAGCTAAAAGTGTGGTGTATATTTGGATTTAACGTCTTTTATTCTGATACCCCTTCAAAACGTGCGATTGCCATGAGAGGTAATTTAATCAGTAAATAAAGTTTACCTGTGTCTAATCTAATCTCAGTTTGAATATAGCTGTTCTGTGAAGAAGTTTGAAATTAGGTTTAGGTTATTAACGAATATGAAAGGCAAATAAAGCATTACCTTAAGAAGCACCCAAGAGTCCAACACTAACGCTAGAGGAGCTGCAGAGATCTGCAGCTCAGGTGGGAGATTATTAATTGTGCACTCCACAATCTAGCCATTATGGAAGAGTGTCCAGAAGAAAGCCATTTTTGAAAGAAAGTTATATGAAATACTGCTTGCTGTTGACTACAAGCTATGTAGGGGACACGGCAACCGTGTGGTAGAAGGTGCTCTGGTCAGATGAGACCAAAACTGATTTCTTAGGCCTTATTGCAAATTGTTATTTGGTGAAAAACTAAGACTACACTTCACTTGAATAGAACATCATAAAAAATTTCTGCTTCTGGTGCAGTAAGCAGGATACAGGCTAGCTAACCTAGGCAGTAATGTGGATAATTAACCAGCTAATATCAGTGTGTTAGAGTTCTAGTGTTTTTCTGTAAACAGCAGAATGGCAAAAAGTGATAATTATCTGCACAAAAAGCACAGTTACATAAAAACGTCAGCTAAATTCAATGGACACCTTTTTCATATTTTGCCTTAGTTTTCCACCAATGTGTAGGAAGCTGCAAAAGGCTTGGAATTGGTGCAGAGATTCACCTTGCACCACAACAATGACCCTAAATATAAAGCCAGAAATACAACAGAATGGTTCAGATCAACGCATGTTTATGTGGTAGAATGGCCCAGTCAAAGTTCAGACCTAAATCCAATTGAGAATCTGCAGCAAGACTTGAAAATTTACATTAAGTGATGGTCTCTATCCACTTTCACTGAGCTTAAACTATTTTGCAAAGACAAATGGACAAAAACTTCCATCACTAGATCTGCAAAGCTGATAGCGACCCCCCCAAATATTTGCAGCTTTAGATGTAGGGCAAAGTCTTCTGCAAAGTATTGACTGAGGCTCGATAAATGCTAATACACACCAGACACTTGCCAGATATTGTTTATTAAGTAAATTAGAATTTATGTATTATCACAATACTTTGTGTTGGTCTTTCACAAAAAAAAACCAATAAAGTTTGTGTTTAGAATGTGAGAACATTTGAAAAAGTTAAAGGGGCATAAATATGTTTGCAAAGCACCATGTAGGACAATTTTACAAATTTAGCACAGAAAGGACGTTCAACATGTAAATATGAGCATCTAAGACTGTCTGTAATAAAGCCCCTACTCTAATTTCTCAGTTTATCAAGACATCGGTGCTATTTGTGCTTCCTGCGTCTGGGGAACACAGCTTGGTGTCCGGTATTTGAAAGCTGGGGCAGAGGGAGTTGTAGTAGTAGTAGCTCTACAGAAAATGGGAGGAGGAAGTGTGCCACACCGACCCAGAGCAGCAACACATCCATCACTGTCCAGGCTGCATGCAGTCAAGCTGCCCAGGGATGGCCAGGAAGAATTTCACAGCTGATAATGGATCTCTACCAGCAGCAGAGGTACCTGGAGCAAAGGTCCCTATTTATACCCTTGTGGCCAAACCAGCTATCAATCAAACAAGCCAAGGCCATGGGGGGCCACGGTCAGGTGACACTTTAGTGACATATTACCCTGTTCAGAGCCAACAAAGATATCAATGTCTCAAGCCCCCAACTCACAACATCAAGGCCTCTTGTGGTTGACAGAAAACCATATTGCAAACCCTTTTGTCATGTGCCATTAGTGATTGTAGAGACAACCCGCATATTGACCAGCTTACTTGACATGCGGAAACACAGACTTATTGACAAATCCGCACTAAAATGCTACAAGGAGCAGATTTGGCGTGTGAGAGTCTAAAAGGATAACAGAGCTACATGTAAATGGTTGACAGCCTCAGTGTGACAGATTATTTTGGTGTGAAATGACACATACATAGTAGCACCAAGTTAAAACTGTCTGCAACTGAATGAAAGTTTATTGATACCAATATATAAAAAAAGAATAGTCAATTTTATAATAAATACATGTAAGCCGATATTTAGCATTTCATTCATCAGTCACTGACAGAAGTTCTGATGCTCAAGAAGCTGCAAAATCAATGACTCAAGACCTCCTTAGATAGATAGCTTTTTGCCAATGGTATCATAGGACAAATTGTTTTTGATTGCACTGTTTTATATTTAGGATTAAATTCCAAAGATTGTAACTCAATCTGGATGTGGCGATATGATTGGAATGGATAATGTTGTTATTAAATAAATCATCTCAAAATAATCTGAGCTGAATTGGATATTTGAAAACTTCAGATGATTTGTCTTTGTCCTGCCTTTAGATGACATATGTTGCAACTTAGTGCTGTTTAAACATTTTTAAAAATCTATTTAATTTAATTCTTTTAAATTTGTAGCTTTCAGTGTATTTGCATAAAGACAGTATGGCTAAAGATACACTGAATTAAAAATAACGAGAACATGTGTAGAAATTACATAGCATTTTTAATTAATGGACAAAATTTATATAGCACTTTCTAGTCATATCGACCACTCAATGTGCTTTACACTAGAGCCACATTGACCAACCACACTAACAACCTGCACACTTTCATTTACCGAGACACGGATCGGTAGGCAACTTGGGGTTAAGTGCTGTGACCCAGGGGCACATCGATATGTTATAGGAGGAAGTTAGAATCAAGCCGACAACTTTTGGATAGTTGGAAGACTACTCTTCCACAGTCTTTGGGACCAAGTTATTAGGAAACGTTTTCAGAGTAGTAAATTGGCGTCTTGTAATAATGGAAAAACTTTTCAGATCTGATTAAATGTCTTAAGAAAAGAAACTCAAAATACATAAATAATTTAGTTTGTATTGGTGAGAATCTTAAAAAAATATTTTGATTAAAGGCAATGCTCACACGTTTTGGGTGTTGCGGATTCTGTGTTTAATATTTTTACTTTATTAAAAAAAATCTAAATTTTATTGATTTGATCGCATTGGCATAAAAATGTCACCTGAGGTCTATAAGTCATCAAAACTAACGTCATACCTGGTGAAACGGTTTTGATACGGATAGGATGGGGACAGGAGTTGAGGACTCCTCGGACATCTCCTAAAGTCATCCCCAGTACAGGTGTTCCCCCGATTTCTAGGATGATATCTCCCACTGTGAGGCTGCCGCCTGGAGCCGACGTGACAAAAGGAAACTCTCCATAATCTGCTCCACCACCAATCGCAACCCCAAGCTCTCCTGATGCACCAAGCAAGGGTATGAAGGTGTCCTGAACATTGGACCGCCAGTGCAGCTTCTTCACCCCTGTCTTAGACATGGCAAATGAGCTGGTGAGGAAAAGAAAAACAGGAAGGCAGGATTAGCAGAATGTATCAAGACTATCAATTACATAACAAGCAAGAGAAATAACCTACGATTTTCAGTAATGTAACCTTTGCTAGTTGTCAGCGATTCAGTGTAGAGTTGCACCATTTCACATCAGAAGGTGCAAAAGTCATGAATAATTCCAGCGTCTTATGCCAGGATATTTTAGCAAAGAGGGTGGCGACTTGAAATTCAGGAATAACATCGCGTGGAAACTGCACCTTTGTTTTATGCAAACACATCACGGCCTTGAGAACATGCTCTGCAGCCACCAGAATCAGAGACTTTCCCTCATGTTCACATCCTTAGCTGTAGGCTGACATTATGTTTACATGTAAACAGGCAGGATAGGAGATGGTGCACATTCCATCATATTTACGGTCAACTGGGAGAACTACGTTTACATTTCAGGAATCTACGTACACACATTTCCATAGGCAGGCCAAGACATTTCACTCTCTGACACCATCAATTAGATTAGTGAGGAATTTTGTACAAAAATGTTGAAGCATCAAAAGAAGTTAATTTGGACAATTACATTGATAATCCAAAGTATGGAAGGTTAAAGTCTCATGTTGAGCAGGCTCTACAAATATCCTACATAGGCACATTAAATGTTTTTGTACTTTAAATGGTACTATTTGTAGTAATTTGTTCCATGATGAGTATATTAAGCCATGGAAATAATAAACATTTAATATAATGTATGCTTTGAACATAAGCAAATTCTTTCACACATAGTTTTACATGATTTTTGTAATACATCAAATTCAGCAACAAAACAAAAACCAGAGGAGCCACTTTTTTGTGAAATGGCACAGGTCACGGAAAATTAGACTGCATTTTGTAAAACATGTCAAGAGATTTCCGCAGTTCAATCAAGCAAAGATGTTCTGATTTATCCATTTGAGCTTTGAACCTCAGGCTATCACTAAACATGCTGGATTTGGACATTTTAACCACCTTTAAGAGAGATAAGGTTAAAATCAGCACAATGTGACTGAGGCAAACACAGCAGCCAAATGTTTCTCCATAATCAAGACAGTAGGGAAAACTCCTGTGTTGGCAGTAATTAAAAACATCCTGAGGATTTTTGAGAGAGAAGGTAAATGCAGTGATACATGAAGAGACACATTCAACAAGTCGATACTGCTATGCTGCCGGGACCTCTATACATTCATTCATTCATTCATAAGCTTTATTTATACAGGTAAAATAAAGGTCCAGAAGGCATCCGGTACAGATGCCCAAGTCAACTGACCCCCCTCCCCTCACTGTTGAACAAGACCCCGAGATACTTTGACTCCTCTACTAGGGCAGGAACTCCCCTCCAACCTGAAGAGGACAAGCCACCCTTTTCCGGTCGAGAACAATGGGCTCGGACTTGGAGGAGCTGATCTTCATCCCAGCCGCTTCACACTCGACTACGAACCACCCTAGTGCATGCTCTAGCTTTTGGCTAGAGGGGACCACCAGGACCACGTCATCTGCAAAAAGAAGAGACGAAATCTACCACTCAAGCCAGACCAACTCTGGCCCTTGGCTGCACCTAAAAATCCTGTCCATGAAAGTTATGAACAGGACCGGTGACAAAGGGCAGCCCTGCCAGAGTCCAACATGCACCGGGAAAAGGTCCGACTTAGTGCCAACAATGCGAAAAAAACCTCTGCTCAGCTTGTACAGAGACCGGATGGCCCCTAATATAGGGCCCCTGGTGAGCACCTTGTAGAGGGTGTAGAGTTGTACCAGTGTTCCAAGGCCGGAACGAAAATCACACTACTTCTTGAATACCCTTCATTCATTCATTCATTCATTCATTCATTCATCCATTCATTCATTCATTCATTCATTTATAAGCTTTATTTGTACAGGTATTGAAAGACAATGTCTCATTTTCAAGTGAGAACTGGTTAAGTTATCATACAGTACTCGTACTCATAAAATATTTTTATACTGTATAATTTTCCTAGTCCTGTTTATGTTCATCCTTTTGGAAAGAAATGTAATTATTTACATATGCTCATACAGTCAAGTAAGACACTGCTGTGTTTTTGTTTTTGACTGACTTCATGGAAACATATCTGGTTCTGTAATCTAGCTGGAAGTACTCGCAGCACTGGTAGCTGAAACATACATGAAAACAATGAAACAGTGGCTCTGCCACAGGCATGTCTTGACAGATGACCAGAAAAATCTTCTGAAAACCTCAAAATCTAATTTGTGTGCTAGTAAACAATCTGGTAGTTTTGTTAAATAGGTTCCCAACATTACATCATTTATAGTAGCAGTGAGTGCAGCTGAGTGATGCTCAAAATGCAATTTAGCTATTTTATATAATTATCTTTGTATAAACTTGCCAAATTTTTTGAAGTGTTTGAACTGTTCTCAATTCTATCTGTTTCATGGTTTTATGTGTACAAAAATGCTGTGAGACATCACTTTTGAGGTGAAAAGTTACAAGGTAAAGTGGCTCTGGGTTGAAAGTCTGCTGAAATGTGGCTCCTCAAGAGCAGCTGCGTGCTTGAGAGGCTGTAGACGTGGCTGACATGGTGAAGATCTGTTTGAGGCGGCCGTGATGTGACAGCTCTGATGCAAAACAACAGACGATGTTTCTCTGATGTGATCAGAGGAGCCCCGTCACCTTAACACACAGGACGAGAGGAACAAAGATGGTCGCTGATCAAAAAGGCAAACATGGCATTTCAAAGAAAAGGCAGTAAAGGTTCATAAAGGAATGCTGTGAAATGTAGAAAAAAACAGAAACATTTATTCCACTTCCAAGACACATCGCATATAGTAAATTACCATTAACTAGGGGCTGCCAAAATGGAAGTGCAAAAGTTAAAAATAGTGGTGATCTATCTTTTTTTCACTGCTTTCCTTTTTCAGTTGTGTTAAGGCTTGTAGATCACAGCATTTATATTAATTTACATGTCTAAAATAAAAAAATACTTAAAAAGCGTGAAAGAAGGAAATTCAGCTTGCGTGGAAGACAATGGCTATACAAGTTAAACTAGTGAGAGCAAAGTCAAAAAAACTCAATTGTGAGTTAAAAATGAGAAGATTTATATGCCGATTTGTCCGAAAAAGGGGAAAATCAACTGTTATGAAGAGCAGAAGATTGGAAACCAGATAAACTGACACCCTTCCAAGAGATTTAAAAGTGGACTGTGGTGGGTCTAGTTCCACCACAGTGGTAAATGAAGCCTTGCTGCTCTTAAAAAAATATGCCGTTAGCATTTAAGTAGATGTTTTAAACTCTCCCCCATATCTGGCCAGCATTGATGTGCGGTGGGAAGCACCAGAACTTCCATTTCTCCCAACAACTGTGTCACTCGAATGATCTACTTTCTATTAGCGAGCCATCTAGTGGATGAAGAAAGCTGAAAGTCTTAGTTTTCTTAATATACTCAGCCCAGGATTTAACTGCAGTGTAGTATGTAGCCTTAAAAATGTTTTAAGGACACTGTCTGTCAGGCCACTCAAACTCTGTGTCAGTGTACAATTAATTTTCTCACAACATTTTAGCCCTAAAATATTGTGATGCTTCTTGGGTGTTTTGGTTTTGATTTGTGTTTGTGTTTTAAGCCCAGCGCAGCACTACCGCAGCCCTCTCTTTGAGTACTCTAGTAGTCTGGGCCAAATAAGTTGATGTTGGGGGTGTGAGAAGGACAGGATGTACCTAATCTTTTCCATTGAGTGACCCTTCAACAGGCTGAACTGAAAGACATCCTCCTTTCCTACTGCTCTGCTAAACGCATAAGGTCCCAGGTGATTTTACCGGCAAATGAGGAAAGGAATTATTTAAAATAATTTAAAAAATAGACATATATGAATTGTCGTGCTAAGAGTATAGGGAGGGAAAAGAGAAAAAAGGGAGGCATAAAGGTCAAAGAGAGATGGAGAGGCACCGCACAGCCTGAGGTTGGCATACGACTCATTTTATTGACCTTGCAAAAGAGCAGCTCAGTAATAAAGTGCTAAAACTAGAGACACGGTCTAGGTTCTGCTACATCAGGAATCCCTTCAGAAAAAGTTAAAATTAAAAAAACATGCAGTACTGTCTCATATCACAATTCCTTTATTGTTAAGGCATAGTGGAATAAAACACTTTTAAACCTAAATTTTGTTTTATTTTAGCATAAAATTATTCTTAGCGCACCGTGCCCCCATTCTTCCTCTGTCTACCCCACTGTGAAGCCTTCTGCAGCAACATTATCCTCCTGCTTCCCCAAAGCCAGTCTGCCATCTGCCATAAACCCGAACAGAGTAACCCTGCAGGTAGACTGTTTGCCCAGTGAGTAAAATATAACCAAAAGCAAATTAAATCATGCTTTAATTTTACATGCAATGTCAAACATGTTCTGAAAAACCCATGAACATCAGTCTTACAACATAACAACATAATTCTCTTCGTGCTCCATTCAAAGATTTATCAGATCTGGTCAGCAGTACAGATTAAAATGCTAAATATAAATCATATGATAGGTTTTGAATATTATCCTCTCCTGCCACTGTGCATATTTTTGCAGATGTAATATGCATACATGCAGAGCATTTCGCCTGAGATTTATCTGTCATCTTGACCTCCTGCGTCTGACGGGGGTTTAATGAGCCACAGCCTGTCAGGTCCACAGACAGGACAGGACTCGTCCTCACAACGTTGGTGGACGTTGGTGGATGCCACAAACATGCTCATGTCACCCACGTTTCTTTTAATTTGCGACAATAAATTGTTACTGTAAAAAGGAAATGCGTGACATTTAAAAAATGACAGGGTAAAATTATGACCTATTCACTGACTCGTGCTCCTTTAAATTAAGAAACAAGGTGCTTGGAGTGGCTCTAAATGAGCTATAGCTCAACTTAAAGTGACAACAGGATGAGAATGAATTGGTGTAATGCTGACTATGATGACGATGATTTATTTCATTAAAGAGGATATTTACAGGTTGATGTTTTAGTTTAAATCCAAGCTCACATCCATTCATTTTTAATAAATCTTTTACTTTACTTTTTTTTACTGTTCATTAATTTATACTTAATTTGGAGAACAAGAAAAGAAGATGTCTGTACCAATTAGCTACTAAAGGGATGAGTCTTACCACTTAGGGATAGGCCGGCTATTAGTTTAAACGTATATCAAGGTTTTAAAAATGAGAGAAGATGGATGGATAAGGTGAGAGAAGGCATGAGAAAATGGGGATGAGGAATGAGAGGAATAGATGAAAGGGATGTGGGCAAAGAGTTATCAAAGGATGAAATGAACAAGGGAACTGGTATGTAAGAGATGAGGTATGAGAGTAATAATCGACGCTAGGGATTGTTACTAGGGACGCTAGGGAACTAAAGGAGAAAATAGGGATAAGAAGGATGGGGAACGGGAGGGATAAAGTAATAAAGACAAGAGTGCTGACATTGAATAAAGGGTTAATGGATGAGAAAAGAGGGGGATGGTGGACTAGAGGGAAGTGGGGTGAGGGACAATAGATGAGATTGAATGAGGGTTGAAAGGGATGGTGAATTATAGGGATGATTGATGTGACTGAATGGAGGATAAGATGGAGGAGGGAGTATATAGTTAAAAACTTCTACTTTTTTGTTTTATAAAAAATAACAAATGGACTTTTTGTTCGGGAAGTTGGGTTTAAACCCCTTTCAGAGACTACTAAAAAAACATTTGCCCCTGTTTAAAACCACATTTTTAAAAAGATGCTTTTCCCCATTCACATTAAAAAAATACCCAATCTACTCATTTCCCTTTTAAACTGGGGGAGATTCACACCCTACATTAACACTTTCTGTTTCTATCTGTTGCACCAGCTGGGATATGTTAAAATTAACTAAAAACGTGTTCCAGTTTTAAAATTTAAAATTTTTTGTTTGTTTAAAAATTTTTTAAAAACCAGTGAAAAGAGGTAAATTTAAAACCTGTTAACCCCTTGGGACTATACTATTTTTGGGCACCTTTTTGTACCCTGTTTTAAAAAGAAACAACATTTAAATTTCATCAAAAAACCCCGGGGTTTTTTCGACCAAAAGGGCGGGGTTTCCCGTATTTTAAAACACCCCTCTGGGACAGCTTCGTACGGGCTACCCACCTATTACCCTTTAAGATAGTTCTCCCCCAAAGGCCAAAATTTGAATAGAAAAAAAAATTTATCTAAAAGAGGAAATTTCGGGAAAAAATCAAATAAAAAAAAAAATTAACAACTCAGACAAAAATAAAAAAAAAACCCAATTAAATGTGGCTTACTAAAACCAAAAAGACTTTCTTAAAAGACTTTGAGTTAGTGACCTGATTTGGGACAATCAGTTTGATTTTTTTGCCTCACAAAAAACCTGGCTGCCAGCAAGAGGATTATGTTTTCTATAAATGAGCAACCCTACTAATTATTTAAATTTTTCACATTCCCCGAAATCTGGGCGAGGAGGAGGAGTAGCAACCATCCCTTTTAGGGGCCCAAATTTTTTGATTAGGCCAGACCAATCAATGCACCTTTTTTACAACTCTTTTTTAATATTTAAACCTTATTTTTCCCCATCCAAATTGCAAAGCACTTAAAAACCAAATCCCTTTGTTGTTTTGTTTCCGTCCACCAGGCCCTTATTCTCAATTTTTTTTTGACAGTTTTCAGACCCTTTTTTCTATTTTGTGGGGAAATACAAAATAAAATTTTTATAGTTTGGGGAAATTTTAAAAATTCATGGGTTTACACTGAAAAATGATGGGGCCCAAATTAGCATTTAATTATCTTAGACTCAATTGGCTTTACTCAAAAAAATTAACAAAACCCACCCAAGTTTGTCTTCATTCTCTGGACCCTTTTTTGAATATGGGGATTGCTGTTTAAAGGCCCTAACAAAATTTTTTCACAACCCTGTCTGCTGACCCTTTTTTTTTAAAACCTTTGAGTTAATTTAACAGAGTACTCCCCCCACCTGAAAGAAAATTTCCCTTATTTGTAAGGGCATTATCAGATAATGCTTAACAACCTTTAAGAAACCGTTTTCCCCTTTTAAATTTTCCCCTTTTTCACAGAAAAAAAAACGGGGAGGGGGAATAAATTTTGTTTCTTCCCCTTCACAAATTGATTCCTTGTTTTGAGGGTTATTTCATTGTGTGGTTTCATTAGACAATTTCCAGCCCCCTTGAAAAAGAAGGAAATTATTTATAGGGGCGGGTCCCGGTTTTTAATTCGAGCTGCGTACTTTAAAAGCACAAGTTAAAAATTGGACAAAATGGCCTCCACACACCTAAGGATTCCTACTTAATCGGAAAAAAATAGCTACTGTTGTAAAAAAAGAAACTTCCCCAACTAGAACGTTATTCTCACCTTAAAGAAGAGAAAAAGAATAATCCTGGGTTTCTCTTAATACGTTGAAAACTTACACAGAGTCATAGCTCTTTTGAGCCATCCATTCCATAGCTCCAGCAGTCATGATTTTATGGGATTTTTCCAAATAAAATTTTCATTAAGAAGAAAATCTTTGAAACCCCGAAGATGATTATTATCCTCAACAAGTGAGACAACATTGGAAAGAAACTGTGAACCTGATCTGGTTTGGACTGTTTGATCCTGGGGCTTCCGAGTTTAGAAATATTAGTTCTCTAAACCTTAAACTTGTATTTTTAGACCCAACCCCAACCCAAAATTATTTAAGGAAGGTTCCCCTGATTATCTGCCCCATTTTAGTAGATTAATTTATCTTATAAATGGGGATGTACCAAAGCTTTTAAGGTAGCGTAATTAACCTTTTCTTAAAAAACCCTTTGCTTTTCGAACAATAAATTACGACCCTATCCAAAATTCCCTTCTTATCTAAAAATTTTGAGAAAATAGTTTAATCAAATTTGAGCTTTTCACGCAATGACCTTTTGAAAAGTTTTCAGTCGGTTTAGAGCTCTCAAACACTGAACAGCTCTGCGAAAACAAAAATGATATTCTTATTGCCTCCGAAAAGGACTTGTGTCTTACTGGTTCTGTTTAAACTCATGCTGCTTTGATACTGATCATAAAATTCTCTTAGAAAGGCTGGAATATGCTGTAGGGATCAGGGGAACCGCTATGGTTTAAATCTTTTGTCTGACAATTCAGTTTGTTCATGTAAATATAAAAATCTTTAAACTCCAGGGTTTAAATTTTGGAGTACCACAGGGTTCAGTACTTGGGGCCATTCCTTTTCTAATATTGCTTCAATAGGTCAAATTTCGGCAGCATAAAAATAAATTTTCCGTTACGCGATGATACTGCTTTACTTACCCCTATCCTGAGACCCAACCAGTTAGATAGACTACAAGCATCTTGAAGACAAAAAACTTGGTGACTTTAAATTTTCGCTTTAATTCGACAAGACGAAGTTTGTCGTTTTTACCGGAGTCTTTAAAAAAGAAAATGCTTAGTCAAACACTTAACCCGGACGGTTAAAATTTACCTCCGGTAAAAAAAGTAAAAAACCTTTGGGTTATTTTTGACCAGGACATGTCATTTTAAAACCCTATTAAAAAAGGGTTTTAGTTTTCCTTTTTTTATCTCCGGAAAAATTTCCAAAATTAGAAATATCCTGTCCGGGGTGACGCGAAAACTAGTCCTGATTTGTTTCTTCAAGGCTGGACTATTTAATTCTTTCTATCAGGATTCCCAAAATGCAGTTAAAAACCTTCACGGGCAAAATGTGCACAAGAGTTCTGAAAAAAATTTAAAAAGAGGATCTTTTTCCCCCTACTTTAGCTTCCTTAAATTGGCTCCCTGTTAAACCCCGAATAAAATTTTAAAAATTCCCTCCTCAAAATTTTAAAACCCCTTTAATGTTTTAGTCCATCAGGGCATCAAAAAAATCTGATTTTTTCCCCTTTACGTTCCTCCAAAACCCACTCTTTTTCTCAGACGGCTTTTACAGGTGGTTCCTAGAGTCTTGGAAGTGAAGGGGACCAGACCCTTTTAGTTATCAGGCCCCTCTCCTGGGGAACCAGCCCCCAGTTTTTTTCCTTTTGAGGCAGACACCCTGTCTATTTTTAAAGGGGTTTGCTTAAAAATTTTTCCTTTTTGAAAAAAGCTTATAGTTAGAGGGGCTTAGGTTACCCGGAGCATCTTCCTTATTTTAGCTCCGTCTTCTTCTCCCCTTGTTGGAGGAAAAGGGGGGAGTAATTTTTACCAAAACCCCGGTCATTTTAGGGGGTTTTGGAGGTGAAAAACACCCCCTCCATTCTCTCCCTGTTTTGGACCCCCCCTCTCTTTCACAAAAGGGGAAAATGGTAAATCGGGGCGGAGGGGGGTATCCCAATCGTTGGGGTTTTTAGTAAAACCCAAGGGGCCATGGGGGGCTTAGAGGGGAAAAAAAACTTCTATTTTAAGGCTGGGTTTTAAAAATTTTCCCCTTTTTAAATAAAGCTTATAGTTAGAGGGGTTTTTAGGTTATCCTGAGCTTCTCTTAAAAGATGCGTGCTATAGGCTTAGGCTGCGGGAGGACATAATGACCATTTTCACCCTCTTCGCATTTTCCCTCACGCTACTTTTTAATTTTTTGTTTATTTACTGTTTTTTCAATTTTTTAAATTTTGGGTTCCCCTCTCTTTTTCTTCCTAGAAGTACACCTGGCCTAAACTCGGGTGTCTACCTTTTTAACACCTTTCTGGAAAAGGGGAATCCCCCAAAGCTTCTGCTGGAAACCGCCCTTAAATCCCTCACCCTCTACCGAGGGTTTTCCCCATGGCCCCTGTTTCAGTTTTTAAAACCCTTTTCTCTTCCTAGAAAATTAGCTACTGACTGACTTCACTGTGACAAACCCCTTTGGGGCTCTTTTCCCAGACTCTAAACTTAAAAAAACGGGCCCTCGGGGGTTTATCTTTTCCTTTTCTTTCTAGGGGGAAACCGCTAAAACGCTACATCCATTAACATTTCCCTTTTTCCCCTTTTCCCAAAAGAAAGGGAAAATTTTCCCCTTGGGACCCAGTGCTTTTTGTTCTCTTTGTGCTCTGCCCCCTTTCTCTCAAAACCCCAGTCGGTCGGGGGCAAAATGGCCCCCCTAAACACGGGAACCCGGGGTTTTTCCCTTGGGGTTTTTTCCCTTTTTTAAAAGGGGAAATTTTTTCCTCTCCATGTCGCTACATGCATCAGTAATGAGGGATTGCTGCAAAGTAACGCCATGGGACTGTCCATTTGTCTTACATGCTCATCCGGGAGGAGTGAAGGGTTTTAAAGTCCCCGGGACGGGATAAAAAATCTCCGGGGTTTTTTTTCCCTTAATAGAAAAACTTTTTATCCCTTTTAAAAAATAACCCGAATTGGCTGCACTGGGTTTAAGGGTTAAGATTAATTGGAATGTATTTTACCTGACTTTTTTTGGGAAGGGGCCCCCGAGACAAAATTTTGTTTTTTTAATTGGCGCTTTTATAAATAAAACCCGAAATGAAATTTAATTTGAATTAAATTTGGGTGGGATTTGGGGCAAAAAAAATTACTTTTCTTTTGCCCTGGTTTCCCAAAAGGGCTGCAAACAAAATGGACTTGGCTCTCCAAAAACCCGGGTTCCAAAAAACCGTCGTTAATAGGCCTAAGAGAAAAAGTTTTGAAAGAAAAAATCTCCTCTAATCAAACATAATTTTTCCAAAAAAAATATTAAATATGAAAAAAGCAGCTAAAAAAAAGCAGACAAGCTGATTCCTTTTCCCTGGGATTTCATACAAAACCCGATTACACAAAACCCGACACTACTTTGGGCTTAATGCCTGTCCCCAAAAGGTGTTTGTTGCAGGGACCCAAATGCGGCCCATAGGGAAAAGAAAAGCCCACTGGCTGAAAAATTTTCACGGAGTGGTTTCCCCAGGGGGTGTCCCCGATATCAGAAGGTTTTTCAGAGACAAGGAGATGCAGGTAAGACTGAATGAGGAGAGGTTGTAACTTTTTTCTGAAGCAGCAAAGTTAATGCTGCCTCATCTTTAAGCCTATAAATTAATGAGTTGAAAGAATCCGTAGGAAGCTTAATGGCTCTAAGCATTTTTGTAAGGTAATCTACTTTTAAAAAATATTTTCGGTACACCACCCTCCAAGTTTATTGGTTTCTCTGGCAAAGATGTGTAAAAAGCCTTAAAATGATTGAATCCTTAAAAAAACTATATTTTAAAATGAGTTAAAATTTATTTAGGGGAGAAAAAGGTTTCCCCCCCTTTGAAACAGTTTCTTTTAACAAAAAAGGGCCCCTTTTTGTACCCCCATAAATTATTAAAAAAAAAATTTTATACCGAAAGAGTTTTTTTTTGGGCGGGAGGTGGAAAAAATTGGGGGGAGCGCTGCGGGCCCTTGGGAGCAAGAAGGTTCTGGGTTTGATTTCCCCGGCCCGGGGTCTTTTTGCATGTAGTTTGGATGTTTCCCGTTTCCCTAATTTGGGGTTTCCCACCGGGTTTTTCCCGGTACCTCCCCCAAAATCCAAAGACATGCCTGTTTTGGCTAATTGGTCTCTTTTTAAAATTTCCCTTAGGTGTGTGAAAAGTGTGTGCTTTTGGGTTTTTTGTTTTGTTGCCCTGCAATGGGCTGGCCGGGCCTGTCCAGGGTGTTTCCCTTTCCCCCTCACCCCCCCAGGGCTGCTGGGGATAGGCACCCCCTTTCCCCGCACCCCTATGGATGAAGCGGTATAGAAAATGACTGACTGACAATTTTTAAATTTAAATTTTTTTTTAATTGGCATGTGGTTTATACGCTTTTCCGTTTTTCTGGCTTACAAAAAATAATCTGAAAAAAACAAAAGGGCCCTTTTTTCTTAGCTTTCTTTTTAAATGGGCAAGACAAGAGAACATGCAATTCAAATGATGCAGATGTGTGTAGATCTTCCTAAGTCAGGAAAGTCCAATAAGAAAATATTTACAATCAGCAATAATGAAAATGTTTAAAACAACTGGAACGGTGACTGGAAAGGATGGACAACAAATAAGTTTATCTTTCCACCGCACAAGAGTGTGAAAGAAGCTCTCCATGTAGCATTATTACTAACGTTACAATAACTTTATCTAAAATCAAACCAATGACAACTCTTCATTATGTGTAATATGTATTTTTTAAGAATTTCTGACCACTGAAATTGCTTTTATACAACAACTCAATTAGACTCCAAATAAAAATGTCCCAGAACTGCCGGAGAACTCCTCCTGGCTGAACAACAACCACCAAAAACGTCCAAATTCAATTTCCAAAATTGAGACGAGATGACTCTATTGATCCAAATAGAAAAATACCACTTACAGCAACAGTTTTAAATGTATGATCACACAATAAAAATGAATAATAAATAAATAACTAAATAAAATAAAAGTTAACTTAAGTTTATATTTAATTTGAGCAGCTGGTATAAAAACCCACTGATAGCAACTTTATAGTTATTCAAAATTAACATAAAGCCAAACTATGTGCAATAATTGTTCAGAAGACCATAAGATAAAATTAATTTATTCATGAATAACTCAGTTATACACAGTCAGCTAGAAGCCAAACCAAAAAGGCACATCTTACGCTTGAATTAAAACAATGGGTACTAAAGTATCTGACTGCTGCAGGCAGTCAGATACTTTAGTACCCATTGTGAGGGCCCTCTCATTGTGAGGACCCTCTCATTGTGAGGACCCTCTCATTGTGAGGACCCTCTCATTTGTTTACTTGTGAACCAGGGCACCACAACTCCAACCCTTTTTCTTCTTTTGGACCCAAAAAAAACAAATATCCTGATCTACAAATGCCAAACCCAAGGTTTCAAAACACGTCTTCCCAAACCAGTTACTGAAATCCAATTTTTATCTGTTCTTATAAACGTCTGTTATTTACAGGTTGCCTTTTAAATCAGAACCTAAAGAGGCCAGACACCTGCGTAAAACCCAGGTCTGCTTTAACTGTTCAGCGCCACTGGTTTGTACAGACACAGACCACCACTGCATGTCAGTATAGCTGAAAAAGTACAAATCTGAGAAGATGATTCAGTGGTTATAAATTAGAATGTGGCCCAAAGCTCAGAATGAATCATCTTCATTTTTAATTGCATTCCAAAAAAATGACAAAGTCTATTAGGACTAATATCTATAAAGAGACCTTTTTTTTCTTCGTTGGACCAAATACTGGTGTAGAGGTAAGCACACGATGATGAATAAATATTTCAGCATGGATATTTTTAATGCCAAGGAGTCAACAAAGCAACATTACTGTCTTTATCAAGCCAAACTATAAGCGTGGCTAAAAATAACAAACTGTATATGAATTACATGAATTACAGTCATAAACATCCGGTTAGGGGAGCACAATATAGGATTTCAAGATTTCCAACCCTATAAAAAGAATGCTGCATTGAGATTTGTGTCCTTTAGGTCAGAAAAGAGCTGACAAGCACGTGTCGTGTTACCTGGTTTCTTCACCATCGGCAACATGCTCAGGATTTTTACAGATCCTAACCTTGGCCCTCCACTGTAACGGCAAACCAAAGTTAAACACACACACATTTTACTCGGAGGGCTACTCTTCTTCTTTATTTTGCTCCCTTTATCCTGATACCCATAAATAAAATCAAGTCCAACCAACTGCCTTTGGATGGCTCTTAATCAGTAAACAGAGTCCACCTGTAACTAATTTTATCTCAGTAAAAATCCAGCTGTCTTGTGAATTGATCAGAGGTTTGTTAGAGACGATAGTGAACAGACTATAATGCAGGCAAAAGAGGAAGCAAAACATCAGCCTGGTTATGGACACAGCTGTGGAGAACTTTATCCAGGGTGCATTTCCAAAATAGTATCCCTAAGATTTTACAGAGAACTGTTCAACTGCAAATCTACAATGACACTGCTGCTTACCTAAACTGTAGACATTCCTTCCCAGGCTGGGCAAGTAGAGCATTAATTAGAGAACCAGCCATGAGATAACTATAGTAACTCTGGAGGAGCTTCAGAGAGATTCACAGGTCAGGTGGAGAAATCCCTTGACAGGAAATCTATGAGTTGTGCGCTCCAAAACTCCAGTCTTCATAGAAGAGTGGCATGAAGAAAGTCATAGTTGCAGAAAAGCCATAGGAAATCCCATTCACAGTTTGTCAGAGGCCAAGGACACAGCAAATGTGTGGAAGAAGGTGCTCTAGTCAGATGAGACCAGAGCCTATGTGCAAAATATTAAGTTTGGTGTTAAACATCCACTGAAACATGGCGGTGGCAGCATCATCCTGCGGTTTTCCTTCAGAAAGCTGTAATTGCTAAATGTGGGTCTACAAAGACTCAGGAGAGCTGCATACAAATTTCTGCCAAACTTTCCTTACATTTTTATTTACAAAAAAGTTTAATTCTAACCCTAACTATTTTGTTAATCTATCACATAAAAGGGAGTGCTGATTTATTAAAAAGTTACAGAAATTAACTTTCCCATTAAGTTTAATATTTCAATGTCATCTTCAAGCATGAAAGCTGAAACAAGACGGAAGAGGTTTTGACACTGGGCCACATGATTTCCCTTAAAGACATATTCAAGCAGAAAAAAAGGTGTAAACAATACACATTTATTAAGATAAATGAATAATGGAATTGCTTTGTTTAAATTAGTTCCACCAGGGCTGTAAAAACAACTGTTTCCTCTGAAATATTTATTTCAAGAAAGTCTAAAGTGCGCACTCTTCCACTGAATTGGTTTTCTTAGAAATACATGGAAATTAACCCATTTTTTATTACATTTTTGCTCCCAATTATTTAAGAAGAAAAAGCAATTACTGAGATGTACAATTACTCTCTCAGACTTTTGTAAATCCAGAGGACTCACAAATCCACCGCCTGCCAGGAAGTAGCATGCTTAGCTGGGCTTGAGCCAAGACAATAAAAATGAAAGGCTGTTTTTATTTAATTACTCTCACAGGGAAGATGGGTGACTAGAAAGCAAATTTCTGATTCTATTCAATAGTTGTCTTTTAAGACTGTTTTGCTTGTGACTTCAGTGTGGTTTTCAATGCACAGATACCTTTTTATCCTTTTCCCCATCATCAATAAAGTGTGTCTGGCTGGAAGAAGAAAGCTACGACTGTCAGCTCTCGTGCCTCTCCACATGTTCCTGATGTCTATCTAGATGCCGAGCCTCATCCTCATCAAAGCCAACTCTCAGCTTGTAGATCACTCGCTGACATAATCGGATTTGACCGCAGCCGAGTTTTAACAACTTTGGCAAAGGTGAGAAAACTTTTAACACAATCAGATTTTGCTGTGAAAAGTTGCTCCAATCAAACCTTGTTTTACTCAGTCTGTTTGTGTAATTCTTCTTGTTTATGTAAAAAAAACTGTTTCTGGGTAAGGTAAGGCAAGTTTGTTTATCAATTCATGAATAAACGCACTTTAGAGGAAAATAAATAGGGTAATAAAATTACATCAGAAGCAATAGAGGTTAAAAGTAACAAGTAAAAAGTTCTGACCCATCTTCTCAGTGATATTAAGGAACCCCCACGTGATCCTTCTTCGCTCGGATTTATAATTGCCAAATGACAAAAAACAGTCCCAATTTGCCAAATAAAATTTTAACCAATCTAAATCACTGTTAGAAAACCCATGCACCTTAATGTCACCTGTTTTAAACAAAGAGCTGAGATCCAGTAAAACCAAGAAAGAAGTAGTAGAAACAAAAATGGTAAAGACAAATGTCTTTTAAAACCTTTACTAATGCCACCTCAGTATGATAACAAGTGTATTATAATCTGTGGATTATGAATGTTGGAGCTGTGACCTTTCTCTGTTGTTGATCCAGTGCTGTGAAAAAGTTTATACCCTCTTACATTGTTTGCTTTTCTGTCAGAAATTTTCAGATCATTAAATAAATTGTTGTATCAGTCAGTGATAGCCTGAGTAAATACAAGATGCATTTCTCAAAAAGTGATTTTATTTATTAAGGGACTAAGGTATCCAAACGCATTTGGCCCCATAATCCTGCTAACTGGTTGTACCACCCTTCCAGAAAAAAGGGTGGGCCCTAATTTGGGTTTTCCAAAAAAATGGCCAAAAGAGGGCTTTTTTCATAGGGTGGGGGGAAAATTTTGGGGGTACCTTTCCCACAGAATTTTATTGGGGAATTTTTTTATAATTTAATTGGGCCTTTTTTTCAAAAAATTAAATTTAAAAAAAGTTCCAGCTTTGGATTTGAGGGCCAAAACTTTCCCAAAAATATATCACCTTCCAAAAACTTTTTAATTTTTTCAGTTTTGGGGCCAGTCAGGAGGTGGGCTTGGGTTATGCATTTTTAGAATCATTTTCTGCTGTTGAAGGGGCACAATGTGCCTGAGCCTAAGGGGCACAAAAAAGACAATCGGGGGACTCTCCCCAAAAGGGGGTTTCAAACCCAGAAGAGCAAAGTTTTTATGGGTTTTCCATTAAAATTTCAGTTGTTGTCCCCGGTTTCCCGACGCAGCAAAACAGCCCAAAAACCCTCCCCCTTAAACCAAACCCCTTTTTTGGGCTCTCAGAGGATCTTTCTCCCAAAATGCTTTGTTAGTTTTTTTTCAAGTTTTAAAAGGATGTGCCTCAGGTGACGTCCCGCAGTTTTTTTAGTGTTTTTTTGGGGTTTTTTTTGTTTAAACCCCCTGTGGGGTTTTTTTGGAGTAAAAAATCCTTTTTAAATTGCTCTGTGGCCGAGAAAAAATGTAATGATTTGTTTCTTTTTGGTTCTTGAAATTGTTTAGATCTGGGCATGATCACTTCGTGTTGTCACACAGTTTCAACAGGTTCTGGCAGTAATCAGACTGGGGTTTAGCAACTGACAATTAACCTAAAAGTTAATTTAACAAGGGGGCATTTACATTTTGACACTGGGCAAGGTTGCTTTGCATAGCTTGTTTCTCTTAATTCAAATGAAATCATCATATGAAAACTGTGTTTGTTTGATGACCTGAAACATTCAAAGATAATCAACCAAAGATATACACACAAGAAATCTGTAAGGAAAAAAATACTTTTTCAGGACACTGTGTATTATTTATCTTCTAAATGAAGTCTACAGTAATAAACCAAAATCAATTGGCTCAGCTAGAGTGCTCTTTAATTTTCTGTAAGCCTTTTTTGTATTTTATGCTTGTGCTCTGAAGGTTCAATGCAGTGAAAAGCTGTCTTTCCTAAATGTGAATTGTGGTGGATATTGATGGACTGACTGTGTGTTCTGTCAGCTAAAGTGTGACCAGAATTTCTAAGGCTTCATTTGTCCCTCAGCGAATACTGGCAGTGAATAAACAATTGAAAAGGATTGGTATTCTTTTAGGTCTGAATACATACCAATGAATCATTTTTATGCGGTTACAAAAAGAAAGTGGTTTACTTCTGGATTAACTGGCTAATCATGGTGACTTTAAATCAAACACTCAAGTGTTATAGGATGTTGAATATATTAATAGAAACAAATTTGTGCTTACGTTACCGTTCACCAGCAGGGACCATGCTACTAATCACACAGAAGAATGATTAATGGCTAATGGATGAATAGCGGTATGAAAGAATGAGGAAGATGAGAGGGACCGGAGGGGGACGGTTGGAATGAGAGGGATAAAATAATACTGGTTTAAGGGATGGAATTAAATGAGGATCGGAATGGTTGCACGAACAAGGAAGAGGATAGGTGATGAATGAGGTATTTGGGAGAAAAGAAAAAGAGCAGAGATTAATGAAGGATCAATGGGATAGGAAATAGAAGGATGAGATTTATTGAGGAACAAAAGGATGAGGAAATAGAGATTAAGCTGATAATCGATGAGGGGTTAGGAATGAGAATGATGTTAGTAATTGGGAAAAGGGGGAATTTGTTAAATAAGGGATACAAGGTATAAGTGAAACTGGTAAGGAAGAGGGATTTAATTAACTGGGAGATAAGAGGAATGAGGTAACAGAGATGAGAGGGATAATGGAAAGGGTTGAGATTGAAGAAGGGATGAAGCATGGTATGGGGACAAGGAATGAGAGCGATGACGGATGACAGAGCTGAATAAGGAAAAGAGGAATAACAGTGAATAGGGATGAGAAGGATGAGATAATCGTGATAAGAGTGACATTACTGAATGAGGTGTAAGAGGGAATAAGGGATTAATCACTGGGAGGGATAGTTATAATACAGATGAGATTGTATGAAGAATGAGGAACAAGGGTTAAATGATAGATGGGAGAGATTAAGTTAT
This sequence comes from Crenichthys baileyi, assembly GCA_036173005.1. NCBI lineage: Eukaryota > Metazoa > Chordata > Actinopteri > Cyprinodontiformes > Goodeidae > Crenichthys > Crenichthys baileyi. The sequence goes on along the minus strand of JAHHUM010002594.1, from coordinate 1,591,653 downwards.
ATAGACAAAAGGAATGAGAGAATAGTAATAAGAGTGATACAGGGTGATGAATGAGAGGAGTGAGGTAGCAGGGATAAGAGGGATGTGACTAAGTGATAATGAGTGGGATGATTAATGAGGAAGAAAATCAGTGGGACTGAATGAGAGATGAGAAGGATGATGGAATAGGGACTAGAGGGATAATAGATAAGATTGACTGATGTATGAGGGGGTTGATGGACTGAGGTTAAGAGGAATGAGAATAAGTGAGAGATGGGAGGAATAAGGGGTATGAGAGGGATAAATTTAATGAGGAATGAAATGGTTGCAGGAATAAGGAAGAGGGGGATGAGGATAGAGATAGGGATGAGAGATTATAAAAGGGATTAAGCATGAAGCGGTGAAGAGTTGAGAGTGAGGCAGGGTTGTGTTTGAAAGAACATGAAGAACAGTGCTGAACAGTTGAGTTAGGTATAAATAGACTGGTGTGTTGTTAGAGGTGTGATTAAAGTGAGACCCTGCTCCCAATCCAAGGTTAAATACAATTGCATCATTTGCAGTTTGTATTTTTGCTAGTTGCACAATATACATTTTTAACAGATACCTGACATGAGCAAGCATTTCATTGCAAAGACTGACCACATATGCTCTTCATAAACTACTAGGCAACTTGCTAAACAAGATAGACACAATGTACCAATTTAACCATTTACATGCACTGAATTGAGCTGAACTGAACTGAATTAAATTGCTTTGAAATTATTCGGTGACAGTCTCATAAATTGTCAAATTTTTAAATATTGTTGAGGTTTCAAACAAAACTAAAATCGACTGAAATATACTGGACTTCTCTTTACAGATGCATGCCACTTTCATGTCTTTATCAGGCAATACTGGATGCCTACATTATCTTTAATATCCCAGTTCTAACACATTTTATAATATATATATTATGATAAAAACACAGTGCCGCAGTTGGTAGCCCTCTTGCCTTGCCGCATTAAGGTCCTGGGTCCGACTCCCGGCCAGGGGTCTTTCTGCATGAAGTTTGCATGTTCTCCACTTGCATGTTTGGCTTCTCTCTGGGTACTCTGGCTTCCTTCCACAGTCCAAAAAGATGACTGTTAGGTTAACTGATCTCTCTCAATTCCCTTTAGGTATGCATGGGTGTGTGCATGGCTGTTTGTCCTGTGTGTCTCTGGGTTGCCCTGGGATGGACTGGCGACCTGTCCAGGGTGTACCCCGCCTTTAGCCCATGGACCGCTGGAGATAGGCACCAGCTCCCACATGACATGTACAGGAGAAGCAGGTATAAAAAAATGGATGGATATTTTCTTTGCTCAGTTGTAATTTTGAAAGTATTTTACAATGTTTAATAAATAGCTGAAATATGAATATACATTATTTGATGCATTAAATCTCTCAGATTGAATGTTTAATTGGCAGGGAAGACATTCTAGGAAAAATAATAGTACGGGAAAAATATATATTTTCTCTAAACCTTCCTAACACTGAACGAAGGTCCTCTTGTCACTGAAGTTTGATGAAGCACTATGCTGCTAATCCTACAACATTTTCCTCTGTTAGCGCATAGGGTCAGCCAAATAAAGCATCTTAAATAACCAGAGGTCCTAAATTCATTTAAAATGAAATACTAGTGGCGAGGCAATCAGATGAAAAAGAAAATCCAGAGAACTCTCCCGATGCGTTAATGTCTCCTTTTGTATGCATGCTCTGACAACTTCCTCCCAACATTAACACTGGAGCGCACAAGCAACGTGGGGTGTTGTAAACCTCACTGATGCTCGCTCACTTTCAAATCTAGGGCACGGGACTGCTCAACACAAAACAGATAGCATAGACAGATTTAGAAAAAAAAAAGATTAAACCCGTGTGAGCTGAGAAACACACAAAAATATCCCCTTCCTGTCATTTACAGAGCCGTTTTGCTCGCTAACACATTTAATCAGAAGATAAAAAGCAGATAAGTCTCAAGCACATGAAATAAAAAGTACATTCATTGAACTCTATATTCCCATTCTACAACAGTGTGTGATTTACCTTAAAGTCAACTAAAGCTACTCTGTTGTTGACCACAAAAAGATTTAATCATTGATGAGCGCAAATGTTCTCAGACACACCTGGAAGGATAACACCAGCCCACTGATGCTCCCTCTGGGGAAACTGTATATTTAGAGTCAGGGGATCAAGGTCAAAGCAGGGGGCAATGCAGCATAGTGTTGTGTACACCTCTATTTTTTTTTTTCTGCAGAAAACCGCTGTGACAACAGGTCTACTTCTACAGAGCCTCACAAAGTATTCCTACCCCTTGAACTCATTTTGTCTCATCACAACCACAAACTGCAATGTATTTTATGGGGATTTTATGTTGTGAAGAAAATGAAAAATGTTTTTATTTTATTTTATTTTTTTCAAATAAAAAACTGAAAAGTGTGGAATGTATTTGTATTTATTCCCCTTTACTCTGATAACCCTAAAAAATTATTTAACTCATTGCCTTTAGAAGGCCTAATTAGTTCTTAAAGTGTACTTGTTTGTAATTTAATCTTAAATATATACAGCTGACACACACATCTGGTCAGGGATAAAGTTGTGGAGAGGTTTAAAAAAGGGATAGGTTATAAAACTACATACCAGCTTTCAACTTCTCACAGATAAGCAGAAAGACTCTGACACCATTGCATACCTATGAAATCATGGCCGTCCAACTAAGATGGTGATGGCTGTTGATATGGGCCAAATGGGCAGTTGCCCAGGGTGGCATTAGAAAGAAGGGCGAATAAACACAGTCAAAGGAAACATGTGGAAGATTGTGGCCAGATAAGATCAAAATGTACTTTTTTGACTAACATGCAAAATACTATGCAAGGCAAATAACTAATACTGAACATCACCCTGAACATGTCATCCCCATTGTGAAGCACGTTGGTGATGACATTATGCTGTGAAGATGCTTCTTTTAAGCAGTTCATGAGAATTTGGTATGAGCTAAATACATAGCGATCCTTTAGGAACATACAGCCAGAGCTACAAAGGAATTGTTCAGATAAAAGCATATTCATGTGTTAGAGTTGCCAGGTCTAAGTCTAGACTCTGAGGCTTTAGATGTGCAAAAGTGGTACACACATGCCAAAAGGCTTGCTTCTACAAAATACTTACTCAGGGTTCTGAATATAAAAATAAATCCACTCCTTTCAGGCTTGTTTTGTGAAAAAGAAAAATTGAAAACCATGTGTTATTTTCCTTCCACCTAAGAATTAGTCACAATTTAATGTTGATCAATCAAATAAAATCCCAATGAAATACAATATTTGTGGTTGTAATAATGAGTCAAATTGCGAAAAAGTTCAAGGGGTGTGAGTACTTTTATTGAGTAACTAAATGCGTTACACCACTCCCTGAGATCCCAGATTAGCTCTCATCAGGACAAGGTGGCGTTTTAATTAAACGGAGCAGATCGGCTCCTTGACTATCTGATGGATAAGGGAGGCAGAGAGAGGCGAACACAGCAAGAGAGAGAGATTAGGAAAATTAAAGGTGGATGAAACAGAAAATAGATCCAGCCCGGGAGGAAAAAAAACGGAAGAGAATAAACACAGGGAGGGGCGCTGCTACCTCATAAAAGAACGGCTGATATCATAATAACAAAATGAAAAATTCACAAGCGAATGGGGAAAAGATTCAGCTCTCTATAATGAGCGTTTTTGTGAGGTCGTAGTTTTGTAACCTAAGCAGGCCTTTGAGGGTGCGCGTGTGGTTGTGTGTGAGTAGGAAAGATACTGCTGATTCAGTAGGGATGGATGAAGGTGACCCTCTCCTGCTCCTGCTGCCTGTCCCTCCTCCTGATATTGATCCCAGTTGTCCAACTCAGATCTTACTCAAGGATACACTCATTGCCTCCTTGTTATTTCAAAGATGAGTGTGTGAAAGCTGCAACTCCATGCCTGGTTATTGAATAGTTGCTGATCTGCCTGCAAAGTTAGAGTAAACCACTATATGTTAATGCTTCAGTTGATCAAAACAGTCTCTAAATAGGGTTGCACATGGGCCACACTTCTGGCTTAGATGTGTTGCTGTTGTTTTTGTTTTCATACCAGACTGCACACTAAGAGTTGAGAACTAAGAATAGAGCAAGCTACAACTGCAGAATTCAAATGCAGTGGCTGGGAGCAAAGGTTTAGACCACAGATGGGAGAATGTGCCAGCGTAGACCTGCACTGTCAAGGGTAAACTACCTTGCACACACTACACAGACACACACACCCGCATGCTTTCACCACACCTCAAAACAGCAGTATGAATATGCATGATGCCGAAGGACGCAGGAGAAACATAATTAGACAATCAACAACTCCCAGATGACACGCATTACTCCGACAGACGGGATGTGCCCCTCACTTCATCCTCCCCTCTTGTTAGCAGTAAAAAGGGGAGTCGTGGTTATACGCCAACATGAATTTCCACTTACTCGTGGCTCAAACTTGGGCTGAGAGCTGGAATGAGGCAGAAGGCAAACAGAGAATAAAAGCCAGGGGTTCAGCCCAGCTAAAGTAACAGCAGTGGCTAAGCTCCAAGAACAAGACGTGTGAGAATGATGAGAGCTGCATGTAATAACAATCCAACATCACATATATCTCCTTCTCAGATAATTGAATTACATTTTATTAGTGGCAATACCTTGAATGTGCTTGAAATTCAGAGCACTGCCCATGCACATACAGGTCAGGGTCAGGCATGCATTATTTTGGAACAAGCTCCTGGTTTCAAACCAAGACACACCCTAAACCAACAGCGACACACACACACACACACCACACTGTCACACTGAAAGTGCTGCAAGGTAGTTTGGTGAATGCTCTTGTGCATGCACACACACCTGGCTCTGAAGTACAGACTACATTTGAATGTGTGAATTATTACTAGATGTATGGGAGCAGGTGTTTTGAACAAAGGCTTCTGTTTAGGTTTCATTAAGGTTATTAGTGGAGGAGATTGGAAATTTAAAACAAAAATAGGAAAGGGATTAGAAAAGTCACACAAGCTATTAAAGCATTCAGATGCACAAACACAACCAGAGACAGTTCTTAAACAAGTGGTGCCCCTTCCTATGAGCCCCATAACACCCTCTCTCTCTCTCTCTCTCTCTCTCTATATATATATATATAGATATATATATATATATATATATATATATATAATATATATATATTATATATATTACATATATAGATTGTTTTTCTCAATGCTTGTAGCATTGAGTTAGCTTCGTTTTTGTGTCCACCACAAATCAATTTTTTAAAATTCCTTTCATCTCTTCAGCTGATACTGTCACTTAATTTTTTTTTTATTTATGGCTGTGCTGCCTTCTTTATATCGTTCAGAAAACATGTTTCTCAAAGAGTGATTTCAAAATAATGAAGGCTTTTATTAATATTATTATTATTATTATTATAGGGTTCCTGTGTAACAATAAAACATTGAAAATACAACTTCTATGTGTTTCAACAGATGATTTTTTAATTTTATTTTTGTTCCTTTTCAAATCTGTTTCTCAGAAAATTACAACTCAGGTACAACACAGCAAATAATGATATATTATCAAAATTTGCCGTTTGAAAAGGCTAATTTGTCAGAATAAGAATACCTTTTGTAAATACCAACCTTTAAGCAGTTATTAAACAATTTCCATAGGCCTATATGTCTATATTAAAATGTTTTTATTGCTCTGATGTAATATTATAATCTTCCAATATATTAAATGTTGTAGCTTCATTAGCTGTAAACCAGAATTATTATAATTAATGGAAATAAAGGTTTGAAAACAGGGCTTTGTGTGTAATAATCTGTATGTGTTTGACTTTTTGAATTTAGTTACTGAAATAAATGAACTTTTCTGTGATATTCTACTTTATTGACATGAAACTGTATTGCACAAGATCAAAGAAAAAATATTTTTCAGATAGAAAAATCAGCCTACTAAAAATTGTTCTGCACCGTATATGCAATCCAAAAATATCGGTGGTCCTTTCGCATGAATTCTTGCATGAATGCGGCATGGAACCAACAGCATGGATTTGATCGGCATAGGTTGCTTTCATAGTAGCCTTCAGCTCATCTGCATTGTCAGGTTTGCTGTCGCTCATCTTCCTGCAGACAAACTCCATTAACTCTTTTTGGGCTTCAGGAGTTAGCTGGCCAATCAAGAACAGCTATGGTATACTGGATATTTACCAGGTTATCCTTGTTGCTTGTGAACCTTTTTTTAACCAGATTTTTCTTTCCATTCAACTGTCTACTAACGTATTTAAAGGGTTAAGATACAACTCAGATTACCTTATCTATAGGTTTTCAGCAAGTGGTCATGTTTTTTCAAGCAACAACCCATAAAGTTGACCTGGGAGATAGACAGTGCTAACTGGGAGGGCTGGAGAATAATTTCAGGTAGTGTGTGTTTTCACATCTAAATATTTTTTATTGTGCTTCAAATAATCTCAGTTTAGCATAGAATAATTCAGTTCGGGTTTTTTACATTTTAAGTAAAAGATGATCAAATGCAATCAAGATTCCCAATAACAGTGTAAAAAAGTTTTAAATCAGACCCACTTTCTAAAGCCTGATTGTCCTAAACTGCTTTTACTAGGCTTAACATGGAGGGTACCCACTCCTTTACTGAGTGGACATGCAGATGAACAATAAAAACTTCTTCTAGGTGTTACTGATAATAACCTTTTCCCTCAAGGGCTGGTGACGCGACAAAAGTCGTGCAGACCAAGAGTTGAGAGCCATATCGCCCATATCAAATTCACTAAACAAAACCACTTACATGTAGCCTACATACACAAACTAAACCAAAAGAAACTCTCATCCCAAACATGGCTGACTTTTTTCAGAAGCAAACTCACTACAGACACCATGCTGTCAGTCACACACTCCCTCACTTGGAAACACACACGTATAATTGGATTTCTCACAACAGATTATCATATTTCTCATATTTAGGCATAAAAAAAGAAAAATACTGACCTGCCATGCCGCTGACACACACACATTCTCTTTAAGCAGTTCAGCCTTTCAAAGAGGATCCGTTTGAACGCGTCTATATACATTGACCCTGTTGAGGTTAAAGAACAAGCCAGCACTTCAATATTTTTTGACGAATCGCTCGGTTTGAAAAAGCAGCAGCAGCAACCAGAGCGTCCTGATAAATGATGAGGGGAGGCGACCACCGCAGTCAAACCCAGGAGAAAGACAAAGTCAGACACGATGTGCGCGGCTGACGGGATGTTTGGACACTACTGATGCTCTGAGAGCTCCGTGGTGATCTTGTGGAGAGGGAGAGCGGAGAGAGAGGGAAACAACACACACACATGTATGCACACTATCAGGCAAATCTGACAGCGCCGCTTATAATTTTATAGCAGCTGCCGCACAGTTGGGAGCAAACAGCGTGCAGGGTGAATGGGCTTGCTCAGAAGGAGCTATTTTAACTTGTGCAATTTACAGAACAATCCATTTTACCTCCATATTCGCTGTCCCCGCCTCAGATCCTTATTTCTCCCAGACCGCCCAGGTATTGAAGCGTATATTTCGGTGCAATAAAAGTAGACGAAATGACAAAAAACTCAAATATCAAGTAGCCTGCTTTAAGTTTGAGGAAGTAAAGATGCTGCTGAACTTGTTCCCAGACGCATTGCTGCAGAAAACGGTGATTTTGGTAAATAGAATAAAACTACTACATGCGATTAGGATGATGATCCTGTCAGGTTCTCTGTCCGAATAGAAGCAATGGCACATCATATGAGAAGGTTATCATAAGGAGTTCTGGAGCAAAGAGGGGGAGGAGAATAAAAAGAGTTAAAACACCGCCCCACCAACCCACTCTATCTATCTGAAACCTACCTGCATCAGCAGCATCGCTTTCTGCTTCATTTTTGCTTCCGGGACTAACAGGCGTGAGAACAAGATGAAAACTTGAGTTTTTCCCAAAACATGATATGCACTGGGCCATGTAATCAAGTGGTGATAAACGTGCATGACTGACATAAAGCGATGTTTGCGTTACATATCTGAGAATTTTGTATTTAAAGAACACGAAACTTACATAAGAACTGCATGTGCATCTTAAAAAAATTTAAATATTAATAATTAATACATTTACTTCTAAAAGTGAGCATCATAAATAGCTTAATTACGCACAGAACTTAATATATTTCAATCCTTTACTTCTATTAGCTAGAATGATTATGGCATGCAGCGAACGAAAACCGAAAATGGTTTCTCAGAGAATTAGAATTTTACATACAATGAATTAAAAAATCATTTGTAAAACCAAAACGATATGTATGGCCATGACTTGACATTTGTCCTGCAAACAGTCACTGATACCTTTCAAAAAGGAGGTAAGCCTCAAAAGTAAATTGCTAAAGAAGCTGGTCTTTCATACAGGGCTGTATCCAAGGGTAATAATGGAAAGTTGGGTGGAAGGAAGAAGTGTAGCCCCTGTCCTGGGCTACACTCCAAGCACCTCCGTTTTTGGATCTCGGTCCCTCTCGGTCCCTGGCTTTGGATCTCGGTGCCTGGCACCGGGCTCCGGTGGGGGGATCTTGGCCTGGCAGCCAGCGGTGATTGGGATGTGGCTTCGCTTCAGGAGGTGCTGGCCGGCCTGCTTGATGCGGCGGGATGTGCCGTGTGGGAGTGTGTGTGGCCATCAAATGGGGGGCCTATTTCCTCCCCGCCACATTTCCTGCTGACGGGTGGTGTCTCTGCCCACTGGTGTATTGGTGACCAGGGCTGGGTGCTTTGGTGTATGCCAGCTCACTACTGGTGGCTGCTTGCTGGGACCTGGGCCCCCTGGCTCTGTCAGGGGGGCAAGAAGCTCTTGCTTCTTTTCCTTTTCTTTTCCGTGTCCCAAAATCCCAAAAACAGTTTCTAATAAAGTTTCTTTTATAAATATCAAGCGGAGCATTAAAGCGTTAGCCGTAATGCTACACTTGCTAAAGTAAATGTTCTGAACTTCTTGTCGGACAGGAAACGGTAAAAAAAACGCAGCAGCCTGGGCCTTCTTCACACTTCAGAAGAGTCAGTTGATCACCTCCATGCCACACTGTTTTTGATGCAGTAATTCAGGCAAATACACATATACAAATAAACACACAACCTCCCACTTATATTTGATTAAATGTAGCTTTGTAAATAAACAGCTACATGGTTGAATTTTGGACACAACTGATCAGTCTAACAGGACATTAAAATCCACAGAATGGCTGATTTAGGGGCTGTCAAGTTTCTGGCAGGACTGGATTCTTCAGTCGTTTAGTTTATTTCTTCGGTTGGGCAGCTATGGTTCCTCAACTAAATAAACTTTTGTAATAACATTTTATGTTGCCTTGTTCAATATTTGAGACAAACAGGCATTCTCCCCAAGGGAAGATGAAACATAGATAGTCCAGTCCCGTCTGAATAAAAGCACATGTTTAGGGGTGCCCACTGTCAGGGCAAGTCAACCCCCTGCCCTCCTTGATGGCGGCAGTCGCTTGGAGCTTTGTTTAGAGATATCATGGCAGCCTGAAATAAGCAATTATATTTGCTGTTCAAAATAGGGTTTAGGATTATTTAAAGAGCCATAAAATCATTTTAAAAATGTCACAAAAGTACACTATTCACTATGCTTTTCGATGATGCTCAGTAAGATTATACGTAGCCACCTTTTGAAAATAACAACATTTAAATGGGTATAAAAAATACTTTTGATTAAGCCCACATTTCTGTAAAACCAATGTTTTTTATGATCGCCCTGACGTCATATTCTAATCTTAAAAGTCATGTTTTCATTAATTGTAAGGGGAAAATTTTCAGTGCTTGAAAACATTGTTCTGGGTGCAATAATCTACATAATGTGTTTCACTTAAGGAACTGAGTTATTGAAAAAAAGAACTTTTCAAAATTATTACAATTTATTGAATGAATCTGTATGTATAGTCAAATCTATCTGAAAAAGATCTGAACATTTCGATACGACCTTTTATTTATTATTATTATTTTTTCTGTATTTAAACGTTGCTGCCGAAGACAAAAGCGCAAGGGAACAGAAAGTCAACGCATGTCTATAACCGTGATGCATTATGGGATATGTGGTGAAGTTAAGCAGGAGGAGCATTTTAAAATTTTGAAAATACACAACAAGTCCCATAATGCACTGTTCTCGTTCGTTTCCTCTACAAACAATAATGGCGTCGCACGGAGAAGATAGAGGTGCTAGCAAATCTGCTTTTGGAGAGGACCAAGGAGAGAGAAAAACGGCGGCGGTGTCATTTGGTTTCACTAAGACAGTCAGTAAACTTAAACCGGCCACCGGCGGCACTGCGACAGCTAAAGCTGAAAGAGATTATTTGACTGGAATTGACAGGAATGAATTGCGGAGGTACGCTCATTGTGCTAATGCTACTATTAAACCGTCTCCGTGGTGGCTACGTTAGAAACGTGACGTTATATGGTTATCTGAGAACGTCATTTAGCCAAAATAGTCGTTGCTAACTCTGTTGTTGGACTCTTTCTCTGCCACGTCTTTAACTCTCATTTCCTTGCAGTTCAAAACCAACCGAGAAGCCCAAGGAGCTCGTCATCCCCCTGATCCAGAAGAACCGCTGGAACAAGGTGGATCGAACGGGGCAGAGCGGGGAAGGGAACGGGAAGTCCGCGCCACCGAACCAGGACGGGGATTCTGTGGAGTCTCAGGCTGTGAAAGAGCTGATTGAAGGTGAACATGCGAGGAAGGGTGGAGAATGAATGAATGAGCGCACCAGTCTCCTCATGAGTCTCTAACATTTGCTTTTAGATTCGCGGAGGCAGCTTGAGCTGTGGCAGAATGGACCTCAGGCAGACAGCAATCTCAACCTCTCCATCCCCCTGCTGATGCAAAACAAGGTGCCGGATGGCTTTGAGGATGGAGACCAAGTAAATGTGGACCTGCGGCCTGAATCTGTAAGTAGGGGACATTATTGAATTTGATTTAAGCATTTCTAAAGTAATAAAGTAAGGATAAAGATGGAAAATGAAAATAACGTATAAAAACATATTTGTGGATCCAGAAATTATTCCCTGTCCCTTTGTGAAAATATTGTTTCCATCCATCCATCTGTTCTTTAATTTATCTGTGCATCTGTTTGGCAGTCTATCCACCCATTAATTCACCTGTTAGTCCATCAACCCCAGTCAAGCTGCCCATCCAATAATTCTTTCAGTAATCCATACATCTGTTTTTCATTCATTCATCTCTTAATTCACATTATTTCTCATCCATCTGTTCATCCATCTATGCTCATCATTTTCAGGTCTGTGGTTTTTACAGTTTTTGGATTCAGAGCCTGACCTCTGTAGTATTCAGCTTGTTTTTTATAATACATTTCCATATTGTATTCATACTTCATAAATGGGACAAAATGAGATGGGAACTCTGGAAATTTGAGTCCGGAAAAGTGTGGAGTTTGGACATGAACAGTGTGCAGGACCCTTGCACCTGAACATGAACTGGGACTTTAATAGTCCATTTAAAATGTACATTACACATGCATTGCTTAGACTGTGTTAATGTTTTAAACCGGAATGACAAAATAAGTTCTCTGTTATTCCAGGAATCATATCCAGACATCTGTTTAAAAGCAGAATGTTACATTTATGCATTTGCTCTCAGTTCTATAGTTCTCTGCTTAAAAATCCCAACTTCGCTGCCTTTCAGATTTGGGAAATAGACAATAAAGAAATGCATCACGTTCAGGTTTATCATCCATCCATCCATGCATCCAACAATTCCAGGAGGGAAATTCCAGCTGCATACAAAACTTTCCAGCTCATTTTGAACATTTAAACGGCAAATGAAATATAGTCCGTTCAACAAGTTGATCTGTAACAGGGCCTCCTTGAATGAGGCATGAAAAAAAAAAAAAAAACCCGTCTGTTCGATTCCTTTGGATGCAGAGGTGCAGCGCCTCTACACTGATCTCTCCCTGGGTGATGAAGCTCCTCATCCTATCTGTAAGGCTAAGTCCAGAAACATTAAGAAGGAAGCTCATTTCAGCCACTTGTATTCAGGATCTCGTTCTTTCATGCATGATCCGTATTTTATGACCATATGGTGGGTTGAAACTCTTAATTGAGACCTTCACTTTTTTTGACTCAGCTGTTTCTTCCCCAGAACATTCTGGAGGAGTGTTTGCATTTCTGCAGACAAAGCTTCAGTCGGTTTCCTAATTTGTTCCATCTAAGGCAGATTATGATTTCCTCAAACAGTATGAAAACGTGATGTGAACATCACGATAGAATCTCTGAAGCAGGCTTTTTAGTGAGTGCATGAAAATTCCTGACAGTACAGAATCTCTCATACAGTAGCCTGGCAGCTGAAATTTGAGTGTGTGAAAGTGCTGAGTGAAGTAACATGGCTGTATCCATATACAGTTGCACAGATGACTGTCAGTACAGTAAGGCTTCGGTGGTAGACGGACATCAGAATTAGAATCAGCTTTATTGCCAAGTTTGTACATACAAACAAGGAATTTGACTCCGGTACACTTTGCTCTTTGGTTTTTGTTTTTGCACTACAGAATATACATATTTACAATGTACAAATATACACATATATAAATAAATAAAAAGGTCCATTTGCAACATCTGTATGCTGTTGTTTTGTACTCTATTAAATGTTCAAAAGAGAAACAGCCTGGGGGAAGAAACTGTCTCTGTGGCGGCTGGTTTTAGTTAACTGAGCTCTGTAGCGTCGGCCTGAAGGCAGAACTCTAAACAGTTTATGTGCAGGGTGTGTGGGGTCTGCAGAGATTTTAGCAGCTCTTTTCCTGACCCTTGACCTGTATAAGTCCTGGATGGAGGGAAGGTCAGCCCTGATGATTCTCTCTGCAGTCCTGATTATTCGTTGCAGTCTGGACCTGTCCTGTTTTGTGGATGAACCAAACCACACGGAGATGGATGAAGACAGGACAGACTGTATGATGGCAGTGTAGAAGATGACCAGCAGCTCCTGTGGAAGGTTTTACTTCTTAAGTTGCCTCAGGAAGTACAGTCTCTGCTGGGCCTTCTTTCGAACAGTGTCTATGTGTGAAGACCATCTCAGGTCCTCAGAGATGGTGGTTCCTAAGAACCTGAAGTGATCCACAGCCGACACGGTGTTGTTGAGGATGGTGAGGGGGGTGTATGGAGGTGGTGTTTTCTGAAAGTCCACCACCATCTCCACAGTCTTGAGTGGGTTGAGTTCCAGGCAGTTCTGACTACACCAGTGTATCAGGCGATCCACCTCCTGTCTGTATGCAGACTCATCACCGTCCTGGATCAGTCCAATGACAGTGGTGTCGTCTGCAAACTTAAGGAGTTTCACGGACGAGTCCACTGAAGTGCAGTCATTTGTGTACAGGGAGAAGAGGAGTGGGGATAGAACACATCCCTGGGGGGCACCAGTACTTATTGATCTGGTTCGGGAGAAGATGCTCCCCAGTCTCACCTGCTGCTGTCGGTCCGTCAGGAAGCTGTTGATCCACTGACAAGTGGAGGCTGGGACGTTGAGCTGAGTGAGCTTCTGGTGGAGGATGTCTGGTATGATGGTGTTGAAGGCCGAGCTGAAGTCTACAAACAGGATCCTGGCGTAGGTCCCTGGGCGGTCGAGGTGTTGCAGGATGAAGTGTAGACCCAAGTTAACAGCCTCATCTGCCGACCTGTTTGCTCGGTAAGCAAACTGCAGGGCGTCCAGTAGAGGGCCTGTGATGTCTTTCAGGTGCTTCAACACCAGCCGCTCAAAGGATTTCATGACCACAGACGTCAGGGCTACAGGCCTGTAGTCATTTAATCCTAGGATGGTGGGTTTCTCGGGCACTGGGATGATGGTGGATCGTTTGAAGCAGGAGGGGACTTCACACTTCTCCAGTGACTTGTTGAAGATCCGGGTGAAGATCGGAGCGAGTTGATGTGCACAGGTTTTTAGGCATGATGGGGAGACGTTATCAGGTCCTCCAGCTTTCTTTGTTTCCATGCGCTGAAAGAGCCTGTTTACATCTTCCTCAGAGATCTTTAGTGCAGGCAGAGGATCTGAAGGTAGGGGGTTGGTTGCTTTACTGGTCGAACCTGTTCCTGAACGGGATGTGGAGGAGTTGGTTTGAGGTGTGAATGGCTTCTTGTCATGTCTGCAGTAGAAGCCATTCAGACGGTTGGCCAGGCGACGACTTTGTTCAGGAAGGGTGGTGGGGCTTCTGTAGGCAGTCAGGTTTCTCAGACCAGTCCATACAGCCAAAGTGTCACCAGTATAAAGGCTGTTTTTCAGCTTCTCACTGTAGCTTCTCTTGGCTGCCTTGATGTCCTTTGTTAGTCTGTTCCTGGCCTGCCTGTACCGCGCCCAATCTCCACTGCTGTGAACTTCTTCCTTGTCCCTGCGCAGATTCCTGAGGTGTGGAGTAAACCATGGCTTGTTGTTCCCAAAGGTGCAGAAGGTCTTGGTCTGCACACACATGTTCTCACAGAAACTGATGTATGATGTCACGACATCAGTTAGTTCGTTTAAATCAGTGGCTGAGGTTTCAAAAGCAGTCCAGTCTGTGCATTCAAAGCAGGCCTGTAGCATCTGCTTCGATTCCTCAGTCCACTTTTTAACAGTGTGAACCGTGGGTTTGGAAGCTCTTAGTTTCTGTCTGTAAGTTGGGATGAGGTGGATAAGACAATGATCCGAAAGTCTCAGAGCAGCCCTGGTAACAGCATGGTATGAGTCCTTAAAAGCTGTGTAACAGTGGTCCAGTGTGTTTTTGTCTCTGGTGGGACACTTAGTATGCTGTCTGTATTTTGGGAGCTCATTAGAGAGATCTGCGCTGTTAAAATCTCCCAGTATTATGATAAAAGAGTCAGGGTGTTTTGTCTCCACGTCTGTAATCAGCTCAGCAAGATGTTTTTCCGCGGCAGAAGTGCAGCCATGCGGTGGAAAATATGAGCCGATTATTATAAACGAGGAAAACTCTCTCGGTGAGTAAAACGGTTTGCAGATTATGGAAAATGACTCCAGATCCGGACTACATGTTTTCCCCACCACTTTTATGTCTCTGCACCAAGCTTCGTTTATATAAAAGCAGATTCCGCCTCCTCGCTTCTTCCCTGATAGCTCCGCGCTGCGATCCGCTCTGAGCAGCTGGAAGTCCGGTATCAGCAGTGCGCGGTCCGGGATGTTGTCACTCAGCCATGTCTCGGTGAAGCAGCTCGGTGGAGCAGCGTTCTCCCCAGAGACATGAGGGCAGCCAATCAGATCTTTTTGTGTCTTTTCAAAAGCGGCCTCGAATGTCTCCTCAGTATGTTCTGTCTGTGCTCAGTCACCTCGGATCTGAGTGGCAGGACACTAGAGTCAGGAGGCAAACAGGCTCACGGTGGCTCCGAGCTCATTTTAATGTCTTCTCCTGTGTCAGAGGGTGGGCTTCCGGCCATCCTCAGAGGAATACTTTCAGTGGAGACAGGGATGAGTGGAGTGGGGAGGGTGGGGGCAGCTCAGATCAGCCTTTTGACTGTAGTCAGCTCAAGCTGAGTGTGACAGCCTGGGGACAAAAGACTGAGTAAGAGCCACATTACAAACTGCTTCTCTCTGTCAGTTGCTACGAACACTTTTGTTGTGTTTCAAAACTCCAAGATTACATAATCTTCTAAATAAGCCTTCATGGAAACAGTGTTGTCTTGGTTTATTATTTGTCTGTTTAATAGGTCTTGATTTTGTCGTTAGCTGATTATTGTTTTTAGTCGACAGAGGCAGACTATGAGAGCGTTCCTGTTGAGGCCTATGGGCTCGCTATGCTGAAAGGGATGGGTTGGAAGAAAGGAGAGGGGATCGGACGAACATTTAAACAGTAAGTGAAAGATTTATGTTCACTTTACTATTTGTGTCTGATCAAACTAAAAGTGACCTTCTGCTAGTGATGTTATGTATTTATTGGAGTTAATGAACTCAATGTTTTTTTTACAATAGACTATAAGTAGAATATTAAAAATTACTTTAAATCATCGGTTAACAAAGCAGATGTAAAACATCTTCCTGGCAGGCACGAATTGACACTTCCCACTGTGGAGGGCATCATTTCATACCTCACAAAAGTTGGTTGGTTCTGAAACCGTGAAGGGGTTACGTGACCAGATCTGCTCAAAATCCTTGAAACACCCTTCATAGTTTAAACTTAATTAGATGTTTTTAAGGTTTCAGAAGTGCCTGAATTTTAAAGAAAGAGCTTAAAAGTGCTTGAAATTACCACAATTCTTTTGTATGGTGTTATTCTGACCTGCCACCTGTGCATATTTTGTGTAGCTAGCTACACACTCTAATTATCTTTTTTTTGCATACTCAAACCAGATGCTTCCTCTGGTTAGATTCTTGAACCTGGAATAAGGAGGTGAATGGAGACAAAAAAAACTGAAACTGTGATAGTCGAGCTGATTAAAAATAGTAAATAAGTGTTACAATGTAGTGTGTGCCTAGACAGTATTACTAAGAATTTGGACACATGTACCCTTCAGGCTGCATGTACATAGGATCCGTTTTGCAGCACCTAGCTTGCCAGGATTTGCACTTCAGTATTTTGTTGTATTATTGCACGAAAATATTGAGTTTCACAGAATAGATTTATTTGACAGGGACTTTGTACATGGATAGCCTAGCTGCAAATGCATCAGAGTTGGCAAAAAGGCTGTTTTTCATCTGCAGTCTCAGGGGAGAGAAAAAACTCTGCTATATAAAAATATATATATATATATGGTATTTTTTTGCTGCTTTTCTCTCTGGCATGTGTTAAGCCACCAAAATGTTATGTTAACCGTATAAACATATTGGTGACTCTTTTTAAAAACAACTAATATATTTTTGCTATCCTTTGTTCGGTTATCAGTATCGGGTATACCAAAGTTTCAAAGAGTTTCAAAACCTCAGAAATGCTGTTTCATACGGTTTCTATGATCTAACATCCTTTCCATTAGATGTCTACAGTGGCCGACAGGTGCAAACGCTCAGTAAACAGCTAAACGTGCCACAAAGGGAAAAACGCCCTGTAAACACATGAATGATGCAACTCCAAAACACAAAAATCAGTGCAACAGAAAAACAATGCATTAGAAAACTGCTGCAATCACAGAAAATAGCCAGAAGCAAAAGAGAAAATGCTACAAATTAAGAAAATCTGCAAACTTGCTCCACAAAGCTGCTTGTAAAATATTATGACCTTATACTTAAAAAAGACATGAAGGAAAATGTACCTTTTTCTTTCTTCCCTGCAAGTTTCTTCTGTTCGTGTCTTTACTGGGGGTCTGGTCCCATATGACTTGGTTGTTCGACTCCCCCCTACTGGTCTAGTTCACTTTCGTTTTGTGGGGCAAGTTTGCAGCTTTTTTTAACTTGCTGTTTTTGCTATTGGCTGTTTTTGTATTTGTAGCATTTTTCCTTCTTCTTCTGGCTATTTTCTGTGACTGCAGCATTTTTCTTTTGCAGTGATTTTTGTGTTTGTGTGTTTTGGAGTTTGCATCAGTCATGTGTTTGCAGCACGTTTTTGGCCTCGTGGCACTCGGAGCCGTTTGCTGCGCTTTTGCACCGGTCGGCCACCGTAGATGCCAGAGAATGGGTTGGAGTAACTAGCATTTTCTCCAGCTGCCCCATCCCTCCCTTGTTGCTGCGTACTGCTTATCAGCTGGCTGAAATGCCTTTTTCCACTCATACAACAAAGACAAATTTGGCTGTTTGGAAATATTTGCAGTTGCAAAAATCCCAGCTTTGGTGTGGAAGCTCAGCATCCCATCACTATAACCTTGTTTTGAAACTGCAGTAAAAGGCATAACATTCTGCATAATAGGCGTGTGAACTTGAAAACCAATACTGGAAGTAGGTGGTGTTTCTTTTATATTTTAAGTAACATTATTATAACTGTAGTGATCAATATGTTTGATTATTTATGCAATAATCTGAATAATTGATGCCTTTCTGCTTATAAATAACTGACATAAGATCACGTCATGTATTTTTATTTGTAAATTTTTGTCCAAACACAGTGATGCAATAAGATTTAGATATTTTTACTCAACGTTACGATACCATAAAATCATAAACTGGCACATGCCTAGCTACTGTAATAATTAGCATCTTTTAATATCTTTTCAACAGTAGGAGTTATTGTTGCTTTTCTGTTTTTATATAAAGCATTTGGATCTTTTTATGCATTTTTTGTATAAAATTTCTATTGAATATTATGGGCTTGAATTTGTTCATGTTAAGAACTGTGAACCTAGTAACAAGGCAGTGTATTAAATCTGTGTCTCTTTTCATTCATATATGCTTATTTGTGAAGGCCAATGTTTGCCCCTCAGCTGTACCACTACCAGCAGATAGGAGCAGCATTTTTTTAGAGCAAAACAGTTTTTTTGCTTAATAAAGGACCAGTTGTTGTTGGTGTTGCTGCAGTGAGCATCATATCTGAATGCAGGCAGGTCAGTCCTGTCCTCTTATGCTGCAGAGCCTTGCTGTTCAGATCTATGCAGACGCTAGTTTTTCCTTGTGATGTTTCTACAGAAAATGAGGTCTTCTGGATGGCAGCACACGCTTTACCTAAACCTGCATCTATTGTGCAGCAGAAATTATGTTTTTAATGACTAAATTACTCATGCTCCGATCACTACCAAACCTTCGTACCAATATTAGTGCTGATTTATGAATTGTGCAAAGATAACAAGCAACGTTATTATGCAGCAACTGTGATTAAAAACAAAATATCAAGCCGATTCATTTTTATATTTTGGTTTTATTGTACAGTTTTGTGTTTGTATTCGTAGAAACAAACAAGGTCCTCTTCTGATGCTGTTCTGGATCGCTTCGGAGCGCTTGCAGAGATTTCCACAACACTCGTCTCTATTTTTATTGCAACTGCCTCAGGGCTCGAAGATCACAGCCATTCAGTTGTTTTTTTGTCTCCTTCCACTTGTACAGATTTGTTTCTGCTTTCTCTGAGTCTACCAATGATTTAATTCAGTGTATATAATAAAACCTTTATTTTCCTTTCTAATTTGGTTCTTCATTTTACTTATTTATAGTTGAATATTGTTTTAAGTATTGCATAACTTTGTCTTTGTTGTAGGTTTTTTTTTCGGAAAGCTTTGTCAGCCGTTAATAAACACTGACTTTCTCAAAACGATTAGATCGTCCATGGTCAGCATTTAATTTGATTTTCATGCAACATTTTTATTCACTGCAAATCAAGCATTCCTTAGTTTAAAATGTGTAATTCTGCTCAGAAAACTGAAGCTGTGTGTCTCCCTGCTGCCGGTTTTAAATCCTGCACATGTCCACGTCTTTGTTCATTGATTTAACTCTGTCGCCTACAGAGACGTGAAGCCGATCGAACACCAGCTCCGTCCAAAAGGGCTAGGCCTCGGAGCGGATCGTTCAGCAATAAAGGATCTAGAGCCGAGCAAGCGTCGGCGTCCCCCGAAGCCAGGCGAGGAGCCGGCCAAAGAAGAGGAGCTAGTGATGGCTCCTGGAGGCTGTGTTTTGGTGGAATCTGGGGCCCATAAGGAACTTTACGGCAAAGTAAAGCTCCTTATTTATTTAGTGAACCCAGCTTTGCTCTAGCTGACCCATTTCTAGAAGAAATGTTTCATAGCTCTTTGTTTCTGTGTGGCAGATAGAAGGTGTAGATGCAGACAACGCTCGGGTCGTGGTCAAGCTTGCTATCGGCGGGAAGACGGCGACAGTCAGCCAGTATGGAGTTAAACTGGTCGGAAGGAAAGAATATGAAAAATACAGCAAAGACCTCAGTGAGTAGTTTCACTGTTCTTGATATGTTTGTTTTTCATAAAAATAGAACGAGTATATTTATAGCTGCCATTTGCAGCTTTACTAAAGGTGCATCACAATAAATTAGAAAATGACCAAAAAATGTATTAATCTCAAGAAATCAAATTCAAAAGTGAAACTCGTATAAGTTCACACAAAATGATATTTTGCAATTGTTTTGTTTCTGTTGATTTTGATAATAATGGTGTACAGCTAATGAAACCCTGGAACAAATTTTCTTAGACCATATATATATATTAAGTAGCACCAATAAAAATGATTGTCTTAATAGAGAAACGTTATGGCCTACACGCTATCATGTGGAAGACTGCTGACACCCTCAACAAACGGGTACTAAAGGTCATTGCTAAAATAGCAGGCTGTTGACAAGGCTGTAACAAAGCATATTAATGGAAAGTTAAGTGAAAGGAAAAATTGTGGTTGAGAAATACATCACAAAATTATCGTTGTACGCAATAACTGCTTGAATGCAGTAAATATTAGCTTATTAAACAATTACTAGGAGTTGGATAGTTTTTCTGGGGAAAGATATTCTGACCATTTAGTTTCAGTTGTTTACTTATTGCAAGTCATATTGTTATTGCAGCATTCACCAGTATTATCAAATATGTTTTGCTAATATTGTGCAGTCCTAACAAACAACTGGGAGACCTCCACTCTGGAGAGGATTGTTAAGTAAGGGCATTTCAAGAATTGGTGGATTAAAAGAAGGTGACATTCCAGTCTTATTTTAATTTATTACGATGCATCTGCATACTGGGTAAACAAGTTTATCCTCTTATGCTGAGAAATTTGAGCTTTTATGCAAAAAAACAAACAAAATAGAAACCAAAGAGCAACAGAGTTTAACCCAAACTTCTAAAGTGCCTTCTTCCTAGAATAAACCATAGGTCAGAAGCACACACCCTTCTCCAAAAATACAGCAACTGATGACACTGTTCTGCCCATCTAACAGGCCGGCTCAGTAAGGCCCACAAAGACAAGCAAAAGGAGAAAGAGCGACAGAGACTTGAGGAGAAAGACAAGAGTAGCAGCAGTAACAAAGTTAAACACAAGTCATCTGAAAGGGGTGAAGCCAAAGATGAGAGGAAGAGGAAACACAGAGAGTCGAGTCAAGACAGGTATGTTTTCTCTTTGAATTGTCTTGTCCAGCCCTATTTTAACTGGACATGTCTCCTTAAATGTTTGGTTTGCTGCTGGTTCCTGTGCAGAGATAAGCCACCAGTCAAAGAAGCAAGACAAACATCAGCTCCCCCCTCCTGGCTCCAGAGAGACCTGAAAGTCCGCTTTATAGACAAGGCTTTTAAAGGTGGCAGGTACTACAACTCAAAGGTAACGGAGCCTCAGCATCTTTTCTGTGTCAGCTTTTCATGCAACAGTAGATCAGTGCTTTAAATTGATCAAGGTGTAAAGTTGAAGATGAGAGCATGATTATTGACTCTTTCTCATTGCCATCCTACCCAAGGTTGTCTTTGCTGCCTACAGATAGAAGCCTAACCCCACCATGTAGTGGGGGGAGGCATTAGGTACAACAATGCTTTAGATAATTTATATGTTGATATCTTTTAAAGCAACCTGAAACAAATCTAGTTGGAATCAGGTGACTAAAAATTTTTTCCAAACACTTTATTTGGATGTGTTGTTTTTACACAATTGGTTCTACTGCTGCTGAAACAATTCAGTATGACATATTAATTATCGTAGCTATAATAATTAGAAATGCACCAATCTAATGGCCAGAGATGGAAATCTGCCGGTTTTGCCTTGATTGGTTCTGATTGGTCGACAACAACTCAAATACACAGCTCAAAAAAATAAAGGGAACAGCCAAATAACACATCCTAGATCTGAATGAATGAAAGATTCTCATTGAATACTTTGTTCTGTACAAATATGAATATGCTGACAACAAAATCACACAAAAATCATCAATGGAAATCAAATGTATTAACCAATGGAGGCCTGGAAGTGCAAAAACACACTACAGGCTGATCCAACTTTGATGTAATGTCCTTAAAACAAGTCAAAAAGAGGCTCAGTATTGTGTGTGGCCTCCACATGCCTGTATGACCTCCCTACAACGTCTGGGCAAGCTCCTGATGAGACGGCGGATGGTCTCCTGAGGGATCTCCTCCCAGACCTGGACTACAACATCCACCAACTCCTGGACAGTCTGTGGTGCAACGTGACGTTGGTGGATGGAGCAAGACATGATGTCCCAGATGTGCTCAATCGGATTCAGGTCTGGGGAACGGGCGGGCCAGTCCATAGCTTCAATGTCTTCATCTTGCAGAACTGCTGACACACTCCAGCCACATGAGGTCTAGCATCGTCCTGCATTAGGAGGAACCCAGGGCCAACCACACCAGCATATTGTCTCACAAGGGGTCTGAGGATCTCATCTCGGTACCTAATGGCAGTCAGGCTACCTCTGGCGAGCACATGGAGGGCCATGCGACCCTCCAAAGAAATGCCACCCCACACCATTACTGACCCACTGCCAAACCGGTCATGCTGAAGGATGTTGCAGGCAGCAGATCGCTCTCCACGGTGTCTCCAGACTCTGTCACGTCTGTCACATGTGCTCAGTGTGAACCTGCTTTCATCTGTGAAGAGCACCGGGCGCCAGTGGTGAATTTACCAATCCTGGTGTTCTCTGGCAAATGCCAAGCGTCCTGCACGATGTTGAGCTGTGAGCACAACCCCCATTTGTCGACGTCGGGGTCTCATACCATCCTCATGGAGTCGGTTTCTAACCGTTTGTGCAGACACATGCACATTTGTGGCCTGCTGGAGGTCATTTTGCAGGGCTCTGGCAGTGCTCCTCCTGTTCCTCCTTGCACAAAGGTGGAGGTAGCGGTCCTGCTGCTGGGTTGTTGCCCTCCTACGGCCTCCTCCACGTCTCCTGGTGTACTGGCCTGTCTCCTGGTAGCGCCTCCAGGCTCTGGACACTACGCTGACAGACACAGCAAACCTTCTTGCCACAGCTCGCATTGATGTGCCATCCTGGATGAGCTGCACTACCTGAGCCACTTGTGTGGGTTGTAGAGTCCGTCTCATGCTACCACGAGTGTGAAAGCACCACCAACATTCAAAAGTGACCAAAACATCAGCCAGAAAGCATAGGTACTGAGAAGTGGTCTGTGGTCCCCACCTGCAGAACCACTCCTTTATTGAGTGTGTCTTGCTAATCACTAAAGATTTCCCCCTGTTGTCTTTTCCATTTGCACAACAGCATGTGAAATTGATGGTCAATCAGTGTTGCTTCCTAAGTGGACAGTTTGATTTCACAGAAGTTTGATTTACTTGGATTTATATTGTGTTGTTTAAGTGTTCCCTTTATTTTTTAGAGCTGTGTACAAATGCATTAAACGCATCAAAACTAAGAACTTCCACTGTTTTTTGTCTATAAATGGTTTGGCCAATAACATGAACTCTGACTTGTTGAGGTTAGGAACATATGCTTTGATGCGTAAATGGGAATGATCTTGTAATTATTATATTTTCTGGGGGGTTCCTTACCATTACCTCAAAGAAGCTTCAGCCCAGTTTTTCTCTTGTATGTTTCTAAAGGTCGGACCTCAGAAAATATATAAAACTGGTATCTGCCTGATCAGTGCATCTCTAATAATAATATTATCGGCAACATTTACTCTTTATTTGGATTTATATGTGCAGACTTGGGCAAAACTATAGCAGAAACCCAATTTAACCTAAATGAGCTGAATATTATACATATATTATTGTCTGTATTTTGTCATTCTGCTCTTTATAGAGGAACACAGGGAGTGAATCCGTCTGACATTGGTTAATTAACAATAGTTAGTCAGGCTGTCAGCTCAGGTAGCCAGCATGCAGTCTGCTGCTTAACAAGCATCGTGCTTGTGGTTTAATTAAAACTGCAGATTGCAAATATTTCCAAATTGCTGAATTTGCCCTTTTTGTCAGGGAAAAGTGTGGTAGCCCTTTTTCAGCCAGCTGAGAAACAGTGTGTAGCAACATGTGGTCAAAGGAAGCTCAGTGCTACTCCATGCAGCTGGAGAAAAGTCCAGTCACTTCAGCACTTTCTCTGTTATCTCATTAAAACAACTTTAAACTGTAGGACTTGTATCAATGGAAATTTTAATGGTTTTGAAGCTATAACTTTTTTAAACCTTTTTAAATCTTAAAACCAGTAAGAGACTCATTTCTTATTCTGCATTTCCATCCTGGCGTTTGAACTCAGTCTCACTTTGCTGCAGATGCGAGTGGAGGATGTCCTGACGCCGTTTACCTGCGTGTGTCGAACTGAAGAGGGAAGACTGTTAGATGGTGAGTCATCCGTGCGATCTCTGTGTAAGTTTGTACTCTGATAATCCCCTATGGGAAAAATGTGTGATTATCTGTTTATACAGTATTGGAGTAAAGTCCCTAACTGTTGCTCAGCCATTTTCCTTTACTTTGGTTTCAAATAAACTGTGAGTGGGGGTGTCGTGGTTAAAACCGCCTCAGTCGGGAGCAGACCTCTGTATGAACTCCTTTAACCTGTTTTGGTAAGAGAGGTTAAAGTTCACCAAGTCCAACAAGTCTTGTTAGTACTTTCAAAAAAAGCCGAAGCAATGAATTTAGTTTGGTTTACAAGTGTAGCATGACAAATTCCACATGTGTAAACAAAAATCTTTCAAACTACATTTTCCATCTTGTTAGATCCGTTTTTTTCCACTTATTTGATTTAAGCATGCTGTACTTAAATCAAATAAGTGGCAGATGGCCGCTCACACTGAGCCTGGTTCTGCTGGAGGTTTCTTCCTGTTAAAAGGAAGTTTTCCTTTCCATTGTTGCGACATGTATGCTCTGTATGAGGGATTGCTGCAAAGTCAACGACACAATGCAAGCGACTGTCCAGTCCACTGCTGCAGTGAAAAAACCTTTTAACCAATTTGAATAATAAACTAAATATGACTGCATTGTTTGATAACTAGGATCAGTTGGAATGGATGTACTTAACTGTCTGAATCGATTGAATTGACTTGAGACGACGTGTTGTGAATTGGCGTTATATAAACTGAACTGAAATTGAATTAAATCCTTTTAATTTGTGCACCACCTGCTTGCTGTTTTTCTGTTGAAGCATTTAGTTTTATTTCTTTCGCCCAGTAATTTAGCCAGCGCGCTAACTTTTCCGCCACTTTTCAGATTACTATTTGCAAAAAAAAATCATTTTTCTGCTACTAAACAATTATGCAGTAATTTGTCACATAAAATCATATCAAAACAAGTTCACTAACAATGAATAGATTTTGTAAGGCACTGTTTTCCCAATAACTGGACAGTGTTGATTATAATACAGATAATTTATTCTGTTTCTAAATGTTAAACCTTATTTTCTGCCAGTTGCATACAGATGACTCAAAATTTTTTGTGGGTATGAAGAGAAACTGGATGTTCAGGAAATCTTATAATTCTGAGCAGAAATATTCAGCAGCTTCCAGCCTATATGCAAATATTCTAAGTCTGCAAATAATAATTGGTGACCAGGTAATCAATCCACTCCTGACTGTTGCTACGGTAACAGCCGCTCTAAATTACATTAGCGATTAACCCATCTCTTGTCTCTCTGTGGCAGACGTGAAGCAGGACATGTTGGAAACCATCGTCCCAAAAGGAGAACATGACGCTGTAATGGTTGTACTGGGTGAGCAGAGGGGACAGGTGAGCAGCCAGCCAGCTCTAATACAGTAGGCTTGTACTGGTTTAGAAGTGATTCATTGTTGCTAATCACCAAGTCTTCATTTGTCTGCTCAGGTCGGTCGTATTCTTCAGCGGGATAAGAACAAGTGCAGGGCGATGGTGCAGCTCGACCGATACGAGGAGAAATTATTTACTCTGGATTATGACTCCATTTGTTACTATGTGGGAGCCTCAGACCACTGATCTCAAACCTGCACTCTGGGAACTGTACCTTTTAATCCCATCTCATTCTTTTCAAATATTCAAAAATACATTTTAAAGCAATGTAACTTTTTTAATAAAAAAAAAAAAATCACATCAAAAATTGCTTTTGTTCAGATGTTTATTTCATTAGGAAAAGACATGAATGGTAGGTTTCACAGCAATGTTGAAATTTCTTACGGTCAGAGGTGGTTCTAGTAGCAACAAAAATGTCAATCTTTAATATAAAACATATTTACAACATGTTTAACGTGAGTGTGGAAGCACTGAATCTGACATGCACACATCTACAAATAAAAACATGTTTAAGATGTGCTCAAAAGAACTACCAACAGTACACATGTGTGTTTGCAGCTGTCTTCGCAGGATCTCTGTTCACTCCTTGGGTGGATGGTTAGCAGCGTTAGCTCGCAGCACAGCTCCAGGACTGGGGTACGGCCGCTGCTGGAACAGCGGCCCTGCCGCTGTCGTGTCTGCGCCTGTCTTTGCTTCATTGCGTTTGGGGAGACCACTTGACCAAGAGCCCCTGTGAAGATGAAAACAGTTTTAATTAACAGCCTGATTTCATGCATTATTCCCACAGCTGTAAGAGGGATCAGTGACTTGACACATCAAAGCTACACTACAAGTACTGGTTACACTCGGCTTATAAAGAAAGCTGCTGGAAGTTTCTGTAATAGGAGTTCCCTGAAGAAAACCCTAATTTGTTTGATTTCTGACTACGGCAGACTTGATTATCGGTGATGTGGAGAATCGGAGACTTCGCCAAGTCAAGCAAGGATAGTTTGTTTTAAATCCATTGTCTTTTGCTTATCAGAAATCGGGAAGTAACCCAGACTTTGCTCTGCAGCTCAGTCTGGGGGTACCAAGAAATTCCTTAGTCTGAAGGTATATACAGCCACATCACAAATTAAGAATGTGAAAGTTTTCTTTTCATGAATTCAATTGAAAAATTGACTGCTGACTTGACAGATGTCCAGCCGATAGCGAGACCTTCTACAAGGAGGGTAAGCAAAAACAAGGATCTCTGAAGAAGATAGCTATTCAAAGAGAAATGTCTGCAAGCAAATTAAAGAAAGTTGAGTGGAAGGAAAAACTGCAGCCTTGAGAAGCCACACGAGTTTGGGGGAGCGCGGCTGGAGTCGGTTCTTTAAGAGCCGACACACAGACGTATCCAGGACATGGACCAGAATTGTTGCATCTCGTGTCGAACCAATCCTGAACTGGAGACAACATCAGAAGCTATCGATCTCCATCTTTTGGTTACAATCCATATGTCAGGACTTTATGTGAGGGATGGTAAATCAAGCGGTAAATCAAGAGCTCTACTTTTTAGTTAAGCTCCTTCTTCATGCTTCATCCAGCCATCACTTGTTAAAATTGTCCATTTAATAATTTCAAATCTGAAAAGTATCAACGTTAAAGTGTATTTAGTAAAAGTCTTTAGCCATTCTTAGTTCCTTTATAATTTGTCTCAAAGAGACTGACTTTATGATAATCTTTAAAAGTGGTGACCAATATCTCTGAATGATAACTGAAGGTCTTTGGGGGCCCAAAAAGGCCCCTCTCTTTATATTTCCACTATTGCCAGATTTGTTTTTGAATGAGAAGCTGCATAACTTGTTGGGATTTGTATCTGGAATCAGGTTGAAGGTGAAAAAACACTTTCAGATTAGACTTGAGGTTTTGTTTGTCTTTTAAGTCAATAAAACTAATATTTCATCAATACCTTTAAGGATGACGGGTCAAGGTTACTCATGCAAAACATATAATTGTGCTACTAAAACATACTGCGTGTACCAGAAAATGTGTAAAACTATATTTACGAATGCCGTGAAGGTGAGATGAACAAAAGTACACACTTAAACTGGATAACCAAACACCACTAGATGAAAAAAAGAAGAGCCACAAGAGATCAACCTGAAGCTCTTCGGTTAAAAACCTATCAGCCGATGGGATCGATGTTATTACAAAGGTAGCGCCCAGCATGTGAAACCAGAGGAGAGCCACTGCAGCGCCTGACTCGCCTCGCTCCCACGGGGGCTGCCTTTAACGTGACTTGGCGGCTACTCTGCAGTGCCAGCAGGAGTCAAGAAAAGTTTCAAACCAGCATGCATCATGTTACACTGCAGCTGCAACCCTCTGCATCTATACTCAGTGTAACAATAAAGACTCCCTGATTTTTTTTATTAGTGGTCATAAAATAAGCTGAACTTTTAAATGAAAGATTTAGCCCAGTAATTACAAAACTAGTCAAATTCAGTCAGAGATAAATGTTAAATTCATCATTTACAAGTATGCATTTTCTGTGATGACATTCCAATTTAGTGTATAATGTGTCGGCAAACCGGGAAAATTAAATGCATCCTTTTAAAGGAGTTCTTTTTCCCTAAACGTTTAACATCAGAATATTTCCTCTCGCAGTTCCTCCATCCTAATGAACGGCTAAAGCAAAAAGGTCTCCACAAGGTCTGCTGATACTGTACCTTGGAGCATCAGAATAAGCACTTGGATCCATGGGGTCCATCTCGTCATCTTTTCTTCCTGGAAAACAAATGAAGCACTGAACATTCATTTCTGTAAAAAGCTTAAGTGTAAAAACAAGACATTTGGGTGCATTACCTCTTTTGTTTTTGCCGTACGGTGCAATTTCGTCCCTCCTCTGTTTCCTTCTGTCCCTGTCCCTCCCCTCATCCCGGTCTCGATCTCTCTCTCTGTCCCGTTCTCGCTCTCTGTCCCTTTCCCTGTCCCGGTCTCTTTCCCGTTCTCGCTCGCGGTCTCTTTCCCGTTCTCGTTCCTTCTCTGGCTTCTCAAACGGTCTTTCTGCTCTTTCATCTACGACATCAACTTAAAAAAACAAACAAGATGATGTTCAAAAAACAAAATTGACAAACAATATTAGTCAAAAATGAACTGCTCTGTGAGACTAATTACAAAATGATCTCCAGATCTGCGTTTATATGTTAGTTTCAGAGACCTAGTTCTAGTGAAAGGTTTGCATTCATTCATCATGGGCATGAATCATACTTATGCTGAGCTTCACATTATTTGAATCATTCTTTATGATGATTTTATTGTTTATTTTATCTAATATGCACAAGGTCAAAATGATGCAAACATGCTCAGATGTACACATACACCCCGGCAAATATTTGGCTGAATGTCCCTAAGCAAAGTGCAGAGAAACAACATTCAGTTCGTAGCAATCAACAAGCCTCTGGCATCATTCTGAATGGATATTCAACCCGTCTTTCAAGCAGAACCAGTATAGTTCCCTTTTGTAAGCATAGTTAAGAATTTATTCATTTTTTCATGCCAGGGCTTTGGGAAGGTCATTCAGAAGTTTAATATTAGTCTCCTTTATCTTCAATAAAACCAGTTTGGGGGTTTGTTTGAGATGATTCTTCAGTTGGAACACTCAACTGAGCTCAAATTTCAAGAATGTGGCCCAAACGGTCATCCTCGAATATACGGAAATTGGTTAAGAAAGTTCAAGAACAACCCAAGAAGCATCAAGGCTCAAGCCCATTATAAACTGGAGGTTGCTGGAACACCAGCGTCACTATCCACAATGAAGACAGTTTTACATCAACACAGATTAAAAGGGGACAGAGAAAGTAAAAAGCCCTGCTCCAAAATCAACACCTTCAAGCTCGACTGAAACATACAGTTTGCCCACATGGACAAATCAAGTGCAGATTTTTCAACTTCGCCTTAGAACAAGTAGATGGTTGAAACTTGGACATGACAGAGTTCCAGGACAGTGATCCAAACACACATCAATCCTGGTTTAGGCATACATAAAGCTACACATAAGCTTCTGAATTGGCCCAGACTTCAACCCTAATGAGGACGTATGGTCTACGAATAAAAACTTGGGTCAGTGAAACCAAACCAAAGAGGTTAAATGATCTCTGCTATTTCAGAAAAGAAAAATCCATTCAGGACAAAGATTTGGGATTTTTTTGCAACTTGAAAAGGATATTTATCAAAATATTAGTGAGGGTATAATATTAGTAGGAGTATAGTAATATATATTTAAGGCCTGTATGTATATATTTGATCCTGTGTAGGTTTCAAAAATGCTAACTGGTTTAAACTTGTGCATATAATTCTACATTTAAAAAAACAACATTGAAGTTATATCTGTTGTTTTATTGATAAACCTGGGAAAAGACAGAGTTAAAATAAACCATAAAAAGCCCAAAACAGTCTAACATTTATCTAAAACATGTATATGTAAACCTCTGACTACAGCTGTAAGGATTAACAACTAACAGATCATTCAGAGCTCTGGCTGCTCTATAAAAATCACACCTTTCACTTTCTTGGCAGGTTTTGTTATCACTGCAGTGGGGTCATTTGGTGATAGCCAGGTAACCATATCTGTCTCTGCATTCCAGTAGTAAGGAAGACCGCTGTGGATTTTAAAAAAAAAAGGGTCATAAATCTGTACGGTAAGACTAATTTAGGATTACTATAAACTCCCAAAGGGTTGCATTTAATTGGAGTACATACCAAGCCGGATCAAACACTTTGTACCAGTTTGGAGGTAGGTTTTCTAATCTGGTGGCTTCATAATCCACATTGTTGTCATCGTAATCTTCAGCAATAATCTCCTCATCTGTTTCTGCTGTAATTATTCAGAAAATTGTTGTTAGATGAGACAAAATGTAAGGCAACAAGAAAAAAATAATATGTTGATTGGCCTTAAATGTAAAAACTAGTTAACTACCTTGATCTGTTGGTTTAACAATCCCTCTCTTGGCCAAGCGGGCCAGAAGTGCCGGAGGAAGAGGCATTCTGAAAAGCAGGAGTTAAGACGAGGAAAACGTGAGACGTTATATAATTTTTGAATATTTGATTGACAATATCAGTTGTGATTTACCCACATTTCTCTATTTATTCTGTCATAATAAGACATTATTACATCCAGCTAAACTGGCGGGCCAGGTAAAGACAGCATTAATTAGAGGAGCAGCTAAAAGACAATAACTCTAAAGAAACCACAGAGTTCCACAGTACAGGTGGGAGAATCTGTTGATAAATCAACTATTAGTCATGCACTCCAAAAACCTGGTATTAATGGAAAAGTGGCAAGAAGAAAGCTGCTGTGGAGGAAAGCCGTAGGAAGTCCCATTTCCCATTTGCCACCAGCCATGGAGGAGACACAGCAAACACAATGAAGAAGGTGCTCTGGTCAAATGAGGCCAACATTTAACCTTATGGTTTTTTTTAAATACAGCAGCATCATGCTGTAGGAAGGCATTTCCACAGCAGGCACAGGGAAGCAGTGATTGGATGATGGATAGAGCTTAATACAGGGCAATCCTGAAAGAAAACCTCAGACAACATTGATTTTTCTTTTATTAGTGCTGTTGTATATTGAGCACTTGTCCATCTATCAAAATAGATTTGATATTCAGCAAAAATGCTGGGGAATGTTATTGGAAATATGCTCTGATATTCCAAAGCTTCCAACCTAAATCATAACGCATGGATTTAAGAGTTGTGTTCAAACAAAAACAACAACAATATGAGTTTAGTGTATCGAGCTGGTCTCAGGGTTTACATAGATTAAGGATGACCTTATAAGATAATGGTAAATAAGTCATGAGGATTAGGATCATTTTCAGATTACCTTTATTGAAAATAAATAAGGAACACTGCTAGCTCACATCAGTGCATACAACTATAATAATCAGCCTCATTTTAATGACACCTTGGCTGATCCTGGGTTGAGACTGTAAATCAGAATAACTCGGTTTTAAGCTGCTTTAGTGTTTCAAAGTGGAATAAACCACTAATGCAGACTACTACTTTAGATTCATTGTGTAAAACAGTCAGCAAATCCCTCGCAAGAAGAACATTGCATGGCCTGGAAGGGTAACTCTGTAGCAACAGCTAAAAACACCAAAGCTACAAGCACGCTGTCATTTCCCCAGCAAATAAAGATATACACTAGAAAGATAAAACACAAGTATTTGTGTAAAGATGAATAACTAAAAATAATTTACTTCTTACCTGTATGAAAGGAAACTGCTTCTTACTCGTCGAGAGAATAGAAGATAAAACCGCCTCTAAACAAAAAAAAATAAAGAAAGAAAGAAAGCCGCCGGCGCACATTGATGACGTCACCGAGTCCGCTTTACGTCAGCAAACATGGAGGAGTATGCCCGTGAGCCTTGGTAAGAATAGTTAAATATTTGTGTTTAGCTGTTTATTAAACGTATGCAACACTTACATATTGAGGCGTTGGAATTGTTTTTTAGCGTCGTATTTATTCTGTCGGTGAAAGTGAACTGACAGACTTCGCGTTTTTATTACGGCTGGCATTTCTATAGATCATAAAATAACCAGCTGTTGTCCTGCAGTAACATCTCTTCACACTGACAGATTTATTGTAACGTTTAACGAGATTTGTTGCTCTCAACTTAGAGTCGAATGAGTTTTATTCCAATACATCAGTTCAGTGCATTGTTAAAATTTAATAGATTTATGCTTCAGATACATTATTGAGAAAAACTAAGTACACCCTTGCTATTTAAGAGGGAACGTACCAGCCAGGTGCTGCAAATCAAATGCACTTTATTAACTGCTCAGTGTGACCACCTCTGGAAAACAGGAGTTTTGGCAGCCTGCTGCTCTGGAGCATAAATATATGGGCTGATACAGTCTCCAGGGTGGAAAGACACCAGCAATGAGCTTAAAGAAGCAACTGTTTCTGCCCATTAATCTGGGAGCGGGTATAAGGGATATTCCAGACTATTTTTTTCTTTTCTAAAATAAGACAGTTGTCATTCGTTTCAGGAGAGGATGTCCAAGTACATTCTCCTCAAGGATGGTCCACAAAAAGTTCAAAGAAACTGCAAAAAAAAGAAAAGGACATAAACTAAATCTTCATTGGAGAATTTGCATCTCACTGTTAGCATGTTTAAAGTTAATGAGCATACCAGACGATTATAAAAAAAAGTACAGGTTGTTTGAAAGGCTTTTAGGGAGTAAGGCTTTTAAGTGTATGATAGCATGACTTATTTTTGCAAAGCTGCTTCTTATTGAACCCCAATACTTCTGGATCAGTGTCCATTGAACACGATGAGACCAAAATAGAGATGTTTGGAGAAAACGTAACACTGCATATCAGCCAGACCCAGACCCCGTGAGTTTTTTTTCTCTAAATCCCTTTTATTAATTTCTGTGTGACACTAATCACAATGTGTAAAGCTTCCTTTTAATTTCTGAAGCCGTTGAATAGAATAGTTGAAACTTAAACTAAAGAATGATCCTGGAATGAAACTTAATGGTACCTAAAATAAAACTGCTAAGGATCTTTGGAAAAATATCTTTTGATTTTTTTAAATAAATGTGCTTTTATTTTAGATTCTTCTAATGTTCATTCTGTACATGAATATTACATTCTTAGACTCCTCCAATTGTTGATTTGATGGCATTTAGATATTTTACATTTTCTGAAGCAGATTGGTTATGTTCCCATTATGACCAGTGTCTGGGTATGGATCTTCATCTTCTGTCTACTCCCCTTCCTGCAGCCCCTGGAGGATAGTGGATGACTGTGGAGGAGCTTTCACCATGGGTGCAATTGGAGGAGGTGTGTTCCAGGCAGTGAAGGGCTTTCGAAATGCCCCGGCTGTAAGTTAAAAAAAGAACATGATTGTTTGCTCTCTGAGGCCTCATGTTAAGGTCACCATCGACAGCTCTGTTATATTTCAGGGTGTTGGACACAGACTGAGAGGAAGTGCAAATGCAGTGAGAGTAAGAGCTCCTCAGATTGGAGGTAAGGGAGGCTTGTTTGTTGATCTGTAACCTGAACTTTTTTAGTGGTTATCCCTTTTATTCAACTCATCATTTCAGATTGTATTGTGAAGTTTGAGTTTTTTAAATGCAACAGATTTTTGATGCATAGCTCCATTTTTAATCCGAAATGCTTTTGCATTCACACAGGTTAACTAAAAGTAACTAGTTTGGATTTCCAGGTAGCTTTGCTGTCTGGGGAGGCCTCTTCTCCACAATCGACTGCGGTTTAGTTCGTCTGAGAGGAAAAGAGGATCCGTGGAACTCCATAACAAGTGGTGCCTTGACTGGGGCCATCCTAGCAGCACGCAGTGAGAGAAAACACCTACACAAGCATCGTCTGTCAATGACCACTATAATAAATATCACGCAGTGACTGCTATGTTTTTCTTTAGGTGGTCCGTTAACCATGATGGGCTCTGCAATGATGGGGGGAATCCTGCTCGCTCTCATTGAGGGTTTTGGTATTCTCCTGACTAGATACACAGCACAACAGTTTCAGAACCGTAAGTAAAGCTCAGATACTTTGGAAAATT
Organism: Crenichthys baileyi; assembly: GCA_036173005.1. NCBI lineage: Eukaryota > Metazoa > Chordata > Actinopteri > Cyprinodontiformes > Goodeidae > Crenichthys > Crenichthys baileyi. The sequence continues at coordinate 1,557,525 of JAHHUM010002594.1, read as the reverse complement.
AAATTTTCTCGTGGTAAATGTATTGAATGTCAAAGATGCCATTTTATTAAAAATTGCAAAGCTTCTAAATCACTAATGTGAGAATAAGGTATCTTGGTATCTTTGACCTTCTGTGCAACTTAGGTGGCAAAACAAATCCTTGAGTTGTAAAACATTTGGTTTCTAACCTAACTTATGGAGGTAAATGTGTCTCAATATTATACAATCAAACAAAAAACTAATCTCAATAAAAAAAAACTAATCTCAATCAAAAAAAACTAATCTCAATCAAAACAATAAATTGTGGTCAAAACGTTTGGAACGATCCTGGCAAGGGTTGAGAAAATAAGAGGAAAACAGAAAAGGAACCTACAGAGCATTTATATTACATTTTTACAACTTTCACATTCATGTTTTAATGTAAAATTTAAAAATTTTTTAATATTTTACTGTACAGTTTTTTTGGAGAAATACCTTGTCCAAAGTACCTCAAAATGCTTAACCAGCATATGCTTTTGCCAAACTTTGAGGTATTTTTTTTTCAAAAAACCATGAGAGGTGACAACACAATCTCTTCAGATTTTAATTAGAGGGTTATCTATATTATACCAAAATTAATTTTTTTCATAATTTTACTGTAAGGTTTGGAGAAATACACAACTACCCCAAGTGTAGTATAAAACAGAGTCCATGTCGGGCAGACGGCATCCCATAATTCCTGTGTGCTGTCCTCACCAAACCCGTGATACTTCCTTCCTCTCCGGGGGCATTCCCCACACCCCCTGTCATGCTGAGACACAGAGTGCTTTCCCCCCCGGGGCCCTGTAGACATTTGTAAGCAGCTGAGGAAGAGAAAAAGTCTGGTTTTCATGTCCTGATGAAGAGAACTATTTTGTACCTTCTTCAACAGGCGAGGGGGGCTTTTCCCTGGTCCAGGGGGGGGGTCAGAGTAGATCTGGATGCTCCTTGCACTTTAACTTCCCAAACCACTTCCCACAGGACCTCATCGACCTCACCAAAAAAGGAACTTTTTGTGTCCCTTTTTTGTTGGGTGTTTGTGTATTTTTCTCCGAAATCTACAGTGAAATTATGAAATATTCATTCGGGTTTTAGAATATAGATTATCCCTCTAAAAAAAATTCTGAAGAGATTGTGTTGTCACCTCTCATGGTTTTGGAGAAATAAATTTCCCTGAAAGTGGGGACAAAAAAGCATATAACGGTTGGGGCCCTTTTGGAAAGGTACTTTGACAAGATATTTCTCCAAAACTGTACAGTAAAATATTAAAAAATTTATTCTTTTTTTTAAAAAACATTATTGTGAAAGTTGTAAAAAAAAGTAATTAATATAAAAGTTTTTGTAGGTTCCTTTTTTGTTTTCCTCTTTTTTTCTCAACCCTTTGCCAGGATCGGGTCCTTTTCCCGCTCCATTATCGTAATGCACCTTGTATGCGCTACGCTAATCTTTAAGAGAGAGCGGGTGTCGGCTAGCGTGACCGGGGTATTTTTTACTGTCGGCTCACTTAACCGCAGTTTTTTTGTCTGTACAACCAACCCCGCAGTTCGAGCGGCCGCTTTAGTCAGCGCTTAACCAATAGGGAAAAAGTCTTATATCGTTCGTCTTTAGGCCCCCCCCGGGTGTTCATTTTTTCCCCACTCCAAAATTTTTTGAGTTCAACCAAAAACAGAGAGCGTTTAAAAACCAAAAGAGCGGAAATCGTAAACAAAGATTTTTGACATGCGGAAAATAAAAGTTTTGTTTTGGGAAATAACTTTTTTCTCTTCATGAGAAAAAAAAGAGTCACTTTTTAATCCAAAAAAAAGGGTTTTTCAAAAAATTTTTTTTTTCTTCCCAAAAATAAAATTTCCATAAAAAAAAAATTTGTTACAACTCTGAAAGTTTTGATCACAACTTAATATTTTTTGATTGAGATTAGTTTTTTTGTTTGATTGAATAATATTAAGACAAATTTACATCCATACTAACTTATTATTCACTGATTTAGATCCCAAAATTTTACAAAACCGAAGCGAGACGATGGTGTTTTGTCAGAACTCTCTGATGATCTCGAAAGGTCTAAAAAAATTCTACAATTTTATTTAAGTATTTTCCACATTTAGATAACTTTTATTTCTGAAGACCTGGTGGCATCAGCCATCTTCTGTGGTGTAGTATGTTGGAGCAGCAGCTTATCTACAGCTGAGAGGAAACGGCTAGATAAGCTCATCAGGAAGGCCAGCTCTGTCCTAGGATACCCCCTGGACACAGTGCATGTGGTGGGGGACAGAAGGACTCTTGGACAATGTCTCCCACCCCATGCATGAAGTCGTTGCAGAACTGGAGAGCTCCTTCATTGACACCTAGGTGCAGTTAGGAGCATAATCGCAGATCCTGCCTCCCAGCAGCTGTTAGACTTTATAACCATCACTGCTCCCAACACACTCAATTAGTGTTCAAATCCTTGCTATGATTTGCGCAGTTGTCCATATTCTTGTAAATAGTCCGTTGTTCTTCTATGCACAAATATACAATCACAGTTTGTACATTTTTTAAGTGATCCTACTCAGTTGCACATTTCTTGGAACCTGAGTATGACATTTTAAATAACTACAATATTCTGTAAATTTGCCCTTACTGTACAGTCTCTTATTTTTCTATCTGAATGCTGCTGCTGGTACACCTGCATTTCCCCCACCGAGGGGAACAAAGAATATTGCATTCATCCACTCATCCACCACCCTTTCTTCCTTCACAGTTTTTTCATGTACTGTTGAAATATCTGTTGTAAATACACTGTGATCATTTATATTTATATTTTTAAAAAGGTTAAATACTCAGGAAATTTGAATCTGGCAAAGTAGGAAATTTGTCTTTTTTGTGTTCTCCAGCTATTCCCTTTGTAGACGACCCCAGTCAACTCCCTCCAAAGGATGGAGAACATCACCAGCAGCAACAGGGTCCAAAGGGGCTGTTTCACTAGATAGCCTCTGGAAACTGTAGACACAGTGAGTCCGGCGGGAGCATAATGGGAATAACAGCACTGTTAACAGAAGATTGTGGTCCCTACAGCATTGACAAGTAGTTGCACTTTGTTATTGTACCTCAGGGGTAAAATATTGTGATTTAGTCTTTGTAAATGAATTTTGACACGTGAGCAAGAGTCCTTCAGACTAACTTTATGTTGTCTTCATCAGAATGTCGAATCATTTTGTTTTCATGGTTTTGTGTCATTGCTGTGGTCTCTTTTCTTTATGAATTTATTTATTCTACAACTATATGCTAGAAATATTTTTTAAGGAAGGGTGCTTATTTGCTTTGTTGGATAGAATAAGGTAAGGAGCATCTGTGGGATGCATACGTATGGCTGCTTGCACATGTAAATCCTAAGGAACATACAGATAACTTGGTCCAGATTTTGTCAACATTAACTTTGCTGCTGTTCGCTTTTGCACAGCAGGAGATTTTCTACTGGAGTTGTTCTCACATGGTTCATACAATGAAAGAAGGTGTGCAGGTGAGCTCCTACCTCCCAGTAGGACATAAAAGCCATTACACCAGTGAAATCACAGCTTTCTTGAATTTGTCTTTGTGATGAGTATTTTCCAGCTGATATTAATACTACGTGGTTTTTTATTGCACGCACAGAGCAGATGGGTAAAAAGCAACTTTCACATCATCTGGAAAAATAATGTAGCACTGATTTTAAGTACGATGCATAACTATTGGGCAAAAAAATACTTTGGAAGATACACATTTACTTTCACAGCTTGTCTTCCTGGCCTTTTACTGGGAAGCTTGTACAATAATATTCACACAAACACTACAGGCAATTGCTTTTGAAAATGCAGTCCAAACAGAACAATCTGTTGAACATTTTATTTCAGCAGCTCATGTCTTCAAAGGATGTGCAGAATCTGTTGCTGAAGCTAGCAGTCAGTGAGCTCGTCACAGAATCTGGAATCAGAGGGATGTTTAGGAGCAGGCGGTCGTATCACTAAGCGAAGATAATAACACAGACTCAGCAAAATTCTCTCCTCCCAGCTCTCCACGAGGGAACCTTTATTCTTCAAAAGTCGCACAACTCATTTTCTTCATCACCATTCCTTGGTGTTACAAAGTGCTCCAAAAGTGTTCTTGTGAAGCAGCCTTTTTAAAGAGTTACAAAGCATTGGTGTGTGTTGGGATCATTTACGCAATACATCTTGGCTCCCACACATTGTTTTGTCCACTTTTTCTGGGAAACCACATTCAGCCAACATCTGCAAACCTTTAAATGGGCGGACGTGACAGTTTGCAATAACAATTTCATCACTTATCTGGATGCAGATTCCATGTCACAGTGACCTGGCAACACTTTAAGGATGTCAAAACTTTCCCAGCTGGCAAGGGTCAGAATATCACAAGATTTCCTGCAATAACAAGCATCAGTTTTCCTTCTCACCAAGGACTTTTCTCTAATGCACTCTGCTCTCCAGACAGTCAGGCGCATGTAAGAACCATAGTTCATCTTATAAAGGTAGAAACAACAATAACACTTTTAATCTAGTCAAAGCAGAGCTTTATGCCTCCACAGATGCTGATCTATTAACATTTACATTCATAAACGTGTAGAGAATTAGTTGCCTTAGTATGGAATGTAGAGCCTTGCAAAAGTATTAATACCCCATCAAGTTGTTCCATGTTTTCTCATGTTGCAAACTTAAATGCACATCTAGAAACTGAAAATTTATCCGTTCTTTTTGCAATGTAGGTCAAACTTGGTCAGGCTGAAAAGATTGTCTGTAAACATCCATTTTCACTTCTTGCCACAGACTCTGTTTTTGGATTTCAGTCCGAATTGACAGGGAGATTCTGACACATGACTATGCTTTGATCCGAACCATCTTAATGTACCCCTGGCTTTCTTTTCAGCGTGATAATCTTGTTGAAAGACGAATCTCCGCCTCTCTCTCAAGTGTTTTGCAGACTCTAACTGGTCGTCCAGAATTTTACTCCATCCATCTTTTCATCATTTCTGACCGGCTTCACTGCTGAAGAAAAGCATCCCCATGCTGCCACTGCCATGTTTCACCATTGACATTGTGTGTTCCTGGTGACATGGAGTGTTAGTTTTTCTCCACATATAGGGTATTGCAAATAAAATTTTTGGGATTATCTGGTTACATGTTTGCTGTGTCCCTTTCATGGCTTGTGGCAAACTGAACTGCGGATCTCTGCAGCTCATCCAGAGTTTCCATAGGTTCCTTGGCTGCCAATCTGGTTAATGCCTTTCTACCCCAGCCTGTGAGTCTAGGTGGACGACCATGTCTTGGTGGGTTTTCAGTTGTGCCATCCTCTTTCCTTTTTCAAAAGATGGATTGGACAGAGCTCTGTCAGATGATTCAAGCTTGAGATATGGCTTTATAACATAATTCTACTTTAAACTCCCCGACATACCTGATCTGTCGGCTGTGTTCTTTGGTCTTTATAAGGTCATTTGTTCACTAATAATTTCTAACAGAACGACAGCAGAACAGCTGGATTATTACTGAGATTAGATTACAAGCAAGTGAGCAGTATTTACTAATTAGGTGACTCCCAAAGGCAATTAATTGAGCTGGATTGTAATTACGGGTATTAGAATGCAAATTAATGCCACACTTAAGATTTTTTACTTTTGAAGTCCTTTTTCTTCTACTTAACAATTATGGACTGCTTTATGTTGGACTGTCAAATCTATATAAAACTATAAAATACATTAAGGTTTATGGTTGTAGCATAAAAATGTAAATAAAGCTGAAGGGGTATGAATAGTTTTACAAAGAACTTAATATGAAGGATTTGAAAGGAAGCAAGTAAGTGTCTCTTTGAGCTGATTTACACTCTTAAGAACCAAAGATTTATTAGTAAAGAGCAAATATTGATTCAGTGTTTTACTTGCCTGGTTGGTGACATTACATCCTGTTTGCGCAGCAGGTTTTATTATAGAAGTATTGCTCTGACTGAATTTTATTTTCTGTATTTAAATGTCAGCTGTGGCAATCAGTGCTGATGAGCATCGTTTTTGAATTATGCATGTGTCTATGATGGCTAACCAAGCGTCATTCCATTACTAGCTTCATTTTTCTCTCCTTCAGTCATTTTTCAGTCTTAAATGAGCAAAGATAACATCATGTCTGCATTATGGAACAATTGATATGGATGTTTCTTAAAGCAGGTTTGTTCATTTTTCATTGTAACTGCTGCAATAACCGTCAACTAACGCAGCGATTTTTATCTAACTGAAAAACTCTTCCCATGGTTGCCCTACACAATGTAATGCTTTATGTGTCAACTCTGTATAGAAAGATTGTTTATTTTATCAAACTATATTTATTGTGTAAAAATTCATTTAAAACAATAAAGATTTGAGATGTTATTTAAGAATTTAATTGTTGTACTTTTTGGAAATAAAATTTTTACGCAGTCATCTATAGGTTGACATAAGAGAGCATAGTAATGTCCATTTTCTTTTATTTATAAAGCACATTAACAAAAAACAAAGTGCTGTACAGTACTTAAACAGGTCAAACCAAGACTCAAACAACAATAATAAAAGATAACCAAAGACAATAAAAGCAGAATAAAACTATTACTATAATAAAAGTGATCTGATCTTTACCAGGTTCAAAAATAATTCAAATCTAAATCTAATGCTTGTACTGAGTGTAAAAAATAAATAAATCACTGATTCTTAATCTGAGTAAAGGCCACAAAAGGAAGCTTTGTTAGAAGAAATAAACTTTGTACGTCCGTACAACTTCTATAGGATCTTAGAGGGAAGATATCAGCCAGGTGCTTATAATTAAAACCGCTGGATCAACTGACTCTAACCTGTGTGTCCTCCTCTATAAAAGCAGCAGTTTGGTGTTGTGGAGCATAAACGAGGGTGTTCACACAATGCCAAAATCCAAAGATCTCATCAATAACCATGGAGAAGTAATTGTTGCTGCTAATCAATGAGAAAGGATGACTTCCAAACTATTTGAAATCCATCATTCTGCAGTGAAAAAGGTGGAAAGTTTAGTTCCTCATCTTCACACAAATAAATGTTCCAGCAAATTCAACCCAAAGTCAGAGTGCAAAATTACAAAACGCCCGAGGGCTTTGTCTCAAACCCTGCAGGCCTCAGCATGTTCAGTTTTAAAGTTCACGACAGTACAATTAGGAAAAATACTGAACAAGTATGATTTGTATGGAGGGTTTTCTAAAAAAAAATGTTGCAGCATTCAGGTTGCATCTGGATGAAGCACAAAACTTGAAACTCATGAAACGACTTCCTCTGGACAGAGCAACTGGGCTTGATTCACAACCACAGGACCTGTGCACCTTACAGTCATCAGACTGACTCAGGCAATGCTGAAACACCTAACAAGATAACATTCCTCGTTGGAGACCCAGAGCTGTCAGGAAATTGCTCTTAGAAAAAAGTTTTGAAGTGGCTCCAACAGAGTTCACACCTGAACCCAACCAGCATGTGTGCAAGGTGGAAAATTACTATATCTATGTAATGGAAACCTTTTTAATGCAAATACCCATGATATGTGCAGCGGATTTAGAATGAATGTTGGAGGAGACGTGCAATTAAGGTTTGTTGCAAAAGCAATGACTGATATTGTGAATTTTGGTATTCACTGAAATCCCTCATTTTTAGCACTTTTATTGCAAATAATACATTATAATTTCTTGTATTGTATATTCTTGTATTGTGGAGCCAAATTCACTAAAAAATCAAATGCAAGTTGTTTTTGCATGGGTTTTAAAAGGTATTTATATCCATTGTACTTTTGTAGTTTTGCGATAGACTGAGAAGATGCGCCCCCTGCTGCCGCTCCCTCTGTACTGCACAGAGTTTCTGCTTCTGTCCAAGGTCCTGATAACAGTTTTATGAAAGTTGCATCGGTCTTCTTTATCTTGACAGTATCCGCCTCTTTTATAAGTGTGATTTTGCAGCTGAATTCCAGAAAGCTGCATTGTTTGTCCCCCTCCACCTGCGCCCTGAAAGATTTCCTCTGTCATCCTTTTAACCGGCTCAGCCTCTTTAATCCCAACGGTCTGACCACCGGCTGCACATGGGTGCTCCTTCCTTCCTGCAACTCTCACCGTTATGTGCCAGCGTCGATAAAACGATTTTGTTGCCATGCAGTGGATTTAAGTTGATTTTTTTTATTTCGGGGCTGCAAGCAGGAACAGCACAGAACCGCATGTGCATATAAAATGAGTGGGTGCAGATTTTTTTTTAACCTCTTGAAGGTTTTCTTTTTTTAACAAAAAACTAAGGAGACCCCGTTTGTGGTCAGGATTTATATCTGTGATCCTTTGTGCATCACAGAAATCCTAAAGAGTTGATGGTGTGTTATTTTAGGTAACTGCGTTCTTTGGACCTGCGGATATGGACGGAGCAAAGAAAGGTAATACACACAGTAAAATATGTGTATAGCTGGCATTGTGCTCACTTTATCCTAGTAGTGTCATGCACTAGGTTGAAAAATACAGTTCTTACAGCACAGGATGTTTCTTTTGTCATCCAATATTATCCTGCTGCATCTCTGAGGTTGGTTATAGCTGAGAACTTTATGGTACCCTAGGTGACACTATCTCAAGGCCTTTCCTAACAGGGGTTTATGGGCCTACTTGGGGATAGTGCTGCGCTAGGTGATATGCTGCTCCCTATAAAGAAGTAGGTCACATCTGGTCTAATCATGTGAGACCTACAGGACACAATATTTCTTTCTTGCCAGCAAATCCTTTCTTATTTGTGTTAGATCACATATATAAGTTGTTTAAGAAGGATCTGATGTCCAGGATGGTATCTTACTTTAAATGACCACTGAGTCCATTAAAGTTTTACACTTGAAGCAACTCCCCAGTAGAAAAACCTCTACAATTTAACCCCAAAACGTCACCGTACTTGGTATTACCCAGAGCTAATTATCCAAACGTACATGTCTATTTCTTTATTTTTTTAACCATTTAAAGAAGTCTTTGAAGGAGCTATAAATCCTCTCAGAGAAACAACAGCATTACCCTTTAGTGCACTCTGAAGATTTTTCCAACACTGTAGTCCAAAATAACACCATAGTTCTACCACATTTAGCCAAAGTACTCTAAAAGGAAGCTAACTTGAACAAATGTCAAAAAACTAGATTATAAATTACACAGTGATAGGTTATGCGCAATTAATTTGTTACAAATCATTCAGAACAGAGATACACAGAATCTTAACGGCAGTATTGTCTGGATAAAAAAATTTAAATCACAATCAAGAACATTCAAAAAGTTTTTTTCCTGACTGATAATTTAAGACAGGGCCTATTTTGTTGCTAACATTCATACAGCTAAAAACACACATTTGTGGAATGATGCTCCCTCAACAGGCTCTGCCCTGGGAATGGAAAGACCAGTGTTTTCTCTGATAGAGTGGATATAAAAAGTCTACACACTAGATAAAACACAAACCATTTATCAATGTTGCTGCCTTTAATGTGGCTTATGCCATCTACAATTTTACTGAAAAACAAATCTGTTTGAGGGAAAAAATAAAAAACTTGTGTAACAACCAGGTTTCATGAGTGTACATAAGTTTCTCTCTGAAAGGTAACTTTTGAACCCAGCCAAAAGCCTCATCACTCAAACCAATATGAATCTGCTGAATAGCAGCTTGTGGTCAACAGAACAACATTACTTTGAGTACATGTCCATTACTTGCACAGAAAGCACCGTGTAATTTCTAATTTATATTGCAAATATTTTTCCTAGATTGAAAATCTTAATTTTAAATGGTTTCATTCTTTTCTTTCATTTTTATTTCATTTTATTGATTTATTGACAGATGCCCTACCAGTGGGCGATGTGGGCAAATCAGACACCCTCGGTTCAACTGGCTCAGCCAGAAAACGGGGAGGGGGGGCCAAGAAGGCGATGCAGGCCAACAAGTCTGCCCTCAGGGCCCCCCGAGCCCTCTGCTGCCTCACTTTAAGCAACCCCATCCGCATGGCAGCACTGGCCCTGGTGGAGTGGAAATATCCTTTTTTTCAGTGCAGGTCCTTGCTTGTGTAACGTTGCATAAGTAATTCTATATTTGTTGCAAAAATATGAAGCATAGAATATTTTGAGATCTTGGGTTGTATATTTAATCTGCACATACTTGTTAAATCCTTAACCACATTCTCCAAGCCGTTTGATATCTTCATTCTTCTAGCTATTTTTGCCAACTGTGTGGCCATGGGGGTCACAAAGCCATATCCGGATGATGATTCCAACCCTACCAACCACCAGCTTGTAAGTATCTTCGACTCATTTTTTAAGTAGAAACACGTTTCTTGGGACTGTCCCTTGCAAAAGTATGTTACATCCCTCCAACCTCACATTTTGTCACATTACCACTGCAAACTTCAGTGTATTTTATTGGGATTTTTTGTGCTAGAATAACATAAAGTTGTGAAGTGAATGGAATGATATATAGTTTTTGGTTGGGGCTCCTTTTGCATGATTTACTGTCTCAATGTGATGGGGCATAGAGGCGGTCAGCCTGTGTTCCTGCTGAGATGTAATAAAAGCCCAGGTTGCTTTAATAGCGGCTTTCAGCTCATCTGCCTTGTTGGGTCAGGTGTCCCTCATCTTTCTCTTGATAATACTCAATATATTATCTATGGGGTTCAGGTCAGGCTAGTTTGCTGGCCAAGCTGGTACAGTAACGCCATGGTCATTAAACCAGCTTTTGGTACCTTTGACAGTGTGGGCAAGTGCCAAGTCCTGCTGGAAAATGAAATCAGTATCTCCATAAAGCTTGTCAGCAGAAGGAAGCATGAAGTGCTTTAAAATGTCCTGGTAGATGTGCCTCTCCACTCCTCCTCCAGACTCTGGAACTTTGATTTCCAGATGAAATGCAAACTTTACTTTTATCTGAAAAGAACACTTTATACCGCTTAGCAACAGTCCAGTTTTTTTTCTCCTCATCCCAGGTAAGATGCTTCTGACATTATCGCTGGTTCATGAGTAGCTTGACATGAAGAATGTGACATTTGTAGCCCTGTGTAGGATTTTTATGTTCGTAGTGGCTCTTTGGGTGCCGACGCCAGCCTCAGTCACCTCCTTGAGAAACTCCACCAAATTCTTGAATGGATTTAGCTTGATAACCTTCCCAAAGGCTGCGGTTATCCCTGTTGCCGGAGCACCTTTTCTTGCCATACTTTTTCCTTCCACTCAACCTTCTATGATTATGCTTGGTTACAGCACTCTCTGAACAAACAGCTTCTTTAGCAGTTACATGTGACTGTCTTTGGGCATCTGTTCAGTCAGCTGTCTTAATAATTCAGTTGGCCATAATATTGCAGTTACATAACATTTATATAGTAAAATGCTTATTTTTAAATAAACTGGTGTAATGTAGTATTAAAATTTTCTGAAACATTGCATTTTAGGTTTTTATTACCTATAAGCTGTAGGACCCATAGATAAGAAGAGAACAAATCAGATCACTTCAAGTAAATGGTAAAGAGAGTTGTCTGATTTGGAGTATCTGTATGTTCTACTCAGGGGCAAAAGACAGTGACCTAAGGAGAAAACCTCAAACAGGTGCCGCATGAATTTGCTTTGATTGGCACCATTCTGTTGTAACTCTAGTTGTATGTTTGGGGTAGTTGTCCTGCTGTTAGGTGAAGAGCAGGATGTCCACAGCATCATGCTGCCACCGCCATGTTTCATGGAGAGCAAGGTGCATGGTGGGGATATGTAGAGTTAGTTCACCTCCACACATAGCGTTTTACATGTTGGCCAGAAAGTTCAGTTTTGGTCTCATATGACCAGAGCACCTTCTTCCACGTTTGCTGTGTCTCTTCATGTCTTGTTGCAAACTGCAAATGGGACATATTATGATTTTCTTTACACAAAAGCTGTCTTCTGGCGACTCTTCCACAAATGCCAGATAGCTGTCTTGTCAATATTCTTCCACCTGAGCTCCTTCAGGGTTACCATGGGCCTCTTGGCTTCATCTCTAATCATCATCTTGTCCATCCTGTCAGTTTAGGTGGACGATCATGACTTGGTAGGTTTTTAGTTGTGACACACTCTTTCCATTTTAAGATGGAAAGAGTGCTCTTTAAGTTGTTTAAACCTTGGGATATTGCTTCATAACTTAATCCTGCTTTAAACTTCTCCACAACGTACTCCCGTATCTGTCTGCTGTGTTCCTTGGTCTTAATGATGCTGTTTTTTCACTAATGTTCTCCAATAAACCTCTGATGCCTTCACAGAACAGCTGGATTTATGAAGAGCTTAGGCTGCTCACGTTTTGAGTGTATTTACAAATGAGTTATTTCTTCCTGAAGGCAAATGGTTGAATTGGATTTTATTTAGGGGTGTCTTCAAATACTTCAGAAACATATGGGCTCAGACATAATGAAATTAAGTTACATAAATGTTTTATTGGTCTCTAAAGACAGGAAACACTTAAAATGACACACATTATGTTATTTTCACAGAATATAATGACCCAGTTTTCATCCAGCATTGACAACCTGATGAGTTTCTTCTGAGTTAGCTGATAATAGTTTCAATTGAAGGAAAATAAAGCAAACTGATTGAAAAGTTAGATGTTCCCTTAGAATTGTATAAAAGTAAAACCAATTACAAAGAATCGTCTTTATATCCGATATTTGACAAAGTGCTTTAGAAGAAGACAATTTTACACATACAGGAAGCTTGATATGTAATAGAAATTTATAAAATCATATATTTTTTTTATAGTTTGTGAAAAACACAAAATGAGCACTTGAATTTTCTTGAGGAACAGTGGGCAGGTATGTTGCCTAAACCAGGAAGTGAGTTTTCAAACGCTGCTGGAGGTAGTGGTGTCTGAAGCGAAAAAGTTGTGCTGTGACCTCTACTGGGCGAGCTTGTCAGAGATCATGACTTACTTAAACACCAACCATCTGCCTCTCCTCCTCCCCCTCTCCAAGTCTCTCATTATTACTCTCATCTGATCAGTTTTATCACAAAATGACTTGGTGGGTGAAATTAAATCTATGTATGTAGAAATAAATCAATCGGCCAGACTTAACAGTTGATTAAAATGTTTACATTATGCACAGAGGCCAAATTGTTGATAAAATATTGTTGGAGCAATCCTTTTACGGCATGCACATTGTAAAAAATATACAAAATAAAAGCTTGAATTCCAGTTTGTTTTTTAAGCATAGTACACCCCCATCCACACACAAACATGCACACACACCCGCAGACATGCACATGTACATACCAGCAGCAGGATGAATGTTTGTAGATCCCTTTATTGGATTTCACAGATGAGTTAAGCTGACTCTATAAGATCTGTTGCATGGATTTATTATCTCTTACTGATCTTTTTTTTTATAAACACAGAATGCTTCTCGAGCATTTAAACTAGTTATATTGTGTTAAAACACACCACTGCAGGAAAACAGAGTCCGCTTGAGGAAAGGTGAGGTCCAAGCACCATTAATTAGCAGGATTAACCTGAAAGTACACAGCAAAGTAATATTGGGACAGTGTGTTTTAGGAGGTATGTTAGGAGGTTAGAAAACTATTCCAGCTCCATTCTTAATGGTCAGACAGATTGCCAATTTAACACCACGTAAACAATTATCTGTCAATTTGTGATGAATAGTGACTAAACATGATCTCCCTAAAAATGCTTTTAAAAAGCAGTAAATTCCACTCTGGTAAAGAGTGTAAAAAGCTTCACAATAATGTAATTACTTTTATATAATAATTTAAAAAGAAGCCACAATAAGAAATTGGGACACATTTATCAGCACCCCAAATTTAAATTTAGCCTTGACATTTTTGTGAGCTGTTTTACTTTTTCAGTTGGTCAGGTTGAACATGTATACTTCATCACTTTCTGTTTCTGTGTGGTAAAAAAGTATGACATGTTAGAGAGACACAGACATTTCTGTTAGTTCCACTTCAAAATGGGCAAGACAAGACAGCATGTTCTTCCTGTGTTGATCTGTGTTGATCTCCACAAGTCATGAAACAAGAAATCAGCTATTTTTCCCTAACTTGCCCACACCTACAGTAGGAGCAATAAGTGAAACGTTTAAAACAACTGAAACTATGATGAACAAAGGCGTGACAAAGACCTGTGTTTATCTTACAGCAGAGAGGTTTGGTGTCATGGATCATCAAATCTTCAAAAAACTTTTAGACATGAACTACATACCAAGAGGTTGTGTGAAAAACAAGTAATTATAAATTCAATTCCCTTTCAATTCAGTTTATTTATATAGCGCCAATTCACAACACATGTCGTCTCAAGGCACTTCACAAAAGTCAGGTACATACATTCCAATTAATCTTAACCATTGAACAGTGCAGTCAAGGTTATTTATTTATCAAATTGGATAAAAAGTTTTTTTCTATCTAAGGAAACCGCAAAAATTGCATCAGTCAGTGGACTTGCGACAAGCATTTCACGTCTCCCCTGATTAGCATTGTAAACAGTGGAAAACACTGGCTTTGACTTTGAAAGCAATCCCTCATACTGAGGATGCATGTAGAAACAGTGGAGAGGAAAAAAACTCCCTTTTAACAGGAAGAAACCTCCAGCAGAACCAGGCTCAGTGTGAGCGGCCATCTGCCACGACCGACTGGGGGTTAGAGAGAACAGAGCAGAGACACAAAGAGAACAAAGAAGGACTGATCCAGGAGTACTTTCTATGGAAAGGAAAAGTAAATGTTAAAGGATGTAGCTCCTTTAGTCGTTTCACCTAGAAAGAAAGAACATATAAACTCTGAGCCAGTTTTCAAGTTTAGAGTCTGAAAGAGAGCACATAGAGTTAGTCACAGTAAAAGCTCAGTCAATCGCCATGTCTAGGAGAGAGAAAGGGTTAAAGGCTTTTCTGTCCTACCATCACAAATGTAAATGTGTGGAGTTTGATGAACACTGGTGGATTTTAAATGGAGCTGTTTTGTTTTGTAAAATAAGACTAAGCCTAAGTCTTTTGCAACAAGCAAACAAAGCACCTCATGCCCACTGTTAAGTGCGGTAATGGTTCTGTGATACTGTGGGCCTGTTTCTTCTTCCAAGGTTCAGGGAACGCTGCTCTATCTTTGCACTACCAGTACATTTAAATGCAAATCTGGTGGCTTCTGCAACAGTTTGACAGCTGTGCAAGATATATGGGCAGATCAGTTCAGACATGTACACAGGATCAACTTTCCATGGTCATCTAAATTCCCAGACCTAAGTCTCAAAGGAAATCAGTAGGGAGAGCTGAAATGAAGAAAGCATCTGAGAGGACCTAGGACTCTGGATGACCTGTTATCCTTTACAGAAGAAAGTACTCTTCTATTGTTAAAAGAGGTTGTTTTACCAGTAGGGACAATTTTTTTCACCACTGAAGTATGAAAACTAAAATTAAAAATTTTAATGTGAAAGATTATGCTCGTCCAATAAAAATCTATATATTTTAAGACTTTTTACACTTTACCAGGAGTGCCATTAACACCAAAGTGGTGATTTTGCTTTGATTTTAGGAAAGAGTTGAATACGTCTTCCTCGTCATCTTCACCATTGAGACCTTCACCAAGATTCTTGCCTATGGTTTAGTCATGCACCCCAGCGCCTACATACGCAGCGGCTGGAACCTGCTGGATTTCGTTATTGTCATCGTCGGGTATCTAACGGCCTCAAAAGTCACAATTTACTTTTGTCAGACTTAAATAAAACCTATAGAGCAACAGTGATGTTCTCCTCTGTGTAGGTTGTTCAGTGTGATTGCGGAGGGCATGACGGATCATAAGCCCGGAGAGGCCCACCATGCTGCAGGAAAACCTGGAGGTCTGGATGTGAAAGCTCTCAGAGCCTTCAGGGTGCTGCGACCTCTTCGGCTTGTATCGGGCGTGCCGAGTATATATATTTTTTTACATAAATACATATTTTTCAGTTGACTTTTGTTTCTGCCCATCATTTACTTCAATGTTGTCTGTCCTATCAGGTTTACAGATTGTGTTAAACTCCATCATGAAGGCCATGGTCCCACTGCTCCACATCGGCATGCTTGTCATGTTTGTCATCATAATCTACGCCATCATTGGTTTGGAGCTTTTCCTCGGCAGGATGCACAAGACATGCTTTGACACCAGCACAGGTCTGTCCGCTGGCTGGATTTTCCCACACATCCCATGCTTCCCTGATGTGCTGCTTCAATGCCTGTGGTTCTCCTGCTGTGTTCTTGCCGCAGGTCTCATGGTGGAGGACGATCCGTCACCGTGTGCTTTTGCAGGGGTCGGCCGCTTATGTGTCACCAATGGGACTGAATGCAAGGGGAAGTGGGAGGGACCAAATGGTGGCATCACAAACTTTGACAACATTTTCTTTGCCATGCTCACAGTTTTCCAGTGCATCACTATGGAGGGTTGGACAGATGTGCTCTACTGGGTACACACACACTTTTCTCCACAGTTCTAACACTGCCTTTTGTCAACAGTCCAGTTAAAGTCCAGGCCTTAAAATAAATTCACCTTTTATTGCAGTAGCATTATCTCACCTTTATTTTGAACACAATTATTGGTAAACCAAACAATTAATGTAAATTAAGTATAACTAAAGATTTTTTTAAATTTATTCTCAACCTTTTTAGATTTATCAATGTTTTGAGGAACTGTTCATTAGTCATCCATGGCTTCTCTTTTTTCTGGGAAATGAATACAATGTGGTGCAGAGCCCAATTTCTCCTAGCCACAAGAGAACATTTTATTCAAGTAATGTGTGTAGATCAGGCCTGTACATGTCGAGTCCTCGAGAGCTGCTATCCTGGAACTTTTAGATGCATCCCTTTTCGAACACAACTTAATGAAATGGCCGAATTAATTCAGCATTCAGTCTTTCAGCTCCACAGAACCCTGGTAACAAAACTTTTAATTGATTCTGGTGTGTTGGAACAAAGATGCATCTAAAAGTAGCTCCTGAGGACTGGACTCGGGTGTAGATAGCTAACATCATCCATATCTACAGCCAACAGCAATAATGAAAAAGTTTCAATTTCGAAATGCTGCTGTGGCTCTACCTGGAACTTTGTTATTTGGTCAGATGAGACAAAGACTGAGTTTTTTAGTAACAAACACTACAGGTAGGTTTACTCGAAACAAGGGATGAATATGCAGATAAGCAGCTCACGTCTCCTGCTACGTAAGCAGAGGATCTGTAATACTGTGGGCTCTGGAAACCACGCTTCAAATACTTCTGGAATATCCACCTCAGCCCTAAGTCCTTTAGAAAACCTGTGGAGTGTCTGGGGATTTAATTGTAATGCTAATAGGTGTGGCATCAATGATTTTGTTATGAATAATAATAAAAATAACAATAATTCTGAATGAATGTATAGAAAATATTTTTAAAATTTTCCATATGAGATTATGTTGATGCGATACACAATGACTTTATTTTGACTTTTACGCATCTTTACGAGGGGTGCCTGCAAGATTTGAATGTGTTGTATAAATATATTTTCACACAGATGAACGACGCCATTGGACATGATATTCCATGGGTTTACTTTGTTTCTTTAGTCATCTTCGGATCATTTTTCATCATCAACCTTGTTTTGGGTGTATTGAGCGGGTAAGTAGTAATCTGCCTTGCAGAATTCCAATTTCTTTTAAATCATTCACCACTAAACATCGATAAGGCTCTTGCAGCATGTTTTTGTAAAGTTTGGAGTGTTTGCCTTAACAGAGAGTTCTCTAAAGAAAGAGAGAAGGCCGTCGCACGTGGAGAACTGCAGAAAGCTCAGGAGAGCAAGCAGATGGAGGAGGACATGATTGGCTACATGGACTGGCTTATTGAAGCCGAGGATGTGGACGAAGACGGAAACAAGCGTTAGTTTTAAAAATACACAGTTGCACCTTATAGAATTGTGGTCTCCTGTTAAAAATGATCTTTTTGCATTTCTGAAGGTGCTGCAATTGCAAAGAAAAAGATGATGAAAAAGTTTGGTTGGTACAAACACAGCGAGGATGGAGGAGGTACGAAAACCACGAGTTTCATTTCTGCTTAATTAGTTTTTGTGGCTACAGTTTGCAGACAATGTTTTGTGTTTAACAGAGTCAGACTCTGATGATGATATCGCATACCTCGACGATGATCATGGCTTCTGTGCTTCTCTCATGTAAGGCAACAGAGGAGAGACAAAGTTCACTAATTAATCAGCAGCATGCAAGACAGGATTTTTTAATATGCTAAAATGCTTCTCTTTTCTGTTTCTTTTAAGGGCGAAGATGATGGCCAATAGCTTCTGGTAAGATATTTTTACTCAACATGGTTCTTTGTGAAACCTGGGAGGAGTACTAATTTTGACTGAGCTCATACTCATACTCATACTTGTACTCGTCGTCTTCCGCTTTATCCGGGACCGGGTCGGGGGCGCAGCAGACTCAGTAGAAACACCCAGACGTCCCTCTCCCCAGACACCTCCTCCAGCTCCTCCGGGCGGAGCCAAGGCGTTCCCAGGCCAGCCGAGAGACATAGTCCCTCCAGCATGTCCTGGGCCGTCCCCTGGGCCTCCACCCGGTGGGATGTGCCTGGAACACCTGGAAGGCGCCCAGGAGGCATCCGGTATAGATGCCCCAGCCACCTCAACTGACTTCTCTCGATGTGGAGAAGCAGTGGCTCTACTCTGAGCTCCTCCCGGATGGCCGAGCTCCTCAGTTTATCTCCAAGGGAGTGCCTGGCCACCCTACAGAGGAAGCTCATTTCAGCTGCTTGTATCCGACATCTCGTTCTTTCGGTCATGACCCAAAGTTCATGGCCATAGGTGAGGATAGGACCGTAGACCGACCGGTAAATCAAGAGCTTCACTTTTCGGCTCGGCTCTCTCTTCACCACAACGGACCGGCACAGTGACCCCATTACTGCGGCAGCCACACCGATTCGTCTGTCGATCTCCCGCTCCATTCTTCCCTCACTCGTGAACAAGACCCCGTGATACTTTAACTCCTCCACTTGAGGCAGGAACTCCCCTCCAACCTGAAGAGGACAAGCCACCCTTTTCCGGTCGAGAACCATGGCCTCAGACTTGGAGGAGCTGATCTTCATCACAGCCACTTTACACTCGGCTACAAACTGCCCCAGCGCATGCTGTAGGTCTTGGCTAGAGGGGACGAAAACCACACTGCTCCTCCTGAAGCCGAGGTTTGACTATCGGCCGGACTCTCCTCTCCAATACCCTGGCGTAGGCCTTACCAGGGAGGCTGAGGAGTGTGATCCCCCTGTAGTTTGAACACAACCTCCGGAACCCTTCTTATGAAGGGGGACCACCACCCCAGTCTGCCAGTCCAGAGGCACTGTCCCCGACCGCCACGCGCCAAGAGGCGTGTCGAAGAGGCAGAATCGCTTCGAGGCCAACCAGTGGTCCTTCTCCATGGCCTCACCGAACTTCTCCCAGGCCCGAGTTTTTGCCTCTACCACAGCCCGGGCCGTGGAATGCTTGGCCTCACGGTACCCGTCAGCCGCCTCAGGAGTCCCACAAGCCAACCACAGCCTATAGGACTCCTTCTTCAGCTTGACAGCGTCCCTTACTGCCGGTGTCCACCACCGGGTTCGGGGATTGCCGCCGCGACAGGCACTGCAGACCTTACAACCGCAGCTACGGGCAGCAACATCGACGATAGATGCGGAGAACATGGTCCACTCGGACTCTATGTCTCCAACATCCCCCGGAATCTGGTCAAAGCTCTCCCGGAGGTGGGAGTTGAATGAATCCCTGGCCGAGGGCTCTGCCAGACGTTCCCAGCAGACCCCTTACTATGCGCTTGAGCCTGCCAAGTCTGTCTGGCTTTCTCCTCTTCCAGCGGACCCAACTCACCACCAGGTGGTGATCAGTGGACAGCTCAGCCCCTCTCTTCACCCGAGTGTCCAAAACATGTGGCCAAAGGTCTGACGACACGACAACAAAGTCGATCATCGACCTCTTGCCTTGGGTGTCCTGGTGCCAAGTGCACTGATGGACACCCTTATGCTTGAACATGGTGTTCATTATGGACAATCCATGACTAGCACAGAAGTCCAGTGATGAAACACCACTCATTTTCAGATTGGGGAGGACATTCCTCCTCATCACGCCCCTCCAGGTGTCACTGTCGTTTCCCACGTGGGCGTTGAAGTCCCCCAGAAGAACAATGGAGTCCCCAGGAGGGGCACTATCCAGCACCCCTGACAGGGATGCCAAGAAGGCCGGGTACTCCGCACTACAGCTCGGCCCGTAGGCCGAAACGACAGTCAGAGACCTGTCCCCAACCCGAAGGCACAGTGATGCGACCCTTTCATCCACTGGGGTAAATCCACGACACGGCTGAGCTGGGGGGCAACAAGCAAACCCAACCCAGCCCGCCGCCTATCCCCGTGGGCCACTCCAGAGTAGAAGAGAGTTCAGCCCCTCTCGAGGAGACGGGTTACAGAGCCCACGCTGTGCGTGGATGCGACCCCGACTATTTCTAGTCTATATCTCTCGACCTCCTACACAACCTCGGGCTCCTTCCCCCCCAGCGAGGTGACATTCCACGTCCCTAGAGCCAGCCTAAGCATCTGGGGATGCTTAGGCTGCCGAGGTCCCACCTTCATCTGCCGCTCAATCCTCTTTGCACCAGTCCCTCATGGTTCCCCCTGCAGGTGGTGGGCCCACTGGGGGACTGAGCTTTTGTCTTAATAATGGATTCTTTGGATTAGCAGTCATTAGGTTATTTAAAAATAAAATCGGGTATAAGAATGCAGTGGTGTATTTGAGCCAATGTCTACTTTGGGATCAGATACAAAATGAAACATTTTAATAAGTTCATTTTGTCATTGTAGTTTATTTAAAATGCACAGCCTAGCGAATGTTTTTTTTCTGTTCTTATCATCTCTGCACAGCTACCAAAATACTTTCCATTTTCTTGCTTGTATAATTACAATGTTTTTATTGTCGAATCATAATAGGTTCAGTTACATCCAAAAAGTTGGATGAAAACTATATTCATCATTTAGCAGAGCTTCCCAAATTAAAAGGGCATTGAACAGCCTCTGGTGTAAGAGGGATTTTTAAGGGATGCTATTAAAATGGAGTGAGTGGAAAATTGAATGTTCCTGCCTTACTTACTCCTTAGAAGGAAAGACTGATATATCACCATTGCTTATCTAGCTTTTGTTTAAATAGTGTGGGGAGATAAAAAGTCTACATAACGTTCCTGCATTGTCTCTCAGTGCATCTGATACGTTGACAGACTTAATTTGTCACCAGCTGAGTGCTGGCCTTGGGTGTTTTTCGTGTTTCCATGACAACATCTGTAGCAGAAGCTCAGAGACTACATGCAAACTACACATATGTTCCACTGATAAGAAATTTACTATCTGGCTCTGTCTGCACTGACGAAGACTAACTCACCTAGACTTACCTCTGCTGGGGAACAGGGCTTTTGTTCTTCATTAATCCAGCTAATAATTATTTTACGATTTCAGGGTACTTATAGACAGAACATTGATCTTTCTGGTGATCATATAGTACAGAAAAAGAAAAAACATGACAGCTGCAGCAAAAAGTCATTAAATCTCTGTATAAATTAAGCTGTTCTGTGACAACCTCACATTAGTGAACAAACAGCATTACAAGGACCCATGAACACATCAGACAAACCATGGAGAAATCTGTGGAGAAGTTGGATTATTAAAAAAATCCCAAGCTTTGACCATCTCCTAGAGCTCTGGTTTATTTGTTGTCTGGAAAGGAAAAGACTATGGCATAGCTGCAACCCTAACAAGATATGACCATCCACCTAAACTGACAGGCTGGGTAAGAAGTGAACTAATTAGAGAAGCAGCCAAGAGGCCAATGGTAACTCTGAAGGAGCTGCAGAGATCCACAGCTCAGGTGGGAGAATCTGTCATCAGGACAGTTATTAGTCATGAACTCCACAAAGTGGGACTGTGGGAAAAGGTGGCATAAGTGGAAAGTCACAAGAAGACCTGGATGCAATTCACTATAAGTAGGGAGCACAGCAAACGTGTAAGAAGGGGCTCTGGTCAGTTAGGACGAAAAAGAAATATGCACAACTTACTAACACCTTAACCCTGTACCCTCTATCACTCAGTATCTGACACAGACTGCTACAGACCTGGGTGTAAGACTGGACAGTGATCCTAACTTTAATGCTCAAATAAAATCCGTGGTCAGGTCCATCTTTTTCCCACTAAAACAGCTGGCTAAGCAGTAAACCATTTCTGGCTTTTCTGAGATTTTAGCCTATGCTTTTATTACAACTCGTTTTGACTCGCTTTCTGCTTCTAAATCTTTTTAAAAAAAACAAAGTTCTTCTCTTTTAACCAGGTTTAAGATGTTGGCTTTTGTGGTTTTTGTTGCGGTTTGTTTTTGTGAATTTGCTCTCTATTTTACTTGTTTTTATTGTGATTTTGCTTTTATTGTTTTTATTTGTTTTTCAGCTTTTTAGGGTGTGTAAAGCACTTTGGCCAAATGGGTTGTATTTGGTAGAAATACAGCTGAGTAGAGTACTTCTGTAAGGGACCAAATGTGACAGGACTTACATACATGGCATCATAAGAAATAGTGTCACAGCAGCTTGAAAAAAATCACAAATGTTCCCTGGAGGAATCATTTTGAAAACTAAAAGTTCTCTTGTGCAAGTAAGGAACATCTATAGTTGTTCTTGTCTTTCAGTAAAACAAGATGTTCCTGTCTATGAGTCTGAAACATTGCGAGAGCTCAATGCCGCAATTCCTGTCAAGAATTTAAAGATGAAGCTCTATCCCAGATTTATCTCTGTTACTCTGCAGCCGGCTTGTTTTGATTTACCTAGAAGCTGGTAAAGGTTAATTTATGTCTAGTGCAGGAAGTGCATAAAAAGAGGGGTTACATTTATTCAAACACTAAATTTGAAAGTATATATTTTCTGTAAATTAAACACCACTTGATTGTCTGAATTTCCTTGTGAACGTTTTACACTAATGTGAGGCTGTATTTGTCTTTAGTGACCAGTTGTGCCAGCTGAACCATACAATGAGAAAAAACTGCCGCGTTGCAGTGAAGACCACAAACTTCTACTGGTTGGTGCTGCTGCTGGTGTTTCTCAACACGGTGGCCAGCGCCTCAGAGCATTACGCTCAGCCCAAATGGCTCACAGAAATGCAGGGTAATAAAAAGAACAACCCAGCGTTACTTCTGCCAGCATTTTATGATCCACTATTCTAAACACGTACTAGAAAGATTTAATCATGCATCTTCTCCTTTCCCCTAGAGCGAGCCAATAAGATCCTGCTGCTGCTCTTCACCTTGGAGATGTTGATGAAGATGTATGCCTTTGGTCTTCAGATCTACTTCATGGCCCTGTTCAACCGCTTCGACTGCTTTGTGGTGTGTGGCGGCATTCTCGAGACGCTGCTTGTAGAGATGGATGTCATCCCACCTATTGGCATCTCCGTGCTGCGCTGCATCCGACTGCTCAGGATTTTCAAGATGACCCGGTGAGCGGTACCAGAGCCACAGAAAGATATACATATTCAGATCAAACTCAGGTTCATCATGTGTATCCATCCCTTTTCTCCATCTTCAGGCACTGGGCTGCCCTCTCCGATCTGGTCACCTCACTGCTCAACTCCATGAAAGCTATCTGCTCCCTCCTGCTGCTGCTCTTCCTCTTCCTCATCATCTTCGCCTTGCTGGGGATGCAGTTGTTTGGAGGGAAGTTCAACTTTGATGAGACTCAGATGAAGAGAAGCACATTTGACTCCTTCCCTCAGGCTCTGTTAACATGTTTCCAGGTGATATACATCTCTCTAGTAATACTCTGTATAGTACAAGTTCTTCCCTTTGCCTAACTGGGTCCTGGCATTCCTCTGCGTGCTGATCCATTGCAGATTCTCACCGGAGAGGACTGGAACGCCGTGATGTACGATGGCATCATGGCATATGGAGGGCCAATCTTCCCTAACATGGTGG
Organism: Crenichthys baileyi; assembly: GCA_036173005.1. Taxonomy (NCBI): domain Eukaryota; kingdom Metazoa; phylum Chordata; class Actinopteri; order Cyprinodontiformes; family Goodeidae; genus Crenichthys; species Crenichthys baileyi. The sequence continues at coordinate 1,533,562 of JAHHUM010002594.1, read as the reverse complement.
TTTGCATTTACTTCGTCATCCTCTTCGTCTGTGGTAACTGTATCCTTTTTCACTAAAGCAAATTAGAATCCCAGCTCTGTATAAACACAATGTTGTCCCACAAAGAAACAAATCCTGCTCCTTGACACTGGGATCAGACATCCTGCTCAATGTCTTCTTGGCTATTGCTGTGGATAACTTGGCAGGAGGTGGTGGAAAGAAAAAAGTAGAGTAAGTTGTAGTAATCATCAATCTCAGACACTTCTATGACCTTTTTGTTTTCCTGTGGTTGTGCTTTGATCACATTACAAAGGTTTCAACCGAGCCAAACTGTGGTGTTGCCCTTTTTATTCAGGGAAAAAAAGGAAGAAGAAGAGGAGTGGGATGAGGACGATGAGAAGGAGGATGAAGATGCAGGGGTAGAGCATGTTTAAGTTTTTGTTTGATTCATTTCCCTTCTGCTGTACCCTCGACAATTGTTGGCTCCCCAGGTAAAGATATGTAAAAGGCTTTGAACTAAATAATCTTTTTTGCAGTGGTGTCATCTCTTATTCTAAGCACTTTAATTCAGTGGAGGAAAAAAGTCATGACCAGGACATTTTGTGTTTTAATTATTGGCACCCCTGTATTACTTTATATAGCCCCCCCTGCTAATAGGACAGCATTGAGCCTTAATTTTCTACGCCTATAACATTTTGCAAGAAGCGAACAGAGTGAGGGATCTATGACTGTTCCTTTTTGCACAATCTATCCATATTGTTCTAACTCCTGGGTCCTCTCTTATGCTTTCTTCTCCTTTGCTCACCCCACAGCTTTTAAGATTTTGGTGTGAACATAGAGATGGCCAAGGCTGACTTTGTGTCAGGCGACATATTCCTGTGTTGATTTGGTCGAGTCCATGATGCCCTGCTCTCTAACAGAGTTCACAGGGCCTTTGGAAAAGAAACAAGCCCACACTATCGTAGATCCTCCACCAGACTCCACAGTCGGCATGAAGTCCTTTTCCAAACGTTCCTTTTCCATTTTCCACACATTTACATTTGTGATAGCGAGGTAAAAAAAAAGGCTTTTTTGCTACATGTATCCATAACAATCTGACATGTGGAGGGGAGGAAAGGAAAGAAAACTGCTGTAGATGAGCTCATACATGGACTGAAGAATACAAGAATCAGGCATCAGTTGCAGCAGCAGTAACACTGGGTCATTTTCCCAGAAAATATCACACAGCTTGATGTTTGTTTGGAGAGAGTCGGCTTAGCAGAGAGCTTTGGAGATGTTTTAGCTCCCCACTATCATCCTCACTGTGCATGGTGGTGTGATAAAGTTGGACCCTCGTCCAGCCTTGTTTGTCAAAGCTCACAGTCTGAGGAGGAGCTAAGAGAAATGAACCATTGTGTCACAACATATGCTGCAGAATACTTAAACTTAAAAACTTAAAACTCCTAGACACTCGGATCTACTCAAAAATGTAGAAATTATTTCCTAAATGGGATTTAGACTTGGATTTTTCTTAATTTGTGTGATTAGACTGCTGCAATGCAACATGTTTTATACTGTATTTACAGTAAAATAAAACTGGTGACCTTTTGTTTGGCTTTAGAATGAGGAGGATGACTGGCAGGAAAACGAGGAGCTGAGAGCAATTGAGGGTCTGGAGGGTGAGTCTTACAGATGTTCCGCTTCGCAGGAAAAACATCATCTGATTGAGACATTTTAATGCTGTCCACCTTGTTTTGTCTCTATTGTAGGTGTTGCGCCATTAAAGCCAGAGTTCTCTGGCCCCAAAGAGAAGATCGTGCCAATACCTGACGGAAGCTCCTTCTTCATTCTTGGAAAGAAAAACTGGTATCTGAAAAGGATTCATATTTAACACAAGCCTAATACCAATGCAGTGTGTGTGACCTTTTCATTCGCTTCATTCCTCAGTTTACGAGTCGCCTGCCACAACCTCATTCACCACCCCTACTTCACCAACTTCATCCTCATCTTCATCATCCTCAGCAGCATCTCGCTTGCTGCCGAGGATCCCATCAAATCCCACTCATTCAGGAACATCGTAAGGCTCCCTTAGACAGGCTGCCACATTAACGTCATGTTCCTCGTCTTCTAATCCGTTCTCCACAGCAGAGACTGAAATCTGAGTTTAACTTCTGTCATCCTCAGGTGCTCGGATACGCCGATTATGTCTTCACTTCAGTTTTCACGGTGGAGATCATCCTGAAGGTAACAGCTGACAGAATGAAACTGAACAAAGCAGAGCTTAAAAAAGCGTGAGCTAACCTTGTTTCTATGCTCCTTCTTTCTCGTCTAGATGACGGTTTATGGAGCTTTTCTTCACACCGGCTCCTTCTGCAGAAACGCCTTTAACCTCCTCGACCTGCTGGTTGTCAGTGTGTCGCTCACGTCTTTCTTCTTGCAGTGAGTACATACCTGAGTGATAATCTCAGCTGCTTCAGCTTATCCTCTAAACCATAGAAGCTGTGGCAGATATACAGAGAAAAAATATCACATTTCGTTTGCTTACGTTTTGTGATTCAACTGCATCTTACCAAGTGTTATCTGCTTTTTCTTGTATTTTTGTAGGCTGGATATTTATCTAAATCTTTTGCTTTGCTGCTTTCAGTTCGAGTGCGATCTCCGTGGTAAAGATTCTCCGAGTTCTCCGAGTGCTCAGGCCTCTCCGAGCCATTAATCGAGCCAAAGGACTGAAGGTAAACACCTCTGCTCCATCTCATTCCTGTCTCTTGGTCCTTGTTTCTTCTTTTTCTCACAGATCTACTTCTAAAAATCAGTATTCCACCTGTTTTTTTTCTTCAGAAATCCATAAAAGACAAATCATCAAAACTCCAGATTACCTGGATATATTTAAGGGATATTATCCAGAAAATGTTTATTCCTACACAGTAAACAAATAAAAGAAATTACACAGAGTTTAAGGGAAAACTTTCATTCATGGTGAACAATTATATGTCCCCCCTTTTCAATTTTAAGGTCTTATGTATTGGGCCAGAAGTCACACACTTACATTCATACTTGCAGGTGCATTTATATAAATTAGAACAGCTTAGAAAAGTAAATTAACCTTACTAGCAAAAATAAAATGAGAGAAATGCCTTGGAAATGGCAAGACCTAAAGAATAAAACAGGGAAATAATCAAAATAAGAACACCAAAGACAATCAAAACCCAAACACCTCTAAATCGTGACAATTTCAAGCATTTATTAATGATTATTTTGGTGATTGGGGCTTAAAGTTATGAAAACCCAAAATCCAGTTGTTAAAGGATTTTTGTTTCTGAGGTGTTGTGTAATAGCAAACTTAATCATGACTAAGACTGGTTCCTTTGACAGTTGTCCAACAGACAGTCACTGACCCCAGGCAAAGATCCTGATGTTCACATAGAGCTATTTCAAAGTATATTAATGGACAGTTAAGTGGAAGGAAAAAGTGTGGTAGAATGAGATGCCTAAGCAACAGGGACAGCTACAGTCTTGAGAAGATTGTGAAGCAAAGCCCATTCAGGAGTTTGTGGGGGGTTCATAAGACGGGGCTCCACGCACAGGCGCATTCCTTGTGTCTCTCCTAAAACAGAGGCAACGTTGGACCACCTTACCTGGGCTAAGGACAAAAACTGACTAAATTGTGGCTCAGTGGTCCAAAGTCCTCCATTCAGATCAAAGTCATTCTCAAGTGTTAAGAGGAAGATGAGAGACACCAGATCCAACAATGAAGACAAGCTATTGGCCATTATTAAGGCAACCTTTGCATCCTGAACACCTCAGCGTGCCACTTTTAGCCACGCAGATCGAATTTATGCACTTAGTGAATACACTGTACAGCACATAGACATACCTTTAAGTAGGCCTAAATGTCTGTATTAAAAATCCTTATTTTTTTCATTGGTCCTATGTAATATTTTATTTTTTAGGAATGGTAATTTTGTGTTTTGATTGGCAGGAGGCCAAATAGTTTAAAATTCATAGAAGTAAACATGTAAAATGAATCTCTTTGTATAATAAATCTATATAATATGGGTTTCAGGTTCAATTTTGTTTCCTGAGAAAAAATACCTTTCTATTATATTCAAATTTATTAAGACGTACCTTTATAAGACGGTTTGGAAGTGGGTTACACAGCGGTAACTAGAATCCTGAAGTTTATCTATTCTGGATTTACTACAGCAGCATGGCTCTTCAGTAAATGAATCCAGGTGGTGAACTATCATCCCTGCACCAGACCTGTCACTAAGCTTTATGAATGTACAATTTTAACAATAACTAAACTGATGAGCCAGTTCAACAAAATAAACACAGAAAATCAGGCTTGAGTAACAATGAATTTTCTTTCAAAGCAACAGCAACTCGTTTCCTCGGTTTTTAAATATTGTTAATACAAGCTAATTTATTTAACATGCTTTTTATTCATAGATATTTGTTTTTTAAGCAGCGTTTCTGGTCTGTTTTTATTATCGATTACTGTTTAAAGAGACTTGTTTTGTTGTGCGTATCTTTGCAGAATGTGGTGCAGTGTGTCTTTGTGGCGATTCGCACCATCGGCAACATCCTGATTGTCACGACTCTCCTTCAGTTCATGTTTGCTTGTATTGGAGTTCAGCTTTTCAAGGTGTGTGTCTCTCACCCTTATCAGCCTGTTTTTTTTCTATATATAAATGGAGAGTTCAAAGATCGCTCTTGGTGGGACAACTCCTCTGGTTTGGATGTTCACAGGGCAGATTCTACAGCTGCACAGATGAGGCCAAACACACCCCAGACGAGTGCAAGTCAGTTTCCTTTGCTTTAAAACATCCTGGAATGTTTCCTAAAATAAAATGTATTTGAATGCAAAGGTGTGTATTTGTCTGATTTCAGGGGAACGTTTGTGGTGTATAAAGACGGGGACATGAACCACCCCATGGTCAGAGAGAGGATCTGGGAAAACAGTGACTTCAACTTTGACAATGTGCTGATGGGAATGTTGGCTTTGTTTACTGTATCAACGTTTGAAGGTTGGCCTCAGTGAGTATTGCATTTGTTTTTCTAATTCAAAGTATAACGTGAATGTTACTGGGGTTTTTATTACACCCAGGTGTCCTTTATCTCAATAAACATAAAAGAAATTAATCTGATGAAAAATGAGGAAACCTAAATAACCAGCAGATGATTTGGATTAGACACAGCACTAAGAAAACCAGGTGGTCACACAATATAATGTTTATATACCAGGTCATTGTTGATTCTGACCTTTTCTATTGTTTCTTTGTGAAGACTCCTGTACCGCGCAGTGGACGCCAACGCCATAAACCGAGGCCCTATTTACAACTACCGAGTCGAGATCTCTATCTTTTTCATCATCTACATCATCATCATCGCTTTCTTCATGATGAACATATTCGTTGGTTTTGTCATCATTACTTTTCGAGAGCAAGGAGAGGCTGAGTTTAAAAACTGTGAACTTAACAAGAATCAAGTCAGTGATTTTAGACATTTTACCTATTGTTTTAGTTTCAGCTTAAATAAATTGGCTTTATTTTGTTTCATCAATCCACTGTTTCCCATGTTTCGCCCCACCCAGAGGCAGTGTGTGTATTATGCACTGAAAGCTCAGCCAATAAAGATTTACATCCCAAAAAACCCATCCCAGCTGAAGTTCTGGAAAATCATCAACTCCAGCCAGTTTGAATATGTCATGTTTGTGTTGATTTTGGGAAACACCCTCACTTTGGCTATTCAGGTACCGTTTCTCTCCTAAATCTCAGTAAATACAGAAAATAGTTTGAGTGTTATGATGGCCAGTTTTGTGTTTTTGTCTTTCTCAGCATTATGAGCAGTCGAAATTATTCACCTCCATCATGGACATTCTCAACATGATCTTCACCGTGGTTTTCACGATAGAGATGATCATCAAGCTGATGGCTCTTCGCGCTCATGTGAGTGTTCCTTCTAAAAGTCAAGCTTCCTGATCAGGACTCACTGTACTTTTTTCACTCTGTTTCCTTGTTTTGTCCCTGCAGCATTATTTTATCGATCCCTGGAATTCATTCGACGCGCTGATCGTTGTAGGCAGCGTCTTGGACATCGCAGTGTCTGAATTTAGTGTATGTTTCTTCTCAATTTTACTTTTGGAATAAATACTTGGAAAAGTGTTTAGAATGTGGTATTACTGTTGGTTGCGCACTTCTTTCTAACACACTTTTTCCTTCCACTCAACTTTCCACTAATATACTATAGTCACCCTGTGAACAGAGAACATATGGTCCTTTTCTGTTTCCCTTCTCACTTTAACATTGAAACACTGTAATTGTAAATATTGAAGTGTTTTTAATAATCTAAATGAATTTTGCACATTTTTCTTAATCAAATGACATATTTTAGTCAGGCTTACTTTTATAGCCCAGTAATAAAAGCGTTAGAATAGGGAAATATCTTGGTTGTAAAAGTCTAATCACGTGATAATATTATGCAATAATCCACTTTATTACAATGTAGTTACCAGCTAGTAACAGTTTGTTATAAGATGTTAACAATGAACTGATTGTTTAATGTTTAGAAATGTGACATTTGGATCATTTATGTGATTACCAAAATTATTATAATGATGTGATTATTGGGTGGTACTATATGGTAATTATCCGGTATTTCCTTCCTGTAATTTCCTTCCTGGGTAATTTATGTAAAACAAAAAAACATTATTGCAAAGTAAATTGTTTGCAACACCTCATGACTATATGTAAACAACAGAAGAATTATTTGAATATTACATTATAATTACATAATTTTATTTAGTTATAAACATTTTCTGTGTAATAGCTCAAAAGATGCTAATAATTGATATTAAAGATCTGATATTGGGTAATTTATGTACCTTCTAAAATATTACAATGTAATATATATTACACAGGTTATAACATATTGTAATAACATGGTAACAATGTAGCAATTGTTTGGTAAAACATTGTGATTATTGGATAACTTATGTAATTACCAAAAATATTAAATGGAATTACCTGGTAGTAACAGCTCATAGCAAGATGTCAACAACTAATTACATGTGAAAATTTAAAAAGTGATGATTGGGTAATTCATGTTCTATCCCAATAGTACCAGTTTATAATAAGCTGTTAACAATAAAGTAATTGTTTAATAGCAAAGAGTTGAAAATTAGGTAATTTTTGCACCAGGAAACACTGGTCAATGATACTTAGTTGGCATTTAATTAACACAAGGAAGTTTCTTTTGAAAAGATTTATGTTTATTGGATTTTTAACTTAACTGCATTTTTCTCTGTTGCTTGCTGCCTGAAATAATGATCCAGGGTGGAGGCGGCCACGGAGAGGTGAGATGAACACCAGCACTGGAACATGGATTTTTGTTTGGATTCAGATACTGCCAAAGCCTTTTTTTTTTTTTTTTTTTTGCTGTTGAGTTTTCTGTGTTTGACAGAAAGGTTGTTTTTAGGTTTTTATTGACTCTGGTAGATTTTTTTTCTCTAGGGTGGTGGGAAAGGAGAAAGCGGAAAAGTGTCCATCACGTTTTTCCGTTTGTTCCGAGTGTTGAGGTTGGTCAAGCTGCTCAGCAAAGGAGAGGGCATTCGAACTCTTCTCTGGACTTTTGTCAAATCCTTGCAGGTCAGTGATTTGTGGACTACATTGTGCCGTCACAACAATTATCCTATTATTTTTTCACATGTTTCCTGTGTTTCTCTTTTATCTCCTCAGGCTTTGCCTTACGTTGGCCTCCTCATCGCTATGATCTTCTTCATCTACGCTGTGATTGGCATGCAAGTGAGTCTCGATGAACAACAGGTGGAAAAGGTAAAAATGCTGCTGGTTCCTGATTGAGTGCCCCTGTGCTGTTTGTCGTTTAGATGTTTGGGAAAATAGCTGTCGATGACAACACAGACATCAACAGAAACTGCAACTTCCAGACGTTCTTCATGGCGGTTCTGGTTCTTTTTAGGTAAGCACCTTTAACCCACTTATTCCAGCAGCAGTTCTTACCATCAACCTTAAAACTCTTCTTTCACCTTATTTGTTTAGAACCTGAATAAAAATTTCTTTCAGGACAAAGATCTAATTACACTTTGCAAGGCCTCAAAGTACCGCATAACTTTAGTATAGTAACAGGATACATTCCAACTATTTTACAAATAAAAATCTGAAAAGTGTTGCGTGCTTACATATGCAACCCCCTTTAATAGCACACCTGTAAATAAAACCCAGTACCTTTTTTAAGAAGCAACCTAATTAGGAGGAGTCTACCTGTATATAATTTAATTTTAGTATAAATACATTTCCTCTGTAAAGGTTTGTTCAAAAAACACAACTTGCAGTGGTGCTTTCTAGAAATCTGGCCTTAGCCCCTGGTTGCCTGAACTGAAATCTAGCACATATGACAGATCCAGTATACATTTTGGTATTTAATATGCAAAATGGGCAGAATTGTGGCAGATTGCAGTAAGGTGCCTCCAATCCAATATACATCAAATTAGTTACATCCATATCCCACCATGGCTGCATTAATACTAAAATCACTTAAAAACAAATTTGTGACAAGGCATTAATGAAAAGCTGACAAGAAGAAATCAGTTATTGAAAGAAAGCAATAAGATGTCCCATTTTAAGTTTGGCACCCTGGTCTAATGAAATTATTCTTTTTGGCCCACATACGAAATTCTATGTCTTAAAAATAAAAGGTACACTGCATCAGGCTGGATGCAGGAGGCTTCTCTTCAGCAGGAACATAAAAGCTGGTCAGAGTTGATGGATGGAGCCAAATACTGTACAGGGCAAAAACTGCAGAAGACTTGAGACAAGTGGAAATTTACCTTCTACTAGGACAATGACACAGTCAGTGCTACAGTGGAATGGTTTAGATCAAAGCATTTTCATGTGACAGACTGGCCTAGTCAAAGTCCAGACCTCAATCAAATTGGGAATTTGTGTCAAGACCAGTAAACTAAACTTTGAATATGCTGCTTATCTAGTCTGACTTAGATTAAGCTATGTTGCAAAGAAAAATGGACAAAAATGTCCATCTCTAGTTGTCCAAAGCTGGTAGATCCCAAAATACTTGGAGCTGTTTAAAACCTGCAAAACCTGATGAAGTACTGACCCTGGACGGCATTCATACCACACATTTCATAGTTGTAGTTATATTTTTACATGGTTTTGAAAACCATGTTTCATTTTTCTTCCACTTCACAATAATTTAATATTTTGTGTTGGTCTGTCATGTAAAATCTCAAGAAAATACTTTGAAGTTTGTGGTTTTAGGATGACAAAATTAGGAAAATCTAAAGCAGTATGAAAACTTTTGCAAGGCACTGTAAGTGAAGCATTATTAAAAACAATTTCTCCTGTAGGTGTGCCACTGGAGAGCAGTGGCAGCAGATCATGCTGGGCGCCCTGCCTGGCAGACGCTGTGACCCAGAGTCAGACGTTGAGCCCGGTGAAGAGTTCACCTGCGGGAGCAACTTGGCCTACCTTTACTTCATCAGCTTCTTCATGCTCTGCGCTTATCTGGTGAGTAAAGCTACAACCGCTTACAGCTGATCTGAGGTTTTTTATTTTCCACCCGCTTCACTAGCAGGAAGTCTTCAGATTACAGCCTCTAAATTTAGCTACAATTAATTCAAACCTGCGTTTCGACTGCTAGGTCAAGTGGAATTCAAGCTGAATGAATAGGGACAGCAGCATTTCAGCAGCAGCACACGGACAGTTTTATTTATCCTCAGCTGAGTGGTGATGCACGCTCGCATCACAAAGATTTAATGGGCTACACGTATTTTAGCTGCAGCAGTGCTTTTTTCCGATGTTAAATCCGTCAAATGAAGGTGACTCTGAGCCTAAAAAATCAACCTATGGTCCAGCAGCAGCTGCAGCAGCAGTAAACTTTATCACGTTATGGCTTAAACTTTATATGATCAATGATATGATTTAAAGACAATTACCAGCACAAGCAATATTGTACATTTAAAACAATTTGCAGCTATGTACAATAAATTAACAATGACACAATCCCTCTGTGTCTTTATATTTAAGAAAATTGGCTTAAATTATTCAACTTTTTAGGTCTAAGTTTATATTTTACACCTTGATGGGAATTTTACAACAGAATCCAGGTTCTCTGTTCTGGTCCACCTTGACCAGAACAGGTCATTTTAGTATTTTTTTAGTATTTTGTATTTTAGTGTAACCAGCTGTCATCCATCACTCTGTGTGTGGTCTCTGACCTTTGTAGACCCCCTGAAACAGCAGTAGTAGCTAAAATTAAAATGCAAATCTTTGACCAGATGGGGTTTTCTCTACTTGAAAACTACTACAGAGGAAGCTAAATGAAAACGGTAGCACAATACTGCTGTAAACTCAACTTTTTCTCCTTGGAAAATAATTTCAGTGATTTTAAAAGATACATTTTGCTTTAAATACATGCACTTCTGAAGTTTGAACACACTCTTCATGAGTAGGAATGTCATGTAAATAATATTGGGCTTCTAAAGATTTATTTTATCCAATAGGTACAAGATTTACCTTTTAAGTGTTTTTCAGAACAAGAATTTGGGGCGCAAGTATTTTATCAAATTCATTAAAATCTTTAAGTTAAGCTGAAAATTCTTGAGCATATTAACGTTTCAATACTACAGTCTTTTAACTACTACTTAGTGATCCTGATTGAGTGTCAGCATGAAAACAATTAGTTTGACAGCCCAGATTGGATTTGCTAATTCTGGCAGCGGGATTAGAAAGTCCAAATAATTCAGTGAAGATTTAAGAAGCAGAGTTGTAGCTTCACTAATCTCTTTTGGAGCCATTTCTACAGAAAATCCAGCAAATTCCAACATCATCCAGTCAGGTTATGTCTCAGATGTGTCTCCCTCAGATAAAATAAAATTGGTTTAAGAACAATCTGGGTTCGAGCTGGACTTGAACTGGAAACTTTCGTAACATAAGTGTCACTCTACACTAGTGAAGCCAGTTTTATATTTCAATCGACTGATGGGGGGGCGACCAAGAAAGAACCTTCTTCTCATTATCACCATTGTTAGGCTTGACTGAAATGTACAGCCGGCCACTAGGCCAGAAAAGGCTTTATGGTCAGAGGAGATAAAAAAAATGGGCTGTTTGACTGCTAAGACAAGAAGTATCTAGGTTTGGAAAAGTTGAAGTGAGTGCTTTAATTATAACAACAGTGTACCAACTGCCAAGCATGGTGGTGGGATCATCATGCTGTGGGGCACTTTTGGTGCCAGTGGTATTGTTCCATAGCATAAACAAGAAGGGATAATAAAGAAGAACTACCTTGAAAGCTGACTAACATTAAGCTTCTGGAGTAAATTTCCCAAACTCTTAACCTCAGCCCTGTTGCCCTGTTGGTGGAGAACTAGGCTTCAAAGCCACATCTGTGAAAAAAGTAATCTGGACAAACTAATCTGAAACAGACCAAGAGCTTACCAATGCTGCCATAAAAGATTGTTCAAATATCCAGCCAGAATTATGCCAGACGCTTGCTTATGGCTACAAAAATAGTGTTCTGGAGGTGCAATTTGCCAAGACCAAATATTCAGTTAAGATGGAGATTATTCACATCCCTGGCAGACTTAGATGTTAAGTTATTTTCATTCAACCAAGAAGTTTGTTTCTAATAGGAAAAGAGGCTGACATCTCTCGAAATATAACATATTACAAAAAACAAGCCAATCTGTTCTTAATCACATTTGTAAAAGGTGACGTGTTGAAAGCTATTTATACCCTACAATTATTGCCATTATCGCTTTCAACCCTTTTTATTACTGCTGACCAGCTTTTTGCTTTTTTTCCTCTGGTATTTTGACGCTATTTTGAGCTCCACCTTGGGTTAAAGTTGGAAGGCCCTCATGCCATCACCCCAATCTTTAGCTCCCTCCACAGATTTTCCATCAGATTCTAATCAAGGCAACTCCAAAAAGTTTATATTATTTCCAGTCAAAAGTAAAATGTTGGTATAATTTACACCTCGTGCTTAACTAATAGTGGAGGTGTTTGTATATATTTGAGGCTCTATGTGTAATTTCAACCCCGCATGGATCAGAAAAAAAACCAAAATAAACTCAAACTTGGGAATCTAATTCTTGTTTTTAATGCTTGTGTGTCTCCAAACCTGTGAGTAATTCTTAGCTGTACTGTTATTTATTTTATTCATTTTTTAAACAACACACTACTGTGCTGTAGTGTAAGCTTCATGTTTTTTTTGTCTCAGATCATCAACTTGTTCATTGCTGTCATCATGGACAACTTTGAATATCTTACAAGAGACTGGACAGTGTTGGGGACCCACCACCTGGACGAGTTTAAGAGAGTTTGGTCTGACTACGATCCAGAAGCCACGTGCGTCTCAGTTTTCTCATTAAATGCTGCTCACTGGTGCTCCCTAACCTTATTCCCCTTCACTGTTTCCAAAATGAATATATCTGGCTCATCCGTTACCTGTTTGCACGCCTTGTTGCAGAGGTCGCATCAAGCACATCGACGTAGTAACTATGTTGCGCAGGATTCAGCCACCTCTTGGCTTTGGAAAGCTGTGCCCTCATCGTGTTGCTTGCAAAGTAAGCGTGAAAACGTGCAGAGCTGCATGATGATGCGTCAGTAGAAGGAAATTAGCAGATCTTCCATATTGTGCTTCATCTTATCTTCTCAGAGACTAGTGGCTATGAATGTGCCCCTTCACCCCGATGGAACTGTCACTTTCAACGCCACTCTGTTTGCTCTTGTCCGAACTTCACTCAAGATCAAGACTGAAGGTCAGGACTCCTACACATGACATTCATGTAGGCTCATTATGCTGGCTGTGACCCATGTATGCAAAAACCTGCTTTTATTTGAACAAGTCTGTGGTTTGATCCCATTAGGCCCTGTTGATCAGCAGAATGAGGAGCTGAAGATTATCATTAAGAAGCTGTGGAAGCACACGAAACCTAAACTCATTGATGAAATCATTCCGCCCCCTAGAGGCAAGTAACAGAAATACCACACGTCCCTCCCAGAAAGAGGATTAAGAAATTACTAAATTGTTCAATTTCACTTGAATCACCAGTTATCCAAGAGGTATGTTTTTTTTTTTGTTTGGGTTGTATTTCTCACATGTACCTGTGTTCTTCAGGGGACGAGGTGACTTGTGGAAAGTTTTATGCCAGTTTCCTGATTCAAGACTACTTTAAAAAGTACAGAAAGAGAAAAGAGAAGGAAAGAAAATCCAAGAAGAAGGACAAGGCTGCTGCACTGCAGGTAAGTTGTGTTTTTTAAATGTTCTTATTAAACCCTTTGGGTCTGAGTATTTCTATACAACATACAAAGCCAAGCAACTATGAATCTCTTTTCTGTGTAAAGTTTTCACTCCCAAGATGATTTCTAATTATTAACGAAGGATTTCTTCCTCATTTACCTAATCTTTTTAGGATTTGACACCACAACTGGTAAAATGAATATTGCTTTCAAAATTTTAGATTTTACTTGTACAAAAACATGGAAAATATTTTATGTACTTGTAAGTATGCATTTACTTTGTGACATCAAAAACTTGCAATCAAAACTATGTAGACAACCCGTATTTTATGGTTTGTAGCAGTCTTAAATTACTTTTAGGATTTTTGATCCAATTTAAAGTTCCTTGATAGACTTTAATATTACCACACATGTGATGCCTCACATTTTCATATATTTAACTATGAAAAACCAGACCCTAGGAAGAAAAACAGGCCCACACCATAGCAGATCCTCCACCACACTTAACATTGGGTAGGGGCTTTTCCACATATTCAACCTTTGTTTTACACCAGACCCACCTGCAGTGTTTGTTGCTGAAAACCTCAATCTTACTCTTAAATCATCAAAGTTCTCAGTTCTAGTTGAAGTCCCAGAAAAGTTGAGCAAACTCCAGGTTTACCTTGGTGACGGTAGGAGAGAAAATGCTTTTTTGAGGCATTTCTCCTTCTTAGCCTGTAATTAGTGTCCAGTGGTTGTCGTGGAGACTTGATAACCCCAAAATTACTTTGCACTAGTTCTCTAACTTTTTTTTATTTGTACCTCTATTTCCATCCTTCTCACTGTGTTTTGCAAAGTACAACTTGAGTCTCCATCCAGCCTTGTTCCCAGTGGCTAAAACAAATGGGTGTCTGTGTTATAATATATTCATGCTCAAGAAAATCAAGAAAACCATGGATTATTATGTTTTTGAATTCTTATCAAATTACAAAAAGTGAAATTCAAATATAATTATATTTTAGCTACGTTCATTTTAAAAGCATTAGTAGGAGTAGAATTGTACCTCTGGGGATTTGTTAAAACTAATTATTTCTTAACATGGGATTTGTTTCCCAATTGAATAAATGTACTCAAGTTAATTGGATTTATTTTTACTTTTTCATAATAAAATTGGATGTCACCAGAGCTGAAAAAAATAGCCACATCTGTATAAGAAAGCTGGATACATTAACCGTATTGGGTGCAAAAATACCACTTACCAGTAGGGGGTGCTAATGGCATGTTGTAAATATGTTCTTCCATTAGTTTCACATGGACAAAGCTGCGTGCTGGTTTCACTTTTTTTGCACTTTTTTCTGTACTTCATACTCATTGCGGTGTTTTTTCCATAACCCTACTCTATTCCAGAGTTAAAATATGTGTAGGTGCAAAAAAGTTGATAAAAGCTGAATACTTGCATATTATTCATGAATATAATCAAATTGGGTTAAACCACATCTTTAACTAAACGTTAAACTTTCTGAACGTTTCCTGCACATTGAGACTTTTCTAAAATAGAAAATACTTTGAGCACTGGGATTAAAGTAAGGTTTTGGTTTCATTTAATATGGTCTGACATGCTCCCAGAGTTGTACATTACACCCACATTACACAGAACAACTGGAATGGAAATTATTATTTCATGCTTGCAAAATTTGTGAATATCTCCAAGGGTTCATCTAGTTGTTTTTTAAATCCAACATTTGCTCTGTCAATTTCTAGAAGCCTATTTTGCTTCCTTTACATGAGTGGACTTAAAACTAGATGTCACAACATCTGAAAGTTTAAATAATTTTGTTCTTTTAGCAAGGGCTGCGGACACTGCAGGATCTGGCTCCAGAGATGCGTCTGGCGATGGCCTGTGACCTAGAGGAAGAAGAGGCCACAGAAGGAGAGATGACAGGCGATGAGATATTTGGCAGCGAGCACGGGACCTCTGCGAACCCCACGCCTGCCAGCACTCCGATGCCGCCCCTGGACATGCTGGTGGAGCAGACAGCTGTGATCATCGAACCCGTGCTAAGGGTCGCCAATGGAGATGTGATCACCAAGCAGGTGGAGGCCTTGCAGGAGCACCTGAGACCAGGATCAGAGCTGGCAGGTGTCACAGTTGTTACAGAGCAACCTGGAAGGTCCGAACCCCTTCCCATCAGGTACTGTGTTACAGCCACGTTCTGGTACTGGAACCCCAATAAGTCATATTGTGATGTTTCATGACTCAGTTCTTTCTTCTTCATTAGCGAATCGCCTCTTCCTCCTCCTCCACCAGAGATATCAGAAGGAGAAGACTTTCTCCTCAAAGATGCACTCGTTTCAACTCAAAGT
Source organism: Crenichthys baileyi (assembly GCA_036173005.1). Classification (NCBI taxonomy): domain Eukaryota; kingdom Metazoa; phylum Chordata; class Actinopteri; order Cyprinodontiformes; family Goodeidae; genus Crenichthys; species Crenichthys baileyi. Next base: position 1,517,984 of record JAHHUM010002594.1, on the reverse strand, counting down.
GGAGCAGCTGAACAGTTTTATAACAGTGAGGCATATGCTACACATTTAACATCAATAGATGGGTAAGAAATAGGCATGATAATCAGAGCATTTAAAGTTTTTAAAGAAGAAATACCTTTTTTTTTAAATGTTCAATCCACCCTGCAAACTATACCGCATTCCAATTCTTCCTTTTGCCTCTTCACAATTGCAGGTTTGAGTATCCAGAGGCAGTTTCTCCTGTACCAACTGAGACAGGAGACAACGCTCAGAGTTTTGACAGAGACAGCAGCATGGGAGAAATACCCTATGGAGCTCCTGAACCCAATGGCTTCATTGGCAGTGAAAACAACATGAACGGAGGGAGCACCGCCGTCAGCCCCACTCCCTATGACACAAACGGATATAACAGTAACGGATACACAGGCTACAATGAGAACGGCATCATCCTCGGCACCAACGACAATGGAAGTACCTGTTACAATGGAAACAGTGGTTACAATGGGAATGGTTACAATGGGAACGGCTACAATGGGAACAGTGGTTACAATGGGAATGGCTTCAACGAAAATCAGAACAGTGGAGCCCAGTTTGTCCGGAGACGGCTGCTTCCTGCCATACCAAAAGGTCACAATTATCAAAACTTTATCAAACCTTTAGATATTGATTCATTTTTAAAAATTCTTTTGCACAAGAGATTCACAAATCCGAGTTTGGTGACCAATTTCAAGTTAAAAAACTACCATCTTCTAGTACTGGTTTTAGCTGATTCAGCTGATTACTATGTCCACATTCTAAATTATTTATGTTTAAAGTAATATTTAATTTTGACCAACATGTTTCTTCTGCCTGGAAATAATATTAGTGTGTTGGAATGGCCCAGCAGAGGGCTCGCTTGAATTGATAGATAATCTGTGGAGGGAGCTAACGATTAGGGTGATGGCGAGGAGGCCTTCCAACCTCAAACACTTGGACCTCATCACCAAAGATAAATCATGAAAAACCCTGAGGAAAACATTCAAAAACTAGTCATTAATTATAAGAAGAGTCTGATTAATGTAATGTCAATAAGGATTTTTTCACAGGGTGCTGAAAAAATGTATAAATAATCTTTGACATTTTATTTTTGAATAAATTGTAAATAAAAGCAGTTTTTTTAAGTTAAACTCTTTTTAAGTTGTTTTATTCTTTATTATATTTTATGAGATGCCTGTCTCATTTCCTATCAGAAACAAACCTTTTGGTTGTTTCTGTCCCTTAACTTTAAAGTCAACCAGACTCGCTGAACTCTTTGTGTCTAAATGCAGCATGTTCCATAACAGACAAAGGTCAAAACAGATCAATTTAGCTGTAATATGTTGCACCTTCCTGTTATCTGCCAAAATCCAACATCCTGTTGCAACATGCCTCTATGATTATGGATCATTTCAAGCCTTTTTCTCTCAGCAACAACTTTCACACCAAACAGTCTTACTAGCATGAACTGGCAGCTTAGTCATGTTGCTGAGCAGATCTGGTTTTTGTGTTTCCGACAAGCCAATAAGCCAACTTGACTGTCACCTCAGTCAAGTTAAAAACCTCTTATGCTGATGTCCAGCTGATTATCCAGTGCATTAATAATAGGTTTAGTCAAAGCAGCTTTCTATATATTTTGCTGTACTGAGATGTTTAGCACACAAAATAATTAAGGGATAGTTTAAGTTTAGTTTTTGTAATTACTGTGGGGAGGATTGTAATGCCTATTCCACACAGTCAGATACAACATCAGTATATCTTTAGTGTATAGGTACCTGAAAACATGTACTAAAATCCTTGAGGACAGCAAGCATTTCCTACCAAGCACATCCATGTTGTATAGACGTAAACAGACGTGGCTGAAAAGAGAAAAGACACATAAAGATGTTTACTGAAGTGTAACTAAACATGGGCTAACAAAGCCTGACTTTTAAGATCTTTGTTTAGGCTGAATTTGGACAGGAATTGTGGGACAAAGAGCTCAAATTTAAGGGTTAAATATAGACAAGGATTGATGAACCTTAAATAGCCATAAAAAATACCGCCATTGTCACACGTCTTTGAACAATTGTTAGTCGGACCTAAATTTTGAAGTTCCCCCATCACAACATACCAGTTAAAACCCATTTTATTTTTCAGAACCTATGCGAGTTTGAAATCTCATCATGCCTGTCTTCATAACACCTACTTTCATATTGTTTTAGGTCGGAAGCCTGCATTTAACTTCCAGTGTCTAAAGCCTCAGACCAGTGTGGACAATCTCCCCATTCCTGGAAACTATCATGGGAACACGTCACCAACCAGATCCCGCCTGCAGGTAAAAGCACGAAAAACACATCCTTAAAATGTTATTTTCTCATCTTTCTTCAGTCAGTCTTCATTGAATGCTGCTTTCTTTCAGAACCAGCACAGCCTGGACTCCCGGCCCAGCAGTGTGTCGTCCATGTCTTCCATCTCGTGGGCCAACACAGCAGCAGCTGGTGCCACTCCCCTTCCAGGAATAATTGCCCCCACAGGGCGTCGAGGCAAGCTCATTTACACCCCCATGATCCTGGTGGATCAAGACAGTGGTGCTAGTCAGCCACTCTGGAGTGACGGCTCTGCCAGTCTCCCTGCAGGAAAACGTCCAGGCTGGTACCCTGGTCAGACAAGGACCTTCACCAGCGTGAGGATGCAACCTTCTGTTAACCAGGGCCTCATAGATAAAGGCAGCGCAGACAGTCTGGTTGAATCAGTAAGTTATCCTTAAGATTATGCTGTAGATTTTTTTATTTATCATATTTAATGCACATGCAAAAAAAACTACCCCTGTGTAATTGATTGTGATTGCAACAACCTAACACATGTAGACCAGACACTAAAGACTTAAGTTGCAGCAGTGTGTTACAGACAGTTGCTGGAGCACCCAATTGTCAGTCAAAACAGTAAATAAGGGTTACCAGAAAGAGGATGCATCATGGACTTATTAGGTAGCATTAACCAGCAATAAACAGAGTTAGATAGTTTGTGTGTTTGCTTGACACGTCATGTTAACCTGCGGCTAGCAGATATAGATGGCAAGGTGTGCTTTAAAGTGACATCCCTCTCTTCATGGTTTGTACTTGTAAACCTTCGCAATGTGTGTTGTTAATGCAGCCTCACAGGGGGGACAGGGTCCTGTGTCCTATTTGTGCCGGTCCCAAGCCTGAATGAATGCAGAGGGTTGTGTCAGGAAGGGCATCCGGTGTAAACTGTTGCCACATCTACCATGCAAGTCAAGAACCGGATCTCCATACTGGTTCAGTCGAGGCCCGGGTTAATAATGACTGCCACTGGTCCTGGTAACCGACAGGGTACCGGTGGAAACTGACCTACTATTGGTCAGCAAAGAAAAGACGTGTCCGTAGGCAGAGAGAGAGGAAGAAAGACAAGAGTCTAGGACTGAGAGTAGGGACTTTGAATGTTGGGGTTATGACAGGAAAAGCTAGAGTTGACTGACATGATGCAGATGAGGAAGATGGACAAACTGTGTTTTCAGGGAAACCAGGTGGACAGGATGAAAGGCTAGAAGCTCAAAGCAGGGTTCAAGCTGTTCTATCATAGTGTGGATGGGAAGAGAAACGGTGTAGGAGTTATCTTCAAGGAGGAGTTTGTCAAGAATTTTCTGGAGGTGAAAAGAGTTTCAGATAAGGTGATTAGTCTGAAGCTAGAAATTGAAGGTGTTATGTTCAGGGTTGTTAGTGGCTATGCCCCAAAGGTAGGGTGTGAGTTAGAGGAGCAGGAGATGCATAATATCTACAGAGATGACAGAGTGGTGATTGGTGCAGATCTCAGTAGATATGTTGAGGGAACAGAGGTGATGAGGAAGTGATGGGCAGCTTTAGTATCCAGAACAGGAATGCAGAAGGACAGATGGCGGTAGACTTTGCAAAGAGCATGGAAATAGCTGTAGTGAATACTTTCTTCCAGAAGAGACAGGAAAACAGGGTAACTTACCAGACTGGAGGTAGACACAGCCTGGACAGGTATGCGAAGGGACCACTCTAAAAAAAATGCTCTTAGAGTGGTCATACATAATACTACCTAGCCACTTTATTCCCCACAACATTATTGCATGTTTGAACTTTTGGCCCAAAACTTACTATGGAAACAAATTAAGAATAAATGGTGACATTACTGTAAAAGTAAAGCAGTGGTTTACATGTATATTTCACAACCTTCATCCCAATATACATTCACTATATTAAACTGGAGGGTATCAAAAGCAATAAAGATAGTTCCTAGGCATGATATGAGTTGATGTTTTACAAAATGTGCTTATTTCTTTGACCAACATAACTCAATACACCAACTAACATGTCAAGATAGGAACAAGTTTGAGAGCCGGTCGTCTTCATGCCAAGTGTTCAGATGTAGATGCCATTGTCTTCTCCATTCCTTATACAGATGGTAGAATCTATATTGTCATCCAAACTTGTATGATGTATCTGCTTGCTTGGTGAAAACATAATCATGTCTCAAACCCCCCCAACAACAGATCTTGATCTCTGAGGGCCTAGGCATCTACGCCAGGGATCCGAAATTTGTAAGCTTTGCCAAGCGGGAGATTGCCGAAGCGTGTCACATGAGCCTGGACGAAATGGAGACTGCGGCTGCTGACCTGATAGCACGAGGAGCCAGTCATCTGTCCCGGTTTGAGGACGAACTGGCAGACGAAATGAACTGCGTGATTTCTTACTGAGATCAGCAAAGCCAAAATACAGTAAAGACATGAAGTCTTGAGCCAATCTTTTTTGTGTTATTACACAAGTTATTTTAACAAAACATTATATAAGAGAGGTGGGTTTTTGTAGTTTTCATACATCCTGCTGGGTATGAAATACTTTTGTTTGTGAATGCCAAAACATGCACACATACTGATTTTAAGAGCACACATGAGTATGTGGCAGGACTCCCTCTGATGTGGCTCAGGACGTTTTTATATTTACACAGAAGCCTGCTCAGTATAAAGTCAAATTCAGGCACTTAAACCATTAGAGGGTCGTTTTTCATTGTATTTCTATTTGCACTGTTCTTGATCTATCATCACATATTACATCTATGAGCTCAAATATTGTTTCATATAATCTCCTGAACTTTTACATGTAAAACCGTAATACGTCAGCATCACAGATGATGATGATATTTGAATGCATTAGCTGTTTTAGAGAAATATTTGATTAAACTGAATATCCTCTAAGATGCAGCATCCCAACTTCTGTTAAAAAATGTCCGCGTTGTATTTTCTGATTATAGTGACTGTTCATTCAGGTGGCTTTACAGCCTGCAGAAATAAAATATGTTTTCTCAAACAAATGTTCTTTTACTTGTAATTTTTTCTTTTTGCATAGTGAGCAGTTTGTTTCACATGGTACACTTCCCCACAAAGGTTCTTTGTTAAAAAACCCACAGTGGAAATATAACCAGTGAATTATGTAATCAGTAATTAATAGACTGGCAGATGGATGACATCTGGGTTTCACTTCCACCTTAAGAGGTGAAGCATGTAAAATAATAAGCATGTGTCTCTTGCAGACTATTGTTACACTCTATAGCAGAGTTGGCTGCATCTCACATTTCTGTAATTTACTTATTATTTGCAAAGTGAAAATACACACAAAATAGACAAGAATGGTAAATGAACAAAATTTGTATACCAGCCACTCAAAGTGCTTTATTGTAGAGCCACATTCAAATAAATCGCACATAATACACTAGACAGAAATGAATTACTGGTCAAAATCTTGTAGACAACCTGTGGATTTAGATTAATCTCCTTCCTGAACACAATGAATGAACCCGGGGAGAATCAAGCAATCAAGAGCTGTACTGGTCAATAAAATGAAATAATAAAAAGAGAAAAACATGAAATAAACAATAAAAAAGATAAACCAGCCATGTGGAGAAATTACTTTCCTTATATTTTGGATGATTTTTTATTCTTTAATTTTCTTATGAGGTCACATATGAAAGCAATTTGTTGTTGGAGCCTTAAAAAACTACCTCAGGTGTACCTTCCTTTAACACGGATGATGTGAATTTCACAACAAATTTCAAATTTACTAATTTGAGTCTTCAGGTTGGAGGGGAGTTACTGCCTCAAGTGGAGGAGTTCAAGTATCTCGGGGTCTTGTTCACGAGTGAGGGAAGAAAGGAGCGGGAGAGCGACAGACGGATCGGTGCGGCTGCCCCAGTAATGAGGGCACTATGCAGGTCCGTTGTGGTGAAGAGAGAGCTGAGCTGAAAAGCCAAGCTCTCGATTTACCGGTTGGTCTACGTTCCTACCCTCACCTATGGCCATGAACTTTGGGTCATGACCGAAAGAACGAGATCCCGGATACAAGTGGCTGAAATGAGCTTCCTCCGTAGGGTGGCCGGGCACTCCCTTAGAGATAGGGTGAGGAGCTCGGCCATTCGGGAGGGGCTCGGAGTAGAGCCGCTGCTCCACCACATCGAGAGGAGCCAGTTGTGGTGGCTCGGGCATCTATACCGGATGCTTCCTGGATGCCTTCCTCGGGAGGTGTTCCAGGGGACGGCCCAGGACACGCTGGAGGGACTATGTCTCTCGGCTGGCCTGGGAACGTCTTGGGCTCCCTCCGGAGGAGCTGGAGGAGGTGTCTGGGGAGAGGGACGTCTGAGTGTCTCTGCTGAGTTTGCTGCCCCCGCGACCCGGTCCCGGATAAAGTGGAAGACGACGAGTACGAGTACGAGTAATTTGAGTCTATGTGAACTTCTAGCTCTAAACAAAACAAAAGTATTAACATTTCTTTTTTAAACATTCTTTCTGGCTTTTAGCAAAGAGAAATATTTTTGATAATCCTAACTGCCCTTAAACAGCAAGGTTTAGTCTTATTTAATGTCAGACAGTGAGGAAAACACGGCGAAGTGAATTTTTAAACAGTGTATGTAAAAATCTGGTTTCAGCCGTTTGTTTTACTTTGTGAATATTTGATATGTCCCTAAGGACTCTTTGAACAAATTGAGGGGTTGTCTTTTGTTTACTTAGCCTCCTGATTTATTTATTTCACATTTAATTGTTTTTTTGGAGAAATTGTATTTGTGTTTTCTTGCTCCTCTTTTGTGTTACAATAAGAAAATTCCCAACATAAACAAACGCAGTACTGGGGATAAATAGTCCTTCCACAGGAGGCAGAGTCAGCGCGACGTAATATATGGCTTTTCTTTTTTAGGCCTCTATTACTAAACTATCTTTAATTTAACATGTTCTAAGATGAAAACATATTTTGATTTTACTTGCACAGCTGATGGCTGGTGACTTTGCTGCATCTTAATGTCTTACATTTTCCATCTACGCTGCTCCTTGTTTCTATTTAAGCATGAACAGTCTCCAAGCACTCATTTCTTCATCACAAGCCCCTCCACGCAATCTGCTCTCCCTCAGAATAAATCTGCGCTGTGATTGGACAGACGGTGCCGCTCCTTTCTACTCCAAGTGTAGCGGCCCGTTCTTACGTCTATACACTTGATGGCATTGACGCAGAAGAGCAGAAGCCTTATCAGGACCTTACGTCAACGAGGCCGCCATATTGTGAGTGGCATGTTTGTTGAAAGCAAAAAGCTGTACATCGCAGTTCCATTCAAATGGTTTTAAATCAAGCTTTCTTTGCTAGGCTGTTCTGATTTACATTACAAAGCCTAATGAATGCATGAAAAGAAAAAGAAAATACGACAGTTAATGAGCAATGAAAATACTATTGTAACACAATTGTCCCTTAAAACCTTTAGTGGGTTTTTTCCATGTTCTTTCTAAACTGCCATCCTTATTTAAATAAGGGTTCTAGTTGAGTAGGTTTTTCACGGATTATACAATGAATGAATAAACAATTAAACTGCATTTATTGTCCCTATTCCCCTATCCCTAAGAAGTTTGGTTGACCTCTTAAAAAATCCATATTATTGTTATTATTATTATTAATTATATTAATAATAGTAATACTAGATCATTAATAGTAATAATATAATAACAATAATAATTATTATTTTTATTATTATTATTACTATTATTAATTTAATCATCTGTTATTATTATTATTATATTGTTTAATTTGATTTATTGGTTAAATAATTATAACAATGCAGAAAAGTACATACCTAATACAGAAAGTATTATCATTTTTACTAACAACAACAGCAATAGTTGCCCTGCGATGGACTGGCAACCTGTCCAGGGTGTACCCTGCCTCTCGCCCATAGACTGCTGGAGATAGGCACCAGCTCCCCCGCGACCCACTATGGAATAAGCGGTAGAAAATGACTGACTGACTGACTGACTGACAACAGCAATAATAATAATGATGAATACATTTAAAGTACATTGTTTATATTTTTTCCTCTGTCTTATTTGGATTGCATAAAATCAATTGGGCAGAATTAACTGCAGGTACTTTTAAGAGTACTACTAAGGAAACCTCAGTTTCCAACACAGCTGTATTGGACTCCGGGGAGAACATACCACTCACAATATGGCGGAGTCTAACGCGCTGACGTAACCTTTCTACGCGGCAGCGAAGGCATTGTGGCGTCAACTCTTCTTGCTTCGTACGTCCCAGCTCGTGATGCAGCCCGGCTGTTCCTCCAGAGCGGCTCCCTCCCTCCGAGCTGTTCCGGATAAGACGCCTCCCTCCCTCCGCCCTTCTGATCCTCTTATCAGCGAGTAAGCGGCCAAGATGGATGTTGCGAACCAGGTAAGGCTTTGGGGAAGAAATTATCTACCTATTTCATTATTGTTCTAGTTGATATTTGTTCTTCAATTAATTCTGAGCCATTTTACCGTATAGGGCGCCTTAGTGATGAGATTTAAATATCGTTATTTAGAGGTGTTCCGTTCCTATTAGAGATTTTAACGCAGGGCTGACGGGCATTTGAGTATAAAATTTATTTAAGCATATGCATTGAAAAAATGCCTGTTCGTGTAGATATTATGCTCGACGGGTTTGGACGTTTTTCTGCTAGTGATGCTGCAGTCTGTGTAACAGACTGAGCGGCCCGCTGTCGGTCCAGTGCAGGATGTCCAGAGAGCGCTGCTGCAGCAGGGATGTTTAGCTCAGGAAGGAGATGATACTGACCGATTTCTCCAGAGAGACTCGGATAATTGATTCAGATTGCTTCCGTTTCAATTAGGCCGCTGTTGCTAAGATAACAAAAGCGGAATGTGATTAATTTCCTGGCCAGTACATAGGCCCAACACAGGGGAGGAAGAGGAGGAGGAGGAGGAGGACGGTCTCCCGCAGCTCTCTAACAGCCGAACGGTTTAAATAAAGCCGTCAATGTTTGCTCTAGAAAACCAAGCACTTATCCAGCTGTCAGGCAGATCTGAGAACAGATTTTGTCACCTGTTTCATTTTGGATACTTTGCATCCAGGTCGACAGAAAAACAACCACCACAGCCCTAGAGAGAGAGAGAGAGGCAGAGCTGCTCAGTCCTGTTCGGCCATTTACTGATGCACACCTTCTGACTGCTGTGTCGCATCCACCTGCGCACAAATACCTCCTGCATGCGTCAATTAAACACGGTTTCCGCACGATTTTCCTCATAAATAAATAAAACGGCGGCTGCTGAGAAGTATGCAGAAAGAGAGACAGAGAAACAGACAGTTAATCAGCTTGTCTACTGGCAGCAGTTTTTCTCTCTCTACACACAGCGCAGACTTTGAAGGCAATATCAGAATTACTCTACTCACGCAGCATTTCATAACCTCACAAAGATGCAGTTGCTGTTTCAGCTAATGTGTTCACTAGCACCATGAAAAACATTTACTTAATTAGTCCAGAAAAAGTACTCTGCACTTAGAGGAATAAAAAACTAAAATATTATGAGGAATCTGCATCTTATTATTGTGTTTGTTATGTTGACAGCTGGTGGCCCAAGGGCAGTTCACAGTAGTCAAACAACCACTGGGATTTATAAAAGTTCTACAGTGGGTAAGTCTTCTGCTTTATTCATGAACACCACACTAAACAAACTGTTTCCCTGTGAATAAATAATGCTATTTACTATTAATGCACCCACCAGAGATTTGGTGGCTGATTTCTGATCCTCGATCTCTGACCGAATTTACCTGACTCCAATATTTCTCCTATTTCCATTTTGTACTTTCTGAATAAATTCATACTGAAATTGTCTTCATTTTAAAATGGTCAGTAGTCAAATGAAAAAGTAAAATAAGACAATTATTTCTCAGAAACATGTTTGCTGCGCTTCAAGCTCACCAGTCATTCAAGAAACGTCTTACAGCTGTGGTGCTTCCTCTCACTTCATTTTAACCACCTTACTTCCCTCATTAACAACTGTAACACTGACAAGTTAACATGACCTGGTCGTGCTAAACACATCATTTGTTCAATGATTGGAAAATATTGGGATTTTTAGTTTCCAACCAGCCAATAACAGATCAGGAAAGGTTAAGCATACATTGTACCAATTCAGGTCACCACCAGCCAATTTCTTGGTGTTTCTCTACTATTTATAGACAGGTTTGTAACACACAGAGATAATGAAGCTGCATGATGCCTTGAGCTACATAACAGATGCGACTGTGTAGAAACACAATAAAACTGCATTGCATTTGAACCTTCTCTTTTAAGGGTTTTCTTTCAAGAGTTTTTTTTTGTGCAGGTATGTTCAGATAATCGTTGAGTGAAGAGTCTGTTGTATCGTGGTGTTTTGGTGTTTCTGGCAAGAGACACCAGCAGGAATGTATGTCACCGTTTTAGTACAGGACATCTTTTATCTCCTGCCTTGAATGGAGATTTTAATGTAGTTTTGCCTAATTGATGCTACATCACACCTTATATAAAGGAAAACATACTGTCGCCTTACTTTTAAGTAACCTAGTAATATAAAATGACACAGTGTGTTTCTCTAGCCCGGATGATGTAGGTGAAGTATTATCTTCCTATGGACCTTAGGAAATCAAACAACATGTAGGAGGGGAGCAGCACCTGTCACATCTCTTGATGACCAAGCAGTAGGAGGACATTGGTCAGCAATGTCTCTCCACCACTCGGTGTTCGGTCTCCATGGCAACCAACTGTTATACTGCCCAAAGGGTAGTGGCAGTCTTCACTACTTTACTGCTTTGAATTTTAAATCCATTGCTTTGTCACCTGGACAGAAGGATCTTAGCTGCCAGCATCATTAGGACATAAATCTGGATTTGAGGGTCTACATGCTGTGATTTAAAAAAAATCCTTTTATCAAGAGAATGAACGTTAGAAGGAAAATGCGATGATGAAATTATTTCCTGCAATTAAGCCCTAAACCATGTCTGGCAAACAGCTCTGCTGCCCGGCCTCCGGATCCAAGCACACCGCATTCTGTGCCTCCTCACTTGGTCAGCTTGTTCAGCTGGGCTGCCTCCTCAGCGGTCGATTATGCAGCTACTCTTCCATATTTAGCTGTTTCTTATTCTCCATAATAGAAAAGCACTGATCAGGCTTTATCCTGGCCGATGCCGATTTCCAGATTTCTTTTAGTTCTGAGCGGCCACATTCAATTTTTACAGATTTTATTTTTTAATAAAAGAAAAAAATGTGCTGCAGGTTTAAGTTTAGCAGTTTTGCATCCAGCAGAAATTAAAGCATTTACTAAATTATCCTCATTTAAGCATTAATACAAATGTTCCTAACCTTTATTTGATTTTTCAGTAAACCCAAAAATGGTGGGGATTTCCTAGTTTTGATGCATTCAATAAATTAGGAAAACAGTATATATTTTCAGCATTAAACCTGCCATATTGCTTCGAAAACAACCAAAAAAACAAAAACCAAGATTTAAAAAAATCCTGAACACAAAGCCAAAAATAAAATCCTTCAAATCTGCGTGCAAATTCTCTCAAAAATATACACTTAAAATAATTTCACTATTTAAAAAAAAATGCTATCTTGTAGGCTTATCAGCCAAAAAATGAATCACTGAAGTAATTTCTCAAGCAAAAGGTCAAACATTATTGCATCAGAATCTCACTTGTAACAACTTGCTGCTTTTCTTTCCTAAACAAACTGAATATTAAAGCATTAGGTCTAACACCTTCCCTGGAAAAGTAGCCTCACGTGGTAAACATTTCAAAATACACTATAAATAAATATAAAAAATAACTTCTACAGCTTGGGTAAACAGTTCTTGTCAGTTACATGATATAATGCCATCTAAAGTGTTTGTCCTCAATCAGCAGCAGTGAATACATGGCGACAATGCTGCAGGTTTGACAATACTTATCCACTCCATATTTATATCTACAGATAGTTGAGCACTTCATGATAAATTGTTCTGTAATGGTATTTGTTATTGGGAATAAGCTAATAACGTACAGCTATTGATAGAATCTTAAATTATCCTGAAAAGGTCACCTTGGATTATTTTTATACATTTCAATAAGAGCTGTAATTGTTTTCAGCATCTCCTATAAAATTGTTTAATGAATAAGGAAACATAAGGAGGCAGGTGCCCTATAATTCCATAGCCACTCCCAGATCCAGTTCCTGAGAGGAGCCATAACACGACCCAGATGACAGCCTTAGTGCCAAACCAGAGTTGACACAGCTCCGCACTATTACAGCCTCTGTAGATATGCAGCTGAACAGTCAGAGGCATGAGTGTGCTACATGACTCTGTAGTCCTTCCCTGGAGCTATGTGAGTGTGCCAGCAACTCATCACTGTCTTCCTGGGTTACTGCGAGCCAACCACCAATCAGCATCCACGCTCAGGAGGCCAGGGCGCATGAATCATCTGTCAGAGAGGGTCTACGTGCTTCAGCGTCAGGCTGCAGGAAGGGCTGCCTGCCAGAGCTCCTGCTCTTTCTGGATTATTATGGACATGTATCCTGAGCGAAACAGGGATTTGCATTTTTTTGGGAAGGGAGAGAGGAGCCAAACCTCAGCAATATTTATCCAGATTCTTGAGCTGAATCCAGTGAAACCAGGGAGCAAGGAATAGATCTTTCTGTGTAGCAGAGTTAAATCTTTCTATGCTTTTATAAAGCAAATTAAAAACAGCTATGCAATAACAGCAGTTTGATATGAAGTCTCATACTGTAGCTATGTGCTTAAAATGGAGAGATAAGAGTCTTTTACTGGACCAGTGGAGGAAGTGTGAGCTTGCCTAATATGTGTGACTCATGTTTGTCCAGCTCCCAGTGATCCTTCTATAGAGAGTCAAAACGGCCAAAATCTAATAAATGCAGTGTTGTCAAAATATTTTTCCCTTACAGTTTTTTTGTCACACTTAATTGTTTTACATCATCCAACACATTTTAATATCAGAATGCAAAAAACTATTTAATGTCATTTATTATGGGACAAACAGCTATATCTAAAGAAGTAATTGCAAATGTTGTTTAATCCTAAATAAACTGTGACAAACCTCGATTTTTGGAAAGCTGAGTTCAATTTCTCAGCCACACTCAGGCCTTATTACTGCCCTACCTGTAGAATCAAGATATCACTTTAATAGAACCTGCCTGAGAACATGAAATAGGCTGAAAGATCCCCCCTCCCACCCCCTCAATTTTTAGGAAAATGTTCTGTGGACTAATGCAAAAGACTTCTTAGAAGGAGTGATCCCCATTACATCTAGTGTAAACTAACACAGCGTAAGTAACATCATATCTACAGTCAAACATGGTGGTGGTGTGATGGTGAAGGGCTGCTTTTATGCTTCAGTACCTGGACACCTTGCAATAATTGAACCATGTCTTTTGCACTCAATCAGAAAATCCTGAAGGAGATTTTAATTTGTGATTTTAAGCATAGGCGAAGTTGGGTTAAGCAGCAGGACGATGATCTGAAGCATACCAGCAAGTTTACCTTTGAATTGCTAAAGAAAAATAAAATGAAGGTTTTCGAGTGGCCTAGTCAAAGTCTGGAAAATTCCCCCACAGTGATGTAAAAGACTTACAAGCAGGCATTAGGTTTAGAGGCAATTTTCCAGATAGGGGCTTTGGAAAGCTTTTTCCCATTTATAAATGAAGATATAATTTAAAAACTGTAATTTATATTTACTCAAGCTATCGGTCTGATGATAACATTGATCTGATGATCTGAAACATTTAATTGTGACAAAAAATAACAAAACAAAAAATGTTTTGGTGTTGGTTAATCTCCGCAGCAAATCAGTTTGAGATTAATCACCTTCTACTATAATTTAGCTCCAGCCATGGACTGGCCCTCTATATTTTAAAAGTGCCTATAATTCCATAAATAAATAAGAAGATTCAACTATTACCTAATTTTATCATTAAATAATAACATTTTACATCAAATGATGTTTGTATTTTTCTCTGTTATTGCTTTAATTCATTTAACTTGCTTTTATAAATGAGGATTCATTTATTTTAATTATTAGATGACATTTTATCACATATTTGAAAATAAATAAAACATGAACACTTTCTAACTTTATTTAATTTCTGACGTGATGAAATTATTGTTTAATAAATCATATAAGATATTGTGGCACTTTTGACCTTCTGTACTCTATAAACCCTCCCTTTGTGTCTAATTAAAGGTTCTGATAAAGCTTAAGAAAGATTTGATGGTTAAAGGCAAGGAGTTACCAAACGCTGCTCATATTAAGCCAAACTGGAGATTTTTTTCATGCTTCTCCTGCTGCAGCATCACAGCTGCGTTGGATTTGGTCTGAATTCAAATTCTTGCGCTGACTCATTCTCAGCACACATTAAAAGGCAGAGAACACAAAATAACAGCCTGAGTCATTCTAGCTTAGTCTTTAATGTCTAATAAAAGGTGTTTATTTTGTTGCAGCTCATTAGGCATTTTCTGTACAGATCCTCTGTTTGGTTATTACTCCAGGGCCTGTGGTGAAGGCTTGAGATGGTTTTCTGCTTATCTCCTATCTCCTATATACTGTGCAAAATACCTAATATGGAAATTCTTTGATGTATAGTCTAACGGACATAAATTCATAGAAATTAAGCCAATAAGTAGCATCCAGGTGCTGCAAATCAAATGTATGATATAACGGATAAGATACTCATGAATTCAGATGTTTTGCATCTTTGCATGTCTGCAACATACAGATATGTGCTTAAAAAGCGTTAAAAATGTGTCTCTGAGCAATTCAGAGTGCGTTGTTCTACAGAGAAAGATTTGTCGCCAGATAATAAACAATCAACAAATGTCTTAAAAGAGGAAATACATAAAGAACAGATAAAGCTTGTCCGACAGTTCAGGAGAAACCATTTTTTTCCCCAAGAAAACAAAATAGCACGGTTTCAGTTTATAAATTTGCACCTGAACAAAACAGCAGGAACAATGTTATTTGGGCAAAGGAAACCAGAATAGAAACACTGAGTCAAAACACGTCTTGAAATTGTCCTGCCAACTCCAAAGCACCGTGGTGGAGGGTTAGTGATTTGGTCTTGTTTTATTGTTAAACATGCTAGTCATGGAGTTGATCAAGAACTCTTCTGTAGAATACCTGATGAAGAGCATAAAGAGATGCCTGCAAACCAAAAGGGTTTTAAGAATAACTGTTTAAAGAGTGATGGAGACGGTTAAAACTTGGCAATTTTTATCACCTTTGCCATCACTGAAGATATTCATTGTCTTGTTCTTATTTTAGGTCAAGGATTTTTTTTTCCTCTCCAAAATTCGAGTGCTAGTTGGATGTGGACAGGGCTGCCTAAAAAAGCATAAACAAATCAGGCTTTAATGGCCCTTTGGCTTTTTTTAAACCACCTCTATCCATGTTTGTAGGAAATTTCCTGAGACTGAGAAGAATTCACACTGCGTGGGAACAGCGGTAGCTGACAGGTTGTGTCAGAGAGTTATGAACTTTTATCTTCTGGGCATTGAAGAGCTGACAAATTGTGCTTAGCCAAACTTTCTAGCCAAGGTATTGCTATATATCTTCCATAGAGATTAAACACCATCATGCATATATTAGCATGCAAACACAGAGGTATAAAATGCTGACTCTGGTACTTAGCTTTAACTCCTACATGCTTCCAAATTTACAAAGCTACAAGTATAACATTTTTTGAATTGTTAAGATTTAGAAGTAAACATGGAGGGAATTGTTGGCTTTGAATTTTCAGGTTTGTGTCAAAATTGTTGGTTGTAGCACCACCCACAATTAGCACCTCTGGTCTAGATGCCTAAAAAGTCTTTAAATCAATTGTCTTTTACTGTAGTAGTATTAATCTCACATAAACAAATACAAGCTTATATTTGAGTAAATAGTTTTAGTGGGAAAAAGAATCCCACATAAAAGAATGTTTTTAACAAAGTGACCGGCGCCACTAACAATTCCCATAAACACTGAGGCAATATTTTCAATTTATACTTTACCTTGTAAGTTAATCAGTGTCTAGTAACTTTAGTACATACATAAAAACACTCTGTGTGATAGAAAATAAACACCCCAAACACACCATGCCTACTGTAAAACATGGTGGTGGCAGTATTATGCCTTGGGGACGTTTTTCTTCAGGAGGTGCAGGGAAGCTGGTCAGAGTTGATGGAAAGATTGATGGAGATGAATTCAGGGCAGTCCTTGAAGAAAACCTGCAAAAGTCTTGATGGTAGGGAGCAGGGTCACCTTCCAGCAGGACAACAGCCCTAAACATACAGCCTGATCTACAATGAAATGGTTTAGATCAGGCGTGTCCAAACTGCGGCTCCAGGGCCATTTGTGGCCCTCTGAATGATTTTGTGTGGTCCTTGACAACAGTTCTCAAATGGAGCAAATCTGGCCTGCAAACACAGGGTGGTTGATGCAGATAGACGACATTTTCACAGACAAAGAAAATCTTAAAATAAATGTTAGATACAACACAAATAACCAAGTTCCTGGCTGTATCTTAAATTTGTAGTAAATGGAGCATCAAACATCCAGCAGCTTTTCAACTCTGGCTTGGGCGCTAGAATTTCTGAAGCCCACTAGGGCTTTCAACTTCATGATTTTGGACCTGATGGTAAAAAGTTTGAACACCACTGATTTAGATCAAAGCATACTTATGTGTTTGAGGGGCCTAGTCAAACTCAAGACCTAAACTATAGTAATTGGAGTAGAAGGTGGTTCTGAATACAAATGTATGCCATAATTGTCAGATTTTGTTTTGCAAGAGAAAATAATTCTAAAAATGAAAACCATGGATATTTTCCTTCCACTTGACAATGCAGTACTTTGTGTTGTTCTACCACAACCGCCCCAGAAATATATTAAAGTTTGTGGTTGTAATGTGACAAAATCTGAAAAGGTTTGAGGGTTTTGAATTGTTTTACAAAGAACTGTAAATGAAATGGGGAAAACAGAAGCTTGCAAACCCCAGAATGCAACTACTTTTCTATGAAATTCTCCCAGATTTGTTGACGACATAATGAAATAAGATGGCTGTGAAAACTGAAACCCTGGTTGTAAATGCTCTTGGTCTAATGGAATAGGTAGTATATTTAACTGACTGAGATGGATAATATTTATTTTTAGAATAACAAGCTACACTGCTCACTGTGTGAAGGATTTTGTTTATGCTGCAGCTGCTGCTTATTGCTGTAAATATTGATTTAGGTCCAAGTTACAGCCTATTTTCTCCCTGTTATTCGTGTGCATGTCGGTAAAAGGCAACAAAATAATAAAAAAAAACCTTTAACACCATTTATGTTTTAGACTTATACTAATATTCCACCCAAAGTGTGTAATTCTGTTTTAAATGTAAAAACGACTGCCCTTAAGACGAAAACGCTCAGTTTCCATCTTTCCAACAAGAGTGAAACATTAGAATACCTTCAATTATGGACTTGGGATTTATGTTTATTTATATATTTATGTTTTACTGTAACTAGAGATGCACCAGTCAAACCTATCCTTCCCGATACAAATTTCTGTTTTTTTTTTTTTTTTTGCTGGCCTGTTGATTCTGATTTTGACCAATACCTTTTCCTAAGGAAAATAACACTTTATGCCCTCTACTTTATCTCATTCTCTGTGATTTAAACCTTCTACAAAATCCTGTAAATCAGCCTTTTACAAACAACAAGCAGAGAAGGTGTTAGTGAGGTTTTAAGAGCAGGAGAAACAATTAAAACCCTTCAGGAACAGAGTATGAGTAGATGAGTAAAGAGAGAGTGTAAACCCAAGAAACTAGCCTCCTGGTCACGACCCACAAGATTACTGTGAATAGTGCTTCGGTGTTTGTTGATGCTTGCAGCAGGTAGACTGTACTATGATGCCTGGAGTTAAGAAGGATGTGACGTGTCGTGTGAGAGCTCATGGAGCTCAGTGGATGTGTGTGTGTTTCCTATAGCTTGTGGTTGAATATCCGGTGACAGATGGTAAAGTACCTCAGCCAGATTAATAGCTGGATTGTCCCTCCAATCGGATCTGGCCTGCAGTGCTGGGAGGGTGTGGTAAAAATAGTCTGACTCGTCTAATCTGCTGTAGGTGAGAGAGTGTCCGTCTGCTTGTACCGTTTATTGGACAGTACTGATTGTACTGAAGCGATCAACGGACAGCTTTAAGAGGAAAATCACCAGGGAATATAGAAACAGCAACGCAAAAATTTTAATTTTCACCAATAACCATGACAACAGGCACAGTCTGTGCTGTGTTGGCTGTTGACAATGGTGCATTGATTTACACTTGGTGTGTAGTTATTAACAGCTCAGAGGGACTGGAGTATGCTGGCCAGTCCGGGAAAGATGCTGCAGGCAGGGATGCAGCTCTGCATCCTGCTCAGAGCTCTGTAACGAACCAAAACCAAATTAAACTGCAGCATTTCACACTTCCACAACTATTCACTCTTGGTAAAGATATGTTAAAAAAAATTATAAAATTCCATACTTTACAAAAGTATTCACACCACTTGAACTCTGCCGTATTTTGTCATGTCAAAGTCAGAAAATTCAATGTATTTTATGGGAATTTTATATGGTAAACCAACGCAAAGTAGCACATTAGTGTGAAATGCAATGAAAAGAGGTTTCCATTTATTTGTTTTTTTACAAATAAATATCTGAAAGGTGTAGAGTTCATTGCCTTTAAACCCCACTGTGCCAACATCTTGTAGAAGCACCTTTTGCTGCATTTACAGCTGCAAGCTTTGCACATCTAGAGACTATTTTTTACAAAGTAGCTGAAGCTCAGTTAGACTGAATAGAGCTTCTATGAGCATAAATTTCCCAGTCTTGCCACAGATTCTGAATTGGATTTAGGTCTGGAGTTTGACTAGGCCGCCCTAACACAAGAATAGGCCTGGATTCAAACCTTTCCATTAAATCTCTGGCTTTATGCTTAGGTTTGTCATGGAAGGTAAACCACCACCCCAATCTCAGGTCTTTTGTAGCCTCTAACAGGTTTTGTTTAAGAAAACCTTACAGTATGATGCTCTCATCAACGTGTTTCACTGTGGGACTGGTGTGTTCAGGCTGATGTGAAGCATTAGGTGTTGCCACACCTAAAGCTTCACATGTAGGCCAACATGTTCATTTTTGGTCTCTTCTGGCAAGAGCACCTTCAACATGTTTGCTGTGTCTTCTACATTGCTTATGGTGAAATGCAAATAGCACTTTCTATGGCCTTCTTTCAACAATACCTTTCTTCTTGCTGATCATTTCCACTTTCTGCTGTGTTCCTTGGTCTTCATAATGCTGTTTGCTCCACTATGTTCTCTAACAAACCTCTGAGGTCTTCACAGAAAAACTGAATATGCACTAAGGTTATATCACATACAGGTGGATAGGTGGCTTCCAAAGGCGCCGGATCTAGTGGCACTGGATTTTATTTACGCGTATTAGAGTGAAAGGGGCTGAACACAAATGCCGAATTCTCCCTCCACTTCACAATTGTACATTATTATTTGTTATTCTATGACATGAAATCCCAATAAAACACTTGGAAGTTTGTAGTTGTAACATAACAGAATGTGAAAAGGGTCGAGAGTTATGAATGCTTTTGCAAGTTGCTGTTAACATCTGACAGAGGCCCATTTCTTTTCAAAATGGGTAAGACAAGTGAACATGTCATTCAGGTAAGGTATGTTTATTAGTGGCTTCACGAAAATAGCTAAACTTGGTCATATTGATGGACAAGGTGGGGAGATTATAAAGGAAAAATAAAGTTTTTCTAGTTTGTGGGCTTTATGTCTAAGATTGTCTGGAAAAATCCTCTAATTCGTCCTGTGTTTCTCTTTTTTCCCCCTAGATCTTTGCGATCTTTGCCTTCTCGACATGTGGCAGCTACTCTGGCATGTTCAAGATGAGTGTGGAGTGTAAAAACCGATCAGATAGTGACCTGGGAATAGAAGTAGAATTTGAATATCCATTCAGGTATGGCTGGCGTTGCTTCTGTGTCGAATGTTGTTACTGTGCAATAAAATAAATCACCTGGGAAAAGTTTAAAGTTATATCTTTCATGTTTCTATCCTGATTTTCAGCTCATTTGTTATATTTACATCCAAAAATGTTTATGTAAGTGTAATGTGAATGCTAAGTATTGCTCAGCATTTTGTTTTGATTTGTGATTTGTGGAAAATACATTTTGTATTCAATGGTTCAGAACTGTGACAAAATCTAGAAATTGAAGTCTTAAAATGTAATATTTAGAGAAATCCTGGTATTTCCTGCAGAGGTTATGACCTTTGATGCAGCCCCGTCTCATCAAAATATGTTGGTCTTCTGCCCTTATGTACTTCATTGATATCAAACAATATTCCCGCATCATCTGCTTGGACAATCCTGACCAAAGATTCTGGATTCATCACTAAGTCCCACTTTCATCCAATCAGCCATCTCTAATCTCTCTCTGCTAATGATTCTTCTCTTTCAGCTGATTTTTTATGTTGTGGTCCATTTCGTTTGGTTTTCATTTTCTTCTTTAAAAGCATCTGGCTTGGAGTTTTCTACCCTGACACTTTGATGTTTACCCTTTACAGCCTGAACCCTTTGCCCCATCTTTTTTCTCACTCTATGTAGATTTACCTAGGGTTTTCCTTTTAGAAATTCAAGCTATAGACTGATTCCATATTTTTTGCCTCTATTTAATCTGGAAAAAGATGGACAATTAATTACAGAAATCTAATTTATTTATTTGAGATGTTGGGGTTGTATCTTGTTCTTTTGTAGTTCCATCTCACCGTCATCGTGTTTGTTTTTCTCTGCTTATCTTAGCTCATCTGTTATTTCTTCACATCTCTCTGTGTCTCTGTGCTGTGTCGTCCCCAGGCTCCATCAGGTTTACTTTGATGCCCCCACCTGTAAGGAAGGGAACCGGGAGCGTGTGTTCTTGGTCGGAGACTACTCCTCTTCAGCTGAGTTCTTTGTAACCATCGCTGTCTTCTCTTTCCTCTACTCCATGGCAGCCCTCGCTGCCTACTGTTTCGTACTGGAGAAATACCGCGAAAACAACAAGGGAGCCCGGATTGTGAGTTTTTAAAATATATTTTAACTGCAATTTTCAGCTAGATCTGCACAGTCAATCAAATCACAAAATTGCAATCACATAAAACTCTTTGGAAGCCACATGTTTTTTATTTTAAGTGCAATGCATGCAAATTCTGAAACCCAGCGATATATTTGGCCAGATGGATAGACTTTTACTAATGAGCTGTAACTTTTAAATATGAATTTGTTTATGTTTCTATTTCTAGGACTTCGTTGTGACAGCAGTGTTCGCCTTCATGTGGCTCGTCTCATCATGTGCTTGGGCTAAAGCCCTGTCAGATGTGAAAACAGCCACGGATCCAGAGAGGGTCATCACTCTCATTGAAGCCTGTGAAGAGCAAGAAAACCTCTGCAAAGAGGTTCATGATCCCAAGGTGTCTGGGCTCAACACCTCTGTGGTAGGTTCCAGAGCCACACTGCAGTAGAGAGTCACTGTAAGATTATTTACGCTTACGACAAACATTTTCTCCATGCAGGCTTTTGGTTTCATCAACCTGATTCTATGGTTGGGCAACCTGTGGTTCGTCTTCAAAGAGACCGGCTGGATGGCTGCTTTCGTGGGAACGCACGTCCCATCACAAGAGAAGCAGCCCGCCCCCGATTCCTTTGGCCAGGAAGGCTACGTACAGCAGGACCCCTACGCCGGCACCCAGGGAGGATACCAGCCTGAGTACGGCCAGCAAGGAGGCTACAATGAAGATGGAGGTTACAACCAGGGCTATGATCAGCAGCCCACCTCTTACTCTAATCAGATGTGAGCCTCCCCAGCCAAAAGACAGCTGCAGGATGGTGAGTTCATCCATAATTATAAGGACTTAGAATAGAAAAGGGAAAATCTTAGTATTCAGCCTTGCTCTGGACTTGGTAGTTAACATACTTTCTCTTGAGCACAAGATTTTCTGAGTTTAAGTTCAAATGCTTTGCAAATAACATTCAATCATTTCTCAGACCCTCATTTGTTTTTTTAGAGACGGTTTATGTTACCTTAAACAAAACTTGAATTGTCTTTATGAAATGATGATGAAAGAATCATTAGTTGTAGCTCCATTAGGAATATTAACACGATTTTAAATTCATACATTGCATTTTTGTAGCATCCTAAAAACAGCAGAAGTCACTCCAGACATGAATGACGGTAAAGCAAAGAAATAGATTATATGGTCAGATCAGTCTTGGCTTTAGGCACCTGTTCAGATGTTTAGTTTCATTTGTGAATTGTTAACAGATAATAATACCTGTTTTTATATATATATATATCCAAAGTAGTTCCAGTGTTAAACTGACTTGCCTAAAACCAGTCTCTCCTGTTTTCTCTGCTGAAAAGATCAACTCTGGGACTGAAAACTAGTTGTATGCTGAGGAAAGAACCGTTTTCATCCAGGGGCTGTGGGCAGACTCATGGTGTCTAACAGAATGTTGTGAGCACCATATTCAGACAATCAGACAAACTAGTATACAAAGCAAATACAAAAATCGGTTTCCAGATGGTGATTTTACATATTAAGAGAAGAAATCCAAACCAACCTGGTTCTATGTGAAAAATAAATCATGAATTAACTTTGACTAACCACATTTTTTGGAAAGCTAAGTTCAATATTGCTTTTCACATTCTGGCCTGATGCCTACCAAGCTTGTAAAATCAAGCAGTCACTTAAATAGAACCTGTCTGACAGTATGAAATAGGCTCAATAATCTCATAAAGCAACACATTATGCTCCAATGCTCAGAAATTTGAGAACCTAGAAACAAAGTTATTGGCTGGAAAACACCCCAATATTGATAATTAAAGAAGAAAGGGCCAAAATTCACCCACAGCGATGTAAGACTTTTGCAAACACCTTATGACAGTTTTTGGCATAACCACTTATAAGGGGGAGCAACTTTCCACATAGAATCAGATTGGTTTGGATAGTTTTTTTCCCTTAGTAAATGCAGTCATCATTTGAAAACTGTTTTTTTGTATTTACTCCGGTTATATTTGTTTGATAAAAAAAACTGTTTGGTGATCTGCACTATTTAAGTGTGGCATAAAAGTCAAAACAGAAGAAATCTGGATAGGGGCATACTTTTTCAGAGCTCTATGTATAAGTAAGGAGTAGACGGATAAAGTTCTGTTTGTTTGAAATGACTTCATGAAAGCTCTTTGCTCCATTCAGTTAAGACTAAAAACCATCTTTGCTTTTGGATCTTTATTACCTAAGCTTATTTTTTTGGTGCTCGGAGGCCAGGAAAAGTACACCCTGTTCTGTGAGTTTCAAAAATGTCCGTCTATAGCCCCAAGGAACACGCATAACAGTTATTCACAGAGATTGCTTTCTTTCTCCTTATATTTATTGCCACTCCTGGTAAAGATGTATAAAAACCCTCAAAGGTCCAAACTTTATTTTGAGTTCATTTATTCATTTATCCACAAAAAATTCCTGTAAAATGAATGCACCTACAAGTCTTTAGAAAGAGTAGAAGCTTTAGTAATCCGCGGCTTCCTGTTTCCCTTGGTTACAGATAAGACATGATACAGAGGCTGATTGCTTTTAGCCACTCATAAAAATGGGAAACACAACAGAACGTGATTCAAGTAAGCCAGATATGTGTTGATCATCCTAAATGGGGAAATGACTACAGAATAATACTTTAGTTACTCACCTAAGTTTGCTTATGTCTACAGTCAGAGAAATAGCAAAAAAATATGTAAACATCTGGGACTGTGACAAACAAGGCTGGATGAGGACTCAGGCTATCTTCCCTCCATGAACAGTGAGGGGGTGGTAAGGGAGGTAAGGCATGGATTGAGCAATACCAACGTAGTTAAAGGCTGTAGCATGCATCTGTACCCATGATTAGACATGTCAGATCATGCATGACCTTTTCGAACATGGTATCCAACATGAACACACTGTAGTTGCCACTCTCGGTTTATTTCACTGTAAGGATCCAACAGGCCTATTGTACCTCTGAAAGAGCTACATAGATCCAGGGCTCAGGTGGGAGAATCTGACGAAAACAGCTATTACTTGTAAACTCCGCATATCTGGCCTCTACGGAAGAGCGGCAAGAAGAACGCCAAAAGATGTCCTGATTGCAGATTCCCACAAGGCATAGGGGACACATCAAACATGTAGGAGAAGGTGCTCTGGTCAGACAAGAACACAGCTTAACATTCAGTCCTACATGCAAAATGCTGGCTGGGTTGAAAAACAACACTGCACATCACCCTCTAAACACACTGGCCCCTCTGTGAAACATAGCGGTGGCAGCATAATGCTGTGGGATGCTTTTTTCAGGAGGGACAAGAAAGCTTCTCAGAGCTGATGAGACAATTGATGGAACTGAATACAGGGTTGAGTGCTGAAAAAGACTTGATGCTAGGGAGCAGGTTCCCCTTCCAACTGGATAACAACCCTTCATACAACACAATCTACAATGGAATAGTTTAGATCAAACCATATTTATGCATTTGAATGGCTTAGTCAAAGTTAAGAGTAAAATCTAATTCACAGGTGCTCTCCAGCCATTGAGCTAAACACAGGACAATCCTGGAGAATTCATGTGACTGAGCTTGATATATTATGCAAAGAAGAATGGCCAAAAATTTCAGCCTCTAAATGTACAAACCTGGTAAAGACATCCCTCAACAGACTTGCAGTACGGCACACTTTTCAGATTTGAATTTACAAAAACATAATCGAAAACCATGTATCAGTTTCCTTCCATTTCCTAATTAAGCACTACTTTGTTTTGGTCCATCATAAGGTCTCAGCAAAATACATCTAAGTTGTAACGTGACAAAATGTCTGAAAAAGTTCAGAGGTATGAATACTTCTGGAAACCATCATACATGCAACATGGAGTTAATGGTTTATATGTTTTTTTCCCTCCCTCTTTCCTCTGCTTCTCTTTTCTCCTCTGTTCAGGGTGGTCTCGTCATTTATGGAGCGGAGCGTTTCTCGACCACGACCTGCGTTTCCACACGCCTCTGTGTGTCTGTTTGTGTATCTGTGATTCGGCAGGTGGAGGGAGGGGCGCATGGAGGCCACACGCTTAACCTAAGGGGTGGGATGGGCTGGGTGGGGCATCAACGCAGGGGAGGGGGCAGGAAGGTCGGTGGGGTGGGCATGGGGTCTTTTGTTTGCTGTAACATGATGATTATTCTCGTGACGTATTTAACTGTAAAAGACAACAGAGGATTGTCTGTTTGGGTATACGAGAAAAACTTGAACACAAATACCAAAACATTTGTTGATGAACCTGTAAAGGAAACCTTGTGATGAAGAAAATTTATGAGAAAAAAAAACATTGTAGTAATATTTAACTTGAGAGAATGTATTTGTCTGTGCTGTGTAAATATCGACTTGCTGATATATAAATATATATATGATTATATGTACACAGTTGAATAATTGTGCACTCTATATTAGTTGTTATACAACAAATGTTGAGCACAGAGTTATTCAATTGCTTTGATTTTGGTTCTGTTTAGGAGCTCTCATAGTGTAACTTTTACCAACCCGTTTCAGGCCACAATGGTACTTTTATTTACTCACATTTTAAAAAAATCAGGGTTAAGAGTGAAAATAATGACTAAAAATAAAGAGAAGATATTTATATCTATAGGAAGGCGAGTAAAGAAATAGTTATATATGCTAATGATAGTGGTGAAAGTGAGATGTAAAAAGGCTGTCTGAACGTTTTTTATATATTTTCGATCCATCCGATATCACTGTCACAAGTGGATGCATTCTGGTTGTGCTCTGAATATCCTGACATCTGCAAATCACAAGTGCGTACGGAGAAGAAAATTAATGGTCGTGTCTCATATTTGCTGTGCTGTCAGTTTGGAAATTGTGAAATCAGACGATGTAGTAAGAGTTTATGTGTATTTGTTTGGATTCACGTGATGGCATTTATTTCATTTTATTTTGTTTGTCAAAAAAAAATCCCATCCTTTTCTCGATCGCCTTCTTTGTGATCCAGAAAGTTGTAAGACAGAGTTACGTGTTTTTTATTTTTATTGGTGTTTTTGTTACACTTTAATCACTTCAACACAAACTAAAAAGAAAATGTTTATTAGATTTTAAAGATCATAGTCGTGCCACACACTATGCGTCTTCATCCCTTCCTTGTCTCTCCTTTTCCGATTGAAAATCCGGTTTAGTGCATGCATCCTACTCCAACATTCCAGAGCATCAATAATCCTATATTAGAGGCTGAGGCTCAGGAACAAAGCTAGACTAAACAGCGAACCCTACGTTTGCTACATAACAGTGATTACTACACACAATGAACAGCAGCTCTGCCATAATTTACTCAAAGCACAAAGTGCTTCGATAATTGCTTGTATCCAGATGCAACCACATCCTCCATATGGATTTTCAAGAGCATGTTTGCCAAATGATAGCAGATGTGTTTTATTGGTATTTTGCATCCACAGCTCTCAACAGAAACAGCTGTAGTTCATCTCCAGTGCATCGTTGTTCATTGTAAAAGCTTGTTCTCTTTTCTTTCAAATCAGGGTTCTTAGATCCAGGCAATCTAGAAGCTACTTGCTTTCTCTCTTCCTCCTTTTTCCCTTTCTCTCTTTCTTTCTCTTCCACTGTAGCTCTTATAAATATGCTGAAATGAAATATAGTCTGTCGTTAGTGGTGAATGATGTCTTGTGGTACTCTCTAAGCCCTTGAATAGTGCTGTGTTTTATTGTGTATGATGTATTCATATTAGTATTTATTATGATGATAAATCGTAAAAAATATTCAAGATTCTCCAAAGTTCTGCCGTATTCTTATTATATGGGATTCATGTGAAACTAAATTAAATAAACTTGAAATTATTCTGTTGAAAAATAAATAGTGTTTATTGTCTCTGGATGATCCATTTATTTCCTCATGTCTGATATAATTTTTCTTCAGTTTTAATATTATTTAGTTTCAAAAGACAAACATCTCTGTTGTTAAACCAGTGACATTTTTAAATGTCTTCATTCAGCAAGTGAGCAGAGTAACTTCAGCTGGTTGTGGTAAGGGGCTTTTCGGTTGACCTATGTTTAACAATGTCACTGGCATTTAAAGGGACAGCTCACAATATTTGAAGTGAGGTTCTGTTAAAAGGGTATAAGCAGTTAACATCTTACCTGCTGTAGATAAGGCTTTTGGAGACTGCATTCATAGATCAGTTGCCTCCAAATGCTGAAGTTAGCAGCTTATCCAAGAGGTTTCATAACCAAAGCAGACCGCTGCTGTCTTAAAGAAAATTTACAAGCATAGCGGTTTATGCAGATGCTATTTTAATAATCTATACCATGATACTGAACAGTAATTTAGACATAGGCTGATTATTATACGGTTAGCTCCACTGACTCCGGCTTCCTCCCACTGTCCAAAAACATAAAATTTGGGTTAAATGGTCTCTCTAAATTGGTCCTGTGTGCAAAAGTAACTGGCCCTAAAACCTAATAAGCGCCTGTCCCACCCTTTGCAGAAACATCTGCCTTCAAGCATTAATGTTAACTGGTAATGTGTCTGCTATATCATTGTGGATGCATTTGAAGTATTTTTGAGCATAAAAGACCTGTTTTAGGTCATGTTGCAGCCACCAGATTCATGTCTGGACTTTTACTAGGCCACTCCCAAACCTTTATTTTTGAGCAATTCAGAAGTGGATTTACTGGTTTTGTATCTTTGACCTGCTGGATAACCCTTGTATGCTTGAGCTGAAGAACCGAAACTGATGGCCAGACAATCTTCTTATGACTTTTTTTGGTAGAGGCTTGAAAAGCAGAACAGAAAAATAGCCCCAGACCATCACACTACCACCACCGTGTTTGATTTTGCTATTCTTTTTTATCCTGTATTCTTTTTCAAAGGACTGTTTTAGCTTTACGCTGGATGTTACATGACACAGCTCCCAAAGAATTCAATTTTGGTCTCAGTTCACAGTATATTTTCTGTAAAGTCTTGGGAATCATCAAAATGTTTTGGCCTTGGAGCACTCCAGTGGATGCTATTTAATATTGCTGAATCCCTGCAGAGTTTAAGATGTTCTATTGTTACCTTCTAAATGAGTTATTGATGCACTCTTGGAGTAATTTTAGTAAGCTGGCCCTCACTGTTTTGCTGGCAAGCCACAGCCTTAGAAATTGCTTTGTAGCTATTTCCAGACTGAAAGATGTCAATGACTTTGTTTCTTATCCGTTCCTGAACTTCTTTAGATAATTAGATTAGATTCTTTTTGTGATTTTTAAACCTACTTCATGATGTCAGACAGGTTCTACAGGTCAGGCAGCTCTCAGGCCAGGGGATGGCTAACGAAATTTAATTAAAAAAACTGATTAGTCAAAATGTATTCATAATTTAACAAGGAGGGAGATTACATTTTCACATAGGTCCAGGTTGTTTTGGATAGCTTGTTTCCCTTAGAAAATGAAATCATCATGTGGAAACTGGATTTTCTGTTTACTGAGGTTATCTTTGATATTAATATTTGTTTAGTTCACTACATTAGTCAAGAAATAACACAGAAGTCTGGATGATAATGCAAACGTTTAAGTGAAGGTATCAAGAACATGAACAAATTAGATAAACATTTGTAAAAAGATGTGTGCATGAAGCTTTTTATGTTGATTACAAGTGCTGTTGTTTTTATTGCTATGTTTAAAATTAATCTACATAATTATCCAGTTTAAATGTTTATTAAAGATTAATGTAATTACATAGGGACTAACTGAATTCAACAACTGGTCACTAAACCCAAAATAAAATAAAATTAAAAAACTTAATTTAATTTAATTTAATTGAAATCCATTTCTGGCTCTTGAAATTAAATATTGTCAAAGATCATATCATATCAAGTTTTTTTTCTAAAATGTTTATGTTTTCTTGTGAGACACAAAGTCACATTTATGACGTAAAAGTCATAAACACAGTTTAAAAGTCATTATTGTGACTTTTTATTTCATAATGTTGATGTTGTGTCTAATTACTATAGCCTATCCAGTGAATATAATGTTGTATAAAGTAAAGGTTACACAGTCCAGAAACTATGTTTTAAAGAAGTTCCCATCAGTGTAGATTAATCCCAGGTTTGACCAGTCTAAATATTGCAGATTTCATGCTTTTAAACAATCTGTGTGTAGTTAGCCTTGCTGGTTAGCAGTGGCTGGTTGGCTGATTTCGTTTGCCTCCAGCAGTGGCATTTCCTCATGAGGAAACTCTGGCAGGTGAATCTGCAGCTCTGTTTAAGCAGCACACACCTGTAGCAGCGAAGCGTGGCTGTACAGTTATGCCGTTTGGAATTTTAATGCAGTGTCTCACGGATTTCCTGGTTCACGTTTGTTTTGTTTTATGCTATTTTAAAAGGGGAAGCTCCTGACTTCAAGTGGCTACACAGACTTTTTGGGTGTTTGTTCAAGCTACCAGCCATTGTATCACCAGTCACGCCTCAGTTGTTCTTTGCAAATTTACTTATAACTGGTAAGTGTACA
Organism: Crenichthys baileyi; assembly: GCA_036173005.1. Classification (NCBI taxonomy): domain Eukaryota; kingdom Metazoa; phylum Chordata; class Actinopteri; order Cyprinodontiformes; family Goodeidae; genus Crenichthys; species Crenichthys baileyi. The sequence goes on along the minus strand of JAHHUM010002594.1, from coordinate 1,488,081 downwards.
GTATGTTTAGGCCTCAAAGCCTCTGAAGCAGCACCATTGGCCTCAGATTGCCCAGAAGCCAAAACAGCATTGAAAATGCTCATTTTATTTTATTTTTTCACCAGAGTTCCTGAAAAATATCTGTACAGTGCAGAGTAATTCACTTCAATTTCGACTAGATTTGATATGATGGTTTGAGAAGTAGATGGGAATGAGAGCAAATGAGAGCAATTTATTTTTTCAAGTATTTTTGCAGTATCAAGGTACTGTGGCACCCTGGACAAAAAAAACATGTGGCCTATATCAAAAACTGCAACTGTTTCTACTGTATCTCATAATGATGAAATTGGGTCTAATAATTATGACTTCTATCTCGTGATCGTAGTTTTAAATCAAATATTTGTCATTTTTATATTTCTAAAAAACACTTTATTAGTCATGGATATTTAAACTCACATTATTTACTTTTATTTTTACATTAGGACTTTCTACTATTAATAGGACTTTGTATCTCATAATTTTATGTTCATAAATCCTACTTTCTAATCAAATATAACATTTCATTTGGTACCATGTTCTTTCTATGAAGCACATGCTAAAATCTGTTATGTTTCTAGTTTCTTGCTTTGAAAAGTGAAATGCAGGTTTGTTCATTACAATTTCATGACTACAGACCTGTTGCCCTGCCCATGTGAAGGACATCACAGGCCCTCTGCTGGTCCCCCTGCTGTTTGTCTCTCAAGTAAACGGGTTGGCGAATGATGCAGTCAGCACAGGACTAAACTACGTCCTGCACCACCTCAACTAGCCAACGGCATACACCAGGATTCTGTTTGTGGACTTCAGCTTGGTCTTTAACACCATCAACCCAAACATCTTCCACCAGAAGTTCACCCAGCTCACAGTGCCGGCCTCTACCAGTGAGGTCTATCAGCACTGGTTCTTCCTAGGGGTGTTTTTCTCTTCTCACTGCTCTTCAATTCAATTCAATTCAATGTTCAATTCAGTTTATTTATATAGCGCCAATTCACAACACATGTCGTCTCAAGGCACTTCACAAAACTCAGGTACATACATTCCAATTAATCTTAATCATTGAACAGTGCAGTCAGATTCTGTTATTTATTCAAATTGGATAAAAAGTTTTTCTATCTAAGGAAACCCAGCAGATTGCATCAGTCAGTGACTTGTAGCAGTCACTCCTCCTGGATGAGCATGTAGAGACAGTGGACAGTCACTGCTTTGACTTTCCCAGGATCCCTCATACTGAGCATGCATGTAGCGACAGTGGAGAGGAAAAACTCCCTTTTAAACAGGAAGAAACCTCCAGCAGAACCAGGCTCAGTGTGAGCGGCCATCTGCCACGACCGACTGGGGGTTAGAGAGAACAGAGCAGAGACACAAAGAGAACAAAGAAGCACTGATCCAGGGTACTTTCTATGGGAAGGAAAAGTAAATGTTAATGGATGTAGCTCCTTTAGTCGTTTCACCTAGAAAGAAAGAACAGATAAAACTCTGAGCCAGTTTTTCAAGGTTAGAGTCTGAAAGAGAGCACATATAGTTAGTTACAGTAAAAGCCCCCCCCTGTTTTTCCCCCCCCCCCCAGTCAGTAGCCATGTCTAGGAGAGAGAAAGGGTTAAACACTGAAAGACAGGGCCATGTGGATCATCGGTAGAGGGTGAGCATTAAATTGTTGCCAGCAGAAGGCTTGGACGATGCCCCTCTCCAAAAGGTGGTCACAGGTAGACATAGAGTCAGGCCAGGTGGTAACTTCTAGGAAAGAGAAAAGAGAGAGAACAAAGTTAAAAGCTGAAATAACAGCAAATAATGCAAAATTTGAAGAGTAGTGTGAGAAAGTAGCGAAGAGGGGTGAAAGTGGTCATTATGTCCTCCAGCAGCCTAAGCCTATAGCAGCATAACTACAGAGATAGTTCAGGATAACTTAAGCCACTCTAACTATAAGCTTTATCAAAATGAAAGTTTTTAAACCTAGCCTTAAAAGTAGACAGTTTGTCCATCTAGACCCACTGATGTCCATTGTTATACTAAAAACCACAACGATTGGGATCCTCTCTCTTTCAGATTGATTATAACTATTGGAAAAGAGAGGGGGTCATACTGGTAGCAGAAATGGAGTGTGTGTTTGCACCTCAACCGTAACTGAGCCGGTTCAGGCTAATCCTGACTCCCCCTTACTCCATCCAACAGGGAGGGAAGAAGACAGAGGTAAAAATAAGGAAGATAGCTCAGGATAACCTAAGCCACTCTAACTATAAGCTTTATCAAAAAGGAAAGTTTTAAGCCTAGCCTTAAAAGTAGACAGGGTGTCCGCCTCACGGACTAAAACTGGGAGCTGGTTCCACAGGAGGGGAGCCTGATAACTAAAGGATCTGCCTCCCATTTTACTTCTAGAGACTCTAGGGAACCACCAGTAAAACCTGCAGTCCGAGAACGAAGTGCTCTGTTAGGAACATATGGAACAATCAGATCCCTGATGTATGATGGAGCTAAATCATTAAGGGGCTTTTATATGTGAGGAGGGGAGAATTTAAATCTATTCTGGATTTAACAGGGAGCCATGAAGTGAGCTAAAGTAGGGGAAATATGATCTCTCTTTTTAAATTTTCATCAGAACTCTTGCTGCAGCATTTTTGAATCTGGGGCTGAAGGCTTTTAAAACTTTATTTTGTGGACATCCTGATAGTAAAGAATTACAATAGTCCAGCCTTGAAGTACCAAATGCATGGACTAGTTTTCAGCGTCACTCCTGGACAGGATAATTTCTAATTTTGGGCATGTTCCAGAGGTGAAAGAAGGAAATCCTAGAAACTGTTTAATATGGGATTTAAATGACATGTCCTGGTCAAAAATAACACCAAAGGGTTTTTTTTACTTTATTACCGGAGGTCAATTTAATGCCATCCAGGTTAAGTGATTGACTAAGGCATTTCTTTTTTAAAGACTCCGGTCCAAAGACACAACTTCTGTCTTGTTTTGAATTTAGAAGCAGAAAATTTAAGGTCATCCAAGTTTTTATGTCTTCAAGACATGCTTGTAGTCTATCTAACTGGTTGGGCTCATCAGGATTTATTGATAAGTAAGCTGAGTATCATCAGCGTAACAGTAAAAAATTTATTCTATGCTGCCTGATAATTTTTCCAATTGGAAGCATATATATAGTAAAGAGAATCGCCCAAGTACTGAACCCTGTGGTACTCCACAATTAACCCTGGAGTTTAAAGATGATTTATCATTTACATGAACAAACTGGAATCTGTCAGACAAATAAGATTTAAACCAGCCTAGCGCTGTTCCCCTGATCCCTACAGCATATTCCAGCCTTTCTAAGAGAATATTGTGATCGACTGTATCAAATGCAGCACTGAGATCTAACAGAACCAGTACAGACACAAGTCCATTTTCTGAGGCCATAAGAATATCATTAGTGATTTTCAGCAGAGCTGTTTCAGTGCTATGATGAGCTCGGAAGCCTGACTGAAACTCTTCAAACATGTCATTGCTGTGTAAATGCTCACACATTTGATTAGCAACTATTTTCTCAAGAATTTTAGATAAGAATGGAAGATTGGATATAGGTCTGTAATTTATTAAGTCATCTCGATCAAGTGAAGGTTTCTTAAGCAAAGGTTTAATTACAGCTACCTTAAAAGCTTGTGGTACATATCCATTTACTAAGGATAAATTAATCATATCTAAAATGGGGCTGGTAATCAGAGGAAACACTTCCTTAAATAATTTGGTTGAGATTGGGTCTAACATACAAGTTGAAGGTTTAGATGAAGCTAATATTTCTGATAACTCAGGAAGCTCCACAGGATCAAAACAGTCCAAGCACAGATCAGGTTCTACAGTTACTTCCAATGTTGTCTCACTTGTTGAGGATGAAGTAATCATCTTCAGGATTATATCAAAGAGTTTCTTTTTAATAGAATCAATTTTATTTAGGAAGAATCCCATAAACTCATGACTGCTAAGAGCTAAGGGAATGGATGGCTCAACAGAGTCATGACTCTGTGTAAGTTTAGCAACTGTACTAAAGAGAAACCTAGGATTATTCTTGTTCTCTTCTATTAAGGATGAGAAATAAGCTGTTCTAGCTTGGTGAAGTGTCTTTTTATACAACAGTGGGCTATTTTTCCAGATTAAGTAGGAATCCTCTAGTTGTGTAGAGCGCCATTTTCTCTCCAATTTTCTAACATTGTGCTTTATAGTACACAGCTCTGAAACCAGGGAGCCTGCCTCCTATGAATAATTACCTTCTTTTTCAAGGGGGCTGCATTGTCTAATGCATCACGCAATGATGAAGTAACACTATGAACAAGAGAATCAATTTGTGAAGGGGAAGAAACAAAATTATTGCCCTCCACTGTGTTTTTCTGTGATAATGAGGAAATCAAAAGTGGAACAGATTCTTTAAAGGTTGTTACAGCATCGTCTGATAATGATCTACTATAATGAAATTTTCTTTCAGGTGTGGAGTACTCGGTTAAATTAAACTCAAAGGTTATTAAAAATGGTCAGACAGGACAGGGTTATGAGAAAATATTGTTATGTCTTTACACTCGATGCCATATGTCAACACAAGGTTCAGAGAATGAAGACAAAGGTGGGTAGGTTTGTTAATGTTTTGAGCAAAGCCAATTGAGTCTAAGATGGCATTAAATGCTATATTTAGGCTATCACTTTCAGTGTCAACATGAATGTTAAAATCCCCCACTATAATAACCTTATCTGTATTTAACACTAAATCAGATAAAAGGTCTGAAAACTGATCTAAAAATTGAGAGTACGGGCCTGATGGACGGTACAAAACAACAAACAGAAGTGGTTTTAGTGCTTTGCAATTTGGATGAGGAAAACTAAGGATTAAATATTCAAGTGTTGTAGCTATTGATTGGTCTGGGACTAGTCAATAAATCGGACTGAAAGATGGTTGCTACTCCTCCTCCTCGCCCAGTATTTCGAGGAAATTGAAAATTTAAATAATTAGTAGGAGTTGACCCCTTTATAGGAACATAATCCTCTTGCTGCAGCCAGGTTTCTGTGAGGCAAAATAAATCAATCTGATTGTCACAAATCAGGTCACTAACTAGCAATGTCTTTGAAGACAGAGATCTTATGTTCAGTAAGCCACATTTAATTGTTTTATTTTTCTTTTTAGTCTGAGTTGTGTTTATTTTTATTAGATTTTCCCGATTTTCTCGTTTTAGATTATTTTTTAATCTATTCAATTTTGGCCGTGGGCGAGACACTGTCTTAATAGGGTAATGGGTTGGTAGCAGTACAGAAGCTGCAGAGAGGAGTGTTAAACTACGACCCTGCTTCCTGGTCTGAACCCTGGGTTGTCAGAGTTTTGGAGAACTAATAAATTCGTCCAGATTCCTAGAAAGAAGAGCTGCTCCATCCAAAGTGGGATGGATGCCATCTCTCCGGATCAGACCAGGTTTTCCCCAAAAGGTTCGCCAATTATCAGTGTAACCCACATTGTTTTCTGGACACCACCTAGACAGCCAGCGGTTGAATGACAGCATGCGGCTAAACATGTCGTCACTGGTTAAATCGGGGAGGGGACCAGAGAAAATTACGGAGTCCAACAATGTTTTGGCAAACTTACACACCGAAGCAACACTAACTTTGGTGACCTCCGATTGACGTAACCGGGTGTCATTACCGCCAGCATGAATAGCAATCTTACTGTATTTACGCTTATCCTTAGCCAGCAGTTTCAGGTAGGATTTGATGTTGCCCGTTCTGGCATCTGGCAGACACTTGACTATGGTCGCTGGTGTCTCTAGTGCCACGTTTCTGACTATGGAGCTGCCAATTACCAGAGTTGGCTTCTCAGCGGGTGTGTCGCTGAGCGGGGAAAATCTGTTAGAAACGCAGACGGGTTGGTGGTGACCTGTGGGCTGGGATCTAGGACTATGCTTTCTACGTACCGTCACCCAGCCGGCCTGAGGCCCCGGCTGCGCGGGCTCTGCTGAAGGACTGCTACGGGGAGCTACCCTCTGCTAAGGGGCCTCGGCTATCTGCTGGTTTTTCAACAGCGCGGAGCCAGGCCTCCAATTCCGACACCTTCGGAATTGGAGGCTACAAAGCTACAAAAATGCTACATTTATTACATGTACCATTATCACTAAAGGAGGCAGAGGAGTAACTGAACATCTGACAGAGAGAGCAGGAAAGAGGAGACAGCCGAACGGGTAGCCATGGTGGAGCTAAAGCTAACGCTAAGCTAGCGACCCCTTACTACTAGAACCACTAGAAAACCGTGTAAAACATGGAGAGTCCCCAAACGTTAAATACAGCAACAGAAAGTATGTGTTTTAACGTGCTTATGTATTAGAACAAGCAAGAAACACCACAGCAGAGAGAAATCAGATCAAACGAGAGAGCCTTCACACACCAAACAATCCACCGAGTGCGAACAGGAAGTGACGAATACGCCTTACCACACCTGTCCAGCAGAGGCAGATTCTGTCAGACTTGGTGATCATCAGGCTCTTCTCCCTTTATATTAATGAGGGTGCCTCAGCTGAACCACTTACTCTCGCCTCCCTCATCAACACAGTGCCTCCTGTGGATGCCTTCCGATTCTCAGGATCCATCTTTTTTTGGGACCTGAGGAGGTCCTCATACATAGAAGGCCCAGCAGAGGTTGAATTTCCTGATGCGACTTAGGAAGAACAACCTGCCTCAGGAGCTGCTGGTCTTTTCTACATCACCATTATGCAGTATGTCCTGTGTGCATCCATCACTATATAGTTTGACTCCGATACGAAACAGGACCAGATTGCAACGAACATTCAGGTCTACACAAAAGATTATTGGTGCGGATTTCCCTCCATCCAGGACTTGTATACGTTTAGTGTCAGGGAATGGGCAGATAAAACTTATGCACACCCCAGTCATTCTAAATATGATCTACTCAAACTTCTGCCTTCAGTCAGGTGATAGGGAGATGTTTGCATGTTTGGAAAAAGAAAACCAATATGTCCTTTGAGGCTGGATAGACTGCAAAGGCTGCAGGGTACTGTTGAGCCAAGAAAAACGCATGGATTTGTCTTCTTAATATTGTGTTAAAAGAATGAGTTGCTCAAGTTAGTAGCTCTGTTCATACTGAGCTAACATGTTTTGGGTTTTTGAAAGTGATAACCAGTTGCATATAAGGGGAAAGCTTTCCTGGTGTGGGTGTGCCAGAACAAAAATAAAGAGGCATGTGACAGGAACCTGGTTTCAGTGTGATCTTGTTACCTGCTAGCTAGACACTACGTTGGTGTCAGAAGTGGGATCATGAGGAGAACAGTCGCTCGAAAAAAATCCATGAGCTGGAAATAGAAGCGGAGAACAAGACTGGCACAGCATGGGGATGCAGCCGAGGAACGAGCAGCCACCAGCCGGATAGAATGAGCGATTCCCGGACTGTTGGCCACAGCAGGAAGAAGTCGAATGTACTGCAGCCCCCTATACTCTCACCCATGCTGGATCCAAGAGAGGACCGCCTTCCCGCTGCCAGGTCTGCAGATTCTGCATCCGGTCACGTCAATGGCCCCACACAGACCTTGCCGCATGCAGCGCTTAAGTTGCCCCATTATGATGGCGAGGAACCAGCCAATGCTTTCCTGGTTCAAGTCAAACTCGCAGCACAACTTAACAGCTGGTCGGATGAAGTGACAGCGGGACGTGGCCCTCACCCTTGAAGGTGCTAACTATTTAAAAGCAGAGGAACTGCAAGACTGGCAAACGCTGCAGGAAGCCCTCCAGCAGCGATTTGGCTGCCAAGTTTTTGCTGATGGTGCCAGAGACAGGTTAGCCAAGCGTTGCAGAAGGATGAGTGAGAGATTGGGTGCTTATGCTGCTGATCTGCATACCCTAACCCGCCTGGGCCATCCAGATTTCCAAAGGTCTGATCAAAGAGAGGCTAGCTGTTCAAGCTTTCATCCGGGGACTCCAGCCAGAGCGCCTCCATGAACATGTACGCCTGTTGGCTCCCAGCACGATGACTACAGTCCCGACTGAAGTGGAGCGGGTTGAGCATGTGCTGTGCCCATTGGAACATTGCACGTTTCTGCCCGGCCCCGGGTCCACGTAGTCTGCCACCCACAGAACAGTTAAACTACAGAAGGGTGGCAATGAGGAGGAGTTGCCACCTGCTGAAGACTTGCTGACCTCCCTAATATCCAGCCAGAGACTAGGCCGCCTGGATAAGATGCAAGGACTGTACATCACCTGTAAACTTAATGGCACAGTCTGTCAAGCACTGGTTGACACGGGGTCCACCATTTCAATAGTGCGACCTGAAACAGTAGCCATTACAAACGGAGGGAACTCTACAGTTTAGAGCCCCACCACTGAGAGCATCACGACAGTCACCGAGGAACGGGCAACGGTGTTGGGGAAAGGGTTGTTGGACATTATGGTGGCAGGTCAAAGCATGAAGCATGACTTCTGGCTGATGAACATCCAAGATGCTTACATGGTCGGCCTTGACCTGCTGTTTAAGTGGAGAGCTGTGGTGGATGTAGCTGGATCTGCGCTTCGCATGGGAGTAGAAGCGGTGGCTCTTAACACACGCAACAGGAAGAAATCCAGCCGGCACACCAGGACATCAGCAAGCAAACAAAAACAACTAGGGACAACAACGGGGCCGAAGGAAAAGGACGATTCCAGCATGCACCCTGCTACATCAACGCAACCATTCCCCAAGCTTGTATCCTCCCAGCAGCCAAAGATTATAGCAGACACAGCGCCACAACGTCTAAACAAGCCACCGTCATAGGAAACTCAGCAAGCATTGGAGGACCTGTTGGAGAGGAGCCAGGACTTGGATGCGGAGCAACAGCAGCAGCTAAACAGACTAAACACACCAACTTGGTTCTTCAGGACACTGACACAGGTGATGCATGCCCCATCCGGCTGTGGGCCACGCCTGCCCATCACAAAACGTGAAGACCAGAAGGTGGAGGAAATGTTGCAGGTCGGGGTCATTGAACCTTCAAATAGCCCATGGGCTGCTCCTGCAGTACTGGTGAGGAAGAAAGATGGGTCGTGGTGGTTTTGTGTGGACTATAGGCGACTGAATGACATCACCATAAAGATTCCTACCCCCTGCCCAGGATCGATGTCGCATTGGATTACATCACTGGGTCGGCCTGGTTCAGTTCGCTGGACCTCCACAGTGGGTATTGGCAGGTGATGCTGGCTGAGGAGGCACGGCCTAAGACTGCATTCACCATTGGCCAGGGACTGTGGCAGTTCAAAGTGATGCCATTTGGACTGTGTAAAGCCCTGGCCACCATGAACAGTTGATGGAGATGGTGCTGGTGGGCATTCCAAGAAATCGCTGCGAGGCGTACCTAGATGATGTTCTAGTTCATGCTGCCGACTTCCAGGGGGCACTCTAAAGTCTACGTGTTGTATTCCAGACCATACAACAGGCTGGGCTGCGGTTTAATCTAAAGAAATGCCACTTATTTCGCCGAGAGGTCACATTCCTTGGGCATGTTGTCAGTGGATGAGGCGTGGCCAGAGATCCTGAGAAGGTGCCGGCTGTCTGTGAGTGGCCGACAACCAGAAACATCAGTGAGCTGCGCAGCTTCCTTGGCTTGGCCTCTTACTACCGCAGGTTCATCAAGGGTTTTGCCACCATTGCCACCACCTCCTGTTGCTCCGAGTGGGCAGCAGGAGGTGGTATGGTTACTTGAACCCCGGCGTCTCCGAGAGCGCATTCTCCATTTGGTGCATGGGAGCCATGGGGCGGGACATTTCGGCATCTCCAAAACCCTCCACTGGCTCAGAAGCCGGTTCTACTGGCCAGGATGCCGGCAGAGCACTGAGTTGTTTGTGCACCGCAGAGACATTTGCATTGCGCAGATGGGCCCAACTTGTCGCCCCCTAACACCATTACAGCTATACCAAGTTGGCTCCCCAATGGAGTGAGTGGGTGCCGATGTGTTGGATCTGTTCCCCACCACAGACCAGGGCAACCATTATGTGCTTGTAGCTATGGAGTATTTCACAAAATGGCCATAGGCCTATGCCATTCCGGATCAGAGCACCATTACCACAACTGACAAGCTAGTGGATGAGATGTTCAGTCGGTTTGGTGTGCCAGAGGAGCTGCACAGTGACCAAGGGCGAAACTTTGAGTCTGGGGTTTTCAAAGAGGTGTGCAGGTGGATGGGGGTTAAAAAGACCCGCACCACTCTGCTCCACCCACAGAGTGACGGGTTGGTGGAGCGGTTCAACCGAACCTTGGCAACACAGCTTGCTAGCCTAAGTGAGCAGAAGCAACGGGATTGGGATTCGCCACCTGCCCTTGGTTCTGTTTGCTTAACAGACCGGTGTTCAGAAATCCACCTAGTGTACCCCTGCAGCACTCAGACACCTGTGGACCTAATTTCTGGACCAGCCCCAGAGACTGGAGCTGGGTCTGATCCTGGCCTGAGTTTTTTTTTATGAGTTGGTGGAGAGGCTGCGTGATGTGCATGGGCTAGCACGACAATCGCTGACACGGGCAGTGGTATAGCAGAAGAAAGCCTACGACACCAGGAGCAGGGGTGAGGAGCTTGTTGCCAGGGCACAAGCTTGGGTCTACCAGCCGGTGCGAAAGAAAGGGTTGTCCCATAAGCTAATGAGTCACTGTGTGGGGCCTTGCTGGAAAGACTCTGAAGTTGTGTATAGGGTGAGAATGAACAGTGGACATAAGGTGGTGGGATCATTTAGCACCGTACCAACCACTAGTACAGGGAAAGGAGACCAGGGAGGAGGAGGGGGACACACAGGATACTCAGTTGCTCTCATCAATGACTGATGAGGCACCTCCAAAGTTAAGAAAGGGGGATTCACAGTGACGTGGTCGGGGCAGGCGCCGCCTGCTTCCTCAATATCTTCAGGACTTTGTTGTGGACTGCTGGGTGGCTGGGGACAGCCAACCCAGTTAGATGGGGGCTGTGTAATGTCCTTTGAGGCTGGATAAGCCGCAAAGGCTACTGGGTGTTGTTGAGCCAAGAAAAACACATGGATTTGTCTTCTTAATTTGTGTTAAAAGAATGGGTTGCTCAAGTTAGTAGCACTGTTCATGCTGAGCTAACATTATGTTTGAGGTATGGCAGCTGTTAACTGTTAAAGTTGTAACCGTGGAAATTTCGTGGCGTGGGTGTGTCAGAACAAAAATAAAGAATCATGTGACAGGAACCTGGTTTTAATTTGATCTTGTTACCTGCTAGCTAGATGCTACAATATATGTATCCTTTAAAATGTACATTTGAATGTCTGTAAACTCTAAGCGTGTCAAACTGTAGTCAAAGAATTGCTTTTGTGCACAAATTTGGCCATTAAGGCTGATTCGAATTTTGGTTTACTGTATAAAAAAAGTATAGCAGCATTAAGGTTGAAGTGTCATATAACAACACAGTGGAATGATATTTTATGAAAGTACACACAGGAAGTGACCATGACTTTTTAATCAGCTTGTATCTTGCCTTCAGCGGTGCTCCATACCCAGGGAGAAGGCCAACGCCCCATGCAGCCAGTCATCTCCTCTGCTCGCCCCGCCCTCCTCTAACAGACTCACCAGTTTATTTCTCTTAGACTTTCCATCCGTCCGCTTTCTTCTCGTCACTCCCCGGCTGCTTCAACTGGAGCTGCGCTCAACAACACCGAGGCACTGTTCTTTCTGATAAATCTCTTCCGAGTTACACTTTTGTTTATCCAAACTCACCGTCTCACTTAAAGAAGCTACTAGCAGCTCAGTAAGTTATTTATTTTTCAGGATGGCTGCTGATACAACCGAGACCAGTCCTACAAACTTTGTGGAAAGGCTGAAAACTTACGTGCGGACCCAGAAAGGCTCCATCCTCGCTGCAGAAATAGTAAGTTCACAGCGGAAAACAAACTGACTCATCTTCCGTGTAGTTCTGTTAGAAGCAGCTTACAAAGCTGGCTTTAATATATTTTACCAATCATGTGTGACTGCAGCTAATTTATGTTTCATGGTTTATTAAAAATTAATGCTGTATTGCTATTGATTTTCAGGCTGACTAAGAAACAAATCATAACCGATGTGAATTTTCTCCGGACATTTTAAAGCAGTGTGCTCCGGAATGCATGCGGTTTGTGTGGGGGTGAAGGCGCATGGACGGTCTCCACCTGTCACTTGTACTTCTGTTTTCACATTTGACACCAAAGTGCTAAATGCTGAGCGCTTATGTGAAATATAGAGTCAAATTCGCCCTAGTGGTGGCAGAATCATGCTGTGGGACTAGGCATGGCTAGTATAAGAGTTTCTTTGTATGGTAAAACTAACATCTATGGTAAAAATGTTTTTATTTATGGCAGAAAATCAAACTTTAGCTGAAATAAAACTATCCAATGATTATTACAGTTACATAAATGTTGTCTATAACACATATGTATTGTTTTGAATTTAATAGGTAGATTTAAGCAAACATATAGAACATTGTATTGAATATTATACATTTTTTGCTGTTCTGCTCTTTATAGAGTAACATATTAGTTATTTGTTGGGCTTTCTGCTCTGGTAGTGAGCCTGCAGTTGGCTGCTTAAGCCATGCAACTTGTAGCAAGCCAGCTGTAGTTTTATAGCAGCGTCATCTTAATAAGAGTGACGGGTGGCACTCCGTGAGTTTCTAAAGCCTGACTGTATGTGAAATATTTCCAAACAGCAAAATTCTGTGTTTTTTTATGAACAAGGAAAAAGTTTATCTGCCTCCTTTGATCCATCTCACTAGTAGTTCACAGCAACAGGTTGGGGAGGGGCAGCACTGTATTACTCTGCTGTAATTTTTTTTTTCTCTGGGAAGTCATAAAACCAATTTTAAACGGTAGGAACATCATGATAAAAATTGTTGCTATAACATTCCAAAATATTGGTATACCTGTAACCAGTCAATACCTTGTCAAGGGTTTCTTCTTTTTTCACTTATTACAACTCTGTTTGGACTATACACAGTATATCTGCAATGCACATCACATACCTTGTTATATTGTCACATATGGCTTTGGTTACCTGACAGATCTGCACCTACAACAATGGGAGTGGAACCATTGAAGCAAGACCTTTTAAAGGAAAACCGTAATCATTATAAAATGCATCCACTTCCTGTTTCGGAACATTAGTTTTATTTTTTTTTTGTTATTAACCACCTATTCTTTACATGAATGCTTTTGTTTGCATTTCACAGCACTGTGCTCTCTTTACACATGAGTATCTTTGGCCTTCATAATTTGCATAGGTTCTGTATACAGACTTACTTGTTAGGTTGTCTTATCTACCCAAGCATTTCTGTTATTTGCATAACTATATTTACAGTACATTTCAGTGGCATTATTACAAACTTCCTCAGAGGTTTTGTGTTAAAAAAGGTGGAAATAGCAGTTGTAAGTGGTATAAAATGCCATGACACCTGGCCCATGTCAAATGTGGCCCTTAGCAAGATTTCCTTGGGAGATATGCTTTCCAGTTTTTCAGTATTTAATATCCATAGTTTTCCATAAAACTTTCTTGATCTCAGACAATAACCCGTTGCTTAGCAAAACATAAAGCTAATAGGACTGGATAGTCCTTTGATTCTTGCTTGTTTAATAAAAAGGTGAATTTTTTTATTCAACTGCTGACACAGTTTTGTGTAGATACTCCTAACAGCTACAGCTGAGTGGAAAAGTACATAAATGTGAAAAATAATAATATGTCATAGAGTGTGAAGCCTATTCAGCAACGTTATTTCATGTATATTTTCCTTTCACTTCTTTTGGGGGTTGAGCAAAGCTTAATGATGTGTTCTCAAACAGTCATGGGAAAAAACTGATACCGGCTGATCTGTTAACAAAAAGTCAACGCTTGCTTGAAATATTTTCTCAGCTGAAACTAAACTAGCGTTGAGATATGTTTAAACTAAATTAGCATGTGTGCCGAAGGTGCAATGTTCAAACTGACCTTTGTGAACTCAACTCGGGGACCTTCAGCAGCTGAAAACTCAGCTTATGCCTCTTGCTGGCTCGTGGTGCTTGGAATGATCATCTAGTAAACCAATACAATACTAATTTTACAGCAGAAAATGGCTTCTTCTGCGGTTCTATATTTAGCACATAAAGCTAAGAATTTCCACAAATGTGTGCTGTAAGTGTAAAAGTGTGTCTTAAAGACCAAGAAAAGCCCTCTGTGTCTCCCTGGAAAAAGGGGTTGCTGTCCCAAACTCCTCAAGCTCATTTTAAAGACGGCCTCTCAGATGTTGATGGTCAGAGCCCCACCCACTATAAACGCCCCCTCCCCTTCCTGATATAGTAATGGAAATTCCAGACTGCCGTGAAGCTTATGCCTGGGAACAAGGAATGCATGAAGCGCTGAACCTCTGCTACCGTTCCATTCAAGGATCGCTTCGGGCTTTGATGGGTTTCCCGAATAGTTTGATTGCTCTGCTGCTCTCCACCTCACTGAAAAGCCCAAGAGATTTCTGAAATAGTTTATAAAACAGTTAAGAGTCCCCAACCCCCCAGGACAGAAGCAGGAAGACAAATAGTTCACTTTTAGTTATGGTGAGTATAGTTTGAAAGAAAATGGGCCACTTAAGACCAGTTGCTGGGAATACTGGAGTCACGCTGGTGAATCTAAAGATCTAAATCTGCAATTTTCATTCTTTACTTTATATCAAATGACTTGGCGTTTCTGCCTGTCATAGGGATGACCATGTTAGAACATGAATAAATCTGCCGATTCATGTGCAGGTCACACACCCAGTGCAAGGGAGTGCAATTTTATATTAATCATCTGGCTTATTTGATCCAGTAGACATAAACTGGAATGACAGATAGTTAATTCTAGTTCACTTTAATGTTAGTAACATGAGCATTAAATCATTACATAATAATTTCTCAAATCTTTCTTCTTCAAGTGCATTCAGACTTGTAGCTCAGAAGAGTTATATTTATTTCCCTCTGAAACTAAGAAATACTTGCGATACTAGTGACAGCAATCTGCCCAGCGCAAATTTAAGGTTATGAAATGAACATTTATATGGCAATTTATCTGGTGAAGAGGAGGTGAGGAGAAATGTTGTCTGGCGCAGCTTGGAGACTCAACAAACCAGTACCCTACGGAGGCATTTAAAACTCTCTGTGGTGAACCCAAATTGTCTGAAATATTCCACAAAAACTGAAGTGCAAGATTCAAAAAACCTTGTCAATGTAGATGTGATTTGTGCTCCAGTTCTGACCAACATTGTTACCCTGATGAGCACGAACCTGTGTCAGCACTTATATTTCTCCAAACAGATGTCACCAGAGTAGTTTGGGAGACATGTAGTGATTGTATAACTCTGACTTTTCTCCACGCAATCAGTCCATGTTTTACTTGTGAGGGTTTAAATTTTTTCAACATGTTTAGTGTTGACAAGTTCTTTCAAACTAATGCTACTGATGTTGTGCATTGAAGGGAAGGTAAAATACTCCGATGGCAACATTTGCTCCTTTCTTTGTGAATATATATTTTTTGTATCAAAAAATGCTTGCTACAAGCTTTTTCTGAGCCGCCAATAAGCTGCCACACATCCATTCAACATTGTTCCATTAAAAACTGGATTGTTAAGAAGACAGCCTGTTTTCCATCTACAGCCGTAGAGAGTGAAAGGCTTCAAGACATTATGGACGCAACAATGAATTTGAATGACATAATCTCTTCCAAAACCAGAGGCAAGACAGATTAACATTTATTTATGTTTCATACTTTCAAGACTTTAGACTTTCTGGCTCTTAAATATGGGGATACATGCAATTTAAGGTGCCTCTTTATGTTATTTATGATTTTAGAAATTTCTTGATTGGAGTCATCAGAGAATTTGCAGTAAGAGTGATGAAATAAAACTCTGATTTCCTCATCATTCTACACTCACTGTTTCCGCTTTAGTGTGCGTTAAAAAAAAAAATAGAAAAGCACTCCAAAATATGGGTGACTTCCATGGCAACTGTTGCTGTTTAGTTTGTATCTGCATCATGCTTGGACCAACCTCTTGGGGCTCGTGTTGCTGCTCACTATAATTAGTCAACAGTTTGCAGTCGTTTAAAAGAGCAGCTCATTATTACACAGATGTGAGTAGGTTTTGGCTGTGATCTTGAAAAGCTACAAGCAGATCCTAGTCTGTGTAGTGCAACATGAAGGTGTCCACAACACAGTCTTTTTTTGTTCTCAGGGACTCCTCTGTTTAGTGCAGTGGGTGTTTTTCTGTATGATGGCCTCTTCGCTCTGGCCTGAATAGAGCTTCTGTTGTGTGTTAGGCCTTGGCCTCTGCCTTTCCTCTGCCCCACAGAGGCAGCCTGTGCCAGTCCCTGGAACACATGAACTTCTGATACATCTGAGTTGCTGGCTGTCTGTGGGTTGCATCTGACGGGAGGGGAGGTAGTAGTGACAGATGTGAGCCTGGTGCCTGCTCAGTTAGGTCATGCATGTGTCATTTAGACTGCAGTGATTTGACACCGTCTGCAAAGTTATCTGCCTTAAAATAAAACTTTGCAATGTGCAAGACAAGCTTTTAGTTATAGTTTAGGGGCTGCTTTATTAAATAGATTTTGTGAAAATAATTAATTTTACTGTTGCAGTCTGCAATTTTACCTCTAGATGTCAATAAATCCTACTTACTGCTTCTTCAACAATATAATGAGCCTGTAAGACTAATAAGGATTTTATTTGCCATATTGCAACAGAACGCAGTGAAGAACCTGAAATGTATTATGCTAACAGCATGCAACAGAAACAGAATAAAACTGGGATTAAAAAAGCATGAGTTAGAAAAATATATAACATTTGCTTAAACAATTGAAAAGTTATATCACAAGAAGGCTTGTGTAACTGCATACCTCACGCTTCCTGGTTCTCAAATGGGAGAAGTGTTGATTTTGAAATGAATTATGTAGTCATTCACCTGTTTGTGGACCCGGTGTAACCATTGTTTTTTTAGTTAAAAAAATCATAAAATAAATGCAGTAGATTTCCTAATCGTTTAGGTTATTCCTCTTGATAAATATAACTAAACTAATTTGTGCAAACTTTGTTCTTAACTTAATTACAAAAAGCAAAGAACTGCTTAGATGCAATATTTGGTTGTATATAACATTTCAGATACATTTCCACCCTGCATATCTACAACATGCTACCTGAATGGATTCTAACGCCAGTTGCTTTCCTTTAGTGGATTAAATGACAACGCTCGTGGAGAGTGGTGGGGGCATTATTGTTATCTCAATTTACAGCAATAGTATTGCAATTCAATTTTCTTTCGAAATCGTGTAGCTCCAATAAAATGCAACAAAGATTTAAAGTGATTTATTGGTGATGGAGAAAAGAGCCTTCATTGCAAACAATATTATGACCAGTTTTTAGTTTCTTCTAAAGGAGAAAATAATTCCCTTTATTGAGAACTTCACAGGCTTTTTACATTCATGAATGCCACGCATTTTACATACTGAATGTCAATGAGGACTATAGATAACAGAATCTGACTTCTTAGATTTCATTCAGAGGCACCCAAACAATGTATGGTGTTTATAAGTTCAGTAGGTAAGTACGGTCTCAGCATGGTGATTATAATGTTTATGAAAATTAATTCAATCTGTAAAGAAAATTAAATGTACAAAATGCTTCATTTTGTAGGGATTACAGGTCTTTCAGTTTTTATGCTGCAGATTGTTGATGCATCTTTTTCGGGGGGTGTGAATGCGTTTGCCCACACAGTGAGACCATCAACAACGGCAACATTATAAAAAACAGGCTTATAATGAGCTGCAGGCTGCCTGAGTTTATGATTTGTGTGCACTGGCAGCATTTCTCTGATCTGAGAAGAATGCATGCATATTTTTTTCCCCATATGGAAAATTTCTGAGGGAACAACTCCTCACTATAAATCTGAACTGACTGCTTGTTGCAGATGCTCACAGAAGGTTGAATTTTAAACAATTCTGGCTCACACTGAGGAGCTTCTTTTGTTTCTTGATTTTTTTTTCATCTTTCCTTATATTTTTCTTAGGTCCTGAGTCTTATAATCCTCATCTGCTACGCTGCGTCCCGGTATGGAGGCTACACCGCTGTTGCCATCTGTGAGATGGCCATTGCCATAGTCTTCTTCTGCATCTTCATGATGGACCTAGACAAGCAGATTAAAGTTGTCAACTGGGTCTGGAGTGTGAGTCCTCCGCGAGCGCTCAAAAGCACTCTCTACACAGTTCTGTGGCGAGTTGCACAATCCATTATGTTCTGCTTCCCCCATTTTCTGCAGGATTTTATCCGTGCTTTTACTGGCGCTCTATGTTACATCATCACGTCTCTCATCTGCGTCATCAGAGGAGCCGGGGATGGAGCACTCATCGCAGGCGGGGTCAGTTTGAACATCATGACTAAACCTAAGCTCTCAAGTCTGTTCTGAAACTGTGCATCCTGATGTTGGGTTTGACTGTTTGTTTTTAACTACTGTTTACCATACAGCTTGTTTCTAAGGAGAGAAGAGCAGAAAAGGTTCCTGTTTACTTTGATACGTAGCCAAACTTTATCACGGCTCACTAATTCTTAGAACCCGATAATATTTTAAGTTTCCTTCCTGTTCAGGTTCAGAGAAAAATGTACCCATTGTAAAATAGTTTAGCTTTCAAAGATGTTATCAGAACATGGTATACTGAAAATTATCACACCTTAGGTGGAAAAAAGGAGGGGGATGTGTTTGGTGTAAAAAAACAGGGAGGCCGGCAAAACCTTGTATGTGACTTGTCCCAAGAGATGTGCAATTACTTTCATTCACTGTGTACCACAGCCAAGGTAGACATTTTTTTAATTGTTCACAAAAGAAACATAAAACCTTCAATGCAGAGGGCAAAACTTTACAGCAGCAACCTGGAATAAAGAAGTGTAAAATGAGCAGTGCAGCAAATTTATTCCTAATACACATTTTGGTGACGTACTGAAGCCTGGATTTCTGATTAAAGCAAGGTTCCCTTTTTGTTAACCACATCCTTCCTAGACACTGTGTTGACCCCTAGCTGGGTTGCAACACGTTAACAGCCATCTGCATCTGATCAGGGGTGCAAACGGAACACCTAAATTACCGTTTAGTATGGGTACGATACAACAACCGAAATAAACTAATGCAAATGTCAAATGCAACTTTGCTGTTTACTTGTTTTGGACAGAAAACAGCCTTCCAAGCAACAAAAAAAATTAACCTTCCCTGCTAGTTTTCTTCTTCTGAAAAAAAGAAGAAAACAAAACAACAGATATGTTTGTGTTAACTCAGTGGCCCCATCCAGGAAGGAAAAGCATCCGAACACAAGAACACCAGGGCAGGTGTAGCACTGATTTACAAAACCAGAGAGAAATTTAAGTTTAAATCCACAATAATTGCAGATAACTACACAGATATCTCAGGATAAACAGAAGGTTTTAAGTCCAGTCTTAAAAATAGACAAGTGATCGTCTTGCGGGGAGCTGGTTCCACAAGAGAAGAGCTTGATATCTAGTTTTAGACTACTAACTACTTTAGAAACTAGGTCTAAGTCTTAGAGCAAAGTGCTCTGTTTGGAACATAATGGAACCATCAGATCTACGATTTTCATCTGCGTTAGGCATGAAAACCAACACTAAACAGTTTGTAACAGCTACACTGAGGCAATAAATCATCTCCACAGGTGGCTTTACAGCGATTAACACTATGGGACATGTGACCAAAACCACTCAACATGCTGGCAATGTTAGGTGACATAATTGGGTTGTGACAACGAGCCATACATTAACCCTACTGGAGGATAGGGCCAGTCACTCATTTGAACTTAACGGTCATACTAGTGACCTTAATGAACCTATTTTTGTGATTGTTCTGACTATAACTTATAAGCTTGATACTTTCAACCCATGTACTAAGGGAGCCTTTTGGTTCAGAGTTGAAACATAAAATAAGAGTCCGTCTATTTTAGTACTTAGGAGAGTCTCTTATGGACAACAAAATCAGTGACTTGGAGTGACCATCACAGGGCCATGATCTCAGTCTCATAGAACATTTGTGGACCGAGTTAAAAAGGTGTGTGCAAGCAAGGCAGCCTACAATCCTGACTCAGTTACACCTGTTCTGTCCAGACAATTCAGCAAACTATTGTGAGAAAGGTGATGTCTCGTTCCAGCATTAAGAAAAAAAGTGAATAATTTTGATAACAGAAACTGGCCTAATACAAAAAGTTAACTGTGATTTAATGTCTGGGAATAAGGGGAAAATAAAGGCTGTTTTACAGATTTTCTCATTGTTTTAGTGTTAATACAGTCCTTGTTTTGCTATATTTCTCAGGTGTTTGGTTTGATCGCTGGTATCCTGTTTGCATATGACACGTACACTATCTACCTGCAAATCAAGAGCGACAGATCGCAAACAGCAGGTCCCACTGGTAGGAACAGTAGAGTAAATTATCTGATGCACCCATAAATATTTATATATATATATCCTGTTTCAGTTTTGTAAATTCATTTCCAGATGAAAGAGTTTAAACAGTCCACGCCACAAGCATCTGTCAGCATCGCTGCAGGAACACAAGACCCGAGAAGAGCAGCTCAATAAGGGAAGATGGACAGTAAAATAAGCAGGTCACAGTTTTAATCATTGCAACTGTATGGTGTGAACAAATGAGATGTATTTTAGGGCCGTGCCTGAGAGGAGGATGACATAAAAAAAGTGAGAGGTACTGTATATCTGTGTCTGCGTGTGTGCTGCACGGGGAAACCCCTGCCCCAAGTTTTGTTTCGACCAAAATAGACCATGTACTAAACAGGGAAACTTGCCATTAATGTGGTTACATAAGACTCTGGTTGGTGTCCTTAAGTAGCTTTTCTAATACATTTCTCTGCTGTTAATGGACTGCTGTAGGAATATTAACAACGTTACTTGGACTTTAGAAGAAACTGACACATTGGGGGTTATTTAAACACATCTTCTTGTCTTTGCCTTCAATTGTTTTTTGTAAACCTTTTCTCAGTCCGTTAAATATTTCAACCGCTATGTAATCACTGCATCTCTCTGCATTACAGTGCCTTAAATGCAAAGTTCAGGTTTTTTGATGTAGGGTTTTGTTGAGAGGTTATGAGCATAACTTTCTCACCTGCCTTAGTTAACTCTCCTAGCATCTTCACATTGATAAAACAGATTCGATTTCTGGCTATTGGCTAATCAGAGTGGCAAGCCAGTAAATAAGCCAATATTTGCCATGTTTTATTTAGATTTACAACGAGCTAATGATTGGAGTTGAACAATTTTTACTTTGACCGTTTGTCCTTGACTGGTGACGGGCCAGTTGGAAACCTCCAATCTTTTCTAGTGAACACACCATGCTAGCGCTTCCAGCTCACTCTTTGGTGTAGAAGCTGTTCCTGTGGGTAGAACGCTCAGGGCGCATTCACACTGCTGTAGGTTAGCTATTTAAAGTATCGCTGACGGGTCAGATAAATTAGAGATGCCAGAACCTATTTAAAGAAACCTGTACTTTCTACAGTTTTTTGTGCTTCATTCTGATGTAGGACAATGAGAGGCCACAAGACTCAGCATCCAACAGGAAGGGCCAACAGAGTACAGAAAAGGGGCTCTTTTGTATGTTTTTGAGCTTTTAACCTCCGTCTATAATGGTGCTAGATTTAGTAATGTTGGTAGCCTTTTAAAAATCTTATGTTTGGCTTGTATCCTGTCGTCTTTGGTTTGATACCGCTCTATGGCATCCCACACTCTCCTGTATGTTTCCAGAGTGTTTTGTCTTGCCTCCCGAAGCTTTTTCTGGCTCTTTAAGTGTGACATAAAGCCACAGACTAAGCAGCAGCTTTACCATTGCTACCGTTTCCTTCACTGTTGCATTATGTTTGTGTCGCACGCAGTTCGCCTCAACCTTACATTTTGGGCCGCCTTACTATGACGACCACACCCATATTGAGGTGGTTCTCAACTGCATGTTCAGAGTTGAGTAGAGCCGAGTTAAGTTAAGCTGAACAGGCACTAATGGAAGAGAACCATAAGAGTTATATTAGGGACCTACATTCTTTTATGTCCCTTTTCCACTAGCTCGATTTACTCCGCCCAGAATGGCCTTGCACGGCTCTGCACTTTTTTTGTTGCATTTCCATAGACCCGCTTTCGCCCCGCAGAAGGTAACACCTCCTGGAGTTGTGGCTCCTCTTACGTCATGTGTTGTGCTGCATAACCGCGCTGAAACACGTGGCGGCGGAAGTGCACCAATAAACACCTTTTCATTCCTTGTAGCCCCATCCAGCTGCTGCTGTGTATTGCAGTCTCCTATGATCGCCGGAAAAGATTGCTCTTTGTTGCTGCAAGGGGTAACTTTTCCGGATGATTTTGAGGACTCGGGTCTCTTATTCGGTTGACTGCATGTTTGAAAATGGCGGCTGTTTTTTGTTTTTTTTTAATGCCCGTCGAATCTTACAGCTGGCCACGCCAATGGCCAATCAGCAAACAGCAGCTTGTTCACTGATTGGGCCTTGATAGTATCACGTCTGAATTATTAATTTTAAAATTTCAGATCTCTGTTTTATCAAAGTGAAGAATCTAAGAGTTACCCACTGTAAGTAAGATATTTGCAGCTCATAGCCTTTTATCTAAAGCTTAAAAAGACTGAACTATTTACAGTCCCATTATATTATCTGCTTGTTACTTCATCCTGTTCCATTTTTTATTCCTGAGTCCCCAACAGTGGGATCTGTGGTTATTTATCAATAATATTCTGTTTTTGTTTTTTTATGTTCTAATAACGTATCTTCTGGTTCTCCAGCAGTTAATTTTTTTGTGTGAACAATTTTTTGTTTTTTTAATATTTTTTCTAATATTCAATAATTTGGATCATCAAATTATCAATACCACAGAGACTGTGTTGCCAGCCCTCACTTTTACTTACCATCTTTGATTCTTGCTCAGGTTATGATTTCTTGAATGCTCGTGTAACACATTTTTAAGGTTAAAATCGTATTTCTGTTGAGATTTTTTCCTAAAACATTGGGGGTATTTTTTGTAGTGTGCATGTTCTCTTTAAGAAAGACAGATGATATACATGTAATGTTGAAGAACAGTTTGTTGGAGGCAAATCTTGACATTCTAATGTTTTTTGTCTGCAATCTGTCTCTTTAAACTCAGATTTTCTTTGCTTTTGAAAATAAACCACGATTACAACAAGGACTATTTGTATTTATATCTTTTGTCCTACATGTCTTTCATTTCACGTTATTCCGTTTCATTTAATTGGATTTAGGTTCTAAGTTGTTGTCCATCTTATTGCCACTAGATGGAAGCAGTCAGCAACTGATCTTAAAGGCATGGCTAACAAATATGAACACCTGTGACATTTAACCATGCAAAATCACCCAGAATCCATCCAGTGGTTCTGATAACCCCTGTGTATAGTCATGTTGTTGTCACTGTAATGGATAAAAAACTGTTTTACAGAAATTCCAGTGAGAATCACAGTTCATGCAGAGCAGCACTCATCAGTGATCTCTAATCTCATCTGTATTTCCGTTTGTATAAAGAGAGTGCATCCATGCTGCCCCCATGCTTCATTCTGAGATTATATTGTTTTTTAAATATAAAATCCCTTCCTTTATTTAGTACCTTGCAATTGCATTCATGTTTTTTAAAGCCCTGCGGTGGAATGATAATCCCTTGTTTGGGATCAGGCCAGCATTTACCAAACTGCTTCCTAGGGTCTTTAAAATCATGATGATGATATAAAATCTCCCCAAAGTGACTTGTTTTTATATTTCCTTGTGGAATGCATTTATCTTGTTTCGAAGTTTAATTTTAAAGTGACTTCTGCAATGACGAATAATTACTTTCAAGTCAAAGGCCTTGGTTCTCTGCAGGAAAAGAGTGAATGGCTCAATCCTGTGTTGAGTACCTTTGGAGTTTTGTTTGCAGAGTGATGGTTAGATTCAGGAGGGGATGGACTGATGGATGCATGGATGGATGGACTGGGGCCTAGTCTTCAGCAATGTGGGCATTGCTCTGGTCTGTCATGGGGAAGAAAGAGCTAAGCTGCAAGCCGAAGGCTCTGATTCATTGTTCCATAGATTTAAAGAATGAGCTGGAGGCTGGACCTTGTCTTTGAGATGGAGTACGGAGGGAGCTCGGTCATCCTGAGGGAGCTCTGACTGGACCCACATGGAAAGGAGTCTGTTGAGTGAGTTTCAGCATCATGATGTCTCCAGGGTGCCTATATACAGTATCCCTTCTCTGGCAACATCTTTGGATCCCCCAGAAAAAGTTTGAGTTTTGCTGAGGAGTTTAAAGTCTGGGCTTCCCTCCTGAAACTGTTAGCTCTACTGTCCACTCTTGGATTGAAGGAGGTCATAGATAACTATAGAGAAATGGATCCACAGTGGGTTTTTGGTTGAGGTTTTGTTTTGTTTTTTTATCTGTAAGCGGGTTTAGACTAACCATAGGGTAAATCAAAACAGGTTAGAAGAATTTATAAAAATATGGTTTTAAGCAAAGGTGTTTGTTGGCCAGTAATGCAGACAAATTTTGCTTAGTATTGAGCCTCATAATTGGACATAAGAAATAAAATGGCAGCATTAACCAATATATAGTATAGTATATCATACTGTACACGGGAATATTTTTCAGTTGTTTATTTCTGGTCATTTTCATGATTATGGCTTGAAGCTAATGAAAACCCAACTTCGTTATTCAAAATTATGTTTGAGAAATTTAAAAGTGGGCATTTACTAGAAAATGCAGTTTTGGCCATACTTTGGCTTATATTATCATGGGGAAGATTGCTGACTTGACAGTTGTCCAGCAGTGAGTGATATCACTCACATAAGCTACAAAAAAGCTGTTCCGACTGTTGTATACAAATATATTAATGGAAAGTTGAGTGGAAGAAAAAAAGTGTGATAGAAAAAGGTACACATGCCACAGAGATAACTACAGCCTTGAGAGGATTGTGAAGCAAAGCCCAATCAAGAGTCTATGGGAAATTTACAAGCTCTTTACTGCTATCTCTACAGTCCACTGGGGTTGGAGTCAGTGCTTTAAGAGTAGTCCAGTCCTTTTTCTTTAAGGAGAAAAAAACAAATTGATTGGTTCAGTGATCCAAAGTCCTCTTTTCAGACTAAACAAAATGTTGCATTTTATTTGGAAATCAAGGTCCTAGAGACTGTAGGAAGAGAGAAGGGGCACAGAATGAAAGTTGCTTGAAATCCAGTGTGAAGATTCTGCAGTTAGAGATGATTTGGTGAGCTATTTCATCTGATAGTGTTGGCTGTCTGTTTTATCAAGTCCAAACTCAGCGCAGCCATCTACCAAGCATTTCATGCTTCCCTGTGCTGACAAGTGTTATAGAGACGCTGACTGCATGCTGAAGCAGGTCTTGGCACATGCCCATACTGCCAAAAGTACCAATACATGGTTACATAACCATGGTCTCACTGTACGTGTTTGACCAGCCCATGGGCCTGACCAAAACCCTTTAGAGAAGGGGTCTGAAGGGCTTTGGGCCTGCAGCCTCCGGAGACGCAGATTGCAGGCTTTGGTTAGGCCCTCCACTGTGTCTCCTAATAATTTTGTCCACAAATACTAAATAACCGAGCAATGTTTTCAAATGAAAAGGAAAGTACAAAAATGGTAGCTTTAGCAGTTATTCACAGGCATTTGTAAAAAAAAATGGCACTAATAATGTAAGAAATATTATTTTTTATAAGGTAATTTCTTTTGTGATGAAGTGCTTTTTTGACATATTTTTCTACAAAAACTAAATGTCCTATTGAAGAAAATCATAACACCAAATATCTATTTTTTAAATTTAAATTTATTTAAAAATTGGAACAAATTTCCTATAGCGCGTATTATAAAAACAATATATTCTGGGTCAAAGACACACTACAACTAACAAAGCAAATGAGCTGAATGCTGCTATTCAAGCAACCAGGGCTTCCTTAACACATCAGTAATACCAAAGGCTGATCATCTCTAGTTATGCTGCATTATTGCAGTAATTCATGCAAATAAAGGCCTGACACACTATTGAGTGCACATACTTAACAGCATATGGACACACCTTACAGTATGATGACATTTCTGTGTTAAAAATCCCTTTCTTTGTTGGTCTTTTGTGATATTGTAATTTCCTGGCAAAATTTGGTTTGGTTTTTCAGAAGCTGTAAGCCGTTATCATCAAAATGAACAGAAAATGAAATGGGACTCTGTGTGTGATGTCTGTGGTAAATATATGAGATTTACGTTACTGAAAGTAATAACATTTTGATGATATTGAATTTGGTTGAGATGCACCAGTACATCACATAATGCAGCTTTTATTTTGTCTCCGTCCTAAAAAAGGAAGCTGTATAAATATGTGTTTTATTTTGAAGTTTTACCGGAAGTTGTCTGAATTTTCTTCAGTTAAGCTAACTTTTCACTTCTGATCCAAAGCCAAAGTCTGACTGGGATGAAGAGTCCGGGGTATTCCACAGGGGAGCAGCATGTAGTTCACGGTAGTCTCGGTTGGTTTTTCAGTTTTTAGACCTGATTATTTCTTCCTCTCCATCCGTTTTTTACCTGGAAAGTATCTTTTAACGTCCAGCCGACATCATGTTCCTCCGCGGCTCGAAGAAGCGACGGTCGAACCGCTCGGTAAGCCCTGCTGTTTTTCTTCATATTTAACTTAGGTAACTGTCTGTGCAGCATATTATTTAACACGACGTTCACTTTAGGGCCGCTCTCAACCTTTTTTATGTGTCAGTTGTTCATAATCACAATAATAAACGTGATTTTAACTTGTGCTGAGAAAAGTCCAGAAGAGAAAACAGTCCAAGCTTCGTCCCACCTTCACCTGGCTATTGTGTGTCGGTGGACTGAATTTTGGAGAAATCCCCTTCATGTTTTCCTACGTTAGAAATAAACTCGCAGTTTTTGTTGTTCTTCTTGGCGTGTCTCATAAATTCATCTATGTGTCTTGGGTCATGATGTCTGACGCCTCAGGTGAAAGTGAGGAGTGGCTCATAAATATGTACCTGAACAGCGCAGGCTGGGATGAAGAGCAGATCTTACGTGGACATATTTATACACTTTGTCATAGTCATAGTGTGTTTCTAGTGTTGTTGCCCTAAAAACATCTTAAATGGTCAAGTTAAGGAATAAATGAGCATCCGTTTGGTTGACAGACATCTGGTTCTTCGGCTCACATGGAATCCATCCAAACTATTAACAGTATTTCTGTTTCTATTCACCAA
Source organism: Crenichthys baileyi (assembly GCA_036173005.1). Classification (NCBI taxonomy): domain Eukaryota; kingdom Metazoa; phylum Chordata; class Actinopteri; order Cyprinodontiformes; family Goodeidae; genus Crenichthys; species Crenichthys baileyi. Next base: position 1,460,816 of record JAHHUM010002594.1, on the reverse strand, counting down.
ACCCTTTGTTGCATTTTTAATGGTGTGTTGTTTTCTATTTGAGTCTGTATGACTACAATTTGTATAGTGATACATAAAGTACTATATAGTATGTATATAATTCAGCCTTCATATATTTCAGTTGAATTATGGTGTAAGGAGGATTAGTATGTGTGTATTCAAATAAATAATATCTCTAGCACACACACACACACACACACACACACACATATAAATGATTGTATTATTGAAAAGTTAATTAATTTCAGTAACTCAGTTCCCTTAGTGATGTTTTTAAATTGCCTTTAACTATNAAACCTTTTAAAAACCGGGGGACGTGCCATTTTTGGAAATAACAATTTCATAAACTTATCTGGATGCAGATTCCATTCACGTGACCTGGCAACATTTTAAAGGGATGTAAAAATTTTTCCCAGTTTGGAAAGGGGTCAGAATATCACAAGTTTTCCCTGCAAAAAAAACCCCTTATTTTTTCCCTCTCCCCAAGGACTTTTCTCTAATGCACTCTGCTCTCCAGACAGTCAGGGGGCAGGTAAAACCATTTTTTCAAAATTTCATCTTGAAATTTGGTAGAAACAAAAATAACATTTTTAAATCTAGTAAAAAGCAAAGTTTTATCCCTCCACTCCGCAGCATTGAAAGAAAGGTTGCGATTAACCTTTGGGCCCCGGGGGGTTCCCCCGGGGGTTTTGGTGGGGGCTAGTTTTTGATTTTTTCAACCCCAAAGGGGCATTTAAACCCACCTGGGGTAAGGAAAAACCCCAATATCTTTCTGCATACCAGGCCTTAAAACCTTTTCCTAGCCATTTTCAGGAAAACGATCTACCCCAAAGTGACCCATCTAAACGGGGAAAGGTATTTGTACCCATTTTCTTTGTTTTTTGGTCTGGGAGCAAAATTTGGTTTTAAATGCTTTTTTTAGTGCATAAAAGCCCTTTCGTCAGATACAAAAAGGGTTTTTTCCACGCTTTAAATGTTGTTTTTGCCTAACGGGAGTTTTTTTTTTGTTGATTTTTTCGTCTACCTTGTTTATTTGTTTTTTTTAGGCTAAATGACTGAGTTTATTGCAGGATCCGGGCAGCTGAGCTTGAACGCTCTTCCCCTATTTGCCTTTAAGGGTTGGATATCGCCCCAACTTTTTAAAATCACATCCACATGTGGACTGCATTTTATAGCAAAATTCCAGCCCCAGCTTAAAATCTTTTGTGCCCTAAACACCCTTTGGGTTTGCAAAAAAACTTCAGGTGAACATTGCTCACTGCATTTGTCCATATATTTTTTTCCATACTGGCAGGTGTTTCGGGAAAAAAAAAGTCAGCATCATTTATTATTTTTTCCCAGGTCGAAATTTTCAGTGTTATTTTAAAGGGTCAGCTAACTCAGAGACCCACCCTTTTGGCCCCGTAGCTTTTTTTTTTGGGGCTGTACTTTACAACATAATCAAGGGTTTGTTGTCACTATAAAAGGGCCCAAACAAAAAATTCCCCCTCTAAAGCGCTCTGAAACGGCCCACTTAAGCACAAAAAACTAAAAAAATTTTTTCCCTGAATGTATTTTATTAGTTTTTCTCCGCTGGTTGTCAGTGTCCGTGACCCAAACCCCAAATTTTATTTTCTAATTTGCCCTCCTGTCTCTGGAAAGAAAACCCCGCCCCCAAGTCCGTCCCTGAAGGCATCAATGTGCAAATTTAATGGGTCCTCAAATCTAAGGGGAGGCCTCCTTTTTTCCCCCTTTCAGATTTTCCCCCTACTTTTTTACATCCTTTTGACCAAAAGTAGTTTTCTACCGCATTTTTTAAGCAGGGGGGTTAAAAGTCCTTTTTTTGTCTTGTTTCCGCAACACATCGGGGATTTTCCCGTCTTTTTTGGGTGTGCTTAAAAAATTTTGGGGGTTTTTTTGTTCCCATCAGTTTTTTTTGTCAAAGCTGCACAGTTTTTACAGTTTAAACTACTTTTACCTTAAGTTCCTGATCTGTATTGCTTTTCCTCTACTTTAGAGTACAAGCGAGTTGTCTTTACGCTGGTTGTTGTTCCTAGACTTGGCAAGTAGGTTGAATTGGTTGCAGGAGTCTTTGGAGCTCTCTGGGCCGCATGACGCTCCAGTCGAGATGCCCGGGGGGGGGGGTATTCCTACCCCTTGCCCGCAGGCTGCTCCAGCGCGCCGTCGCTCCTCCCCTCTCGTCTGTGGGTAAAGATGGGGAAGCCTGGCCCCGCCACGGCTTCCGATGGCGATGACCGTGCTCTTGTCAGTGGCCTCTAGATCATCATTTAACTCCAAGAGCACCGCACATGGCTTCATCTTCTCTTGGCAAAAAACTCGTCACGTTCACAAACTTATTATATCTTACGAGAGCTCTGAGCGTTTTGTTTTTGATGTCCTCATTGTCTTTATCTGTGAATTTGCACAGTTCACATACTCTTTGTAGTTCTTGTGCATTAAGTCCAATCAGTTTTTCTTCTATGCTCAACAGAAAGTCTTCACGGTGTTCTGACATGACTGCTGATGGCGACTTACTACTTGAAAAAAAGACCAAAAACAACTATGCTGTGTCGCTCTGACTTGACTTTAGCTATTAGCTTAGCTTAGCCTCTCGCTCTCGCACAAGTCTTTTACCATCTTGTTGGTCGTTTCTGTCCTTCTCTGTGAGGTAATCCAAAAATCTCGATGGGATCTCCAAACAAAAGGTGTAGAACGAGCTCTTTATTACCTCCGATCAACATCAGCATACAGACAGACCGACCACCACGTTTTTCTTTTACATCCCAAACTACCCTGGTATATATTTTTGTCTCTACAAAAAAAAAACACATCTGTGGGCCAATACTGCCACCTTTTGGAATCAGTGTGTAACTACATAATAAACCTATTCATTGTTTTAACTATTATTAATGTAACCAATTAATTATTAACATGTGCATCAGCAGTTTTAGAATGTTTTTAACAATTGACCTATTTAAGTGCTATACGTTCTTATGCAGCTGCTCTTACTTTTCTTTACGTTCACCACCCGATGTGCTTAGAGTGGTGCAGCAGTCACTGACGATGTGAGTCGAGTGATATGAATGTCTAAACGTTGCTTACAACTTCTGGTAGTGTTGTTTAGTTGCTGGTGTATTTTTGCAGCCTTTAAAATGTCCGTTTTTGCTTGTTAGCATAATAATGAGCATCATTTAAGCTAACAGTTGTGTTGTGTGTATTGCTGTTAGCCTCTAGCTGTCACCCAGATTACGCTCAGTTTGCATGCTACATTATTCTGGGTAAAACAGCATTTATGAATATTTAGGTGATTCTCCATTTACTGGGAAGTGTTTATTTTCTGGATTAAGTTTACTACAATAGATACTGGCAAATCAGATCTTTATTTTTGTTATTTTTTTTTTGTCTTTTCAAAAACTGCTTTATTTATTAAACTCACACAGTTCTACAGTAAACCAGTTAAAGCTCATGATGGCCTGTGTGCTTTCTGACCAAAGCCATGTAGTGGTCAATTAGGTAAAATCAGCAACAGAGGTCAAGTTATTCAACAATAGGGGTTTTCAGTGTGATTTACCTTTTCGGCCTGGAGCTCCCTGTTCCAGCTGCCTATCGGCTCAACTACAAACTTGTAGTCGCATCGGCCAGCTTTAAACTAAAAACTACACATAAACCCCAACTTTGCAGTGCAAAAGTAGTCACTTAAAAAAAATTTAATAAAAAATTCTTTAAGGTGGCTTATTATTGATGGATAAGCATGATTCCCTTACTTGTTTTTCTGCTCCTCTGTCCCACCTGTCCTGTGTCTCATTTAGACTCAGTATAGACAGTTTAGACAGTATATTGCACCCTGTTTTTTTTATTGAGACTGTTGGAAATGTGACTAAAGAAGGTCAAAATACATTACGTATTAAGTACAATTTTCCTTATTATCATTCCAGCTTAGGCTGAGGAGGGGTTGAGCCCCTTAACACATTTTGTTGTGTGTGAGTTGACAAATCAAACTCAGGTATTGATTTACAATTTTCACATCTGCATTGGTTTGTTCCAAAGTTTGTATATTCTAAGATTTCCTTTGTTTATTTTCAGATCCTGGGTTGATCTCTGAGTTGGCTTATTTTCTCTTCTGTTGAATAATAGTTTGTGAATAGATTGTGCCTCAGTCTGCTTGAATAGTGTGTGCCTCAGTCTGCTTGCTCTGCCATCTGCACTGGCGTTCTACTTTACAGCATTTTGTGACTTTGTGATTTGTATGATCCAACCAGACATAAACCCTTAGTGGTTATGATGAAAGCTTAGACCAATCAGAATAACTAAAATAAGAGCTGCAGCCTGGACATCAGAATAAGTCTCTGGTAATTAATTTTTATTTGCAACAAAGTACAAATATCAATATAAACACTTTTTTAGGGTGATATTTGTTATCTGGGAACAGTATAAGTGTTATACAACAGTATAAGTGATTAGAAGAGCTGGAAGATTGTAGTTGTCATACTCAAAGAGCTGCATGCAGGTTGGTTGTGTCTGTGTCTCTCTCCTACCTCTCTGCACAGGGTGTAATTGGCAGGCATAGGTCCGCAGCTGCAGCTTGTAAAGGCTAATCAGCTGGAGCATAAAGAGGAGCTGGAACCAAGAGAGAGATGCTGGATCGTTTGTTTTAGTAGTGCACTGACCAGGTCCTTTATATCTGCTCTCTTTGACACTCTAGTACCTATTCTAACCCGTTTTTTCGTCCTCATGTCTCCAGATATCAGTCCACAAAGTCTTCCAGGATTTCTCATTCCAGGTATGGCTTCCTTATTTCCTAGGTTACCACAGTAAGCCTTCTGAGTTCACCTTTGTCTTCTCCATGCTCCTCGGATCCTCAACTTGGGTCACTCATCTGTCTGCTGCAACCGCTCACTTGCCTGCCTGTCCACCCTCATACACCCGCTCTTCCTTACACCACTATCTGGGAAATAATAAATGGCATTATGTCATCATCAAACACAACCCTCAGCCTAAGCCTCTATGAGTTTGCTCACCTTCTCCAGACTCCTAAATCAATCTCCAAACAGTAAACGTTCTCCTCTTCTTCACTATTTCACCATCATCATCAACATCTATAACTGATTGAGAAAAATAAAGGCCCCTACTGCCACAAAAAAAATAAAACCGCTAAAAACTGCTCTAACAAGTCAGTAATTGCTGCCTGCATTACTCACTCCTTAAACAGACATGACAGTAGTTGCCTCAATCTGTTAAATTTGTGATATTAAAGTAGCTGTCCTTCATTTTTGACAGACTTTTTCTCCAAATGATAGTTAATTAAATAGGTTCAGCCAGGTGGAAGCCCTGGATGTTTTCTGAATAGCCCCGGACTTCTTGATAGAAAAAATTTAGAGGTATTAAAAAGATGCAGCCACAAAATGGTATTGAACTTCACATTTTTATTTAAAAACAATCAGATTTTTTCAATTGTGTTCCATATAATAACGTCCCGCTCCACCTAACCTGACAATGAGTTCAAATGAGAAGACAAAAATTAGCTACTTGCGCACTTGCAGCACCACGAATGCGCAACTACGTGCACAGCCAGAGACGGACTCCATTCTGGAGAAGTCCAGAACAGCAGTTTACTCCAGGTCGACCTGCCTCCTTCATTACCTGAAAAGTTACACTGAGTGCCTCGAACAGGCCTAATTTCAGAGCAACCGTGGAGCCAACCGGAGAGTGGGAGCCTGGTGGGTGTGTGTGTTCAGGAACAGGTGGACGCTGAGCGGTATAACCCAGACGAAGATAGCGGTAAAACCTGAATGCTGACTCAGAATGGGCTAATTGTAAGTTACAGCTAATCACTTATTCACCCAGCAAGACATGAGGTGGAAGTTCACTCTAATGGGCATCATCACGGTCATGATGAGGGAATTTCACCTGAGCTACAGGTAAAGTTAAATGATCTGGCTGTGATAGAAAACAGTAGCAACCTTCTCTGTGAGCTTCTAGCCGGATTTGCATCATAATGTGAAAATATCTGGTCCTTTACTTCAGTCAAAATAAAAGCATTTAATCCTAACGTAGCTGATCACATTAAAAGGTCCTTCAGATCAACACATTGCATCTCATGGCTGAAGCTGGTCTTAGAGTCTAGTTCTACATGTAGACAGAAAAAAAGTGTTGCTCAATAAACCAGGAAAATATCTCCTGGTGCCAGTAAGACTTAGTAGAAAGTGCAAAAGTAAGCCTCCCTCTTCTCTTTCATATCTTCTGTGCTGATTCTAAACATACAGCTCTGGGTTTAAAGATGCAGTAAAATTAAGAAATACATCATAGCATTTAATCACAGGTGGACCATTGATTAGTTAACAATTTAATTTTTCTGAATTACACATGTAATATTATATAAACTAAACTAATTAAACAAGAATACAGTTTTACTGAAGGTGAGACATACATACCATATGTATACAGTTATTAATAACTGTAATATTGTACTGATACAGTCCAGCATGAGGCTCTATGCTGTATTTTAAACACCACAGCTTAACACCCTTTCCTCTCAGAGTGTTTAATAGTAAGAACTGCACTTATGTCTCACATGCTCAGTGCAGAACAAAAGACTGTGTTGAAAAAATGTTTCTTAAAAAAATGTTTATTATTTTTGGCTGGCCAAATTTCTTCAGACGTGGAATGAAGGGCTGAAAAGATGGTGGTAAAAGAGAACAGGTTCATAAAAGAAGGAACAATTTTAACAAAATGTTTCGAAAGCTCTTGGCATACTAAAATAAATGTGTTTTAGGATTTTACCATTTGACTAAGATTTAGAAAAATCAACTTTATACCACTTTCCTTTTTTGAAATGTAAGAATGAAGACAATGGAGCCTCAGGAGTGGAACACTTTGATGAGAATTTAATGTTTAAAAAAGGTAATTTATACAGATGACAAAAGAAGCACATTTATCTGGGCCTTAGTAAACATCTCTGAGTTTAAGAAAAACTTTTGTTAACAAAAAATCAGATTAAGTTCTTTTCTAACTACCTAAAAATGTGTCATTATTTGCTTCAGCACAATGGTTTTTCATCAGGCCTAAACTCTGCTTCTCCTTGTCCTTCATTCAGCTTCTAACAAAAATAAAAAGTAAAATTATTGCAAACCTCCATTATTCTGCTGGGGGACTTCAACGCCCATGTGGGAAACAACAGTGACACCTGGAGAGGCGTGATCGGGAGAAATGGCCTCCCCAATCTGAATCCGAGTGGTGCTTTGTTATTGGACTTCTGCCTATGTTTGAACATGGTGTTCATTATGCACAATCCATGACTAGCACAGGAGGTCAATGATCGACTTTGTTGTCGTATCATCAGACCTTCAGCCGCATGTTTTGGACACTCGGGTGAAGAGAGGGGCTGAGCTGTCCACTGATCACCATCTGGTGGTGAGTTGGATCCGCTGGAGAAGGAGAAAGCCGGACAGACTTGGCAGGCCCAAGCGTATAGTGAGGGTCTGCTGGGAACGTCTGGCAGAGCCATCGGCCAGGGATGTATTCAACTCCCACCTCCGGGAGAGCTTTGACCAGATTCTGGGGGATGTTGGAGACATAGAGTCCGAGTGGACCACGTTCTCCGCATCTATTGTCGATGCTGCTCCCCGTAGCTGTGGATGTAAGGTCTGTGGTGCCTGTCGCGGCGGCAATCCCAGAACCCAGTGGTGGACACTGGCAGTAAGGGATGCTGTCAAGCTGAAGAAGGAGTCCTATCGGCTGTGGTTGGCTTGTGGGACTCCTGAGGCGGCTGACGGGTACCGTGAGGCCTGGGAGAATTTGATGAAGCCATGTAGAAGGACTACCGGTTGGCCTCGAAGCGATTCTGGCAAACCGTCCGGCGCCTCAGGAGGGGGAAGCAGTGCTTCGCCAACACTATTTATAGTGGGGGTGGGAGGCTGCTGACCTCGACTGAGGACATTATCGGGCGGTGGAAGGAGTACTTCGAGGATCTCCTCAATCCTGCCATCACGCATTTTCCCGGTGGAAAAAAGGCTGGGGACTCGGGGGTTTTATCTTTTTACACCCCAGGCTGAAGTCACCGAGGTGTTTAAAAAGCCCTGGGGGAAGGCTTGGATGAGAATCCCCCCTGAGTACCTCAAATCTCTGCATGTTGTAGGGGTTCATGGTTGACACGCCTCTTCAACATTGCGTGGCGGGCGGGGACAGTGCCTCTGGACTGGTAGGACTGGGGTGGGGTAGGCCTACGCCAGGGTATTGGGAAGGGAAGTCCCGGCCGTTAGTCGAACCTGGCTTCAAGAGGAGCAGTGTGGGTTTTCGTCCCCGGCCGTGGAACACTGGACCAGCTCTATACCCCCTACAGGGTACCAAAGGGTTTTGGGGGGGTTTTCCAACCCGGCCACATGTGTTTTTTTGCCTGGAGAAAGCATTCGACTGTGTCCCCGTGATGCCCTGTGGGGGGGGCTCCGGGTATGGAATCAAAGGGGGCCCTTTATTATGGGGCATCCCGGGGCCCTGTACGAGCGGGGGGCAGGAGTTTTGGGTCCCCATTGCCGGCACTAAGTCGGGCCCCCTTCCCGGGCATGTTGGACTCCCGCGGGGCTGCCCCCTTTGTCACCGGTCTTGTTTTATAAATTTTATGGACTGGATTTCTAGACGCAGCCAAGGGGCCGGGGGGGTCTGGTTTTTGGGACCCGTGATTTCGTCTCTTCTTTTGCAGATGACGTTTTGGTCTTGCTGGCCCCTTAGCCAAGACCTACAGCATGCGCTGGTGCGGTTCGCAGCCGAGTGTGAAACAGCTGGGTTGAAGATCAGCTCCTCCAAGACGGGGAGGTACTCCGCCGGGAAAAAAGGGGCTTGTCCTCTTCAGGTTTTGAGGGGAAGTTCCTGCCTAAGTGGAGGGGTTTAAGTATCTCGGGGTCTTTTTCACGAGTGAGGGAAGAATGGAGCGGGGAGATCGACAGACGGACGGGGGGCGGCTGCTGTGGTAATGGGGGCACTGTGCCGGTCGGTTGTGGTGAAGAGAGAGCTGAGCCGAAAAGCGAAGCTCTCGATTTACCGGCGGTTTTACATTCCACCCCCCCCCTATGGCCATGAACTTTGGGTCATGACCGAAAAAAGAGATCCTGATACAAGCGGCTGAAATGAGCTTCCTCCGTAGGGGGGGGCCGGGCACTCCCTTTTGAGAAGGGTGAGGAGCTCGGCCATTGGGGGGGCTCGGAGTAGAGCCGCTGTCCCCAACATCGAGAGGAGCCAGTTGAGGGGGCTAGGGCATCTATATCGGATGCCTCCTGGACGCCTTCCTCGGGAGGTTTCCAGGGACGTCCCCCGGGGGGGCCCCGGGGGCGGCCCAGGACACGCTGGAGGGGGTCTGTCCCCTTGGGGTGGCCTGGGAAACCCCGGGCCCCCCCCGGGGGAGCTGGAGGAGGTGTTGGGGGAGAGGGGGCGTCTGGGTGTCTCTGCTTAGTCTGCTGCCCCCCACGACCCGTTCCCCCCGGATAAGCGGAAGACAACGATACGATTATTTTCAAACCTTTTTTTTTGATTCACAATAATTTTCACATCCAAAAACCGCCCAAGACAGGAAAATTGTACAATATGTCCTATATTATTTTAACTTTAAACTTTAAATTACCTATAAATTGTCTTATTGAAATCTAAATATTTTGGATTTGGGCTAAAGCCTCCAATGTTTTGAGACCCTAAAAACGCCCCTGGGTTCAGCTTCACATTGAGTTGAGACCCACGTGACCAAGGTTGTAGGAATGAGTTAAACATGGGGGGGACATATTGGAAACCTTACAGATCTGTAAATGGTTTACATGTTTTATTGGTCAAAAGTGCCTCAAACCCTTGAAGTCCCTGCATTGCATTATTACATGGTAGTATACAGTATCAGGATTTGACTTACCAAAGATAAAAAAGCAGCATCTGTTGAGGCTTTTCTTATATATAAAGATTTTTAACAATTGATTTGCAGATGTGTTTATGTTCTTACACTGTCAAATCTTTTAATAGCATAACCTAACCCTGACATTAAGTGTTCACTGATTTATTTTAAGATCTCACCTCCAGCCCTGTACCATTCAGTTTGTACTGCTGCATTGTTCCTCCTAAACATACAAAATAATGTCTAAGGTACTGCTCCTGAGCATCAAGATGGCACATTTTAAAACTAAATAGTGAAAAAAACACATTTCGCTTACTACGGAAACGGGGGAAGCTCCAGGTTCTTTTTTGTCCATGTTTATTGCTCCAACTTCCCTTACTTTAACATAGACATGTGTGGTATCCTCTGAAACATCACTATTGGCTAAAAGCTGATATAAACAATTTCTACGAACACCAAACAGTTAAAACTACAAGCTGGCCTCTGCTTCCTGATTGGTGGGATTTACGTGAAAGACGTGGAGATAACTTTATTCTACTGGCTCTAAGGATGAAAAGGAGGGGTAATTTGTGCAATTCGGCCGATCCAAACTTGAGTTATTGGTGTGCGAAATGTAGGTTGTCATTGTAAACACCGAATACTCTGTAGCGCAAGGCGCTGTCGCTACAGCTGTTGCGCACTGAACCTTCCTACCTCTGGCTGTTTATGCGCTGTGGTTCGCGTGTTCGAGTGTTTGTTTTTGAAACATAATGGCTTCCCGCACAAAGTTCTACACCATCGCTGAAGCTTTGGAATAACAATGGACTGCGGTACTGAAGTCTGTGTAGAGGATTCCTCATCTGAAGACGAAGAGTTTATTTATCCCAGCAAGATCAATGATGAGCTGGATTATGCAGTTCCGCCGCTTGGAAGGTATGTAATTTTAGTTTTATTGCGAAATACTTGTAAAGATTGATTTTCTTTTTACAATAGTGCCTCGTGATTTCTCGTAATAAATGGATTTGTAAGCCACACAGTGGAAGATAGCACTGAAATGTTTGCATCTGTAATTAGCCCCGACACATCCACCCCCACCCCCACCTGCCTTTTTTTTTTTTTACACTGGTGCTTCCTGTTCAATTTAAATGTGCTCCAGTATGATTCAACATAGCATTTTCTTGTTCTATTGAAAATTATTAAGAATAGATGTGGGTAATAAAAACAAAAAAAAAATCAAAAACAGGCTGTTTTAGACATGTAAAAAGTAGTTTATTACATTTTTCAAGTAAAAACACAAGAAATCTCCACTTTTGCAGATGGTACTGAAATGTGCCAAAATTGTACCATATGATGCCAAAAGGAAAAACGCCTACGAATGTCTTTACTAAAACCTCTGTAACTTTGCTTTAGTTTACCTCAGCTGCATGAAACTTTTCACAGGTAATGTCCAGAAGTGGATTTAGGTTTTTTTTAAAGTTTGTAGCCTTCCTCATGATATTTCTAAAAGGTTTATATACTGTACAATGCAGGAAAAATTCTGGCGAGCGAAAAAATCTTCATTTTTTTCTGAGTGCCATCCTTATTATCTCTGAAACAGTGTCTGCTACTGTGATATTTACACTTCTGATTGAATCTCCAGAGTGTTACCTTTAATTTGACACCAAGCGTATTTAAATAGAGTTTGTAATTGCGGAGAAAAACTCAATTACATTTGGCCATCTAATTTTGAGCACAAACTTCAAAAAAACACCTTGGGTTACAAGAGGTTAAAGTTGCAGAACACTCAAGGGGCGTTCTAGTGCAGCTGACATATCCTAACTCAAAACCCAAATATTTATAGTACTGTGGAAATTATGACTAAAAACATATCTAAAAAAAAAATTCCAACCTGATATCAGTCAATTCAATTCAGTTGTATTTATATAACGCCATTCACAACACATGTCATCTCAAGGCACTTCACAAAGGGTTTGGAATGGTGTGGGGTTGTTGGGGAGGTTAGAATAAACTACTGACTGTTAGAGTTTGGACATTTTGGAATGGGCTATATGTAGGGGTACTAAGTAAAATAATAAACTGATAAAGTTTGTCCATCTAGAGCAAACTGGTGGCCATTGTTATATTAAAAACCACAAGGATAGGGGGTACCTCTCTCTGTCAGACTGATTATAACCATTGGAAAAGAGAAGGGGTCGCACAGGTAGCAGATATGGAGGGTGTGTTTGCACCTCAACCATAACTGGGCCGGTTTAGGCTAAACCTGACTCCCCCTTACTCCATCCAACAGGGAGGGAGGAAGGCAGAAGTAAAGTCAATTCAATCGAATCATTTAGATTTCAAGTCAGGTACATACATTCCAATTAATCCTAACTATCGAACAGTGCAGTCAGATTCAGTTATCTATTCAAATTGGTTAAAAAGTTTCTCTATCTAAGGAAACCCAGCAGATTGCATCGAGTCAGTGACTTGTAGCAGTCACTCCTTCTGGATGAGCATGTAGTGACAGTGGACAGTCACTGGCATTGACTTTGCGGCAATCCCTCATTCTGAGCATGCATGTAGCGACAGTGGAGAGGAAAAACTCCCTTTTAACAGGACAAAATCTCCAGCAGAACCAGGCTCAGTGTGAGCGGCCATCAGCCACGACCGACTGGGGGTTTGAGAGAACAGAGCAGAGAAGGAGAAAGAACACAGAAGCAAGACACAGAAGCACTGATCCAGGAATACTTTCTATGGGAAGGAAAAGTAAATGTTGATGGATGTAGCTCTGTTAGTGGTTTCATCTAGGAAGAAAAAACAGATAAACTCTGAGCCAGTCCTCAAGTTTAGTTAAACACTTAAAGACAGGGCCAAGTGTATCATCGGTAGAAGGTGAGCATTAAGTTGTTGGCAGCAGAAGCTTGGACAATGCCCCCCTCCAGGAAGATGTCACAGGTAGATACAGAGTCAGGCCAGGTGTAGCTTCTAGGAAGAGAAAAGAGAAAGAACATAAAGTTAAAAGCTGAATTAACAGCAAATAATGCAAAATCGAGAGTAGTATGAGAATGTAGCAGAGAGAGTGAAAGTGGTCATTATGTCCTGCTGCAGTCTAAGCCTACAGCAGCATAACTACAGAGATAGCTCAGGATAATCTAAGTCACTCTAACTATAGGCTTCATCAAAAAGGAAAGTTATAAGCCTAGCCTTAAAAGTAGAAAGGGTGTGTGCCTCATGGACTAAAACTGGGAGCTGGTTCCACAGGAGAGGAGCCTGATAACTAAAGGATCTGCCTCCCATTCTACTTCTAGAGACTCTAGGAACCACCAGTAAACCTGCAGTCTGAGAACGTAGTGCTCTATTAGGAATATATGGAACTAATTTCAGACTATTCTATAAATTGGTTAAAATCGACAGTTCTTCCAATTAATTGTTCTTTCCACAATTTTCCTAATATACAACTACAGTCTGGGAATATTACATATTTGGGCATCAAGGTGTCTCCTAGATTGGCAGATTTAACAAAACTGAACCACATCCCACTCTTAAAAAAAG